>OX451736.1:1522421257-1523621257 GCA_948472305.1 Vicia faba | reverse complement strand
CCTAATTTTTGCCTGACTGTTCTTGCTTTGAGATTATAGTCAGCGGGACGCCCTAGTTTTCTTTAGTCTCCTTTGTAGGTTTTAACTTAGTGGGCTTTTTCTTTTGAGAGATAATGACTACCTATGTGAAAGGGAACCATCACCGTCTTTTGATTCCAGAGGAATGTTTCTTGATGCCATTCGTTGTATTACGAGATGAGAGTTTGTGGCTAAATGCGCGTTTGAATTAACTGAGAGACTACCCTACCCCAGGTTTTGATTAAAGGTTTCAATTTGTGTAAGAAAGGAAACGTCTACTTCTTTGGCTCGAAGGGGTTGACTAGGGATTATCTTCCTTATAACTCCAGTGTTTAGGATTTGAAGGAATGCATATACATCATCAGCAAGGTCTATTCAAAAGCATATTGTATGAGATGAAGGTATTGTTTTCGTCATGCTCCCTCTAAAGGCTTGTAACTTTTAGCAAGAGTTGAATGTCATAAAGTGAGTAAAAAGCATAGTTTAAATGTAATCAAAATGAGTGGATCAAATCAAGACAAACATATGCAATGCATTAATGAAACAAAGTTTGACATTAATAGATAATTGTTTGAATAACAAAATAAATTACAAATGAAAATTTGAATGAACAAAAGCCTCTTTGTTGGAACTTGTCACTATAGATGGTGAGCCTTTGATGGACGGAAGAAGCACTCAGTCTGGCCATCTTGTGTGAACTCCAGCATTCCTTCGTCGATCAGGTTTTGAATCTTATACTTCAACACCCAACAATCGTTTGTATCATGCCCAGGGCTATCAGAATGATAAGCACACCTTACCTCCGGATTGTAGTTAGGAGAGGAAGTCTTCGGGCTCGGATGAGGGTTTTTCATCATAATCAGATTCATCCTCAACATGTGTTGTAATGCTTGTGACAATGGCATGTTGATTTGGGTGAAGTTCCTTTGAGGTCTTTCCACCCTTGGCTGATTTTTGATTTGATGTGGACGAAGTCGTTGTTGGGATCGCAACGTGGCAGCAAATTGGGATGGTCTCCCGGCATCTTGTCTCATGGGAGGCTGAGAAATGACTTGATTCCCAACCCTGATTGTTTTCCCCATATGGTTTCAACCGTCTTGACGAAGTTGGTTGACAAGAACTTTCAGCTCTTCTTGTCTTTAAGCCAGATTTTGGATAAGAGTCATCTGGCCCACCAGCTGTCCCATCATTTGGACCCTCATTATGGCTATTTCAGTTTGTAGCCTTTCCAACCAATCATCCTTGGTGCCCTCTGAACTCCCCATGGTCATGCCCCTGGTGAGGAGCGCCTTGACCTCTTCTTGCCCCTTGGATAGGGCCAAGAACATCTCTTGAAGTTGAGCGTTTTGAGCCTGGATGTCCTTGATAGTTTGTTCAAGAATCATTGCTGGAATAAACAGCGGAGGAGATAAGAAACCTGTTATGCCTGTTATGCAATGATATGTATGATATATATGCAATGTTTTCAAAGATCTCGTGGGGTAAACAAGAAACTGTTAGAATTTGATTGCAGCTTGATTGAAGAAACTTCGTGTCATTAGGAGTCCTTCTTCAAGAGTCAAACTCACTATATCGAGTGGGTCATAGCCCTTGACTCTAGTTCGTTGTACCTGATTTTGACGGTGTTTGTTTAAAGGGAAATAAATCCTCTTGTCTCTTGATAGACGTCTTGGTTCAATATGACCCTGCATCAAATACCCTCAAGATCCTTGAAATGGTTATTGAAAATGCTATGGTATGATGTTATGATGTTATGTACAAGTATGCGAGGTAAGCAAATGTATATACAAATAATCATATTCACACAAAGCAGACAAGTCCTTAGTTTTAGGCTTGCGTGGAGTTTGTAGGTAAGTACCCTCTTGAAGTTTAGTTGGCTCAACGTGTCCTAGTTAATAGTAACCGAGTTCTAAGGGGTCTCAATATCACTGATCTTTCCCCCAAGTTTCGTTCAATAAGCGATTGACTCGCAACCAAACAAAACTCAAGAGTCAAACCTTAATGAGTGTAGCATCGAGTATCAACCAACTTCGGACTGTACCAAAGTCAGTCATCTCACTACGTCCTAATGGCCAAGTTGGTCAAGTAAAGTTCTAAGGTCAGTTGATGCTTCACGACACCACACGGCGGCCCCGTACTCTCCTTGACTACTCAAGGGTTACCGGTACCAACCAAAGTGCCACATCAACATAGCTACTGTTTCAACCGTGTCGGTATACCCCGCACAGTTCCCTCACAGTTTATTGCTACTTACCTAAAAGGTGCCCCCAAATCCGGGTGTAGGATTTTAAAACAAACCCAAACAAGGAACCAAAGTGTAAAGCAAACAAATCAAGCAATGTAAGCAAGTAATATGATCTAGCCCTAAGGTAACCCCACTTTTAAGTAGTTTTCAATATTCCCCAGCAGAGTCGCTAGTTCTGTGATACGATGGGAGAACTGACTTGATGTTTTGCGTTTGTGTTCACAAATGTTGCGGTTTAGCAAGAGTCGCCACCGACTTTTCTTTTATCCAAAAAGGAAAGGTGAAAAAGCACAGGAAATACCTTTAGAGATGTTTTCTTGAGTTCGGGGGGTAGATTATGAAAAGGGAAGGTATTAGCACCCTTTTCATCCATGGTTTTCCATGGGCTCTTAGTTACTCTCTAGATCAACTTGCTTTCGTTTGAATGTGCTTTGTGATGTGGGCTTTGAAAGTATTTTTGAAATATCTTTGTAATGATTCTCGTCTCTATAAGAACGTATACAAAGTTTTGTTTCAAAAGATAGTTCAAAGGTGTACTTGTGGATTGTGATTTGGTAAGTGGTTTTCGGAAAGATATTTTGCAATGGTTCTCGTCTCTATAAGAACGTATATGTTGTACCCCAAAATTTGCCCTCCCATTTTCTCAACATTTCTCATCACAAGACCTTTGGAGCTCAAGATCCAGTTAGGGTTTCATCTGCTCAAGACTTCTCCTTGCACTGTTGACCCAAATTAGGGTTTGTGTTTGCACAAAGATGTTTTGACCTAAAGTGCCTAAGATGACTTTCATGCTTCATATTGGACTCCCAAGTTTATCCATACCAAGTTTCAAGTTTTGATTCCAAGTTTTGCCCAGTCAATTGGACAGTTGACCTAGAAATCAGCTGTATTGGGGAAAAAGTCAACTGTAGCCAATTGACAGTCAAATCTCATGAAAATTGACCCACATCAACATTATGAACTCACATGGACCATTTAATCAAGTTTGGATCACAATTCCACAAGAAATTTGATCAGATCACCAAAAGGGCAAAATGGTCATTTTTAGGGTTTTGACTGCACAAAGGCAATTTTTGACTGTTTGACCTAGCCAATGGCAAACCAAGCTCATATATGGACTCAAGGACCACATGGAATTGTCTTGACATGCTCAACAAGTTCAAAAGATCCCAAATACACAAGATTGACAGTTGAATTTCCCAGTCAATTGATTAATTTTGACTGTATACTGAAAAGTCAAACTTTGACTTTTTGGTCAAAATCAAGAGTCAAGATTCATTTTTCATCAAAACATGCCAAATCATGAAACTTGTTCATCAAGAAATCAAGAATTGCAAATTAGGGTTTGAAATGAAGATTTTTTATAACTTAGAATTTTTCTAAGTTATGAAAAACCCTAATTTTTTCCTAACTTTGCCCCACTTTCTCACCAAGATTCATTTGGATGCAAGCAAAAGTCAAAACATGAAAGTTGTAGCCTATTGCATAATCTACAACTTTGGTTCACAAAGTTTTCCCAAACGAAGCTTGTAGCTCAAGTTACAATTTTTGAAACAAGGGTACCAAACCATTCTTAACTTAGTGAAAATTTGACCTATTTTAGGCAAGGTTTTTACCTAACTTCAAGACCATTTTTCATATACTTCCACTTGGAATTTCAATTTGCACTTAAAAGATGGATTGTAGTACACATTCCAAGATTTCCAAAATGTCCAAGAACTCATCAAACAACCTCATGGTTTGAGAGAATCGAATTTTGCAATATGGGAAAAAGTCACTTTGATTCATGGCCATGTACATGTTCATAACTTGTGCAAATTTTCAAATCAGCATGCAACTTGATTACAGGCCTCTAAACCATCCAACACTCATAAATTTAATGCAAACTCTTTGTGCCAAGACCATATTCTATGTGTTCAAGCATTGCATAATGGTTTAATCCCAAAATAGATAAAGCACTTTAACCATTTTTGCAAAAGTAAGCTTTATGTCAAAATGCAAATCCAAGAAGTACAGTTCAAATCCCCTTGGCACAAGTTTAGGAACTAATTACACTGATCAATGCCAAGGTTTGCAGCACATTAGGGGGGCCTCTATCAGTCTAGAACTCCACTTGACCTTTTCTTGCTTAAGTGTGAAGAAAACTTGCATTTTGTACAACAACTTTCATCTCAGCTAAAAAAACCCTTAAGCAAACTTGTCAAACAGATCCAAAACATCCTAATTGAGCTAGAACACGACTCCAACACCTCCATTGCCCTCTAGAACACAGAACCACCCTCAAACTGCCCAAACAGAGCACCTGCTGCAGTTTGAGTGCCAACTCTCATCCCTTTCATGCATTCTTGCTAAAACCACATCAAACACATCCTACAACATCCCTTGAAGCTAATCCAAACATCAAACACGACCTGTAACACTCCCAGGCTACATCACCATTTTCAATTTCTTGTTTTGCAGTTGAAGTTCCATAGCTCGATTCAAAGGGTTTCAAGACAAAGTAAAGCTTGGAATAGCATCCCTAGACATCAAGGAAGCTGTACCAATCATCACCTTGCTCTGAAAGTACCTCAATCATCAGATACAACTTCAGCTGAACAGGTAAGTTCATGGACACGAATCTCTCTATCCAGGCATTGTTAGCTTTAGGTTTGTGAAGAAAACATGTCACATTCATAGCCCTGAACATGCCCATGTGATTAGATTTCATTTATATTATGTATGCTTAGAGAATTTTAAGTCTGAACATTGATAAAAAACTAGGTCAGGAATTGGAGGAGAAGAAATTCTCTCTCATTTCTGAGAGTTAGATTGATTTCTTTACATGTTTAGAATCGTGACATGATGCTCTATAACTTTGCTGTTGTAAGTTTTTGATGAAAGTCAAAGAATCAGGATCTAGGCTTGGCAATGGAAAACGCGCGCTTTGTTCTTGATTCAAACAATCTGGAGGTTGAAGAAGATCATTTGGGCTGGGCCTGTTTCACACTTCTTTTTACACCCTGATTTTACTTTCACACTCCCTAGGCCCATTTGGCTTATTTTTATATTTTTTTGACTTTTATTTTTTATTCCTGACTTATTTATTTTTCCTCATGATATTAAAAATATAAAAATAATTTTTTAAACCATTTTTGAATTTTTTAGGTATTTATTTGTTTAGATTAGTTATTTGTACATAAATAAATAAATAAACATTTTTTACTTAAAATACTAAAAAATAATGTAAACACATTTTATTTTCATTTTTGTTTTATTTTATCTTCTGAAAATATTTTATACAAAATATACTTTTTTTATAAATATTAAATATTATTATTTTTGTATATATAATACATAAAATAATACAAATATATATATATATATATATATATATATATATATATATATATATATATATATATATATATATATATATATATATATATATATATATATATATATATATATTAGTATATTTAGGTTAAAATACAAAAATACCTATATTTTTCTTTTATTAATATTTGACCTCAAGAAATACTTTTTTTTATAAATATACTTCATTTTATTTTATTTTTGTATATAATTATTAAATATTGTACATATTAAATAGTTAATATATTTACTTAATAAAATTAGGGTTTTACCCTTAAAACACAAAAAACTCCAAAAAATAATACTTTTTTTATTTTGTTTATTTGACATAAAAAATACCTTTTTTCCATACATATAAAAACCCTTTTACATTTTGCATATTTATCTTATTTCTATTTAATTTGTGCAAATTAATTATCTTGTAAATAAATTCCAAATTGATGTAATAGCTATGTTTAAATTCCTTGTCAAAACCCCCATTTGAACATTTGTACCCCCCTTCCCATATTGTGTTGTAATAGCGTAGGAGCTTTTATTTTCGCACTTTATTGCTTTCTAAATATACCATGTTAGAATTAGGGTTTGTATGCAAATAAAAAGAACACAAATAGTTTGACCTAATTTCAAGATAAACAAGCATGAAAATGGACAACACATATCACACTTGCACCCCTAGGGTATTCCACTTGTTGCCTTCAATAAATGGGCCATATTGCATGTTAGGTTTCTTTGGGCAAAACAAAACAATTCAAATGATCATAGTCCCTCGATGACGCTTTCGAAAGTTGCCTAAAAATGATCAAGTCCCTTAAAGGAAAATTGCTCAAAGATACTTGGCACCAATGCAATTATGGTCTAAACGATGACCCGCGCCCGTCCCGTTAACATCCTAACACAAGATTGTCCACCAAATGCAATGGTGGAACAAAATTGTTAAAAGGGTTAAAACATAGCATAAATCTTTGAGAACTTTAGGGTAGATAGCTCTTAAGTACTTGTCAACTTGCAAAACAAAAACACTTGCCTATTTTTCAAACCACCCTTCACAAACAATTTCAAAACAAACTTTCAAAAAACCTTGAAACATCTTTTCAAAAAGACAAACACCTTTTGTAAAACATTCGAGTAAAGAATTGTTACAAGGGTAGCCTAAACAAGGCATCTTTTTCAAAACCTTTTCAAAGCCATACACAAAGCACCATTTCAAACAATTGAAAACCAAGGCAAGTTGATCTAAGCAAGTACCTAAGAGCCCATGGATAACCATGGATATAAAGGGTGCTAATACCTTCCCTTTCTATAATCTACTCCCCGAACCCAAGAAAATATCTCAAAGGTTTTTGCTGTGCTTTTTAAACCTTTCCTTAGGATAAAATAAAAAGTCGGTGGCGACTCTTGCTCAACCGAAACATTTGCGAAAACAAACGCAAAACCATAGTCAGTTCTCCCACCGTATCACAGAACTGGCGACTCTGCTGGGGAGTAATTTAAAAGTGGAGTAACCTTAGGGCTTAGATCACCCTCTTGCATGACTAATTGTTTGAATTGATTGCTTTATATCTTGTCTCTATTATTTGGGTTTGCAATCCTACACCCGGATTTTGGGAAACATTCATAGATAGCAATACATTGTGGAAACTGTGCGGGGTATACCGACACGGTCGAAGCAATAGCTATATTAGTGTGACATATTTGTGAGTACCGGTAACCCTTGAGTTCAATCAAGGAGAGTACGGGGCCGCTGAGTGATGTCACTAAGCACTAATGACCTAGAACCTTACTTGACCATCTTGGCCTTTTATTAGGGGTAGTGAGATGACCGGCTTTGGTGCAGTCCGAAGTTGGTAGTTACTCGATACTACACTCATTGAGGGTTGTTTTCTTGGAATATTTTGGTCGCTAGTTAAGTGGCTAAACCGAAACAATGAACAATGAAAACAATCCAGTTATATTGAGCTCCTTAGAACCCGGTTACTATTTATAGGACAGGTTTTTAAGCCAACTACACTCAAGAGGGTACTCACCTATGAAACCCCATGCAAGCCTGAAACTAGGGTTTGGTGTGATTTGCTTGTACATATGTTTGTGCATACATCATAAACATCATGAAGCATCATATGCATTCACTAACCATTTCAAGGGTTTGGATCTTCATCTTTGTTCTTGTTTTGTAGGTCATGGAAATTCCTCGCAGAAAAACCATCCAAGTCAACCTTGTGAGAATCTCTCCTCAACTCAAGGAGCTCACCTCAAGAATTCCGGAAAGCTCATCCTTCAGTGAAAGACATGGTAGACTGCTCAGCTTAGTCAACACCAACATTGAAGAAGACATGATGAAAGGGCTATTCCAGTTCTTTGACCCTCTTCACCACTGTTTCACTTTCCCTGATTACCAGTTAGTGCCCACTTTGGAGGAGTTTTCTCAACTCTTGAGAATTCCTATCCTTAATCAACTACCCTTCAACGGTACGGAAAAGGAACCAAAGCCGAAAGATGTTGCTCGAGCATTACATCTACAACCATCCGACATCAAGGGGCATTGGGAAACCAGAAGTGGCGTCAAAGGATTCTTGGCAAAATTCTTGTTTGAGAAGGCACAAGAATGTTGGAATTCATTGGACCTACAAGCCTTTGAAGAAATTGTGGCACTCCTTATCTATGGGTTGGTCTTGTTCCCAAATTCTGACCAATTGGTAAATGTCAACGCCGTCAAAATCTTCTTGTCCAGAAATCCAATACCAACATTGCTCGGGGACATTCTTCACTCATTTTACACACGAACAATGAGAAAGAGGGGTGTTCTCATGTGCTGTACTCCTCTCCTTGCAAGGTGGTTTATTTCGCACCTTCCACAATCTGTCTTGAAGAATGACCAAGGCTCAAGGTGGTCCCAACGGTTGATGACTCTTACTCACTCTGATGTACATTGGTGTTCTCGGTCCAGAGAAAATGTCATCATCGTCGATCGTCGTGGAGAATTTCCTAATGTTCCTTTACTTGGAATCAGAGGAGGTATCACCTATAACCCTTGCCTAGCTTTGAGGCAATTTGGATATGCACGGAGGGATGGCCCTCATGATATGCTGATTCCTGACCTAGTTTTTGACTTCGACAACGATGCGCAAGGACTTCGCCAAAGATTCATCAGAGCTTGGGGAAGGCCCAACAAGGTTGATAGCAAGACTCTGGGACACAAGAACTCCATCCCTCTTGAGCCTTACCTCAAGTGGGTACGAGCCCGAGCCCAGAGTCTAATGATGCCTTATCCTCATGTTCTCCCTGTGATTAAAGAGCCTGTTAAGGAAGGAGAGGTTCCCTACACCATCCTACATCCAGACATGCCTACATCGTGGGAGGAGATGCAGAAAAGTTGGATTCAGCTCAAGGAGGAACGGAACACTTTTGAAGCCAGCTTCTACGCCAGTGAGAAGAAGGTTTTAGAGCTCACCCGCCGACTCCATGAGCAAGAGGCCCTTAACACCTACATCGCACCAAAGAGGATGCGCAACGTCTTTTTACCTTGAGAAATTGTTTTTGTAATATTTGGCCCATGGGGCATTTATGTACTAACAAATTTCTTCTTATTAATATGACGTGCGTTCCCTTTTGTCTACAACAATTTTGAATGTTCTAAATCCTTGAATGCATTGCATACATAAGCATATCATTCATCATGTGCACAAGCAGGTCTCACTCCAGGTTTCCTTATATGTCTGCTGTTTATTTCAGTAGGATGGATCTCGAGCAAACAGTCAAAGACCTGCAAGCTCAAAATGCACAGTTCTAGCAACTCCTGACGACCTTGGCTAAGGGTCAGGAGGATCTCAAGACCTTGTTGGGGAATAAAGACCCAGTGAAAAAGGAGAAAAAGAGGCTCGGGGTGGCTACTTTAGGGAGAAGATTTGATGGAGAGGCCAGGAGAGTGCTTGAATTTCCTCCTACTTCTGATGAAGGGACCAGTAAAGGAGGTGGGGCTGCGGTACCTTTCGAGTCTGATGTGGAAGAAGAAGAGGTCGAAGAGGATGAAGATTACTCTGATCAACAATACCCTCCAGCTGATGATAAATACAAAGGTTTAGAAGACAGATTGGCCGCCATGGAGCTACAAAGAGTACCGGGTTTGGATTTTGAAGACTTGGGTTTAGTTGCCAGGATTGTGATTCCCCCAAAATTCAAAGTACCAGTTTTTGTGAGGTATGATGGGCTGTCCTGTCCAAAAATGCATCTCAGGTCCTACGTGAGAAAGATTCAACCCTATACGGCAGATAAGAACTTGTGGATACATTTCTTTCAAGACAGCCTTTCTGGAGCTCAACTGGAGTGGTTTTATCAGTTAGAGGGAACCAGCGTCCGAAATTGGGAAGACTTGGCCACCGCCTTTTACAAACAATATCAGTACAATTCTGACCTTGCTCCTACTCGTACCCAACTTCAGGGTATGTCATTGGGAACAGGCGAAGGATTCAAAGAATATGCACAAAAATGGAGGGATTTGGCTGGCAGGGTGCAGCCTCCTTTAACCGACCGTGAACTAGTTGATATGTTTCTAGGAACCCTATCTGGGCTATTTTTCAATCATCTAATTGGTAACTCTTCCGCGGGGTTTACCGATTTGATCTTAACAAGCGAAAGAATAGAAGCTGGCATCAAGTCAGGAAAAATTCAGAAGGGTGTTGCTGCAAGTGTTAAGAAGAAGCCTTTTAAGAAGGAAACGACTATGGTATATTCTCAGAGAAGATAAGGGAAGACTGAGCGCCGGCCAACTGTGGGGGCCGTAATGATTCAAAACCCTTCAAGTGAGCAGCCTCGCTATAACCAGTCCAGACCAAATCAGCAACGGGTGGAACGGCCACAACGGCAGTTCACCCGCATTAATATGACTCCAGCGCAAGTGCTTCCCCATCTGTTGAAATTGAATCTCGCCACCATCAAAGAGGCACCAAAAAATGTGAATACGTCCTCTCCGCATTATCATCCTAACGCTAAATGCGCCTACCATTCTGACAGTGTCGGGCACGACACCAACGATTGTTGGGCACTCAAGCATAAAATCCAAGACCTGATAGAGGCGAAGGAGGTGGAGTTCGATGCTCCAGAGAAGCCTAATGTGATATCTGCTCCCATGCCGAAGCACGGCCGAAATGTCAATGCCATTGAAGATTTGTATGTTGCTGATGTCAATGATCTGATAACTCCATTGTTAACCATCAAGTTAAATCTGTTAAGGGCCGGGATCTTCCCGGGATGTAAAGAAGACTGCTTTTGTTGTTACTCTCTACCGTTTGATTGTCTGTTACTGAAGAAAGCCATCCAAGGCCTAATTGATAGTCGACAAATTTTGTTTGAAAAAGTTTCTGCTGTTCCAACCCATACCGAAGATGTCTCAATCATAACCATTCACGCCAATCTTTCCAAGGCTGTCAAAAAGCCTGTTAAGATTACACCAGTTACGAAATCTGTTCCTTTGAAGATAACAATGCCAGGGCCTGTCCCCTATGTTTCGGAGAATTCAATACCATGGAACTATGGCGGTGACGTCTACTACCATGGTATTAAACAAATCGAAATAACTGAAGAAAGTTCGGATGATGAAGAAGCCAGCATTGGTAACGTTGCAGGCACGAGCAAAATCACCCGGAGCGGGAGAATATTTTCTCCAGAGATCGCCCCTCCAAGAGCAATCTTTGGACCCTCATCTGCTGACAAGGTCATCCCTGCACCAATAAAACTCTCCGCTAGAACCCCATTGATTTAAGATGTTTTTGTTCCTAGTATTGTCCCTCCTACCGCTGCTGACAAAGGTAAGGGAATCCAAGAGGAGCTCGTCAGGACGAGGGCTCAACCCTTGGTCATCCCGGAGACCTCCAAGAAAGAAATGGATGAGATCTTGAAGATAATCAAAAGGAGTGATTACGATGTGGTAGAATAGCTGGGGCAAACCCCCTCAAAGATCTCCATGCTGGCACTGCTACTTTGCTCATAAGCACACGCTAAAGCTCTGATAAAATTCCTGAAGGCAGCCCATGTGCCCCAGGAAACCTCTGCAGATCAATTTCAAAATTGCGTGGCCAACCTTACTGCGGACAATGGATTAGGTTTCTCTGACGCCGACCTAACTCCTAAAGGTAGAAACCACAATGATGCTTTGCACATTTCAGTCGAGTGCCGAGGAACTACTCTCGCACATGTCTTGGTCGACACTGGTTCGTCGCTGAATGTACTGCCTAAGAAGGCCTTGGACCAACTAGATTGTGAAGGGTTGGAGTTCAAACCGAGTGATATTGTTGTCAGAGCTTTCGATGGTTCGAAGAGAATGGTCCATGGGGAGGTTGAGATTCCCGTCAAGATAGGCATTGAGGTGTTTAAATCTACTTTCTATGTGATGGACATCCGTCCGTCATACTCTTGCTTGCTGGGTAGGCCTTGGATACACCATGCTGGGGCAGTCACCTCCTCCTTACATCAGATGTTGAAGTATCCTGTCAAGGGGAAGATCATTACCGTCCATGGTGAAGAGGAGTACATGATCAACCACTTGAACTCATTCCGGTACGTGGAGGTAGAAGGGGAGTTCATTGAGACGCCTTTCCAGCATTTCGAAGAAGTCCTTCCTGAAATAACAGTAGCAAAGTTGGCAGCTGAAGTACCGAGGAAGATGGCCAGGATGGCATCTCTGGAGGACGCAAGGGCCGCAATAAAGGAGGGGAAGAATTCAGCATGGGGGCAGTTGCCTGATATTTCTCATAAGACAGACAAATTTGGATTAGGGTTCACTACCACGGGCCAGAAAGCTATGCGCCGTTCGAAGATTGAAAGAGCGCCAGTCAAAATTTCTCCCTACGGAATCAACGCTTTGGAGGATGAAGACAAAGAGAGCAACATCGAAGAGTGGATTTACCCAACTGTCAAAGGAGGATTGTGCAACTGGGAGGCAAAAGACTTTGTCCCCATCACTTTTATTCATCAGTAATTTATCTGTCAAACATTTTCAATTTGGTCTGTAATATTTATTTTCAAACAATCCGTACACTATCTTTTCACCTCATGCCTTTCCCGGGGCATGTAGGTCCATTTGTAAGGGTTTTGATTATTCTTCATATCCATATGCCATGTTTAATGATTCATTGGACGTTTTTCATTTGATAAACTGCTTGTGTTCATTTTCTTTTCTTTTGCATTTTTTGTTTAAGGATGGTTATCCCTTACACACACCCACACTCACAAATGCAGGTACCCATCCACTCCGGATTCCATGGGTGACTATTCTGCTATATCCTTCAATAACTCTGAAGATCTGGTCAATCAAGCCGAGTATGAAGATGACGAAGGTTGTGAAGTACCAGGGGAACTAGCCAAACTTCTGCAGCAAGAGGAAAGGGCCATCTTACCGCACGAAGAGTCATTGGAAACTGTCAACTTAGGGACCGAGGAAGACCGGAAGGAGGTGCAAGTGGGTGCCAATCTGGAACCAAGTGTCAAGGAGCGCCTGCTACATTTGTTGAATGAGTATGTTGAAATCTTCGCTTGGTCTTATGAAGACATGCCGGGTTTAGACGCCGACATCGTGGTTCACCGTCTCCCCACAAGAGAGGATTGTCCACCAATCAAGCAAAAAGTCTGGCGAATGAGGCCTGACATGTCTGAAAAGATCAAAGCAGAAGTGATGAAGCAATTCGACGCTGGCTTTCTGGCTGTTACGTCCTATCCTCAATGGGTCGCTAACATCGTGCCAGTACCTAAGAAAGATGGAAAAGTCAGGATGTGTGTGGACTACCGGGATTTGAATAGGGCCAGCCCCAAAGATGATTTTCCGCTGCCACACATTGACATTTTGATCGACAACACAGCTCAACACAAAGTGTTTTCCTTCATGGATGGGTTCTCGGGAAACAATCAAATCAAAATGGCCCCCGAGGATATGGAGAAAACAACTTTTGTCACGCAATGGGGCACTTTCTGTTACAAGGTGATGCCGTTCGGGCTGAAGAACGCCGGGGCAACTTATCAACGCGCCATGGTAGCTTTCTTTCATGATATGATACATCATGAGATTGAAATTTACGTAGACGATATGATAGCTCGGTCACAAACAGAGGAGGAGCACCTTGAGCATCTAGAGAAGCTGTTTGCCAGGTTGAAAGAATATAAACTCAGGCTGAATCCAAGTAAATGCACTTTTGGAGTTAGGTCTGGTAAACTTCTAGGATTCATTGTAAGCAACAAAGGCATTGAAGTCGATCTAGCAAAAGTGAAAGCAATACAAGAGATGCCTGCTCCCCATACTGAAAAGGAGGTTAGAGGGTTCTTGGGGCGCTTGAACTATATTGCCAGATTCATCTCTCATTTGACTTCTACCTGTGAGCCAATTTTCAAACTCTTGAAGAAAGATCAGGTAGTCGAATGGAACGATGATTGCCAAGCTGCTTTTGATAAGATCAAGGAGTATTTGCTAGAACCTCCTATTCTGATGCCACCCGTCGAAGGGAGACCATTGATCATGTATCTGACCGTCTTGGATAACTCAATGGGGTGTGTTTTGGGCCAGCATGACGAGTCTGGTCGAAAAGAGCATGCTATTTATTACCTTAGCAAAAAGTTTACCGACTGTGAGACTCGCTACTCACTGCTCGAGAAAACTTGCTGCGCTTTGGTATGGGCTGCTCGCCGACTAAGGCAGTATATGTTGACTCATACTACCTTGTTGATTTCCAAAATGGATCCTATCAAGTATATCTTCGAAAAGCCCGCTTTATCTGGAAGAATAGCCAGATGGCAGATGATCCTGACTGAGTATGACATCCAGTACACCACTCAAAAAGCTATAAAAGGGAGTGTACTAGCTGACCATCTGGCTCATCAAGCTATCGAAGATTATCAACCCATGAGATTTGACTTCCCAGACGAGGACATCATGAATCTGGACAACATTGAAGGTAACAGACCGTATGACGGACCCGAAAAGGGATCCCGATGGACCCTGTACTTTGATGGTGCTTCAAATGCACTTGGAAACGGTATCGGTGCGGTACTCATCTCCCCAGAAGGTTGTCACACACCTTTCACGGCCCGACTTTGCTTCAGCTGCACAAACAACATGGCTGAGTATGAGGCTTGCATCTTTGGTCTCAAGGCTGCTATAGACTTGGGAATCAAATCTTTAATCGTATTTGGGGACTCGGCTTTGGTTATCAGTCAAATCAAAGGAGAGTGGGATACCAAGCATCCTAATATTATCCCATACAAAGAACATGTCTTGACATTGTTGCCTCATTTCGAGCAAATTACCTTCGAGCATTTCCCGCGAAAAGAGAATCAGCTAGCAGATGCTCTGGCTACAATGTCCTCCATGTTTAAACTCAACTGGGATAACGAGGCTCCCCAAATCACCATCGAGCGAATGGATGAATCGGCACATTGTCATGAGATTAATACCGAAGAAGTAGTGGAACAACCCTGGTTCCATGAAATCAAAAGGTATCTCCAGACTAGAGATTATCCCGAAGGAGCTTCCGTAAACGACAAGAAGTTCTTAAGGAAATTCGCCGCTAAGTTCTTCCTGAGCAACGGCATCCTTTACAAACGAAGCCATGATTGTGTATTACTCCGATGCGTAGACAAAGCTAAAGCAGAGTTGATCATGAATGAGATACACAGCGGCACATTTGGCACTCACTTGAGCGGGCATACAATGGCTAAGAAGATCCTAAGGGCAGGCTATTACTGGTCTACCATGGAAGCTGACTGCCATCAACATTCCCGTACTTGCCACAAATGTCAGGTCTACACCGACAAAGTTCATATCCCTCTGGTTCCTCTCAACGTTCTGACTGCTCCTTGGCCATTTGCAATGTGGGGCATTGACATGATTGGAGAGATCAAGCCCACGGCTTCCAACGGACATCGCTTCATCCTAGTTGCCATTGACTATTTCACCAAATGGGTCGAAGCAGCTTCCTTCGCCTCTGTTACTAAAAATGTGGTTGCCCGCTTCATCAAGCAAAATCTCATATGTCGGTATGGTGTTCCAGACAGGATCATCACAGACAACGGTACAAATCTGAATAACACGATGATCACCGCATTGTGCGAACAGTTCAAGATTTATCATCACAATTCATCTCCCTATCGGCCGAAGATGAACGGTGTTGTTGAAGTTGCGAACAAAAACATTAAGAAGATCATTCAGAAAATGACAGTCACTTACAAAGACTGGCATGAGATGTTACAGTTTGCTCTACATGGATACCGTACGACGGCACACACTTCAACTGGGGCAACCCCATTTTCCTTGGTATATGGCATGGAGGCTGTCCTGCCTATGGAGGTTCAGATTCCTTCTCTAAGGATTATGAAGGATACAGGTTTGAATGAAGATGATTGGATGCAGACCCGACTTGATCAACTCAATTTGATCGACGAGAAGCGACTCGCTGCTATATGCCATGGTCAGACGTATCAAAAACGGATGATCAAGGCCTTCAATAAGAAAGTCAAACGTCAGGTGTATCAAGTCAGACATCTCGTAGTCAAGCAGATTATCTTACCGCAAAGTGATCCCAGGGGCAAATGGACTCCTACATATGAAGGACCATTTGTGATCAAGAGCATATTTTCTGGTGGTGCGATGATTCTGACCACCATGGACGGCGACGATTTGCCACACCCTGCGAACGCAGACATAGTCAAAAGATACTACGCATAAAATAACCCGACAAGTCGAAAACCCGAAAGGGCGGCTTGGGCAAAAATGGGCATCCCGGTGAACCGAAAACCCGAAAGGGCGGTTCAGGCAAAAATTAGGGATAAAAACAAAAACAAAAATCTGTACACCCGGCAAGTTGAAAACCTGAAAGGGCGGCTTGGGCAAAAAGGGGTTTCCCGGTGGATCGAAAACCCGAAAGGGCAATTCAGGCAAAATTTAGGGAATTAAAGCGTATGACTATGTCTCGTCGGATCACTTCAAAGACAATCTCTTCATCAACCAGTCCCAGATTTCTGATCAATCCAGTCATCGGCAAACGAAGCATTGAATGTACAGATATTCAGAGTTGTGAAGGCTATAGCGGAATGGAATCTCATGGAATTATTTCACATAGCCATCTTTATTTTGTATAAATTTTTCAATATTTACGACAAAATCCTCTTACTAGGATGATTGTTTCCTTTGTACAAATATACTCATAGAAAGTCAATACAAATACTTTTCCCAGAAATTTGTGTCATTTCCTTTTTCTTTTCTCTTGCACTATTTGTTTTATTTTGAGAAACGTCCAAAGTTTTGTTAAATAGGCATATGCATTTGAACATAATCATTTCCTTATGAGTCAAGAAAGAGGATTACTGATAGGTTGAAGGTGCAGTTGGATATCTTGATACCCTTTCAAAGGAAACCCCCAGGAGATTTGGAATCCATATCCCCAGCAGATTCTGGAAGCTTATCCTCTGCAGAGTACAGACGTCTCTCCCGAGCTTTATTCAAAGTTACACCTCACAAGGGCTTATAACTGGGTTATCCTCAGCTTATTATCACGGAAGACCGCACTCGGCAAACTTCTTCCTTTCCTCGGCAGAGTTCATCAAAGTTCCCCAACATAACTTATCAATACAATCCCCCGGAGGAGCTTATCTTTGTTATCCCCAGCCAGAGAATCCTCCAGAACTCAATTCCCCTCAGAACTAAGTTTCAGTATCCCCAGCGGAACCAGACTAGTGAACCTTCTCCCCATAGAGATACTTCCCACCAAACTGAAGATTCTCAGTCTTACCTCCCCAGCATGAGTCTATTAGATTGGAACTCCCCAGTAGAAGTCATCAGGAATTCTCTTCCCCAGCAGCAGCCAATGAATTATTCGTCCCGGCAGCAGTCAAGATGCTTTTATCTTCAGCCATCTCGGATCCATCTATCCTCAGCAAGATAGCTCATCAGCTTACATACGCATTCATTTACATTCATATCATATAACATGCGTTGCATCATGCATCATGACATGGCATACAACTAACTCTTTACCTTTTCAGGTAAGACCAGTCGACCGACAAAAATCATTATCTTCCGAGATTCTTTCCAGGAATAGTTCAGATGTGACCCAGACATGGCAACATCCTGATGCTTATTCCAGATTCATCCAGATGCAGTTGTACACAAGCTCATCGTCAGGAAACCCTACACCGGTTCCTCCTCAAACTGCAAGGCTTCTGAAAACAGTTCACGGGTTCTCCAGTAACGGATGTCAACCTATCACTTGTTCAGTTTCTTCTCAAGACTTCTGAAAACAGTTTACTGACGCTTCCCAACAACGGATGCTGCTCTATTGCTTATTCAACTCCAAGACTTCTGAAAACAGTTCACGGGTTCTCCAGTAATGGATGTTAACCTATCACTTGTTCAGTTTCTTCTCAAGACTTCTGAAAACAGTTTATGGATTCTTCCCAACAACGGATGTTAATCTATCGCTTGTTCAGATGCAACTTTTGAAAATAGTTTACGGACGCTTCCCAACAACGGATGCTGCTCTATTGCTTATTCAACTTCAAGATTTATGAAAACAGTTTATGGATTCTTCCCAACAACGGATGTTAATCCATCGCTTGTTCAAGATTCTTCTCCAAACTTCTGAAAACAGTTTACGGATTCTTCCCAACAACGGATGCTAAACTATCGCTTGTTCAGACTCTTCTCAACCTCTGAAAACAGTTTACAGATGCCTCCAGATACGAATGTCGATCTATTGCTTGTTCAGACCCCCAATTCAGATGTGGTTCAAAACATGGACACCTTTCTGATACTCATTCCAGATGGCATCTTTAAGCCCATCCCCGACAAGTTTCTGTCACTCTTCCAGATGGCATTGTTAAGCCCATCTCCAAATGGCATCTCTAAGCCCATTCCCGCATCCATTGCTTTGACGAGTGCAAATTTAAGGGCACTCTAGTGTCCAATCTCCTTTTACCCTCGAGTCGCGAAAGGCAAACTTGCCAATCTAACTCTTCGGATTCAAGAAGATTGAACAGGGGCAACTGTTGTACCCCAAAATTTGCCCTCCCATTTTCTTAACATTTCTCATCACAAGACCTTTGGAGCTCAAGATCCAGTTAGGGTTTCATCTGCTCAAGACTTCTCCTTGCACTGTTGACCCAAATTAGGGTTTGTGTTTGCACAAAGATGTTTTGACCTAAAATGACTAAGATGACTTTCATGCTTCATATTGGACTCCCAAGTTTATCCATACCAAGTTTCAAGTCTTGATTCCAAGTTTTGCCCAGTCAATTGGACAGTTGACCTAGAAATCAGTTGTATTGGGGAAAAAGTCAACTGTGGCCAATTGACAGTCAAATCTCATGAAAATTGACCCCTATCAACATTATGAACTCACATGGACCATTTAATCAAGTTTGGATCACAATTCCACAAGAAATTTGATCAGATCACCAAAAGGGCAAAATGGTCATTTTTAGGGTTTTGACTGCACAAAGGCAATTTTTGACTATTTGACCTAGCCAATGGCAAACCAAGCTCATATATAGACTCAAGGACCCCATGGAATTGTCTTGACATGCTCAACAAGTTCAAAAGATCCCAAATACACAAGATTGACAGTTGAATTTCCCAGTCAATTGATCAATTTTGACTGTATACTGAAAAGTCAAACTTTGACTTTTTGGTCAAAATCAAGAGTCAAGATTCATTTTTCATCAAAACATGCCAAATCATGAAAATTGTTCATCAAGAAATCAAGAATTGCAAATTAGGGTTTGAAATGAAGATTTTTCATAACTTAGAATTTTTCTAAGTTATGAAAAACCCTAATTTTTTCCTAACTTTGCCCCACTTTCTCACCAAGATTAATTTGGATGCAAGCAAAAGTCAAGACATGAAAGTTGTAGCCTATTGCATAATCTACAACTTTGGTTCACAAAGTTTTCCCAAAAGAAGCTTGTAGCTCAAGTTACAATTTTTGGAACAAGGGTACCAAACCATTCTTAACTTAGTGAAAATTTGACCTATTTTAGGCAAGGTTTTTACCTAACTTCAAGACCATTTTTCATATACTTCCACTTGGAATTTCAATTTTCACTTCAAATATGGATTGTAGTACACATTCCAAGCTTTCCAAAATGTCCAAGAACTCATCAAACAACCTCATGGTTTGAGAGAATCGAATTTTGCAATATGGGAAAAAGTCACTTTGATTCATGGCCATGTACATGTTCATAACTTGTGCAATTTTTCAAATCAGCATGCAACTTGATTACAGGCCTCTAAACCATCCAATAATCATAAATTTAATGCAAACTCTTTGTGCCAAGACCATATTCTATGTGTTCAAGCATTGCATAATGGTTTAATCCCAAAATAGATAAAGCACTTTAACCATTTTTGCAAAAGTAAGCTTTATGTCAAAATGCAAATCCAAGAAGCACAGTTCAAATCCCCTTGGCACAAGTTTAGGAACTAATTACACTGATCAATGCCAAGGTTTGCAGCATATTAGGGGGGCCTCTATCAGTCTAGAAATCCACTTGACCTTTTCTTGCTTAAGTGTGAAGAAAACTTGCATTTTGTACAACAACTTTCATCTCAGCTAAAAAACCCTTAAGCAAACTTGTCAAACAGATCCAAAACATCCTAATTGAGCTAGAACACGACTCCAACACCTCCATTGCCCTCTAGAACACAGAACCACCCTCAAACTGCCCAAACAGAGCACCTGCTGCAGTTTGAGTGCCAACTCTCATCCCTTTCATGCATTCTTGCTAAAACCACATCAAACACATCCTACAACATCCCTTGAAGCTAATCCAAACATCAAACACGACCTGTAACACTCCCAGGCTACATCACCATTTTCACTTTCTTGTTTTGCAGTTGAAGTTCCATAGCTCGATTCAAAGGGTTTCAAGACAAAGTAAAGCTTAAAATAGCATCCCTGGACATCAAGGAAGCTGTACCAATCATCACCTTGCTCTGAAAGTACCTCAATCATCAGATACAACTTCATCTGAACAGGTAAGTTCATGGACACGAATCTCTCTATCCAGGCATTGTTAGCTTTAGGTTTATGAAGAAAACATGTCACATTCATAGCCCTGAACATGCCCATGTGATTAGATTTCATTTATATTATGTATGCTTAGAGAATTTTAAGTCTGAACATTGATAAAAAACTAGGTCAGGAATTGGGGGAGAAGAAATTCTATCTCTTTTCTGAGAGTTAGATTGATTTCTTTACATGTTTAGAATCGTGACATGATGCTCTATAACTTTGCTGTTGTAAGTTTTTGATGAAAGTCAAAGAATCAGGATCTAGGCTTGGCAATGGAAAACGCGCGCTTTGTTCTTGATTCAAACAATCTGGAGGTTGAAGAAGATCATTTGGGCTGGGCCTGTTTCACACTTCTTTTTACACCCTGATTTTACTTTCACACCCCCTAGGCCTATTTGGCTTATTTTTATATTTTTTTGACTTTTATTTTTTATTCCTGACTTATTTATTTTTCCTCATGATATTAAAAATATAAAAATAATTTTTTAAACCATTTTTGAATTTTTTAGGTATTTATTTGTTTAGATTAGTTATTTGTACATAAATAAATAAATAAACATTTTTTACTTAAAATACTAAAAAATAATGTAAACACATTTTATTTTCATTTTTGTTTTATTTTATCTTCTGAAAATATTTTATACAAAATATACTTTTTTTATAAATATTAAATATTATTATTTTTTTATATATAATACATATTTAGAAAATAATACAAATATATATATATATATATATATATATATATATATATATATATATATATATATATATATATATATATATATATATATAAATATATATATATATATATATATATATATTAGTATATTTAGGTTAAAATACAAAAATACCTACATTTTTCTTTTATTAATATTTGACCTCAAGAAATACTTTTTTTTTATAAATATACTTCATTTTATTTTATTTTTGTATATAATTATTAAATATTGTACATATTAAATAGTTAATATATTTACTTAATAAAATTAGGGTTTTACCCTTAAAACACAAAAAAACTCCAAAAAATAATACTTTTTTTATTTTGTTTATTTGACATAAAAAATACCTTTTTTCCATACATTTAAAAACCCTTTTACATTTTGCATATTTATCTTATTTCTATTTAATTTGTGCAAATTAATTATCTTGTAAATAAATTCCAAATTGATGTAATAGCTAGGTTTAAATTCCTTGTCAAAACCCCCATTTGAACATTTGTACCCCCCTTCCCATATTGTGTTGTAATAGCGTAGGAGCTTTTATTTTCGCACTTTATTGCTTTCTAAATATACCATGTTAGAATTAGGGTTTGTATGCAAATAAAAAGAACACAAATAGTTTGACCTAATTTCAAGATAAACAAGCATGAAAATGGACAACACATATCACACTTGCACCCCTAGGGTATTCCACTTGTTGCCTTCAATAAATGGGCCATATTGCATGTTAGGTTTCTTTGGGCAAAACAAAACAATTCAAATGATCATAGTCCCTCGATGACGCTTTCGAAAGTTGCCTAAAAATGATCAAGTCCCTTAAAGGAAAATTGCCCAAAGATACTTGGCATCATTGCAATTATGGTCTAAACGACGACCCGCGCCCGTCCCGTTAACATCCTAACACAAGATTGTCCACCAAATGCAATGGTGGAACAAAATTGTTAAAAGGGTTAAAACATAGCATAAATCTTTGAGAACTTTAGGGTAGATAGCTCTTAAGTACTTGTCAACTTGCAAAACAAAAACACTTGCCTATTTTTCAAACCACCCTTCACAAACACTTTCAAAACAAACTTTCAAAAAACCTTGAAACATCTTTTCAAAAAGACAAACACCTTTTGTAAAACATTCGAGTAAAGAATTGTTACAAGGGTAGCCTAAACAAGGCATCTTTTTCAAAACCTTTTCAAAGCCATACACAAAGCACCATTTCAAACAATTGAAAACCAAGGCAAGTTGATCTAAGCAAGTACCTAAGAGCCCATGGATAACCATGGATAGAAAGGGTGCTAATACCTTCCCTTTCTATAATCTACTCCCCGAACCCAAGAAAATATCTCAAAGGTTTTTGCTGTGCTTTTTAAACCTTTCCTTAGGATAAAATAAAAAGTCGGTGGCGACTCTTGCTCAACCGAAACATTTGCGAAAACAAACACAAAACCATAGTCAGTTCTCCCACCATATCACAGTATACAAAATGTTTTATCTTTTGGAAATGTTTTGAAATAAGAGTGTTGATGTATAAAAGTGTTTTTTGTAGTTGCGAGCAAGCGAGTAACTAAGAGCGAAACTACCTACTCAAAAGGTCTTAAATGTGCTTTTCCTTCTCCTTTAGATGTGGCTATCTTACCATTGTTTTGGTAAGAAGTCCCATCGTTGGATGTGAAGGGACGAGTATGGGACATTTGTATAGTCATAGAAAGCAACTTATGAGACGTTTTAGCAATGTCGTTTAGGGACTAGATCGTTTTACCGAAGGCAACATCGAGGGTCATCAAGGGACTACGATATTTTTTAGTGAGATTGCCCTAGAGGTGTTAGTGTGCAAGTGTGTTAGTTTGCATATGTTTTATTTTGTATTTGAAAGTCGTCTATTTGTTGATTTTATCTTGCCTTGCATCCTATTTACTAGCAATACATGAAAAGCAAGTAAAATGCAGAAAGTAAAATCTAAGATATTACATCATTTTAGGGGGACGGGGGTACAAATTAATAATGGGGATGAAGTAGAAACTAAAATATTACAACCATATCGAACAACAACAAAGATAATGTGAAAATAGTGCCAAATATAGGAAGAAGTACATTTTGAACCACTATGTGTCGACCCATGCTGCTATGCATCGACACATAGCTTTTCCCTGCTCCTGCAAAACAAAATAACTCAGTATGAGTCGACACATAATGGAATGTGTCGACTCATGCACCCTTCTCGTGTCGACACGGAACGCGAATGTATCGACTCATAAGCTCTTCCAGTTTCTGTTTTGTGACCTGAACTCAGTATGGGTCGATGCATGAGGATTATGTGTCGACTCATACCCCTTTTTTTCACTAGGATGGGTCGATACATGATTATATGTGTCGATACATGCTGCATTTTCCTGCCTTAAACATTATTTTACTGAATGTACAGGTTAACTTATGGCATATGATGGATAAACATGAACAACAAATGATTGAATAAGCCTAAACAAGGTGCATATGACTAGTTCAAAAAGATATTAAAGTACTACATCTTGTCTTCAAAATAAACAAATCATTAATGATGTATGGAGAGATATCAAGTCAAGAAGACTTACCTCTGGACTGCACTGTCTGTTTAAAATCTGAATGTTTTTCCAAATGTGATGAGGACCTCAATGAGTCTCCATAAAGCTACTCCAGATTGTTGAAGCTAAGCTAGACTGTACTGTAATGTTTTTGGTGTTTTGAGGATAGGGATGAACAGCACTACAGGGACTGTTTTTTTGTTGTTATGTTTGGACAGTCTTTGAGGAAGAGTTTGTATGGTGGAGCAATGGGTTGGGTTTCTGTTTTGAACAAGAGCAGTTTTTGGTTTTGAAAATGAGTCAAAGTTGCACAGAATATTGTTTTTCTGCTCAACAAAACTCTCTATCTTCTCTCTAGAAATTTTTTAGCCTCTCTTCAAAATCCAACCTCCTTTGTCTTATGAGACAGTCCTCTTTTTGTAGACCCCTTGACTGTGGTTTAGGGGGGAAAACAAATAAGTCATTTTGAAATGTTTTTGCCTACTGCTTTGATACTTTCTGCACACAATTTTCCTTTGCCATTTTGGTGCAATTTTGGGGTTGTTGTGGTGCAGGCTTTGGCAGACTGCATAGAGCAGTTTTGGACTGTATTGGGCAATATGCATACTTAGGATGTAGCATGGCACAAGATTTCTTTCAGGGAAGCATAGGGTGTTGTGGCAATGTGATATATCGTATCTTCCTCAACTTTGGACAACATAGTTTGTAGCATGTCACAAATTTGGTGTTGTGCACATTATGTCAAAGGCAAAAATATTGTGACAAGGTTTTAATCAAGACATAGTTTTAGAATTTGTAATTTTGCAAAATGTCACTTTGTAATAACTTGAATTACTTGTATCATTTTGAATTAATCATAATTGTAGTGAAATGCCATGGAGCAAATGAAATTAACCAAGTATAGAAAATACTTCGAAAATTTAAAAGTCTTGCAAAAGCTGGATTTTTGATTCTCTTGATTTTTGATGATCACATTTCATATTATTTTTTTGGGATGTGTTGTACCCCAAAATTTGCCCCCCCATATTTCTCAAAAACATTTCAAGAATGATACTCAAGTTGCTCAAGGTAGTCGAAGGGTTGACCAGACAAGCTCCCACCTAAGGCAGTCTACCTCAAATTAAGGTTTCATGTTACATCCATATACATGAGTCCAAGGGATCCCAAATGCTCACCACTGTCCTAATATGCTCTCAAGATCATCCATGTCAAGTTTCAAGCCCTACAGAGAAAGTTTGCTTAGTCAATTGCTCAAAGGCCTGAAAATCGACTATGCTAGGGAAAAAGTCAACTGTAGTCTACATACAGTCAAACTTCAAGATTTTTGGTCAACATTCTCATTTTGAAGTATATTTAATCATTTGATCAAGGGTTTATCATGATTCATCAAGGATTGCTCATAATTCCTCAAGAATCAAAAGTTGCTAAATTAGGGTTTTGTAGGAAAAGTCAACTCAACTTTGACCAAGCATAACTTTCTCATACTTTAGGAGAAATGACCCATCCAAAGCTCATTTTTAAAAGGATGAAATTTCCTACAATCCATATTCATCTCCAAAGTTCAAAATATGCACTCACAAGAAGTTATGAATTTGGACATTATAGGTCATTTTGAAAAGTCAACAAAAACACCTTTTTTGTCAAAGCTTCATACTTGAGCATGGAATATAAAATTTATATGAGACCAAAATGGTTGATTAGAGGACATCTCAAGCTTTATAAAAAGTCTTAGAACACCTCCAAAGAGTCAAAATTGAGGAAGTTATGCATTGGTGAAATTGACATTTTTTGTAAAATTGCCAAAAGTCAACTATGCCTAAAACTTCAAATTTTGCCAAATAGGCCCAATCTTTTTCACTTGTTTTGAGTTGGCAACATAGTCCACGAGCTCTAGCCCTTTCCACTTGTCATTTTCATGTTTTTATTATTTATTTTGATTTTTATTTGATTTAAATCAATTTTAATCAAAATAAATCATATAAAATCCAAAATATTGAAAGCAAGAGATTTTATGCTTGTTTCAGGTTCCAATTACAGCTAGCAAGTAATCAAACTCGTGCAAGGCATTAGGGTGGACAAAAAGATTAGATTTAAGCCATTTTTGGAAAGATTTAAAGGTGAATCAAATCAATATCAAACTCATTGATGGAGGAAGATTGAATGCATTCTTTCAACCCTAATGCATTCCTTGGTACAAATAGAACAAAGGCAGACCATAAACTAGGTTTGAGGTAGGCGCAAGAGGCAGAACAAAATCTGAAAAAATCAAGAAAAAGTGGTGAATCAAATTTGCACTTAGAGGCCAATACAGGACTCTTTGCCTATCTCAATCGATTCCTGGGAGTCTCAGCAAGCCAAAGCAATCAAGAACCAAGCCTTTCCGGTCCCAAAAAGCTTTGTAAGTCCATTACGATATCCATGAAATTTTGAATTCGATTAGCATGATTTAGGTATTGTTAGGATGAATCAATCACATATTCTTGATCTATGAGACATATGCAAGCTTGTTGTATGGTTTAATTGCATTTATATGGCCTATACAAGATTTCACCATGGCTAGAGTTTCTTGCTTCGATTTGGGAACTCTGTGTGCAGGCAAAATTAGGCCATGAAAAGACCACCAATGTGTTCAGCAAGACTAGACGAAGCTGTCCATGGCCTTCATTGTTATTTAACATGCTTGTGTTGAGTTTTGAGAATGTGCAGGCCTATAGCTACGGACATATGTCCGTAGGTAAAAGTGTCCCAACTTTTACCAATGGTGCAGGGAGGAAGACGAATACGTGGCCATCCATCATTCGCTTATTTGAAATTTCGCGCGTGGAATTGATATAAAGAGCCTTTTAATATTTGTTTATTATTTTGCATTATTATTACAACAAAAACAATTGGCCTAGTGGTAGCCAGGCAAGCTTTAAGGCGTGGGAGTGCTTGAGGTCAGGGGTTCGACCCCTGCCTCCAACATTTGTGTTTTTCCTAATTCTTTTCAGGTGATCTCATACGTATGCAAAGCAAGGACCCACCATAGTCCATCATAATCCAGAGCGCCAAGTGTCAGATGGCCAAATCTGATGGCCATCATCTGAAGGTGCATCATGAACCACAGTCAACGCATAGCATCAGAACTGAAGGTCAACGTGGACCTCGCCCAAATGGGCCCAGATCTGGCTGTTTGCACCCCCCACAAATACTATTCAGGCCCAATTTCTTTCTTTACTTTATTTTATTTTATTTCTTTTAATTTATTTACTAACCAAATAATTATTTTATTTTTATCAAAAAAATTACAAAAAATATACTTTTCATAAATTAAATTTAAGATATTTATTTTTATTAAAAAAATTAATTAATTAAATTAGGTTTGTTAATTTAGATAACTTTGATTTCTTTTTGTATATAATTAAAAATAATTAGAACAAATAGGTTTCATTAATAACTTAATTATATTTTATTTTTTCCTAAAATAATCAAAAACATAAAAAATAGGTCATGTAATTATTTTTGTTAATTAATTTAATCACTAATTAATTTAGTATTTATTTTTAAAACCTAAATTCTTTAAAAAATATTAAAAAACAACAAAAACATTTTCTCTTTTAATTAGGATAGGAGGGTCAAAACCCTAATTTCGCATTCGATCTAATTTGTCATCGCGCGCTTTATTTTTTATCCCAATTATTGTATCTGCTCACAATTTGTAATAGTTTAAATTAGGACGTTTATTTTATTTATCGCTTTATTTTTCAAAGGGTTTGTTTTTGGCTATGTAAATACCCGAAGCCTTGTAATAGCGTAGTTAAAATCCCGCACTTTAAATTCCGCAAATTATTAACTGTTAGATGTATGATAATAGGATGTATGACAAGAATGTATGTTTAATTTTAAAACGGTTAGATAACCCTAATATGTGCAAAGATAAATAATCTGAAATTGAATCAATCACACATGCGCACTCCTAGGGTACACTCCCACTTGGTTGCCTTCATTAAACGGTCATTGAGTATATGATGCTTTAATGGTCGTCCTTTTGTCCAAAGATCAAAGTTGCCTCGGAAAGGTTGCCTCAGATATTGTTGCCTCGGATAATTGATCTAAGACACTAGGGTTACTACTAAGACGTCCTAACATTGCTTCATTGACCGTACGTCCCTTTTCGAATTGACCCTCAAACTCCAACGACGGTGCTACCTACTCACTAATAGTGGGATAACGCTGTCTAAAGGAAACAAACATAGAACGATTCTTTTTTCGAGTAGGTAGATTAGTTCTTAAGTACTTGCTCAATCAAAAACAAAACATTTTTCACACTTACACTCCTTTACAAACAAGTTTTCAAAAACCCTTCATTACACTCTTGAAGATAGAAGCAAGAGTTAAATCAAAGTTAAAACAAAAACTTTTCAAAGCCCATAAACACAAAGAAAACAATTTTGAAAATGATGAGCAAGTACCTAAGAGCCCGTAGATAACTACGGATAGAAAGGGTGCTAATACCTTCCCTTTCTATAATCTACCCCCCGTACTCAGAAATATCTCGAAAAAGGAATTTTTCTGTGCTTTTTTTCCTTTCCTTGTTGGATAAAATAAAAGACGGTGGCGACTCTTGCTTACCGCGAAATTTTGCAAACACAAACGCAAAACGCAAACCAGTAAATTCCTTAAAAAATAGGGAAACACGTCCCGGTTCTGGCCACCGTATCACAGAACTGGCGACTCTGCTGGGGAGTTAATAAGTGGGGTGTACCTTAGGAATAGTTCATCATATTGTTTTCAATTGTTTGATTTGATTGCTTTATTTTTGTGGGCTTTATATTGGAGTTACTATAGGTCCTAACCCGGATATGGGGGACACCTTTTAGGTAAGTAGCAATAGGCTGTGAGGGAACTGTACGACGTAGACTGATACAGTTGAAGCAGTAGCTACATTGGTGTGGCACGTTAGTTGGTACCGATATCCCTTGTGGAGGAACAAGGAGAGTATGGGGCTGGTAATGGGTCATTAAGCATCAAATGACCTTAGAACATATAATTGACCAACTTGGCCATAGAAAAGTAGCAGAATGCTACACTCATTGAGACCATACTCTCGCGATGGTTTCGACCGCAAGAAAAGGTTGCTAAGCTGAAACTATGACCGATCGAGGATGGTCAGTGATATTGAGAACCTCTAGAACCCGGTTACTATCACTAGGACAGGTTGAACCAACTAAACTGTAAGAGGGTAGTACCTAAACTCCATGCCAGCCTGAAATTTAAGGGCTATTGTGTGACTTGTTTGCCCTTACCATGTTTGCTATCTGTGATACCTGTGGTGTGTTTTTATCATGACATCATGCATCATGACATCGCATGCATATTTCATTAGACTAACCATTTCAAAGACCGAGGGGATTCATCTTTGTTTTGTTTTGCAGATCATGGCTTCTATGCGCAGAAATACCATTCGAATCAACTTCGTGCAGATCCATGCTCAGCTTAGAGAGTTGGTTTCAAAGGTTACTGATACTTATTCTTTTGTTAGAAGACATGGTCATCTCCTCAGCCTGGTCACTTCCAAGTTGGACGAGCAAATGATGAGCGTCTTGTTCCAGTTCTTTGACCCGTTGCATCACTGTTTCACCTTCCCGGACTATCAGTTGGTCCCTACTTTGGAGGAGTTTTCTGATTTACTTGGCATATCTATTCTAGAGCAGACACCCTTTACAGGTTTGGAGATAGCTCCTAGGCTAGAGGATATTGCTTCAACCCTCCATCTGACAATGGCTGATGTAGTATCTAACTGGGAGACTCGAAGTGGGGAGAAGGGTTTCTTGGCTAAGTTTTTGATTGATCAAGCTCAACAGTTCTGGGATAGTTTGGACTTTCAAGCATTTGAAGACATCCTGGCTCTCCTCATTTATGGCTTGGTTCTGTTCCCAAATTCAGATTCTTTTATCGATGTGAATGCAGTCAAGATCTTCATGTCCCGTAACCCAGTGCCCACTCTCTTAGGTGATATTATGCATGCTCTTTATACCCGTACTGTTCGGAGAAGAGGAACTCTCATGTGCTATACACCGCTGTTCGAGAGGTGGTTTATTTCTCACCTCCCCAAATTTGTATTGAAAAATGAAGAAGGTATGGGTTGGGCTTACAGAATCATGTCCCTTGCTCATACGGACATCCTTTGGAGTACTAAAGATATGGAAAAGGTAGTTGTCATTGATCGGTGTAGGGAATACCCCAATGTTCCATTGCTTGGAATTAGAGGAGGGTTAACCTATAATCCTTGTTTGGCCTTACGATAGTTTGGACGAGCTCGAAGGGACGGTCCTCATGAGCTGCTGCTTCTAGACATTGTCTTTGACTTTAAGGGGGATGTTGAGGGACATCGCCGCAGATTTATACGAGCTTGGGATAGGGTGAACAGGTCTGATCCACATGAGATAGGAATGAAGACTTCTCTCCCGATGCAACCATATCTCCAGTGGGTTCGAGCCCGTGCTCAAAAGCTGGGGATGCCGTACGAAGCTGTTTTGCCGGTGATTGTGGAGCATACTGATGAAGAAGGGGTTCCTTATACAATTCTCCATCCCTATATGCCTACTGATCTGGGGGAATTGAAGAGGTCTTGGGTCCAGTTAAGGGAATAAAGGGATACCTACAGAGAGAAATATCATGAGCAGGAACAGAAGATCCTGAAGCTTACAAGGCAGCTAGAGACTGAGAGGACAATCAACGATTATGTCAGCATGAAAGGAAAACGACCATGGGAGTTCGGATGTTTTTTTTGTTTCTAGTTTAGATTTGCTTTTCAGTATTTCTTTTGTAACGCCTTAAAGGAATTTGTTAAACATTGTTACAAGTTTTTAATCTAATAAAGTATGTTTCATTTTGGTTTACAAATTTGAATCTCCCTAAGTCTTTGAAATCATTTCATACGCATTACATTCCCATGCACCTCATTACAGGTACCCTTACAGGTTTCTCATCTTCTTTACTGTTTATTTCAGCAATCATGTCTTCTGAAACACCTACTGATCAAGCTATTAAGGCTCTGCAAGCTCAGAATGCTCAGTTCCAGCAGATGTTCATGAACTTGGCCAAGAGTCAACAAGATTTGAAGACTCTTATCTTGAAGGACAAGAAGAAGAAGAAGAAGAAGAAGACGGTCCTCCTGAATATGGGTCACAGATTTGGGAACAGATTGAGACAGGAAGTTGATTTATCTCATTCATTTGGAGGAGGAGAGAATCAAGAAGAAAGGAAGGGTCCTAGCCCTGTGGTTTCTGACAATGACACTGACTTTGATGAAAACCAGTATCCTCCTGCTGAAGATAGGTAAAAGCAACTTGAAGACCGGTTAAGCGCAATGGAGATCTAGAAAGTCCCTGGTCTGGACTTCGGATATTTGGGATTGGCATCTGGGGTGGTGATCCCCCACAAGTTTAAAGCGTCTGTCTTTGCTAAGTACAACGGGGTCTCCTGCCCAAAGCTATACCTCCGCTCGTATGTCAGAAAGATTCAACCGTATACTGCCGATAGGAACCTCTGGGTTCATTTCTTTCAAGATAGTCTATCAAGGACTCAACTTGAATGGTTCTATCAACTAGAAGGAGCTAATGTCCGCAACTGGGAGGACCTTGCTACTGCTTTTTACAAGCAATACCAGTATAATGCCGACTTTGCTCCCACGTGTACCCAACTTCAGGGTATGTCTATGGGTGCGAGCCAAGGTTTTAAGGACTACGCTCAGAAGTGGAGAGATCTGTCTGGAAGAGTACAACCCCCTCTGGCTGATAGAGAGTTGGTGGATATGTTTCTTGGGACTTTGTCTTGTCCGTATTTCAATCATTTGATCGGTAGTTCATCGTCTGGGTTCACTGAATTGATTATGACTGGGGAGAGAGTTGAAGTCGGTATCAAGAGCGGCAAGATACAAAAGGGTGCTTCGTCAAGTACAGAGAAGAAGCCTTTCAAGAAGGAGTCTAGTGCAGTTTACAGCTCGAGGAGCCAAAATCGACCTGAGCGCCGCCAGACAGTTAATGTGGTGGTAATATCAAGACCAACTGTTGCCCCACATCGTAACCCTCAGCAAAGAGTGGAGAGACCGCAAAGGCAGTATACTCGGCTCAATATGACTCTATCTCAAATTATGCCGCAACTGTTAAAAACCAACTTGGTGACTTTGAAGGAGGCTCCAAAGAATCCCAGCACCACATCACCGCTGTATAACCCGAACGCCCGCTATGCTTATCACTCTGATAGCCCAGGTCATGATACCAATAACTGCTGGGCTCTGAAGAATAAAGTGCAGGATCTGATTGAAGATAAGGAGATTGAGTTTGAAGCTCCGAAAAAGCCTAACGTCATAACTGCTCCTATGCCAAAACAAGACGCGGGAGTCAATGCAATTGAGGTTGATGATGAAGAGTCAGATTTCGATAGCTGGATTTACCCGACTACCGATGGTGGATTAGTCAATTGGACGGCAAAGGACTTCGTGCCCATTTCTTTTATTACACAGTAATAAGACTTTTGTTTTGAGATCTGTAACAGACAATTTAAAACTTTACAGCCCGGTGCCTTGCTCGAGACACCGTGGCTTTGTTTGAGGGCTTATTATGTGTCATTTTCATATATCATCAATAAAAGCATTGGACATTTTCTTGCATTACAAAATTTGCGCTCCTTGTCTTTCCTTTCTATTTTTGCACTTTATTAAAACAACTAGTTGTCTTACACACACTCACATATACAGGTCCACATCCACTCTAGATCCCACTGATAACGACTCTGCTACTGCCAGTTATGACTTCGAAAGTCCGATCAACCATGCCGAGGATGAAGGTGAGGATGATTGCGAAGTTCCTGGGGAACTTGATAGACTATTACTTCAGGAAGAGAGGGCCATTCAGCCGCATGAAGAGCCAGTGGAAACAGTAAATCTGGGTACAGAGGTAGACAAGAGAGAGGTCAAGATCGGTGTAAATCTGGAACCTAGTGTTAAGCAACAGTTGATATAGATGCTGCGTGACTATGTTGAGATCTTTGTCTGGTCTTATGACGATATGCCTGGGTTGGATACTGATATTGTGGTTCACTGCCTACCCACCAAGGAAGACTGTCCTCCAGTGAAACAGAAAGTTCGCCGAATGCGCCCAGAGATGTCTGAGAAAATCAAGGCTGAGGTTATGAAACAGTTTGATGTCGGTTTTCTAGCAGTTACTTCTTACCCACAGTGGGTTGCCAACGTGGTTCCTGTGCCAAAGAAGGATGGTAAGGTTCGAATGTGTGTTGACTATAGGGATCTGAACAGGGCGAGCCCCAAGGATGATTTCCCTCTGCCTCATATCGATGTTCTAGTTGACAACACCGCATAACATAAGGTCTTCTCCTTTATGGATGGTTTCTCCGGTTACAATCAGATTAAGATGGCTCCCGAAGACATGGAGAAGACAACGTTCGTTACACAGTGGGGTACCTTTTGATGCAAAGTCATGCCTTTTGGGTTGAAGAATGCTGGGGCAACGTATCAGCGCGCCATGGTCTCTTTGTTCCATGACATGATTCACCATGAGATTGAGGTATACGTTGATGGCATGATTGCAAGGTCCCAAACTGAAGAAGAACATCTTGACCATCTTCAGAAGTTATTTGACAGGTTGAAGTTGTACAAGCTGAAGTTAAACTCGAACAAGTGAACCTTCGGAGTGAGGTCTGGTAAGCTGTTGGGTTTCATCGTAAGTGATAAAGGTATTCAAGTGGATCCTACAAAGGTGAAAGCTATACAGGAAATGCCAGCTCCCCGAACAGAAAAAGAAGTTAGAGGCTTTTTGGGACGTCTGAACTATATTGCCCGATTCATCTCACACCTGACTGCTACTTGTGAGCCAATCTTCAAGCTACTGAAGAAAGATCAAGTGGTAAGATGGAACGATGAATGTCAGGCGGATTTCGAAAGGATCAAAGAATATATCCAAGAGCCTCCTATTCTGATTCCTCCAGTTGAGGGAAGACCCTTGATCCTATACTTTACAGTACTCGATAATTCAATGGGGTGTGTGGTGGGGCAGCATGACGAGTCTGGCCGAAAAGAGCATGTTATTTATTACCATAGAAAAAAGTTTACCGACTGCGAGACCCGATACTCACTGCTTGAGAAAACTTGTTGCGCTTTGGCATGGGATGCTCGCTGGCTGAGACAGTATATGCTGACTCACACTACCCTATTGATATCAAAGATGGATCCAATCAAGTATATCTTCGAAAAGCCTGCCTTGTCCGAAAGAATAGCAAGATGGCAGATGATTTTGACTGAATATGACATCCAATATACGACCCAAAAGGCAATCAAGGGAAGTGTGTTGGCAGATCATCTGGCACATCAGGTAGTGGATGATTACCAGTCTATGAACTTTGAATTCCCAGATGAGAACATCATGTTGGTGAATGACTGTGAAACACCTGGACCGGATGAAGGACCTAAGGAGGGATATCGATGGTCTATGTACTTTGATGGAGCTTCAAATGCTTTGGGTAATGGCATTGGCGTTGTAATTATATCTCCTGAAGGCTCTCATACTCCGTTCACCGCCCGACTATGTTTCAACTGCACCAACAATATGGCGGAGTATGAAGCGTGCATCATGGGTCTTCGAGCAACAATTGACCTAAGGATTAAGTTCTTAAGTGTATTTGGAGATTCCTCTCTCGTGATCAGTCAGATCAAAGGCGAGTGGGATACGAAACACCCAAATCTTATTCCTTACAAAGAGTATGTATTGACGTTGCTTCCACACTTTGAAGAGATAACCTTTGAACACTTCCCAAGAGAGGAGAATCAGTTAGCGGACGCGCTAGCTACGATGTCTTCTATGTTCAAGGTCAGGTGGGACAATGAAGCTCCCCAGATTACCATTGAAAGGTTGGACAAACCCGCACATTGCTGTGATATTGAGACTGAAGATGTAACAGATAAAACCTGGTTTCACGAAGTAAATAGGTATCTTGAGGCTCAGAAATACCCCGAGGGTGCATCTGTTAATGATAAGAAGTTTCTGAGGAGGTTCGCGGCGAAGTTCTTCATCAGTAATGGTATTCTTTACAAACGTAACCATGATTCAACCTTACTGTGGTGTGTGGATAAGAGTGAGGCAGAAAGGATTATGGCAGAGCTACACGAGGGTACTTTCGGAACTCATTCCAGTGGACACACCATGGCAAACAAAATCCTTCGGGCAGGATATTATTGGTCTACCATGGAAGCCGATTGTTATCAGCATTCTCGAAACTGTCATAAGTGCCAAGTTTATGCTGATAAGGTGCACATACCTCCAGTACCTCTGAATGTCTTGACAGCTCCTTGGCCTTTCGCAATGTGGGGCATTGATATGATTGGCGAGATCAGACCTACTGCGTCCAACGGGCATCGTTTCATCCTGGTAGCAATTGATTATTTTACAAAGTGGGTTGAAGCAGCTTCCTTTGCTACTGTAATCAAGAACGTCGTGGCACGGTTCATTCGGCACAACCTGATCTGTCGATACGGTGTACCAGAGAGGATCATTACGGACAACGGTACAAATCTCAATAATAAGATGATCACCGAACTCTGCAAACAGTTCAAGATACAGCATCACAACTCTTCTCCTTACTGGCCGAAGATGAATGGGGCTGTTAAAGCGACTAATAAGAACATCAAGAAGATTGTGCAGAAGATGACAGTGACATACAAAGATTGGCACAAGATGTTACCGTTTGCTCTTCATGGGTACCGTACCTCAGCGCGGACGTCAACAGGGGCAACACCCTATTCCTTGGTATATGGCATGGAGGCCGTATTGCCCATTGAAGTTCAGATACCGTCTCTTTGGATTATGAAGGATGCAGGTTTGAGCGAAGATGACTGGATCCAGACCCGGCTTGATCAGCTGAACTTAATTCGACGAAAACTGTTTTCTATAATTTAGCACGATTCAAAGCATTTTATTATTTCTAATACATTGCAGGGGTTCCCAGAGACATATTGCAATCAAAACCAAGTGCTAAAGCTCAAGAAATACGCAAGAACAGACCCACGGTTTGCTTCTCATGTCCATAATCGAAACTCGTATTTTATGCATAATTAACATGTTCTAATCATTGTTTTGTGTTGCTTGAGTCTATATAAAGCTAATGGTATTGGTTAATTGCATTATAATGCCCAGAATTGCAAGTTACCATTGAAGAAATTTAGGGTTCTTGAGCTTCCAGATTAGGGATTTACTGTCCAGGAAAAATTAGCACCTCTAATGCATATGCTTGGAATCGTCAAGGCCAGACGAACACAGTGATATATTCGCGAAATATTTATGTTAAGCATAGAGCTAATCGCTATTTTTCATTGATGTAGGTTGTGGGGGGTTAAAAACCCCCTCTATCTATTTGTTTTTTTACAGGCAAACGAAGAAGATGATGTGCTGTTAATATACCATTGGTTGGTTTAAATAGCGCGCGTTTTTATTCCAGCATAATTGTATTTTTACATATTATATTAATTACTCATTATAATAACAAAGGCGTTCAGTTGGCTCAGTGGAAGATGTGCTGGCTGGTGACTATTGGGACCTGGGTTCGATTCCCAGGTCCCCCCAAATAATTGTTTCTATTTTTTCTAACATAATCACATGTAGGCTGCCCAACGTGTTCCATCATGTACTCCACACAACAACGCGCCAAGTGGACATATGCACAAATCAGAAGGTCATAGGTGGATGACCACCATACTCCAAGTCAAGGCGTATCATGGACAATCAGAAAAGTCAAACAAGGCTTGAGACTAATGGGCCAGGAATTGCTAGCATACCTCCATCTGGGCCCAACACCCCCTGGGTTTTGTTTTCTTATTTTCTCTCTTTTATATTTTATCATTAATTATTTTATTATTAATATTATTATTACTTAATTAACTTAACTATTATTTTCATAATAAATTCAGACAATTAAAAAATTAAAATATTATTATTATTATTTTCACCTTTAATTATTATTTTATAAATAAATACTAATATAACTTATTTAGTTTAATTAGGTTAAATTTGACTTCTTTTCACAATAAATAAAATCAATCTAGAATTAGGGTTTTCTTTTGACAATTTTAAATTCTTTTTATTTTTGTTTTCATTAAAGACCTAAAAAACTAAAAAAGACATTTTTTTGTAATTATTTAATTAATTAGTAAATTAGGTTTAATATTAATTAAATGCAAAAAAGGACCAAAATTCCATTCTTTTCTCAAAAAGGGTCAAAATCCTAGGACTTTTCCCGATTTAATTTCTTTTCGCGCATATTATTTTATATCATATTTATGTATCTGCTCAGAGGATGTAATAGATAATTAGGGCTTTTATCGCTTTCTTTATTTTTCCGCAATTTATTTTTCAAGGGTTATGTTTTTGGCGATGTAAATACCCGACGCCTTGTAATAGCGTAGATTTATTTTCCGCAAATTATTAACTGTTAACTATGCATGACAAGACTTGCCTGAAAAATAGAATCAAAACGTAGCTCACCAAGACATGTGCAAAGATAAAATAATCTGAATCTTGACACACTCGCACATGCCACTCTTAGGGTACGCCTCACTTGGTTGCCTCGAGGTGGTCATTGAGTATAGGGTGTTTTAGAGGTCGCCCTCTTGTCTAAAGATCCAGTTGCCTCGAAACGGTTGCCTCGGATAAAAAGGATCTAGGACATTAGGGTTACCGCTAAGGCGTCCTACTATTGCTTTGGTGACCACATGTCCCTATAATCGAATTGACCCGAAATAACTCCAACAACGGTGCTACCTACTTCTCAATAGTGGGATAGTACTGTCTAAAGGGCATTTACACAACTTAATTCCTTTGAGTAGGTAGAGGTTCTTAGATACTTGCTCTTTCAAAAACAAAAACAACTTTTCGCACTCACACTTTCAAACAAAAGTTTTCAAACAAACACTTCATACACTCTTGAGGACTGATACAAGAGTTACCTAGAAGTTTTCAAAACAAAACTTTTTCAAAACCCACAAACACAAGAAAAGCAAACAATTTTTTGAAAACATAGTGAGCAAGTACCTAAGAGCCTGTGGATAACCACGGATAGAAAGGGTGCTAACACCTTCCCTTTCTATAATCTACCTCCCGAACCGAGAAACATCTCGAAAAGGAATTTTGCTGTGCTTTTGTCCTTTCCTTGTTGGAGAACATAAAAGACGGTGGCGACTCTTGCTTACCGCGACATTTCGCGAACCAGCATTCCAAAACAGTCAGTTTTATTTCCACCAATCACAGAACTGGCGACTCTGCTGGGGAAATACTTAATAAGTGAGGTGTACCTTAGGATTAGATCAGTCTATGTTTTCAATTGTATGCCTTGTTTGCTTTAATATTGTGGGCTTGCATCGGAGTTTCATAGATCCTAACCCGGATCTGGGGAATACCCTTTAGAAGTAGCAACAAACTGTGAGGGAATTGTGCGGGGTATACCGACATGGTTGAAGTAGTTGCTATATTGATGTGGCACTTTGGTGAGTACCGGTAACCCTTGAGTCAAGTCAAGGAGAGTACGGGGCCGCCGCGTGGTGTCGTGAAGCATCAACTGACCTAGAACCTTACTTGACCATCCTGGCCTCTTTAGGGGTAGTGAGATGACCGACTTTGGTGCAGTCCGAAGTTGGTAGATACTCGATACTACACTCATTGAGGGTTGTTTTCTTAGAATATTTTGGTCGCCAGTTAAGTGGCTAAATCAAAACAATGAACATAGAAAACAACCCAATGATATTGAGCTCCTTAGAACCCGGTTACTTTTGATAGGACGGGTTTTGAGCCCACCAACTTCAAGAGGGTAGTACCTAAACTTCATGCTGGCCTAAACTCTAAGGGTTGTCTGGTGTGACTTGTGTGCCTTATCATGTTTGCTTTTTGTGAATACTTGCGGTGTGCCCTTATCATAACATCATAACATCATAAAGCATCATATGCATTCACTAACCACTTCAAGGGTTCGAATCTTTATCTTTGTTCTTGTTTTGTAGGACATGGAGACTATCCGCAGGAAAACAATTCAGGTCAACCTTGTAAGGGTCCCTCCTCAGCTTAAGGAGCTTACATCCAGGATTCCCGAGAACTCTCCCTTCAGGGAAAGGCATGGTAGACTACTCAGCTTGGTCAATACCAACATTGAAGCAGATATGATAAAAGTCCTCTTCCAGTTCTTTGACCCCTTACACCACTGTTTCACTTTCCCGGATTATCAATTGGTGCCTACTTTGAAAGAGTTTTCTCAACTTCTGAAGGTTCCTATTCTTAGTCAACTACCCTACAACGGTACGGAAAAGGAACCAAAACTTGAAGAGGTTGCTCAAGCATTACATCTGCAACCATCTGATATCAAGGGGCATTGGGAAATCAGAAGTGGTATCAAGGGATTCTTGGCAAAGTTCCTGTTTGAGAAAGCCTAAGAATGTTGGAATTCTCTCGATCTAGAAGCCTTTGAAGAAGTTGTGGCACTCCTTGTCTATGGGTTGGTCTTGTTCCTAAATCTGGATCAACTTATAGATATAAATGCTGTCAAGATTTTTATGTCCAGGAATCCTATACCTACATTGCTTGGGGACATCCTCCACTCATTTTACACCCGAACAATGAGAAAAAGATGTGTTCTCATGTGCTGCACTCCTCTCCTGGCAAGGTGGTTTATTTCACACCTTCCACAATCAGTTTTGAAGAACGAGCGGGGTTTGAGATGGTCACAACGGTTAATGACTCTTACACATTCTGATATACATTGGTGTTCTCGGTCCAGAGAAAATGTCACTATCATCGATCGTTGCGGAGAATTTCCTAATGTTCCTTTACTTGGAATTAGAGGAGGAATTACTTACAACCCTTGTCTGGCTTTGAGACAATTTGGATATGCTCGGAGGGTTGGCCCTCATGACATGCTGATCCCTGACATAGTTTTTGACTTCGACAATGATACGCAAGGACTTCGCCAGAGGTTTATCAGAGCTTGGAGGATGCCTAACAAGGTGGATAGTAAGACACTGGGGCACAAGAATTCCATCCCCCTTGAGCCTTACCTCAAGTGGGTATGAGCCCGCTCCCAGAAGCTTATGATGCCATATCCTCATATTCTCCCCGTGATCAAAGAGCCAGTCATGGAAGGAGAGGTCCCGTACACCATTCAACATCCTGACATGCCAACATCTTGGGAAGAAATGCAAAAGAGCTGGATCCAACTCAAGGAAGAGCGGAATTCTCTTGAGGCCAGTTTACATGCCAGCGAGAAGAAGGTTCTGGAGCTCACCCGCCTACTGCACGAGGAAAAGACCCTCAACACTTACATCGCTCCAAAGAGGATGCGCAGTGTCTTTTGGCATTAAGTATTTTGTATTGTTTTGCCCATGAGGCCCTGATGTACTGAACATATTATTTATTAATATAACGTGTGTTCCTTTTTGTTTACAACGAATTTGAACTTTCGAACCCTTGAATGCATTGCATAAATAGCATACCATGCATCATATGCATAACAGGTACACTTTTTACAGGTCACTTATCTTCTTCGCTGTTTATTTCAGCAGTCACCATGTCTTTAGAACCTACTACTGAACAAGCTATCAAGGCCCTCCAGGCCCAGAACGCCCAGTTCCAAGAGTTGGTAATGAGCCTAGCCCAGGGTCAACAGGAGCTGAAGACTCTGATTCTGAAGAAGAAGAAGAAGAGGACTGTGCTGTTCAACACTGGATGGAGGTTTGGAAATGGACTACAAAATGAAGTTGAACTGACTACTTCCTCTGTAGGGAAGGACAGTCCCCAAGAGAGAAGGGTTCCTAGTCCCGTGGTCTCCGACAACGAGACGGATTACAATGATGAACAGTATCCTCCTGCTGAGGATAAGTACAAACAGCTGGAAGACCGTTTGAGCGCCATGGAAATACAGAAGGTTCCCGGTCTGGACTTCGGAGACCTAGGCTTATCCTCTGGGGTGGTGATCCCCCATAAGTTCAAAGCACCTGCTTTTGCAAAGTACGACGAAGCTTCCTGTCCTAAGCTGCATCTCATATCATATGTAAGGAAGATCCAACCTTATACCGCGAACAAGAATTTATGGATCCATTTCTTCCAGGATAGTCTTTCAGGGACTCAACTCGAATGGTTCTATCAGCTAGATGGAGCCAGCATTCGTAACTGGGAGGACTTAGCTACTGCGTTTTATAAGCAGTATCAGTATAATTCCGACCTTGCTCCTACGCGTACCCAACTCCAGGGTATGTCACTAGGGACGGGTGAAGGATTTAAGGAGTATGCGCAAAAGTGGAGAGACCTGGCTGGAAGGGTGCAACCACCTTTGACTGACCGCGAGCTTGTTGATATGTTCCTGGGGAGCCTGTCTGGTCTGTTCTTCAACCATCTGATTGGAAATTCTTCTGCTGGGTTTACAGATCTGATCTTGACTGGTGAGAGAATAGAAGCTGGTATCAAGTCTGGGAAGATACAGAAAGGTAATTCCTCGAGCACTGAGAAGAAACCGTTCAAGAAGGAATCTAGTGCTGTCTATGGTTTGAGGAGACAAAATAAACCGGAACGCCGCCAAGCTGTCAACGCGGTGGTAATTTCAAAGCCTGTTGCTGCTCCTCAGCAATACAACCAACCAAGGGGTGAGAGACCCAAAAGGCAGTTCACTCGACTCAGTATGACCTTGTCCCAAATATTTCCGCAGCTACTGTCAACTAATCTGGTAATTGTCAAAGAAGCTCCGAAGGTTGTGAATACAACATCTCCAAAGTATAACCCCAACGCCCATTGCGCTTATCACTCTGACAGCCCGGGGCATTCTACGAATGATTGTTGGGCTCTGAGGAATAAGGTTCAGGACCTTATTGATGCTAAAGAGATAGAGTTCGAGGCGCCAGAAAGGCCCAATGTTGTGACTGCTCCCATGCCCAAGCATGGAGTGAATGCTGTAGAGGAAGACCTGTATGTAGCCTCTGTGGATGATATTGTTACTCCGTTGTTGGCTGTCAAGAGAAACCTGTTGCTAGCCGGTTTATTTCCGGGATGTAGTAAAGGTTGCCATCTATGTTCTGTCTCACCTGCTGGTTGTCCTTTGTTGAAGTCAGGCGTCCAAAACCTGATGGACAACAAAGAGATCTTGTTCGAGAAAATTGATGTTCCTGCTATCCCTACTGAAGAAGTGTCCATTGTTACTATTTCCAACAACTCTCCTAAGGCTCCCTCAAAGAAGCCTGTCAAAATCATGTCTGCTCAGAAGGTTGCACCTATAATCATCACTGTTCCGGGGCCCATCCCCTATACATCTGACAAAGTTGTCCCGTGGCACTATGGGGCAGATGTTTATGTGCTCGGAGTTAAACAAGAGTTTGATACTAGTACCGGCGTCACCAACATCACCAGGCCTGCCAAAGTCACTCGTAGTGGTAGACTGTTCTCACCAGATATTACGCCACCAGCTATCCAGAGACCCCTGGTCATCACACCTGCAAGTGTGCCTGCTTCCCTGCCTGACCAAGTTCCTATTTCTACCCCTGCTGCCGAGTCATCTGACGCTCGGGGCAAAGGGATCGCTACTGATATGCCTGCCCAGACGGAGGCACCGAAGACAACCAATGTTGAAGCTTCCAAGCAGGAGATGGAAGAGATTCTTAAGATTATCAAGAAGAGTGATTTCAATGTAGTTGAGCAGCTGGGGCACACCCCATCTAAAATTTCTATGCTATCACTGTTGTTGTGTTCAGAGGCCCACGTCAAGGCTTTGATTACCTTCCTAAAGACGGCCCACGTGCCACAAGAGACATCTGCTGATCAGTTCACTGATTGTGTGGCCAACTTAACTGCTGATAATGGTCTGGGTTTCTCCGACGCTGATCTGACTGCCAAAGGGAAGAACCATAACGATGCCCTGCATGTCTCCATCGAATGCAGGGGCACTACTCTTGCCCATGTGCTGGTTGACACTGGTTCCTCGTTGAACGTATTGCCCAAGAAAGCTCTAGACAGGCTGGATTGTGAGGGTTTAGAGCTCAAGCCAAGTAACATTGTTGTGGGCCTTTGACGGGTCTAAAAGGATGGTACATGGTGAGGTTGATATCCCAATTAGGGTTGGCTCTCAGGTCTTTGATCCAACATTCTATGTGATGGACATCCGACCGTCCTATTCTTGTCTGCTGGGTCGTCCTTGGATCCACAAGGCTGGAGCGGTGACCTCCACACTACATCAGAAGCTGAAATACCCGGTCAGAGGGAAGATTGTGACAGTTCAGGGGGAGGAAGAATACATGGTCAGCCACCTCAACTCGTTCCGGTACATAGAGATGGACGGGGAGTTCATTGAGACCCCCTTTCAACACTTTGAAGAGGTGCCTCAGACACTGGCATCAGCAGAAACTGTGATCGAAGATTCTCCTTTGAAGATGGCTTCCTTAAAGGATGCCCGGGCTGTTATTGAGAAGGGTGAGTGTGCAAACTGGGGCCGACTTCCTGATTTCACTCTGAAGACTAACAAGTTTGGTTTGGGTTCACTGCAGAAGCTCAAAGGGTTGTTCGTCGTGCAAGGATTGGAAGACCTCCTGTATTCATCACCAACCCGGGAGTAAATGATATTGAAGAGGACGTGGAGGAATCTGAATTCAACATTTGGATCTACCCAACGACCAACGGTGGACCAAGCAACTGGACTGCGAAAGACTTCGTACCTATTACTTTTGTCACTCAGTAATGAACTCCTTTGTTTTGAATTTGTAACAAACAATAATTTGAAACTTTATGACCCGGTGTCTTACCCGGGGCACCGTGGCTTCATTTGTGAGGGCTTTTGTGTGTCATTTTCATATATCATTAATAAAAGCATTGGACGTTTTTTGAATTTCAAATCTTGCGCTCCTTGTCTTTCTTTATTATGTATTGCAAAACAGCTATATTTACACACACTCACCTATACAGGTTCCAATACACTCTGGATCTCACTGGTAACGACTCTGCTACTGCCAGTTATGACTTTGAAAATCCGATCAACTTAGCCGAAGACGAAGGTGAAGATGATTGTGAAGTGCCCGGTGAGCTTGCAAGACTGCTACTCCAGGAAGAGAGGGCCATTCAGCCACATGAAGAGCTAGTGGAAACGGTAAATATGGGTAATGAGACCGACAGAAAAGAAGTCAAGATTGGTGCCAATCTGGAGCTCAGTGTGAAACAACGGTTGATTCAGATGCTGCATGACTATGTGGAAATCTTTGCCTGGTCTTACGAAGACATGCCTGGGTTGGATACTGACATTGTGGTTCATCACTTGCCTACCAAGGAAGACTGCCCTCCGGTAAAACAGAAGGTCCGCCGTATGCGCCCAGAGATGTCATAGAAAATCAAAGCTGAGGTTATGAAACAATTTGATGCCGGTTTTCTAGCAGTGACTTCTTACCCTCAGTGGGTTGCCAACGTGGTTCCAGTGCCGAAGAAAGATGGTAAGGTCCAAATGTGTGTTGATTACAGGGATTTGAACAGGGCAAGCCCCAAGGATGATTTCCCTCTGCCTCACATCGACGTTCTGGTTGACAATACTGCTCAGCATAAGGTATTCTCCTTCATGGACGGGTTCTCCGGTTATAATCAAATCAAGATGGCTCCTGAAGACATGGATAAGACCATGTTTGTTACTCAGTGGGGCACCTTTTGCTACAAGGTCATGCCGTTTGGGTTGAAAAATGCTGGGGCAACCTACCAACGTGCCATGGTTGCTCTGTTTCACGACATGATCCATCATGAGATCTAAGTATACATCGACGATATGATTGCAAGGTCCCAAACTGAGGAGGAACACCTTGACCATCTACAGAAGCTGTTTGACCGATTGAAGTTGTACAAGCTGAGGTTGAACCCGAACAAGTGCACCTTCGGGGTAAGATCTGGAAAATTGCTAGGCTTCGTCGTGAGCGACAAAGGTATTCAAGTGGACCCTGCCAAAGTGAAAGCCATACAAGAGATGCCAGTTCCCAAGACATAGAAGGAAGTCAGAGGCTTTCTAGGACGACTGAACTACATTGCCCGATTCATCTCGCACCTAACTGCTACTTGTGAGCCAATCTTCAAGCTACTGAAGAAAGATCAAGTAGTACGTTGGAACGATGAATGTCAGGCTGCTTTTGAAAGAATCAAAGAGTATCTCCAAGAGCCACCCATCCTTATGCCACCGGTTGAAGGGAGACCTCTAATCTTATACTTAACAATACTTGACAGCTCAATGGGGTGTGTGCTGGGGCAGCATGACGAGTCTGGCCGAAAAGAGAATGCTATTTATTACCTTAGCAAAAAGTTTACCGACTGTGAGACCCGATACTCAATGCTCGAGAAAACTTGCTGCGCTTTGGTATGGGCTGCTCGCCGGCTGAGACAGTATATGTTGACTCACACTACTCTGTTGATTTCAAAGATGGATCTAACCAAGTACATCTTCGAAAAGCCTGCTCTGTCCGGAAGAATAGTAAGATGGCAGATGATCTTGACTGAATATGACATCCAGTACACAACTCAAAAAGCAATCAAGAGAAGTGTATTGGCAGACCATTTGGCACATCAGGCAGTGGATGATTACCAGTCGATGAACTTTGAGTTTCCAGACGAGAATATCATGGTAGTAACTGATTGTGAAGTACCTGGACCGGATGAAGGACCTGAGGAAGGATCCCGATGGTCTATGCACTTTGACAGGGCCTCAAACTCTTTGGGTAATGGTATTGGCGCTGTGATCATATCTCCTAAAGGCACTCATACTCCACTGACCGCCCGACTATGTTTCAACTGCACTAACAACATGGCAGAGTATGAAGCCTGCATCATGGGCCTTCGAGCTGCAATTGACCTAAGGATCAAGTTTCTGAGTGTCTTCGGAGATTCCGCTCTCGTGATCAGCCAGATCAAAGGCGAGTGGGATACGAAACACCCAAATCTTATTCCTTACAAGGAGTATGTATTGATGTTGATTCCCCATTTCGAGGAGATAATCTTTGAACACTTCCCAAGAGAGGAGAATCAGTTGGCGGACGCGCTAGCTACGATGTCTTCTATGTTCAAAGTCAAATGGCACAACGATGCTCCCCGGATCATTATTTGGAAACTGGATGAACCTGCACATTGTTGCGATCTCGAGACCGAAGAGGTAACAGAAAAGCCTTGGTATCATGAAGTGAAGAGGTACATGGAAACTCAAGAATACCCCTAGGGTGCATCTGTTAATGACAAGAAGTTTCTGAGAAGTTTCGCTGCAAAATTCTTCCTCAGCAATGGCATTATCTACAAGCGAAACCATGATTCGACCTTACTGCGTTGTGTGGATAAGACTGAAGCAGAAAGGATCATGACAGAGTTGCATGAAGGTACCTTCGGAACGCATTCCAGTGGACATACCATGGCAAAGAAAATCCTCCGGGCAGGATATTACTGGTCCACGATGGAAGCTGACTGTTACCAACATTCTCGGACGTGTCATAAATGCCAGATCTATGCTGATAAGGTGCACATTCCTCCAGTCCCTTTGAACGTCTTGACAACACCTTGGCCTTTTGCAATGTGGGGCATTGATATGATCAGCGAGATCAGACCTACGACATCCAACGGGCATCGCTTCATCCTGGTAGCAATTGATTACTTCACGAAGTGGGTTGAAGCAGTTTCCTTTGCTACCGTAACCAAGAACGTCGTGGCACGGTTCATTCGGCATAACCTGATCTGTCGATATGGTGTACCAGAGAGGATCATTACAGACAATGGTACCAATATTAACAACAAGATGATCACTGAGCTCTGCGAGCAATTCAAGATACAACACCACAACTCTTCTCCTTACCGACCGAAGATGAATAGGGCTGTAGAAGCAGCTAATAAGAATATCAAGAAGATTGTGCAGAAGATGACAGTGACCTACAAAGATTGGCACGAGATGTTACCATTTGCTCTTCATGGGTATCGTACCTCAGCACGAACGTCAACAGGGGCAACACCCTTTTCCTTGGTCTATGGCATGGAGGCAGTCTTGCCCATTGAAGTTCAGATACCCTCTCTCCGGATAATGAAGGATGCAGGTTTGAGCTAAGATGACTGGATCCAGACTCGGCTTGATCAATTAAACCTAATCGACGAAAAAAAGACTCACTGCTATTTGTCATGGTCAGACGTACCAAAAACGGATGATCAAGGCATTTAACAAGAAAGTCAGACGACAAGAGTATCAAGTTGGGGACCTGGTAATCAAGCGCATCATTCTACCTCAAGGTGATCCCAGGGGCAAATGGACCCCTACGTACGAAGGGCCATTTGTGGTTAAGAACATCTTCTCAGGAGGAGCCATGATTCTAACTACCATGGATGGTGACGACCTTCCTCACCCCGCCAATGCAGACATAGTAAAAAAATACTACGCATGATAAAAGACCCGCTAGGTCGACTGGCCTAGGCAAAAATAAGGGCTTCCCAGAGAACCAAAAGGGTTTGGGCAAAAATAAGGGATGAAATAAAAAAAATCTGTACACCCGGCAAGTTGAAAACCTGAAAAGGCGGCTTGGGCAAAAATGGGTATCCCGGTGGACTAAAAACCCGAAAGGGAGGTCCAGGAAAAAGTTAGGGATAAGCGTAATACTATGTCTCATTGGATCACCCTGCATCCAGACTTCAGCATCAACCATCAGGCTTACACGGCACCAATCAATCAGCTTCATCTCCAACTAAGCAGCAAAGTGATGAGACGCTTGAAGACATAAAGGCGATAGCAGAGTTGGAACCCAGTGGGATTTTTCACATAGCTGTTTTGTTTTCCTTTTCACAAATTGTATAAACTCTATGTTGTTCGGCGGTGTTCTCTTACTAGGACGTCAGCCTCTTGTATACAAAACGCCTATTTACAGGCAAAATTCCAATATCAATACAAACTCACTTTTCAGACAAATTGCCAATGGTTTTTCCTTTATCTGTTTTGTTTTGCAAAGAACGTCCAATGTTCATTTTTGATATATGCATTTGATATTAATTGCTACTCATAAATATTTGCATCCGAAACAAAGGACTAATTACATGTGATATCAGAAACAAGGGTAATAAGAATTGTCTAAACGGTCTAGTTACTCTGTCCACCAAGGTACCAAGGTAGGTTCAGCTGAAGAATATGACCAAGACACCTTCACTCCCCGCAGAGTAAGACAAGATTCAGCCATACTCTCCCCAAGCAGAGTTGGTCTCCCATCAGCCCTGAAGAGGCACAGTATCTCCAGCAAGTCAGCAATACTCTCTAACCAAGCAGAGTTAGCCTACTGTCAGCCTTAAGGAAGTTGGGTATCCCCAGAAGATCTCAATATTCTCCAGCAGAGTATACAGATATTCCTCAAGCAAGCATCCTCGGTAGTCTTAATATAAGATTGTTCCCCGGCGGAATACCAGACACCCCAGTGGAGCCATTTCCCCAGTGTAGTCCAAAGTTTCCCCAGGAGAGTTGAATCATCTCCCCAGTAGATTCTGGAAGCTTATCCCCTATAGAGTACAAATATCTCTCCCAGCCATATTCAAAGGTTATTCCCCACCAGAGTCTAACTGGGTTATCCTCAGCAAATTGCAACGAAAAGATCATCCTCAACAAAGTTCTTCCTATCCCTAGCGGAGTTCAAAGTTCCCCAACAAAGCTTATCAATGGATTCCCCAGCGGAGTTATCTTTAAGATCTCAGCGAAGCATCTCTTCCCACAGAGTAATTCCCCGCAGAGTAATCTCTCCACCAGGTTTATTCCCCAACGGAGTCATCTTCTCCTACTGGTTTATTCTGGCAAACATCTTTGTGCATCATCCCCAACGGAAACAAAGAACTCTACTCTTCAACATCAGCCCAGGATCTAACAAGCTCCCGGCATTCGTCAAGGATTTATTTTCCCAGACGAAAATACATTTCATAAACATTTCACGTCTCATATCTCCTATTTACATACATGATAAAGTGCATACGACACGATCTCATTTATCTTTGAGAACATTATGACATCATGCATTTCATTCATTATGACATTGCATACGACTAATGTTTTGCCTTTTCAGGAAAAGGTCAATCCAAAGATGATTACCATCAACCTTTTGAAGTTCCAGATTCGATACCTGTATCTAGCCAGGGAATATCTGTGAGTGATTGATTGTAGATCTATACCTGTATCTAGCCAGGAAAGTTATCTACATGAAGAGTTTGAAGATCAACACCTGTAACAGGCCAGGAAATTATCTTTCATTCTCAGGTCAGAGGTCTACACCTGTATCTAGCCAGGAAAGCTATCTCTACCAACCTTTTGAAGTTCCAGATTTGATACCTGTATCTAGCCAGGGCATATCTGTGAGCGATTGATTATAGATCTATACCCGTAACTAGCCAGGAAAGTATCTGCATGAAGAGTTTGAAGATCAACACCTGTAACAGGCCAGGAAATTATCTTTCTTTCTCAGGTTAGAGGTTTACACCTGTATCCAGCCAGGAAAGTTATCTCTAATAACCTTTTGAAGTTCCAGATTCGATACCTGTATCTAGCCAGGGCATATCTGTGAGCGACTGATTAGAGGTCTACGCCTGTATCCAGCCAGGAAAGCTATCTCGATCAACCTTTTGAAGTTCCAGATTCGATACCTGTATCTAGCCAGTGCATATCTGTGAGCGATTGACTGTAGATTCGATACCTGTATCTAGCCAGGAAAGTTATCTACATGAAGAGTTTGAAGATCAACACCTGTAACAGGCCAGGAAATTATCTTTCTTTCTCAGGTACGCAAGTTCTCGCTAAGGAATCTCTTACGCGATCGACACCCCTGGATGGCATCTTTAAGCCCATCTCCACAACTATCCATTACGTTTCCAAATGGCATCTATAAGCCCATTCCCGACAAGATTCTGTCACATTTTCAAATGGCATATATAAGCCCATCCTCCTATCCATCATCTCTCCAAATGGCATCTGTAAGCCCATTCTCGACATCACATTGCTGATACTCCACTATGCGAGTGCAAATTTCTGGGCACTCTAGTGTTCAATCATCTTCCACCTTCGGATCACGAAAGGCACGCAAGCCAATCTACATCCTCAGGTCTAAGAAGATTGAACAGGGGCAACTGTTGTACCCCAAAATTTTCCCTCCCATATTCTTCAAGGTTTGTCAAGAATCATCATCAAATGGTTCAAGATTTCTCAAGGGTTGCACAGTCCAAATGCCTCATAAGCCAGTCAAAATTAGGGTTTTGTTTCTTCCAAGGAATTTGAGGTTTTCAATGGCTCAATCAAGTCCCATAGGCCTACATACATCCTCAAGCATCTATATGTCAAGTCTCAAGTCTCACAATACCAGTTAGCACAGTCAAAAGCTTCATTTGCTTCACAGTCAACTGCAGGGGTAAAATGGTCATTTTACAGTCAAAGGTCAGAATTTTTTGTCAACATCTTATTTTGAGTACACAATCATCATTTGATCAAGTCTTGATCATGATTCCATAAGAATGGCTCAAAAATCATCAAGATGAAAAAAGTTACTATTTTTGGACAGTAGAAAAGTCAACTGTATCTTGACCAGGGCATAACTTTTTCATGGTTCATCAGAAAAATTCCATCCAATGCTCATTTTGAAGGGGATGACATTTCCTACAATCCATCTTCAAATTCCAAGTCCAAGAAATGCTCTCACAAAAAGTTATCAATTTCTACATTATAGGTCAATTTCAAAAGTCAACAAAAATGCACTTTAAGTCAAAGACCATAACTTGAGATTGGTAAATCCAAATGACATGGGACCAAAGGCATTGGTTAGAGGACTTCAAGACCTTTCCAAAATGTCCAAGAACATGTTCATATGATCAAAATTGAGCAAGATATGCATTGGAGAAGTTGGGAAATTTTTGTGAATTTGCAAAAGTCAACTTTGCTCAAAACACTTTGTTTTTGCTAATGGGCCTCAAATTCCTTCTTGAAACTTTATCCATGACTTATGCACGACCCATCAAGCCTATTTGAATTTATTTTCTTATTTTTATTAATTATTTGGATTTTTAATTGATTTTAATTCATTTAATTAATTTAAAATGTAGGAAATACAAAGATTTGATTTTTTCAATCTTTTTGTGAAGCAAACAAGCTCAAGATATGCTGGCAATTCGTGTGCAAATCAAAGGGACAAGAATCTCCAAGTTTGGCAAGTTTCTTCAATCAAAAAGATTCAAAAATATTTGATTTTCAATCAAATATTGAATCATCATTCCATGGATCTTTTGTGCAAGATTGTAACCTATTTCTCTTCCATTATAAGTACACAAGTCAACCCTAATGCATTGGACGTGAATTTGCTGCAAGAAAGCCATAACCAATTTGGAAAAAAAAATCAAGAAAAGTCAAAATTGTTTTCTATAATTTAGCACGATTCAAAGCATTTTATTGTTTCTAATACATTGCAGGGGTTCCCAGAGACATATTGCAATCAAAACCAAGTGCTAAAGCTCAAGAAATACGCAAGAACAGACCCACGATTTGCTTCTCATGTCCATAATCGAAAATCGTATTTTATGCATAATTAAGATGTTCTAATCATTGTTTTGTGTTGCTTGAGTCTATATAAAGCTAATGGTATTGGTTAATTGCATTATAATGCCCAGAATTACAAGTTACCATTGAAGAAATTTAGGGTTCTTGAGCTTCCAGATTAGGGCTTTACTGTCCAGGAAAAATTAGCACCTCTAATGCATATGGTTGGAATCGTCAAGGCCAGACGAACACAGTGATATATTCACGAAATATTTATGTTAAGCATAGAGTTAATCGCTATTTTTCGTTGATGTAGGTTGTGGGGGTTAAAAACCCCCGCTATCTATTTGTTTTTTTACAGGCAAACGAAGAAGATGATGTGCTGTTAATATACCATTGGTTGGTTTAAATAGCACGCGTTTTTATTCCAACATAATTGTATTTTTACATATTATATTCATTACTCATTATAATAACAAAGGCGTTCAGTTGGCTCAGTGGAAGATGCGCTGGTTGGTGACTATTGGGACCTGGGTTCGATTCCCAGGTCCCCCCAAATAATTGTTTCTACTTTTTCTAACATGATCACATGCAGGCTTCCCAACGTGTTCCATCATGTACTCCACACAACAACGCGCCAAGTGGCCATATGCACAAATCAGAAGGTCATAGGTGGATGACCACCATACTCCAAGTCAAGGCGTATCATGGACAATCAGAAAAGTCAAACAAGGCTTGAGACTAATGGGCCAGGAATTTCTAGCATACCTCCATCTGGGCCCAACACCCCCTGGGTTTTGTTTTCTTATTTTCTCTCTTTTATATTTTATCATTAATTATTTTATTATTAATATTATTATTACTTAATTAACTTAACTATTATTTTCATAATAAATTCAGACAATTAAAAAATTAAAATATTATTATTATTATTTTCACCTTTAATTATTATTTTGTAAATAAATACTAATATAACTTATTTAGTTTAATTAGGTTAAATTTGACTTCTTTTCACAATAAATAAAATCAATCTAGAATTAGGGTTTTCTTTTGACAATTTTAAATTCTTTTTATTTTTGTTTTTATTAAAGACCTAAAAAACTAAAAAAGACATTTTTTTTGTAATTATTTAATTAATTAGTAAATTAGGTTTAATATTAATTAAATGCAAAAAAGGACCAAAATTCCATTCTTTTCTCAAAAAGGGTCAAAACCCTAGGACTTTTCCCGATTTAATTTCTTTTTGCGCATATTATTTTATATCATATTTATGTATCTGCTCAGAGGATGTAATAGATAATTAGGGCTTTTATCGCTTTCTTTATTTTTCCGCAATTTATTTTTCAAGGGTTATGTTTTTGGCGATGTAAATACCCGACGCCTTGTAATAGCGTAGATTTATTTTCCGCAAATTATTAATTGTTAACTATGCATGACAAGACTTGCCTGAAAAATAGAATCATAACGTAGCTCACCAAGACATGTGCAAAGATAAAATAATCTGAATCCTGACACACTCGCACATGCCACTCTTAGGGTACGCCTCACTTGGTTGCCTCGAGGTGGTCATTGAGTATAGGGTGTTTTAGAGGTCGCCCTCTTGTCTAAAGATCCAGTTGCCTCGAAACGGTTGCCTCGGATAAAAAGGATCTAGGAAATTAGGGTTACCGCTAAGGCGTCCTACTATTGCTTTGGTGACCACATGTCCCTATAATCGAATTGACCCGAAATAACTCGAACGACGGTGCTACCTACTTCTCAATAGTGGGATAGTACTGTCTAAAGGACATTTACACAGCTTAATTCCTTTGAGTAGGTAGAGGTTCTTAGATACTTGCTCTTTCAAAAACAAAAACAACTTTTCGCACTCACACTTTCAAACAAAAGTTTTCAAACAAACACTTCATACACTCTTGAGGACTGATACAAGAGTTACCTAGAAGTTTTCAAAACGAAACTTTTTCAAAACCCACAAACACAAGAAAAGCAAACAATTTTTTGAAAACATAGTGAGCAAGTACCTAAGAGCCCGTGGATAACCACGGATAGAAAGGGTGCTAACACCTTCCCTTTCTATAATCTACCTCCCGAACGGAGAAACATCTCGAAAAGGAATTTTGCTGTTCTTTTGTCCTTTCCTTGTTGGAGAACATAAAAGACGGTGGCGACTCTTGCTTACCGCGACATTTCGCGGACCAGCATTCCAAAACAGTCAGTTCTATTTCCACCGATCACAAGGGGCAAATAAGAATTGTCCAGACCTTACAGTTGCTCTGTCCATCAGGTACAGAGATAGATTTAGCTGAAGAATATGACTAAGGTACATTCACTCCCCACAGAGTAAGAAAAAGACAGTAGTGTTAACTCTCCCCAGTTGAGGTTCGCAACCGCGAATGAGTCGGTAAAATTCTCCCCAAACAGAGTTTATCTATCATCAGCATGGAAAATTATCCCCAGTGGAGGCTGGAGGATTGTCCCCAGTAGAGCCTAAAAGGTTATCCCCAGTGAAGTCGCAACTGGAAAATCATCCCCAGTGTAGTTCATACCTTTCACAAACAGAAATTCAATCCCTAACAGAGTTTCATTATCGCCAGCAACGATAGTTCATCCCCAGTTGAGTTTATCTCTTCCAAATCAACATGTCCTCTAGCAGAATATGTCCTCCCCACAGAGTCATTTTCTCATCAGTTTATTCCCCACCAGAGTTATCCTCTCCCGCAGGTTTATCCTCACAATCATCTTCATTCACTATCCCTAGCGGAAACGAAGAATTCAACTCTTTCCTCCAGCAGCAATCCGGTATTTATTTTCCCCAGCTAAAAACATCACATTTCCATACATCATGACACATGCATACGCATCATACAACACAGTCTCATCTATTTTGAGAACATCATTGCTTGATACATATCATGCATTACATACAGCTAACCTTTACCTTTCAGGAAAGATACAATCAAATTCTCACAAAATTCAAGTTGTGAAGCTCGGGTATGACTGATAACAGTTTAATCCCTAGTTGAATACGGACGACCGAAGCTCCTAAAATTCAACTTTCCTCTTCAATAGAGATGTTTCCTCAGTAGAATACGGATGACCGAAGTTCCTAAAATTCGACAGAGATGTTTCCTCAGTAGAATACGAATGACTGAAGTTCCTAAAATTCGACAGAGATGTTTCCTCAGCAGAATACGGACGACTGAAGTTCCTAAAATTCAACAGAGATGTTTCCTCAGTAGAATACGGACGACCGAAGTTCCTAAAATTCGACAGAGATGATTCCTCAGTAGAATACGGACGACCGAAGTTCCTAAAATTCAACAGAGATGATTCCTCAGTAGAATATGGACGACCGAAGTTCCTAAAATTCAACAGAGATGATTCCTCAGTAGAATACGGATGATCGAAGTTCCTAAAATTCAACAGAGATGGTTCCTCAGTAGAATACGAACGACCGAAGTTCCTAAAATTCAACAGAGATGATTCCTCAGTAGAATACGGACGACCGAAGTTCCTAAAATTCAAACAGAGACGACTCACCAGCAGAATAACGGACGACGAAGCTCCTAAAATTCTACTTCTTTCAACAAAGATCAGCCTTCCCTAGCGGAAATTTCCTCAACGACAGGTATACAAGCTCTCTCTAAGGAATCTCTTATGTGATCGACACTCCTTCGGATGGCATCTTTAAGCCCATCTCCCGACATCAGTCTCCAAATGGCATCATTAAGCCCATTCCCGACGTCACAAGACAATTACCACTTCATGCGAGTGCAAATTTCTGGGCACTCTAGTGTTCAATCATCTTCCACCTTCAGATCACGAAAGGTGGACAAGCCAATCTAAATCTTCAGGTTTAAGAAAATTGAACAGGGGCAGCTGTTATACCCCAAAATTTTCCCTCCCATATTTCTCAAAAACATTTCAAGAATGATACTCAAGTTGCTCAAGGTAGTCCAAGGGTTGACCAAACAAGCTCCCACCTAAGGCAGTCTACCTAAAATTAGGGTTTCATGTTACATCCAGATACTTGAGTCCAAGGAATCCCAAATGCTCACCATTGTCCTAATATTCTCTCAAGATCATCCATGTCAATTTTCAATCCCTACAGAGAAAGTTTGCCCAGTCAATTGCTCAAAGGCTTGAAAATCGACTATGCTAGGGCAAAAGTTAACTGTGGTCTACATACAGTCAAACTTCAAGATTTATGGTCAAAATTCTCATTTTGAAGTATATTTCATCATTTTATCAAGGGTTGATCATGATTCATCAAGGATTGCTCATAATTCCTCAAGAATCAAAAGTTGCTAAATTAGGGTTTTGTAGGAAAAGTCAACTCAACTTTGACCAAGCATAACATTCTCATACTTTATGAGAAATGACCCATCCGAAGCTCATTTTTAAGAGGATGCAATTGCCTGAAATCCATCTTCATCTCCCAAGTTCAAAATATGCACTCACAAGAAGTTATGAATTTGGACATTATAGGTCATTTTGAAAAGTCAACAAAAACACCTTTTTTGTCAAAGCTTCATACTTGAGCATGGAATATCAAATTTAGATGAGACCAAAATGGTTGATTATAGGACATCTCAAGCTTTCTAAAAAGTCTAAGAATACCTCCAAAGAGTCAAAATTGAGGAAGTTATGCATTGGTGAAGTTGACATTTTTTGCAAAATTGCCAAAAGTCAACTATGCCTAAAACTTCAAATTTTGCCAAATAGGCCCAATCTTTTTCACTTGTTTTGAGTTGGCAACATAGTCCACGAGCTCTAGCCCTTGCCACTTGTCATTTTCATGTTTTTATTATTTATTTTGATTTTTATTTGATTTAAATCAATTTTAATCAAAATAAATCATATAAAATCCAAAATATTGAAAGCAAGAGATTTTGTGCTTGTTTCAGGTTCCAATTACAGCTAGCAAGTAATCAAACTCGTGCAAGGCATTAGGGTGGACAAAAAGATTGGATTTAAGCCATTTTTGGAAAGATTTAAAGGTGAATCAAATCAAGATCAAACTCATTGATGGAGGAAGATTGGATGCATTCTTTCAACCTTAATGCATTCCTTGGTACAAATAGAACAAAGGCAGGCCTTAAACTAGGTTAGACGCAGGCGCAAGAGGCAGAACAAAATCTGAAAAAATCAAGAAAAAGTGGTGAATCGAATTTGCACTTAGAGGCTAATACAGGACTCTTTGCCTATCCCAATCGATTCCTGGGAGTCTCAGCAAGCCAAAGCAATCAAGAACCAAGCCTTTCCGGTCCCAAAAAGCTCTGTAAGTCCATCACGATATCCATGAAATTTTGAATTCTATTAGCATGATTTAGGCATTGTTAGGATGAATCAATCACATATTCTTGATCTATGAGACATATGCAAGCTTGTTGTATGGTTTAATTGCATTTATATGGCCTATACAAGATTTCACCATGGCTAGGGTTTCTTGCTTCTATTTGGGAACTCTGTGTGCAGGAAAAATTAGGCCATGAAAAGACCACCAATGTGTTCAGCAAGACTAGACGAAGCTGTCCATGGCCTTCATTGTTATTTAACATGCTTGTGTTAAGTTTTGAGAATGTGCAGGCCTATAGCTACGGACATATGTCTGTAGGTAAAAGTGTCCCAACTTTTACCAACGGTGCCGGGAGGAAGACGAATACGTGGCCAACCATCATTCGCTCATTTGAAATTTCGCGCGTGGAATTGATATAAAGAGCCTTTTAATATTTGTTTATTATTTTGCATTATTATTACAACAAAAACAATTGGCCCAGTGGTAGCCAGGTAAGCTTTAAGGCGTGGGAGTGCTTGAGGTCAGGGGTTCGACCCCTGCCTCCAACATTTGTGTTTTTCCTAATTCTTTTCAGGTGATCTCATACGTATGCAAAGCCAGGACCCACCATGGTCCATCATAATCCAGAGCGCCAAGTGTCAGATGGCCAAATCTGATGGCCATCATCTGAAGGTGCATCATGAACCACAATCAACGCATAGCATCAGAACTGAAGGTCAACGCGGACCTCACCCAAATGGGCCCAGATCTAGCTGTTTGCACCCCCCACAAATACTATTCAGGCCAAATTTCTTTCTTTATTTTATTTTATTTTATTTTATTTCTTTTAATTAATTTATTTATTTACTAACCAAATAATTATTTTATTTTTATCAAAAAAATCACAAAAAATATACTTTTCATAAATTAAATTTAAGATATTTATTTTTATTAAAAAAATTAATTAATTAAATTAGGTTTGTTAATTTAGATAACTTTGATTTCTTTTTGTATATAATTAAAAATAATTAGAACAAATAGGTTTCATTACTAACTTAATTATATTTTATTTTTTCCTAAAATAATCAAAAACATAAAAAAAATAGGTCATGTAATTATTATTTTTAATTAATTTAATCACTAATTAATTTAGTATTTATTTTTAAAACCTAAATTATTTTCTTTAAAAAATATTAAAAAACAACAAAAACATTTTCTCTTTTAATTAGGATAGGAGGGTCAAAACCCTAATTTCGCATTCGATCTAATTTGTCATCGCGCGCTTTATTTTTTATCCTAATTATTGTATCTGCTCACTGTTTGTAATAGTTTAAATTAGGACGTTTATTTTATTTATCGCTTTATTTTTCAAAGGGTTTGTTTTTGGCTATGTAAATACCCGAAGCCTTGTAATAGCGTAGTTTAAATCCCGCACTTTAAATTCCGCAAATTATTAACTGTTAGATGTATGATAATAGGATGCATGACAAGAATGTATGTTTAATTTTAAAACGGTTAGATAACCCTAATATGTGCAAACATAAATAATCTGAAATTGAATCACTCGCACATGCGCACTCCTAGGGTACACTCCCACTTGGTTGCCTTCGGTAAACGGTCATTGAGTATATGATGCTTTAGTGGTCGTCCTTTTGTCCAAAGATCAAAGTTGCATCGGAAAGGTTGCCTCGGATATTGTTGCCTCGGATAATTGATCTAAGACACTAGGGTTACTACTAAGACGTCCTAACATTGCTTCAGTGACCGTACGTCCCTTTTCGAGTTGACCCTCAAACTCCAATGACGGTGCTACCTACTCACTAATAGTGGGATAATGCTGTCTAAAGGAAACGAACATAGAACGATTCTTTTTTCGAGTAGGTAGATTAGTTCTTAAGTACGTGCTCAATCAAAAACAAAACATTTTTCACACTTACACTCCTTTACAAACAAGTTTTCAAAAACCCTTCATTACACTCTTGAAGACAGAAGCAAGAGTTAAATCAAAGTTAAAACAAAAACTTTTCAAAGCCCACAAACACAAAGAAAACAATTTTGAAAATGATGAGCAAGTACCTAAGAGCCCGTAGATAACTACGGATAGAAAGGGTGCTAATACCTTCCCTTTCTATAATCTACCCCCCGTACTCAAAAATATCTCAAAAAAGGAATTTTTTTGTGCTTTTTTTCCTTTCCTTGTTGGATAAAATAAAAGACGGTGGCGACTCTTGCTTACCGCGACATTTTGCGAACACAAACGCAAAACGGAAACCAGCAAATTCCTTAAAAAATAGGGAAACACGTCCCGGTTCTGGCCACCGTATCACAGGATGTCTTGACATGATTTGATTTTTGGGACTCAAATTTGATCAAAAAGTCAAAGTTTGACTTTATAGCATTCGGTTGACTTTTCCAGCAGAAACTTCAATTTTTCTCATTTTCCCCCCTTTTTGATAATTTGAATGATTCTTCTTAGAAAATATGATCTGAGGCTTGAAACTTGACTGAAGTAATTCTAAGAATCCTTGAGACACGAGAGGGCAAATTTTGGGGTACAACAGAAGGGATGTTATATTGGGGTTTTTCGGAGCTTCTTTCAAAGTTACCAAGTTGGATCTTAGTAGATGAGGTAATACTTGAGACAGAATCATGTTGATTCTGGTGAATTGCCTGATTGACCTTTCCACCCTTGGTTGATTATTTCTTTGTTGATCAGACGTAGGCTTTAGGATCATAACATCCCCCACCATTGGTCGGCGTTCAGCCCTATCTTGGTTTCTTTGCGGATATACGGCAGCCACCTCTTTCTTCCCGATGAAAGGCTTCCTTACAACTGTCGAAGAAGATGTATCTTTCTGAATCTTTCCATTCTTTATATCGGCTTCTATCCTTTCTCCTGTCAATATTAGTTCAGTAAAGCCAGCGGATGAACTTCCGATTAAATGATTAAAGAAGAGACCAGATAAGGTGCCTAAGAACATGTCTACCAGTTCTCTCTCGGACAGAGGGAGTTGAACTCTTCCAGCCAAATCTCTCCATTTTTGTGCATAGTCCTTGAAACCATCATTGGAAACCATGGCCATACTATGGAGTTGAGTACGGGTAGGTGCCAGATTAGCATTGTACTGATATTATTTGTAGAAAGCTGCAGCAAGATCTTCCCAATTGTGAACATTAGCCCTTTCTAGTTGGTAGAACCAGTCAAGTTGAGTACCAGACATACTGTCTTAGAAGAAGTGCACCCATAAGTCTTTATCAGCGGTATGGGGTTGGATTTTCCTCACATATGATTGGAGATGCATTTTAGGGAATGACACTCCATCATATTTGGCAAACATAAGTACTTTGAATTTCTGAGGAATCACAATTCCCGACACTAGTCCCAATTCCTCAAAGTCCAAACCTAGTACCTTTTGGATTTCCATCGCGCTCAATCGCTCTTCGAGATGTTTATACTTATCATCAACTGGAGGGTATTGTTCTTCAGAGTAGTCCTCTTCGTCCTCTTCCTCTTCTGATTCTGACGGGATAACTGTTTCCTTGCCTTTCCCCTCTCCTTCACCGGGTGTTGTTGCAAAGTCCAAAGTCCTTCTTGTCTGCCCATGGAATCTTCTTCCCATGTTTAAGACTCCAGTTACCTTCTTTGTTTTCGTTTTCCTCTCTTCAGCCAACAGAGTCTTCAACTCTTCTTGCCCCTTGGCTAGGGTCATGAGCAACTGTTGAAACTGCGTATTCTGAGCTTGGAGATCTTTCAGTGTTTGCTCGAGATCCATCTTACTGAAATAAACAGTAGAGAGATGAGGAGACTTGTTGCAAAAGACCTGTTTATGTTATGATGAATGATATATGCATATGCAATGTTTTCAAGGATTTCAAAGATTCAAATTTGTTTTAATCAAAAGGAAACACGCGTTATATTAATAAGATAAAGTTTGAGTACATCAATTCCCCTTGGACAAAATAATACAAAAACTCTAAGATAAAAAAGTAGTACGCATCCTCTTCGGTGCAATGTAGGCATTCAGAGTCTGCTCCTCATGAAGTAGCCTAGTGAGTTCCAAAACCTTATTCTCGCTTGCGTAGAATTGGGCTTCGAACGTGTCTCGCTCTCCTTTGAGTTGTATCCAATCCCTTTGTAGGTCCTCAAGAGATGTGTGCATGTCAGGATGTAGGATAGTGTATGGAACATCTCATTCCTTAACAGACTCAATGATTACCGGGAGAATGGAGGGGTAAGGCATCATAAGACTCTGAGCACGATTTTGTACCCATTTGAGGTAAGGCTCGAGAGGGATGGAATTCTTTTGCCCCAAAGTCTTGCTATCTACCTTGTTTAACATCATCCAAGCTCGGATAATCTCTGGCAAAGACCTTGATCGTCGTTGTCGTAGTTGAATACCAAACCTTGAATCAACATCTCATGCGGGCCATCCCTTCGGGCGTAACCAAACTGTCTTAAGGCTAAGAATGGGTTGCAGGTGATACCTCCCCTAATGCCAAGTAAAGGGACATTAAGGAATTCTCCACAATGGTCAACAATGATAACATTCTCTTTGGATCGGGAGCACCAATGAATGTCTGAATGCTTGAGTGTCATTAACCTTTGTGACCACCTTGAACCTTGATCATTCTTTAAGACTGATTGGGGAAGATGAGAAATAAACCATCTTTCCAAGAGAGGAGTGCAACACATAAGGACACCTCTTTTTCCTCATTATGCGAGTGTGAAAAGAGTGTAGGATATCCCCTAGTAATGTAGGCATCGGGTTGCGAGATATGAAGATTTTGACGGCATTCACATCTATGAGTTGGCCAGGGTTTGGAAACAAAACCATCCCATAGATGAGGAGAGTCATAATTTCCTCAAAGGCTTGTAAGTCTAGGGAACTCCAACAGCTTTGGGCTTTCTCAAACAGGAACTTTGCTAGGAAACCTTTGACACCACTCCTTGTTTCCCAATGAGTTGTGACATCAGATGAGTGCAAGTGTAGAGCTTGAGAAATCTCTTATGGCTTTGGATCTCTTTCGGTACCGTTGGAAGGTAGTTGATTGAGAATGGGAATCCTCAAGAATTGGGAGAATTCTTCCAAAGTAGGCACAAGTTGATAGTCGAGGAATGTGAAGCAATGGTGCAAAGGATCAAAGAACTGAAAGAGCACCTTCATCATGTCCTCTTATGTGTTGGAGGTGACCAAGTTGAGTAGACGACCATGTCTCTTGGTGAATGGAGAGTTTTCAGGAATCCTTGAAACTAGCTCCTTAAGTTGTGGAGGGATTCTCACAAGATTGACTTGAATAGTTTTCCTGCGAAGTGAATCCATATCCTACAAAACAAGAACAAAGATGAATCCCAAAATACTTGAAATGGTTAGTGGATGTGTATGATGTTCATGATGTCCATGATATTATGTATAAGTATGCATATACAAGCAAAGGAAACAAGTCCTTAGTTTAGGCTTGCATGGAGTTTTATAGGTAAGTACCCTCTTGAAGTTTAGTTGGCTTAAACCTATCCTAGTAATAGTAACTGGGTTCTAAGGAGCTCAATATCACTGGATTGTTTTCTTGGTCATTGTTTTAGCTCAAGCCTCTTTAATGGCGACCGAAATATCCCAAGAAACCAAACCTCAATGAGTGTAGTATCGAGTATCTACCAACTTCGAACTGCACCAAAGTCAGTCATCTCACTACATCCTAAAGGCCAAGTTGGTCAAGTAAAGGTTCTAGAAGTTCATTAGTGCTTCATGACATCACTCAACGGCCCCGTATTCTCTTTGATTAACTCAAAGGCTACCTATACTCACAAATATGTCGCACTAACGTAGCTATTGCTTAGACCATGTCGGTATACCCCACACAGTTTCCACAACGTGTTGCTACTTACACGTGATCTAATCCCTAAGGTAACCCCACTTTTAGAATTATCCCCAGCAGAGTCCCCAGTTCTGTGATGCGGTGGGAGAACTGACTTGATTGTTTTTTGTTTTATCGCAAATGTTGCAGTTAGCAAGAGTCGCCACCGATTTTTCTTTTATCCAAAAGGAAAGGTGAAAAAGCATAGGAAAGACCTTTGAGATTGTTTCTTGAGTTCGGGGGGTAGATTATGAAAAGGGAAGGTATTAGCACCATTTTCATCCATGGTTTTCCATGTGCTCTTAGTTACTTGCTAGATCACTTGCTTTTGTTTGAAATTGTGCTTTGTGTGGTTTTGAAAGTATTTTGTTAAAGAGGTCATTATTTAGGCAATCTTTGTAATGATTCTCGTTCATAAGAATATATACAAAGATGTTTGATCTTTTGAAAATGTTTTCAATGTTTGTAAGATGTTTGAAAATGTGTGTGTTTGTTTTTGAAAATAACAAGGATGTTTGTTTTGAGATGGAGCAAGTAACTAAAAGTAATCTACCTACTCAAATGTCTTTCTTGTTCATTTTCTTTTCCTTTGATATTGTTGTCTTACCATTGATTTGGTAAGCAACCCTATCCTTGGATATAAACGGGACGGGCGCGGGTCATCGTTTAACCATGATTAGCAATGTTGTAAGGCATCTTAGAATTTTTTAGGGACTAAGATCATTTTGTAAGGCAACTTTGGATAGCGTCATCGAGGGACTATGATATTGTATTTGTTTGCTTTTGCTAAGACACCTTACATGCGTAATATGGCCATTTTTGTATAAGGCAACCAAGTGGGATAACCCTATGGGTGTTTTGTGTACAAGTGTGTCATTTTCATGCTTGATTTTGTCTTGGATTAGGGTTTTCTATTTGATTGATTTTATCTTGCCATACAAACCCTAATTACTAGCATGTTATGTAAAAGCGATAAATTTGCGAAATTTAAAGTTACTACGCTATTACAACATTTGTGGGAGGGGGTATACAATTTATGAATGGGGATTGCAATAATATAAACCTAATTAATCTATTACAATCAAATTGAATATGTACAAATATTGGAATAAGTAATATACAAGATGAATTAAATATGCAAATATATGTAAATGCAAAGAAGATTTTTGTTTGGTTTTTTATGTGAAAAAAAGTTTTAACCTAAACCTAATAAATAAATCAAGATTAACTTAAATCAATTAAGAAAAGAAATTATTTTTTAGAAAAAGATTTTTGAATAAACCCTAATTCTATTTGATTAAAAGAAAATAAATTTCTTTAAGAAAAAGTAAGTATTTTTGTATTTTTTTGTCTTGAAAATAATACATGGCATTATGAGATATTTTGGTCTTTTTTATACTAAAATAATATGTTTAATGGGTGTGAAGAAAAATAAATATTTAAACTAGTTCTAATTTTAGTTTACAAATTTAATTAATAAAAATGGATAATATATAACTAAATAAAAATATTTTTTGTGAGAAAAATAAAATAAAATGAGCTAAAATATAAATCTATCCTTTTTATATTTTTTATGATTTTTAATATTAAGAAAAATATATTTAATATAATAAAAATGAAAATAAAATGAATAATAAAAATATATTGGGCCAGGGGTATCATGAGTAAACTGGAGGTAGCATATTAGCAAAAAAACAAAAGGCCCAAGAATGAGAGGCCCGATGCTGCAAATGGACAAAGAAAAGGAAAAAATGTGAGAAAATTGCAAAAGGCAGCATGCTAAGGCTCGAACCCGTGACCTATAGCATTTTTGCGCGCTGCCTTACCATTGGGGTGGCTGTACATCCGTTTATATAAACACAATCATAAATATATATTAGAAAATGCCCCCTGAAGGCAACTTTATCTTCAACCTTGAGCCATGGCCGGACCACCTGCATCTCTCTCATTTCTCCATAAAAACGGAAAGTTCAAACATGAAAGTTATGGGGTTTCTTCCCACGAGTTCAACCATATAATTTATGTAAACTAAAAATCAAAGATCAAAGCTAATTTTACTTGCCCTAATTTGAAACCTAATTTTTACAGAAATTTCAAATCTGAAATTCTCTATACACAGTTAATATAAATGAAAACTAGGAACATGGTTAGCTTTAGTGCAAGGATATCTACATTTTGTTTTCACAAATCAGGACCAAATGATGCTTGTATGAAGATATAGAAGTTTGAGTTTTTACCTCTTTCAGTTGAGATCGTGAATGGAGTTTGGGAAAGTTTTGAGAAGGCCTGAGGATCTATTTAGCTTGCCTGGACCTCCCTGAGTGTATTCCAATCTTTACTTTGTCTTGAAAGTCCCTGAATCTTCCTACTCAAGTCAACTTGCAAGCTTGATGTTTGAAAATGGTGGATGGAGGAGGAGGAGTTATAGTGAGGGAACAGAGGTCTGGATCACTTAGGTGTGATGTATATTAAGTGTTTAGGTGGTTAAAACTCAAAACGCACGAGTGGATTTGGAGATGGCTGAGTAAGGTTCAAAATTGTCAAGCTATGGCAGATTTTCAATGGCAAAGTGTTTGGGAGTGTTTCTGAGTCTTAGCCTTCGTGTGTCAACTTGAAAATAATGTGTTTGCTTATAAGCAAAAGGCCTTAAGTCTTGTAACAACTCAGATTTCAAAAACTCACATGTTTGCTTGGTTTCTTGTTTGTGAAGCAAAGCTAGTAAACATGGTTCCAAGGTGTAGTACCAAGCTTGTAGGGGGGTTGAGTCCTTTTAACATGCTTGTTCTGATGAGTGGAGTGTGTTTGTGCAGAAAAAACAAGTGCAAGGCTCAATGCAAGCTGACTTTGCATAAAACTTGCTTTTCCAAAATGGCAATGTTGCCTTTCTCCCAAAAATGGAATTACTCTTGTACAATGCATTCAATGCTTGGCTTAAAGCTTCCAACAACTGTGAAAACATTTAATTATTGAGTGAAAGTCAAGTTAGGAGCCTGAAAAGTAGGATTTGTTCAGCATGCTTGAGGATTTGAATTTTTGTTCTTCATGAAATGGCTTGAAATCAAAGTGATAAATCACCAACTTCATCTCTTCGATTCTCCCTAATCAAGAATGATCTCAAGGAGTTATTTGTCATTTTGGAAAGCTTTCAATGTTCTCTACAACTCATATTTGAATTGCTTTTGAAAATTCCCTTTGGAACTATGTGAAAAATTGCCATTAAGTTAGGTCAAAAATCTGCCTAACTAGGGCAAAATTTCACTAAGTTATTTTAGTTGATGAGCATGTATTCACAAAATTATATATTGAGACCCAAGCATTTTTAGGAGAAATTGTGTGTAGAAAAATTGTATATTTCATGGATATCTACAACTTTCATGTTGAAAGTTTCCTTTGAATCAACTTGCATCATGGTGAAAATTCGACTCAAAGTTGAGAAAAAATAAGAAATTTTCCATACTTAGAAAAATTTCTAAGTTAAAATTTTTCAACTTTTCAAGTCAAAATATTGAATCCTTGATTTATTGATGGACAAGTTTCACATCTTGACATTTTTTGATGAATTATGATCTTTGGCCCTTGATTTTGACCAAAAAGTCAAAGTTTGACTTTTCAGTATACATTTGACTTTTGATTAGTTGGCTGCAAAATTCATCTGTCAATCCAATGGATTTGCAATGTTTTGAACCATGTTATTAGGTCAAAATTATGCAATTGAACTCTTGAAATCATGCTTCAAACCAATTGATCATTTGCTGGGTCAAAAATCAGAAATTGCCCCTTCCCAGTCAAAACCCTAATTTTGACCATTTTGCCCTTTTGACGATTTGATCAAATTTCTTGAGGAATTATGGTCCAAACTTGATCAAATGATACATATGAGTCTAAGATGTTGATGTGGATCAAAAATTATGAATTTTGACTGTAAATTGGCCATAGTTGACTTTTTCCCCAATACAGTTGATTTTTAGGTCAACTGCTCAATTGACTGATCAAAAGTGTGATCCAAGGCTTGAAAGTTGACATGAATAATCTTGGGGGTCCATAATGATCTATGAAAGTCATATGAAGCATTGGAAGTTCAAAAATCCTTGTTCAATATCAAACTCTAATTTTGGTCATCAGAGTATAAGGAGGTGTCTTGAGCTGATCAAACCCTAATGCAGTCTTGAGCCCAAGGAGATCTTGTGAGAAAATTCTTGATAAGTGAGAGGGCAAAGTTTGGGGTAGAACACCACATATTGCATAAAATTGGTAAATATGACACTGGTGTTAAATCTCATAACGTGGTCTTATCAGACAACGAAGGAAGGACTAGAAACACTATGGGTGTGATCCAAGTTGATATTACTGTCGGCTCTGTTACTAGGCCGATTATATTCATGGTGATTCAAGGAAAGCCAAGTTGCAACCTCTTAGTAAGTAGGGAATGGCTGCACGGTATAGGGGCTGTGCCATCTTCTATGCACTAGCGTTTCGTGATTTGGAGGGAAGATGGTATTGTCGAGAACATTGAAGCTAATCAAGGATATTTCAGGGCAAACGTGAACAATGTCGGCAAGAAGCAATTTGACAGGAAATTAGCTAACATTTCCCCATGTCAACCTGCTAAAGATGTGTATGCCAACCTTAATGAGGCATTTGTTTCGTTGAAGTTACATGAAACTCATGGTTTTATATGGGATGTGGAACCTCTTGAGGATCCATACTGTGACAACCGGCCGATAGGCTGGGGAGACATGAGTGATGATGTCTGAGCTAGATGCTCTGAAAAGGATTTCGGTGTATATTGTGAAAGTAAAATAAATTCGGCGCTAGAGGCTGAAGAAAATATGGTTGTTGAAGCCAATAAGACACAAATTCTGAATGAAGGAGCTACTTTGGCTATTGAGCCAAAGCCACCAGATAAAAAATAAGTGGTTGAAGAAAACATCGATAAGCAGCGTCTGGACTACATATATGACGAAGAACCCTTAAGCTTCAAAAAGGATTTGATGGCACCAGAAAAAATGCATCCACAAGACCCTTTAGAAGAAATATATCTTGGCGAAAAGGGGGATAAAAGACCAACTTATATCAGCGCCAACATCAAACAAAAGTTAAAGTATGAGGTAATATCTTTATTAAAAGAATTTAAAGATTGTTTTGCTTGGGACTATAACGAAATGCCAGGTTTAAGCAGAGATTTGGTCGAACTAAAGTTACCAATAAAAGCTGGAAAGAAACCAGTGAAGTAGACTCCCAGACGCTTCGCTCTAGCAATAATGTCGAAAATCAAAGAGGAGATAGAAAGACTCCTCAAAAGCAGTTTCATAAGAACTGCAAGGTATGTCGACTGGTTGGAAAACATAGTACCAGTAATTAAGAAAAATGGAAAATTAAGAGTATGTATCGATTTTAGAAATTTAAATGCTGCCACTCCTAAAGATGAATATGCTATGCATGTGGCAGAAATATTGGTCGACTCTGCTACCGGTTTTGAATATTTAAGTATGCTTGATGGTTATTCTGGTTATAACCAAATTTTCATTGCAGATGAAGATGTGCCAAAGACGGTGTTTCGCTGCCCAGAGGCACTGGGAACCTATGAATGGGTTGTCATGCCATTAGGTTTGAAAAATGTCGGAGCAACATATCAAAGGGTAATGAATTCTATGTTCCATGATTTCATTGAAGATTTCATGCAAATTCATGTTGATGATATTGTAATAAATTCGAACAGTAAATCGATTCATCTGCAACACCTTCGAGAGTCTTTTGAAAGGATGAGGAAATATGGATTAAAAATGAATCCATTAAAATGTGCTTTTTGTGTGCAGGAAGGTGATTTTCTTGGCTTTGTCGTGCATAAAAAAGGAATAGAAGTGAATCAAAGCAAGACCAAAGCCATCATGGACGTCAAACCTCCGTCGACCAAAAAGGAACTTTAGTCTTTGTTGGGCAAGATAAATTTCCTAAGGAGGTTCATATCCAACGTAAGTGGAAAAACCAAAGTATTTTCACCACTACTTTGACTGAAGAATGAGGATTTCGTTTGGCAAGAGGAGCATCAAGAGGCTTTCGACAAAATCAAAGACTACTTAGTGAAGCCTCCAATATTGGCACCTCCTGTTAGACATAAGCCTATGAGGTTATATATTGCAGCCTTAGATTCGACTATAGGAAGTATGTTAGTCCAACAAGACGAAAAAGGTGTCGAGAGACCTATATATTATCTTAGTTGAATGCTTAATGATCCTGAAACTAGGTATAGTAATATAGAAAAACTATGTCTTTGCTTGTATTTCTCTTGTATTAAATTAAAGCAATATATAAAGCATGTTGATGTGTATGTATCTTCTCATTTCGATATTATTAAGCACATGTTGTCCAAACTGATTTTACATAGTCGAATTGGTAAATGGGCTTTAGCATGAACAGAGTATTCTCTGACTTATGTGCCCTTAAAAGCAATGAAGGGACAAGTGGTGGCAGATTTTCTGGTCGACCATTCAATGGTTGGTATGCCTCAGAATTATGTAGATCTAACGCCATGGAAATTATACTTTGATGGTTCTAGCCATAAAAATGGAGTTGGAATAAGAGGAATTATAATTTCCCCCAGTGGAATTCCAGTAGAGTTCAAGTATAGAATCAACGATATATGTACAAATAATGAAGCAGGATACGAGTCTTTAATAACAGGACTTGAACTACTGCTAGAATTGGGGGCAAGGAACGTCGAAGTTATGGGAGACTCTAAATTAGTAATTAAACAAGTATCAAAGGAATAAAGACGTGTTAAAGAAAATTTAATCATGTATTTTGCGATTACTATTAGATTGTTAAATAAATTTGAACAAGTGAGTATTCGACACTCTGATACGGTGGCGAAACCAACTGTTTATACTGGTTTTGCATTTGTGTTCGCAAATGTTGCAGTAAGCAAGAGTCGCCACCGACTTTTCTTTTATCCAAATTAAGGAAAGGGTGAAAAGAACAGAAAAAGACCTTTTCGAGAATTTTCTGAGTAAGGGGGGTAGATTATGGAAAGGGAAGGTGTTAGCACCCTTTCAATCCGTATTTATCCACGGGCTCTTAGATGCTAAGCTCATTTTAAAAGTACCTTGTGCTTTGTGTGTTTTTGAAAAAATGTTTTGAAATGCCTTAGCGTGGCGATTCGCTTTGTGATAACTCTTGTATCAGTCCTCAAGAGTTTTGACAAAGCAAATATTTTTGAAAGTTTTTTTTGAAATGTGTAAGTGTAAAAGTTTATTTTATTTGAGCAAGCATCTAACAACTATCTACTTGTACTCAAAAAGGTTTGTTCCTTTCCTCCTATCCTTTAGACAGTGCTATCCTACTATTAGTGAGTAGGTAGCCCTAATCGTTGGATAATTGAGGGAAATTCGAAAGGACGTTACGGCCACGAAGGCAACTTGGAAAGGAATTTTAGTAATTGTCCTAAAGTTCTAAGGTCACTTTTTACCGAGGTAACATCGAGAGGGTCATCGAGCAACTTGTGATCTTTCAAACTAGAGGACAATCACTAAACCTTCTCACGTTTCGAGAATTGTGATTGTTTTCCGAAGGCAACCGAAGTGGGATACCCTAGAGGTGCGCATGTGAAATTGTGTTTAGTTCAGCTATTTATCTTGTGCATTTAGGGTTTGCTAACGTTTGCTTTCAGTATTGCCATGCAATCCTAGTTACTAGCAGTTAATATATATACAGGAATTTAAAGTGCGGATAGTTAAATCCTACGCTATTACAATGCTTCGGGGGAGGGTATTTACATGTCCAAATGGGGAAAAATAAAGAAAGTGATAAAGTCCTATTTTAATCTATTACATTTTGTGATGCGGTGGGAGAACTGACTTGATTGTTTTGCTTTTATCGCAAATGTTGCGGTTAGCAAGAGTCGCCACCGACTTTTCTTTTATCCAAAAGGAAAGGTGAAAAATCACAGGAAAGACCTTTGAGATTGTTTCTTGAGTTCGGGGGGTAGATTATGAAAAGGGAATGTATTAGCACCATTTTCATCCATGGTTTTCCATGGACTCTTAGTTACTTGCTAGATCACTTGCTTTTGTTTGAATTTATGCTTTGTGTGGTGTTGAAAGTATTTTGTTAAAGAGGCCATTATTTAGGCAATCTTTGTAATGATTCTCGTTCGTAAGAATGTATACAAAGATGTTTGATCTTTTGAAAATGTTTTTAATGTTTGTAAGATGTTTGAAAATGAGTGTTTGTTTTTGAAAATAGCAAGGATGTTTGTTTTGAGATGGAGCAAGTAACTAAAAGTAATCTACCTACTCAAATGTTTTTCTTCTTAATTTTCTTTTCCTTTGACATTGTTGTCTTATCATTGATTTGGTAAGCAACCCTATCTTTGGATATAAACGGGACGGGTGCGGGTCATCGTATAGACATGATTAACAATGTTGTAAGGCATCTTAGCATTTTTTAGGGACTAAGATCATTTTGTAAGGCAACTTTGGATAACGTCATCGAGGGACTATGATATTGTATTTGTTTGTTTTTGCTAAGACACCTTACATGAGTAATATGGCCATTTTTGTATAAGGCAACCAAGTGGGATAACTCTAGGGGTGTTTTATATGCACGTATGTCATTTTCATGCTTGATTTTGTCTTGGATTAGGGTTTTCTATTTGATTGGTTTTATCTTGCCATACAAACCCTAATTACTAACATGTTATGTAAAAGCGATAAATTGTGAAATTTAAAGTTACTATGCTATTACAACATTTGTGGGAGGGGGTATACAATTTATGAATGGGGATTGCAATAATATAAACCTAATTAATCTATTACAACCAAATTGAATATGTACAAATATTGGAATAAGTAATATACAAGATGAATTAAATATGCAAAGATATGTAAATGCAAAGAAGATTTTTGTTTGGTTTTTTATGTGAAAAAAAGTTTTAACCTAAACCTAATAAATAAATCAAGATTAACTTAAATCAATTAAGAAAAGAAATTATTTTTTAGAAAAATACTTTTGAATAAATCCTAATTCTATTTGATTAAAAGAAAATAAATTTCTTTAAGAAAAAGTAAGTTTTTTTGTATTTTTTTGTCTTGAAAATAATACATGGCATTATGAGATATTTTGGTCTTTTTTATACTAAAATAATATGTTTAATGGGTGTGAAGAAAAATAAATATTTAAACTAGTTCTAATTTTAATTTACAAATTTAATTAATAAAAATGGATAATATGTAACTAAATAAAAATATTTTTTGTGAGAAAAATAAAATAAAATGAGCTAAAATATAAATCTATCATTTTTATATTTTTTTTAATGATTTTTAATATTAAGAAAAATATATTTAATAGAATAAAAATGAAAATAAAATGAATAATAAAAATATATTGGGCCAGGGGTATCATGAGTAAACTGGAGGTAGTATATTAGCAACAAAAAAAACAAAAGGCCCAAGAATGAGAGGCTCAGCGCTGCAAAGGGACAAAAAAAAGGAAACAAATGTGAGAAAATTGCAAAAGGCGGCGCGCTAAGGCTCGAACCCGTGACCTATAGCATTTTTGCGCGCTACCTTACCACTAGGGTGGTTATACATCCGTTTATATAAACACAATCATAAATATATATTAGAAAATGCTCCCTGAAGGCAACTTCATCTTCAACCTTGAGCCATGGCCGGACCACCTGCATCTCTCTCATTTCTCCATAAAAATGGAAAGTTCAAACATGAAAGTTATGGGGTTTCTTCCCACGAGTTCAACCATATAATTTATGTAAACTAAAAATCAAAGATCAAAGCTAATTTTACTTGCCCTAATTTGAAACCTAATTTTTACAGAAATTTCAAATCCAAAATTCTCTATACACAGTTAATATAAATGAAAATTATGAACATGGTTAGATTTAGTGCAAGGATGTCTACATTTTGTTTTCACAAATCAGGACCAAATGGTGGATGGAGGAGGAGGAGTTACAGTGAGGGAATAGGGGTCTGGATCACTTAGGTGTGATGTATATTAAGTGTTTAGGTGGTTAAAACTCAAAACGCACGAGTGGATTTGGAGATGGCTGAGTAAGGTTCAAAATTGTCAAGCTATGGAAGATTTTTAATGGCAAATTGTTTGGGAGTGTTTCTGAGTCTTATCCTTCGTGTGTCAACTTGAAAATAATGTGTTTACTTATAAGCAAAAGGTCTTAAGTCTTGTAACAACTCAGATTTCAAAAACTCACATGTTTGCTTGATTTCTTGTTTGTAAAGCAAAGCTAGTAAACTTGGTTCCAAGGTGTAGTACCAAGCTTGTAGGGGGGCTGAGTCCTTTTAACATGCTTGTTCTGATTGAGTGGAATGCGTTTGTGCAGAAAAAACAAGTGCAAGGCTCAATGCAAGCTGACTTTGCATAAAGCTTGCTTTTCCAAAATGGCAATGTTGCCTTTCTCCCAAAAATGGAATTAATCTCGTACAATGCATTCAATGCTTAGCTTAAAGCTTCCAACATCAGTGAAAACATTTAATTATGGAGTTAAAGTCAAGCTAGGAGCCTGCAAAGTAGGATTTGTTCAGCATGCTTGAGGATTTGAATTTTTGTTCATCATGAAATGGCTTGAAATCAAAGTGATAAATCACCAACTTCATCTCTTCGATTCTCCCTACTCTGGAATGATCTCAAGGAGTTCTTGGACATTTTAGAAAGCTAGCAATGTGCTTTATAACTCATATTTGAATTTATTTTGAATATTCACCTTGTAACTATGTGAAAAATTGGCATGAAGTTAGGTCAAAAATCTGCCTAACTAGGGCAAAATTTCACTAAGTTATTTTAGTTCATGAGCATGTATTCACAAAATTATATCTTGAGATCAAATAATTTTCATGAGAAATTGTGTGAAGAAAAGTTTTAGATTTCATGGATATCTACAACTTTCATGTTGGAAGTTTCCTTTGAATCATCTTGCATCATGGTGAAAATTTGGCTCAAAGTTGAGAAAAAATAAGAAATTTTTTATACTTAGAAAAATTTCTAAGTTAAGAAATTTCAACTTTTCAAAACAATATCTTAAATCCTTGATTTTTTGATGAACAAGTTTCACATTTTGACATGTTTTGATGAATTATGATCTTTGACACTTGAATTTGACCAAAAAGTCAAAGTTTGACTTTTCAGTATACAGTTGACTTTTGATCAGTTGACTACAAAATTCATCTATCAATCTAATGGATTTGCAATGTTTTGAATCATGTTATTAGGTCAAAATGATGCATTTGAACTCTTGAAATCATGCTTCAAACCAATTGATCATTTGCTGGGTCAAAAATCAGAAATTACCCTTTCCTAGTCAAAACCCTAATTTTGACCATTTTGGCCTTTTGATGATTTGATCAAATTTCTTGAGGAATTATGGTCCAAACTTGATAAAATGATACATATGAGTCTAAGATGTTGATGTGGATCAAAAATTATGAATTTTGACTGTAAATTGGCCATAGTTGACTTTTTCCCCAATACAGTTGATTTTTAGGTCAACTGCTCAATTGACTGATCAAAAGTGTGATCCAAGGCTTGAAACTTGACATGAGTCATATGAAGCATTGGAAGTTCAAAAATCCTTGTGCAATATCAAACCCTAATTTTGGTCATCAGTGTATAAGGAGGTGTCTTGAGCTGATCAAACCCTAATGCAGTCTTGAGCCCAAGGAGATCTTGTGAGAAAATTCTTGATAAGTGAGAGGAAAAATTTTGGGGTACAATAGCTGCCCCTGTTTAATCTTCTTAAGCATGAAGAGTTAGATTGGCATGCTTTTCCATTCGTGACTCGAAGGTGGAAGATGATTGGACACTAGAGTGCCTAGAAATTTGCACTCGACGATGTGATGGTAGAGGGAATGGGCTTAAAGATGCCATTTGGAGAGGTGATAGAAAGCTTTAGGAGATGGGCTTAAAGATGCCATCTAGGAGTGATTGTCGAATTTTAATTTGTGAGCTGGAAAAATGAATACTAGAATGGCGTCCTTGTCTGAAGCGTATCTGTACTGTATCTGGAAGCTGAATTTGAATGAGTATCAGGATGGCATCCGTGTCTGGAGCGTATCTGAATTGTATCAAAAGGTTGAAATCTGAATGAGTATCAGAATGGCGTCCGTGTCTGGAGCGTATCTGAACTGTATCAAAAGGTTGAAATCTGAATGAGTATCAGAATGGCATCCGCGTTTGGAGCGTATCTGAATTATATCTGAAATTTGAGATCTGAATGAGTATCAGAATGGCATCCGTGTTTGGAGCGTATCTGAACTGTATCTTAGAGCTGAATCTGAATGAGTATCAGGATGGCATCCGTATCTGGTGCGTATCTGAACTGTATCTGAAAACTCTTAAAATTGTTAATGATAGCTGTTAATCTTATCCTGAAAAGGAAAAATGTTAGCTAAAATGCAAAGTCATGTTGCATGAAATGTATGACATAATGTGTTGTACCCCAAAATTTGCCCTCGCATTTTTCCCCAAGAAATCTCAGCTTCAAGTCTTTCCTGATTTTTTAAACTGACTCAAGAATCGGACAAACGGACTTTTCTCGTCAGTCAAAACAAAATTAGGGTTTTATTGATGTTCAGGACTCTGAATTATTTCGAACAGTTGGCTCAGGGTTTTGGTTGATTTTGGCTCAATTTTGATCAGGCGAACGTTATTTGGGGTTTAGTCAGGAGTTAAGGTTTTGTGGGCATGTTCTCAAAAGGATTTAAATTCCACAGCACTTTGCAGTTTATTCCGAGATTCGAGTTAAAATTCGCGTTGTTTTGATTTAATCAGTGAAAGAGACAGTGGTTTGAATTCATGTTGTTTGAGCCAGTCAAAGAAATGTGCAGTTTGGAATTACAGTGCTTGGCAAAGAATCAGTGAAAAAAAAAAGGGATTGCGTCTGATCAGTTTATGTGTTCGACTGTGCGTTGCTTTGAATGATGGAGACGTCAAGTTCGTTTATTTTGATCAACAAGGTTTAGTTGATTATTTATGGTTCTAAGAATTAAATACTTGAAATTTAACTTTCATTTTATTTAATTCAAGGGATTATAAATAACAAGTAAATAATTAAAGAAAAGGAATTGAAAAGATTTAATTGAATCAATAGAATTTTTATTTCATATTTAATGTTTGTTACAATTATTATTTGATACAAGTATTTAATTACGAAGTATTTAAAATAATAATGGTTTACAAATAATTAAATTGAAAATAAAAACTATCCTATTTTTTCTAAACATTTTCTAATTTCTTCATTCTTCACTCCGTTCCGGTGCTCCATTATTCATCTGCAAAAAAAGAAAAGAGAAAGTCAGAAAGCAGTTAAATTGGAAAAGACAGTTAAAATTAGACTCATCATTAAGGGCCACTGACTGGGATCAGTTAACCCTCTCTGCAAATCGCGGGATTTCTCCCGGTTCACAGAGAGGGAAGAATTTTTATGCAAAGTTGAAAAAATGCAAATGTCAAAATGCATAGAATATCAAACTGCATAGTTTCAAAATCTCAAACTTCAAATTCAAACCAAACTGAAAAAAATCCAAGTTACCACTTTCTATCAAAAGCCAAAAGTGCAACCTACTGTCAAAAATACAAAAAGTCTACCCAAGCTGTCAAAGAAGGATTTGGCCAAGATATCAAAGAAAAATACAAAGTCAAATCCAAAGCTGTCAAAGAAAGATGAAGATGCAGAGAAATTGTATGCAAGCAAGCAAATTCAAATCATCATTTCCCATCAATAGCCCTTTTAGGAAAAAAAATAGTACAAAAAGCATAATATTATAATGCAAACTGTACAGAGAGAGAAAAAGAAGAGAAATAGAAGCAGGTTTTCAGGCTTTAGGCTTAGGCAGGATAGGGGGAAAGATATAACACAAAGAACAAAACACAGTTCAGGATAGAAGAAAGATACAAAGCCTGAAGCCTCACATTACTGTAAAGCCAAGCAAATATCCAAACGGACAAAGACACAGGCCTCACAACAAAAAAATATAGAACCTGCAAACTGATAAAAACTACTGCAAGTCCAAACCTGAAGCCAAGCATAAACCTCTGCAAGTTCAAACTCAAACCCAAAACAAATAACCTGCTGCAAGCATAAATCAAAAATATACATAACCTGATAAAAAAGGTGCTGGCCTGAAAAAAACCCACTGAAAAAAAACCTGCTGAAACCTGCTAGGCCTCAAGCCTCATAACCAGTTCATCACCACCTGCTGTCAAAACCTCACAATAACCTGCATTATCCAAGCCTTAAAACCTGATGAGCTCAAAGCCTGAATCATTGCAAACGCATAACAGATAACCAGCTAAAGAATCAAAACCAAAGCCATACTAATCCCTGTCAAACAACCATTAACCTGCTAAGAACTCAGAAACCAACATGGTAGGAACCTGAACCATCACCAGCCTAACCCGTGTTCTCACTAGCCTAAACATACCAACATATGTCTATACCCAACAATCATCCAACCTGCCAAAAGCCAAGCTCATTCCAGTGACACGAAGTTGGTAACAAGGTCAGATCAAAGCAAACACACAGGCCCTCAGCAAACATACATCACTGGGCAATAAAACATTCCAAGCAAGCATATAGAAGAGGCATCCAACTCAAGACAAGTTCAAGGAGTCAATCCCAGTATAGTCAAACAAATCTAAGGCAACGAGTATACAGTGTTCAAGAAGAAGAAGAAAGATGCAAATTCGAGACAAGGTTTTCAGGCAATATACAAATCATCATAAAACCTAACCAGGGTCACCAAGAAGCAAAGATTCGTCACGTTTTCTCACGTCGTCCCGGCCTCCTAAGCGCCACATCCCCTTTTCTCTCCTCCTTCTCCAAGGTCAGGTAGTACATCCTTCTCCCTCTCTTTTTCTCCTTTATCTCATAACAATAAAAAAATCAAGGTTTTAGTTCAAATCAAAAACACACGCGAATTCGTAAAAAAGGGAAACATAACATTGAAAACGAACCTCGTTTCGTAAGCACACTGAGTCCGTGCTGTGGAGGGAAGAGAGACTTTGGGGGTGACGCTGGTGGCCGGAAAGGGAAGCGCTCAGGAAGTTGAAGATGAAAACGACGATGAACGAACACGAACGGCGCGCTACAAACCCTAAGCTTTCGTTCTGAACAAACAAAATCTCAACCCTAAAGAAAAATCGTTTCAAGCAATGGGCCTGACCCGTTTCAAGTTTCTCTGAGGCCCATTGAATTGCTCTTTTTTCTTCAACAAAAACATTTCACTTCAACCCTAACTTTTTTTTATTATTATTATAAAACAATATTTTCTTTTCCTTTTATTTATTCTTTACAAAAATCACATTAATACTAAATATATGAAAACACTTTTTATTTAAAATACCCAATTAAAATACATGTGTACATAAATAATAAATACATTTTTTGTATCATATCATTAAATTTGAAAATATCTTCTTTTAATATATTTTTGTACATAATTGATAAAATACATATTTTTCTAATATTAAAATTCTTAAAACACTTAGTTAACACACTTTTTGTATATAATAAACCATGATACATTTTATACTTGAACATTCAATTAAAACATTTTCTTTTTTGTACATATTAAAAATACACAAATCAAAGATTCCTTAAAGCACATATTTAGGTCAAATACCCTAATACGCTTCAATTTCACATGTCGCACTTGTAAATAATTACACATACTCATATACATATACACTTACACAATGCAAATCCATTCACATTGCCCTATACACATTTGTTTATCTTATATCTGTATATTCGATATTTACATTTGATTGCGAATTCGATTTGGTTGTAACTTATTGGATACTATAAGTCTCATCCCCATTCATACACTTGTACCCCTAATCCCGGATACTATTTTGTAATAGCGTAGATTTTACATTTCCGCAATTTACAGTTTTCTAATTATACCATGGTTAGACCTAGGGTTTGTATGTACATAAAATCAAACGCTAGATAACCTAATACAAGACAAATACATGTAATCAATACACAATCACACTTGCACCCTCTAGGGTAATCCCACATGTTGCCTTCCAAAATGGGCCATGCTTGCACGCCGAGTATCTTTGGCAAAACAAAATCAAATGATCATAAGTCTCAAAGTGTTGCCTAAACGGAATGATCATAGTCCCTTCAAAGCAAATTGCCAAAGACACTTGGCATCATTGCATTCATGGTCCATACGATGACCCGCGCCCGTCCCGAATAAATTTCCTAAACGCAAGATTGTCTACCAATTTCAATGGTAGAACAAAATTGTTAGAAGGGGTTAAAACATAACAAAAAACTTTGAGTACAATAGGGTAGACAAAACTCTTAGTTACTTGAGATCAATTTGCAAAAACACTTGCCTTCTTTTCAAAAACCACAATCCACAACACTTTCAAACAAACTCCCAAAAACATTTGAAACATCTTTTCGAAAAGATCCACACTTTTGTAAAACACTCAATCACGAGTCAAATACATTAGTTGCCTAAAGACAAGGCATCTTCTTCCAAAACATTTTCAAAAGCACCCACACACACACCATTTTCAAGCAATCGAAAAAACAAGGCAAGTGATCTAAAAAACCAAGTAACTAAGAGCCCATGGATAACCATGGATGAAAAGGGTGCTAATACCTTCCCTTTTCATAATCTACCCCCCGAACCCACGAAATATCTCAAAAGGTTTTTGCTGTGCTTTTTTAACCTTTCCTTTAGGATAAAATAAAAAGTCGGTGGCGACTCTTGCTCAACCGCACAAGTGCGAATACGAACGCAAAACACTAGTCAGTTCTCCCACCGTATCACAGAACTGGCGACTCTGCTGGGGATATCTACTCGAAATGGGGTTACCTTAGGGTTTAGATCACCTTTACTTTCAATTGATTGCTTTGTTTGCTTTACATTTGTGGGCTTTGTATCAGAGTTTTATAGATCCTAACCCGGATCTGGGGATACCTTCTTAGAAAGCAGCAACAAGGCTGTGAGGGAACTGTGCGAGGTATACCGACATGGTTGAAACAGTCTGCTACGTTGATGTGGCACTTTGGTGTGTACCGGTAACCCTTGAGTTCAGTCAAGGAGAGTACGGGGCCGCCGCGTGGTGTCGTGAAGCATCAACTGACCTTAGGAACCTTAATCGAACCATCTTGGCCTTTTTTAGGGTAGTGAGATAACTGACTTTGGTGCAGTCCGAGGTTGGTTGATACTCGATGCTACACTCAATTGAGGGTTGCTTTCCTGGAATATTTCGGTCGCCAGTTCAGTGGCTAAATCGAAACGATGAACAATGAAAGCAATCCAGTGATATTGGGATCCTTAGAACCCGGTTATTTCTAATAGGACAGGTTGAGCCCACCAACTTCAAGAGGGTAGTACCTGAACCTCATGCAAGCCTAAACCTAAGGCCTTGTGTGCTTTGTGTGAATATGTTTGCCTGTATATACACTCACTTGCTTTCCGCATACATGTACATAACATCATGACATTATACCATAGCATTTTCAATAACCATTTCAAGGATCTCGAGGGTTCTGTTGATGCAGGATTACGTTGAGCCAGACGTCTATCAAGGGGCAAGGGGTTTCTCCTCTAACCAATCCAGTCAAAGTTCAAGTACAACAACTTGAATCAGTGGCTATGACCCACTCGACATGGTGAGCTTGATTCTCGTGGAAGGACATCCATCGATACAAAGCTCTCCAATCAAAGTTCAAGAACAACAACTAGAATCAGTGGCTATGACCCACTCGACATGGTGAGCTTGATTCTCGTGGAAGGACATCCACCGACACAAAGTTCTCCAATCAAAGATCAAGTGCAACAACTTGAATCAGTGGCTATGACCCACTCGACCTGGTGAGCTTGATTCTCGTGGAAGGACGTCCACCGGTGCAGAGATCTCCAATCCAAGAGCAGGGTTCAACCTCTAACATTTTTTCTTGTGTTTACCCCAAGAGATCCTCGAAAGCATGCATCCACATATCATGCATTGCATTTTGACAATCTTTCCTTTTTCAGGTTTCCTTACTCTCCTGCTGTTTATTTCAGCAAGAGATGGCTCTAGAAAGGTCTGTCAAAGACATTCAAGACCAGACTGCTCAGCTACAGGAGATGTTCCTGAACTTGTCTCTGGGGCAAGAAGAGATGAAAGCTCTCCTCACCAAGGGCTTGGGGAGTTCCAGCAATGCCAAGAGTGATCAGATTGCGGAGCTGCAGTTTGATCTAACCACCTTGAGGACTCAAGTGATGGGACAGTTGGTGGGCCAGATGGCTCTCATCCAAGACTTATCTCAAAGACAAGAGGAACTCAGAGTTCTTGTCCGCCAACTGCTTCCAAACAACCAACTGGGGAAAACATCTGAGGTAGAAGAGCCAGTCACCGCTCAGCCTCCATCAACTCAAGAAGACAAGGGGAAAGCTCTTTTGCTCGCTTCAGGGTCACAATCCCATCAACAACCTCGCCAGCGTCAACGGGACAATCGGCGTAAGCAAGAAAAGTCGGGAAGACAGTTCACAGAGACTGAAATACCTTCATTCTTCATATTGAAGCGTCTGTTGGAGGTCAACCTGCTTACCGTAAAAGACCCTCCTCAGAAGCTCAATACCTCCTCTCCTCACTATAATCTCGACGCATTCTGTGTTTACCACTCCTACAGCCCGGGACACGACACCAACGACTGTTGGGCCTTGAAGAACAAGATTCAAGATCTGATTGACATTGGGGTGCTGGAATTCATGCCAGACGGTGAGATGAAGATCTTCCGTTAAAGGGTTCTCCACTTGAAGTGACGAAGCTCGAGCTGAAAGACTTTTGCTTCTTTTTGAATTCTCAAAGTTGTAATTTCTTTTGCTGTCAAACAATTATCTATTGATGTTAAACTCTGTTTTCATTAATGCATTGCATATGTTTGTCTTGAATTCATCCATTCGTTTCACTACTCTTATGCTTTTCTTTATGATATTTGACTCTTGATAAAAAGCTGTAAGCCTTTAGAGGGAGGATGACGAAACAATACCATAATCTTATGCAGTATGCTTTTGAACAGACCTTGCTGATGATGTACAGGCATTTCTTTCAATTCCCAAACACTGGAGTTATAAGGAAGTTAATCCCTAGTCGACCCCTTCGAGCCAAAGAGGTAGGAGTTTTCTGTTCTAAGCGATCAAAACCCTTGATATAAACCCGAGGCAGGGTAGTATCTCAGTTAATTCAAAAGAAAACGCGCATTGAAGTCGCAAACTCTCAGTTCGTAACACAACGAACGAGGTCGAAAAAGAAAGCATTCCTTTGGAATCAAAAGACAAAGGCGGTTCCCTATCACATAGACAGTCAATCTCTCAAAAGAGAAAAGCCCGCCGAGCCAAAACCTATAAAGGAGGCTTAAGAAAGCTGGGGCATCCCGCTGACAGTAATCCCGGAAAACGGTAACAGTCAGGCAAAAGTTAGGGATAACAAATCAAAATCAAAATAGTGAGGTCATTACAAAATCCTCAGCAACATGAAAAATGTTGAAAAAGAGAAAAAGGAGATGATGACTGTCTCCCCTAAAATTCAAACTGGTGAACCATCGCCCGAAAGTCGTTCGAAACTCGAAACAGAGTGTGACGCGCAATTAACTGAGCTTAGGTTGAAGGACATCACGAAGAGCGGGTGGGTACAAATATACTTTGAGCCTTTATCCTTTGTTTCTTAAACCGTGAACCAGGCCACGTTACAACCCATCAAAAGTCCTAATTGAAGCATGGGTTAGTTCGAAAGCATACTGTTACAAAAGGTATCCTGACTCCTGTAGAGCTTACTCTAAATCTCGTGTTGACTTGTCTTATGAAAAGTTTTCTGCTAAAAAACGCATTTTTCAAAACTTCGAGACAAACATAAACTTTGCATTATTCGAATATCACTGTCTGCATTTGACCCTTTTATTTGACAGCGAAGAAATTCATACAGCGAATGTTCGGAGGAACGAAAACTCTCTCAGTAAGTCAAAATCACTTCAAGAGGATGACACTTCCATCAAATCTCCTATCAACAAGGGGCATGACATGTCATAATTCAATTAACCTGGGGCAGTCCAGTCAAGGTCCAACAGATCTTTCAAAGTTCAGTTAACCTGCGCCAGTCCAGTCAAGGTCCAACAGATCTTTCAAAGTTCAGTTAACCTGGGGCAGTCCAGTCAAGGTCCAACAGATCTTTCAAAGTTCAGTTAACCTGGGGCAGTCCAGTCAAGATTTCAAGAAATCTCTCAATATGCAGAGTAATCTGATTCGAGACTCCTTCATCACCACTTGGGGCATTCGAATGTCAAAAGTGTTCAACAAATCAATTACAACATTTCCAGACTCGATTCATGTACCTAGCCAGGGCACGTCTGAAGAATTTGAAGATTCGATTCCTGTATCCAGCCAGGGCATATCTATCAACTGTCACATTTCCAGACTCGATTCCTGTATCTAGCCAGGGCACGTCTGAAGAGTTCGAGGATTCGATTCCTGCATCCAGCCAGGGCATATCTGTTGACGACTATTTCCAGATTCGACTCCTGTATCCAGCCAGGGCATATCTGTTGACTACATTTCCAGACTCGACTCCTGTATCTAGCCAGGGCATGTCTGAAGAGTTCGAGGATTCGATTCCTGCATCCAGCCAGGGCATATCTGTTGACGACTATTTCCAGATTCGACTCCTGTATCCAGCCAGGGCATATCTGTTGACTACATTTCCAGACTCGATTCCTGTATCTAGCCAGGGCACGTCTGAAGAGTTCGAGGATTCGATTCCTGCATCCAGCCAGGGCATATCTGTTGACGACTATTTCCAGATTCGACTCCTGTATCCAGCCAGGGCATATCTGTTGACTACATTTCCATACTCGATTCCTGTATCTAGCCAGGGCACGTCTGAAGAGTTCGAGGATTCGATTCCTGCATCCAGCCAGGGCATATCTGTTGACGACTATTTCCAGATTCGACTCCTGTATCCAGCCAGGGCATATCTGTTGACTACATTTCCAGACTCGATTCCTGTATCTAGCCAGGGCACGTCTGAAGAGTTCGAGGATTCGATTCCTGCATCCAGCCAGGGCATATCTGTTAACGACTATTTCCAGATTCGACTCATGTATCCAGCCAGGGCATATCTGTTGACTACATTTCCAGACTCGATTCCTGTATCTAGCCAGGGCACGTCTGAAGAGTTCGAGGATTCGATTCCTGCATCCCGCCAGGGCATATCTGTTGACGACTATTTCCAGATTCGACTCCTCTATCCAGCCAGGGCATATCTGTTGACTACATTTCCAGACTCGATTCCTGTATCTAGCCAGGGCACGTCTGAAGAGTTCGAGGATTCGATTCCTGCATCCAGCCAGGGCATATCTGTTGACGACTATTTCCAGATTCGACTCCTGTATCCAGCCAGGGCATATCTGTTGACTACATTTCCAGACTCGATTCCTGTATCTAGCCAGGGCACGTCTGAAGAGTTCGAGGATTCGATTCTTGCATCCAGCCAGGGCATATCTGTTGACGACTATTTCCAGATTCGACTCCTGTATCCAGCCAGGGCATATCTATCAACTATCACCATTCCAGATTCGACTCCTGTATCCAGCCAGGGCATGTCTGAAGAATTCCAGATCAACACCTGTAACAACCCAGGAAAACATCTGTGAACGACCGATTATAGACCAACACCTGTAACAAGCCAGGAAATTATCTACATCACCACTTGGGGCATTCGAATGTCAAAAGTGTTCAAAAACCGATGCAGTTTTACACAAGCTCATCATCAGGAAGCCCTACACCGGTTCCTCTTCAAGACTTCTGAAACAAGTTTACGGATTCTTCCCCACAACGGATGTCAATCTACCAACTTGTTCAGATGCAACCTTTGAAATTAGTTTACGGACGCTTCCCAACAACGGATGCGGCTCTATTGCTGATTCAACTTCAAGATTTCTGAAAATAGTTCACGGGTTCTCCAAGTAAACGGATGTTAACCTATCACTTGTTCAGATTCTTCTCAAGATTTCTGAAAATAGTTCACGGGTTCTCCAAGTAAACGGATGTTAACCTATCACTTGTTCAGATTCTTCTCAAGACTTCTGAAAACAGTTCATGGATTCTTCCCAAGTAACGGATGTTAACCTATCGCTTGTTCAGATTCTTCTCAAGCTAACCACCACGGAAGATCGCGCTCGCCAAAATTCTCCCTATCCCCAGCGGAGTTCATCAAAATTCCCCAGCAGTAACTTATCTTTGCAAATCCCCAGCCAGAGAATCCTCCGGAATTCAATTCCCCTCAGAGTTTAAGCTTCAGTATCCCCAGCAGAGCCAGACCATTGAACCTTCTCCCCACAGAGTTTTGGAAAGGGAAAATCTTGAGTTCCCCAGTGAAGTCTCCAGAGTTACTTCCCATCAAGCCGAAGATTCTCAATCTGGCCTCCCCAGCATGAGTCTACTAGCTTAGAGCTCCCCAGTAGAGGTCATCAGGAATTCTCTTCCCCAGAAGCAGCCAAGGATTTATTTTCTCCGGCAGCAGCGAAGATGCTTTTATCTCCAGCCATCTCGGATTCAGTTATCCTCAGCAAGAATAGCTCACCAGCTTACATGCGCATTCATCACATTCATATCATAAATATTGATGTCACGTACATTGCATCATGCCTCATAACATTGCATACAACTAACCCTTTTGCCTTTTCAGGTAAGATCAGTCGACAGACACAGATCATCTCCCAAGATTCATCCAGAAATAGTTCAGATGTGACCCGGGCACGGCGACATTCTGATACTTATTCCAGATCCATCTAGACGTATTATCGAGAAACCCTACACCGGTTCCTCTTCAACTTCAAAACTTCTGAAAACAGTTTACAGATTCTTCCCAACAACGGATGTCAATCTACCAACTGATTCAGACTCTTCTCAACTTTTGAAGACAGTTTACAGATTCTTCCCTACAACGGATGTCAATCTACCAACTGATTCAGACTCTTCTCAATTTTTGAAAATAGTTTACGGACATGTCCCAACAACGGATACTGCTCTATTACTTATTCAATCTCAGATAGTTTACAGATTCTCCAGATATGGACGTCAATCTGTTGCTTGTTCAGACCCCAATTCAGAGATGTTCCAAAACATGGCGGCCCTTCTAATACTTGTCCACTCACTTTTGACATACAGTTCAACATGTCCAGATGGCATCTATAAGCCCATCACCAAATGGCATCTTTAAGCCCATTCACCTCCACCATCGCATCGACGAGTGCAAATTTTCTGGGTACTTTAGTGTCCAATCTTCTTTTACCTTCAAGTCGCGAAAGGAAAACTTGCCAATCTAACTCTTCAGGTCCAAGAAGATTCAACAGGGGCAACTGTTGTACCCCAACATTTGCCCTCGCATTTTTCCCCAAGAAATCTCAGCTTCAAGTCTTTCCTGATTTTTTAAACTGACTCAAGAATCGGACAAACGGACTTTTCTCGTCAGTCAAAACAAAATTAGGGTTTTATTGATGTTCAGGACTCTGAATTATTTCGAACAGTTGGCTCAGGGTTTTGGTTGATTTTGGCTCAATTTTGATCAGGCGAACGTTATTTGGCGTTTAGTCAGGAGTTAAGGTTTTGTGGGCATGTTCTCAAAAGGATTTAAATTCCACAGCACTTTGCAGTTTATTCCGAGATTCGGGTTAAAATTCGCGTTGTTTTGATTTAATCAGTGAAAGAGACAGTGGTTTGAATTCATGTTGTTTGAGCCAGTCAAAGAAATGTGCAGTTTGGAATTACAGTGCTTGGCAAAGAATCAGTGAAAAAAAAAAAGGGATTGCGTCTGATCAGTTTATGTGTTCGACTGTGCGTTGCTTTGAATGATGGAGACGTCAAGTTCGTTTATTTTGATCAACAAGGTTTAGTTGATTATTTATGGTTCTAAGAATTAAATACTTGAAATTTAACTTTCATTTTATTTAATTCAAGGGATTATAAATAACAAGTAAATAATTAAAGAAAAGGAATTGAAAAGATTTAATTGAATCAATAGAATTTTTATTTCATATTTAATGTTTGTTACAATTATTATTTGATACAAGTATTTAATTACGAAGTATTTAAAATAATAATGGTTTACAAATAATTAAATTGAAAATAAAAACTATCCTATTTTTTCTAAACATTTTCTAATTTCTTCATTCTTCACTCCGTTCCGGTGCTCCATTATTCATCTGCTAAAAAAGAAAAGAGAAAGTCAGAAAGCAGTTAAATTGGAAAAGACAGTTAAAATTAGACTCATCATTAAGGGCCACTGACTGGGATCAGTTAACCCTCTCTGCAAATCGCGGGATTTCTCCCGGTTCACAGAGAGGGAAGAATTTTTATGCAAAGTTGAAAAAATGCAAATGTCAAAATGCATAGAATATCAAACTGCATAGTTTCAAAATCTCAAACTTCAAATTCAAACCAAACTGAAAAAAATCCAAGTTACCACTTTCTATCAAAAGCCAAAAGTGCAACCTACTGTCAAAAATACAAAAAGTCTACCCAAGCTGTCAAAGAAGGATTTGGCCAAGATATCAAAGAAAAATACAAAGTCAAATCCAAAGCTGTCAAAGAAAGATGAAGATGCAGAGAAATTGTATGCAAGCAAGCAAATTCAAATCATCATTTCCCATCAATAGCCCTTTCAGGAAAAAAATAGTACAAAAAGCATAATATTATAATGCAAACTGTACAGAGAGAGAAAAAGAAGAGAAATAGAAGCAGGTTTTCAGGCTTTAGGCTTAGGCAGGATAGGGGGAAAGATATAACACAAAGAACAAAACACAGTTTAGGATAGAAGAAAGATACAAAGCCTGAAGCCTCACATTACTGTAAAGCCAAGCAAATATCCAAACGGACAAAGACACAGGCCTCACAACAAAAAAATATAGAACCTGCAAACTGATAAAAACTACTGCAAGTCCAAACCTGAAGCCAAGCATAAACCTCTGCAAGTTCAAACTCAAACCCAAAACAAATAACCTGCTGCAAGCATAAATCAAAAATATACATAACCTGATAAAAAAGGTGCTGGCCTGAAAAAAACCCACTGAAAAAAAACCTGCTGAAACCTGCTAGGCCTCAAGCCTCATAACCAGTTCATCACCACCTGCTGTCAAAACCTCACAATAACCTGCATTATCCAAGCCTTAAAACCTGATGAGCTCAAAGCCTGAATCATTACAAACGCATAACAGATAACCAGCTAAAGAATCAAAACCAAAGCCATACTAATCCCTGTCAAACAACCATTAACCTGCTAAGAACTCAGAAACCAACATGGTAGGAACCTGAACCATCACCAGCCTAACCTGTGTTCTCACTAGCCTAAACATACCAACATATGTCTATACCCAACAATCATCCAACCTGCCAAAAGCCAAGCTCATTCCAGTGACACGAAGTTGGTAACAAGGTCAGATCAAAGCAAACACACAAGCCCTCAACAAACATACATCACTGGGCAATAAAACATTCTAAGCAAGCATATAGAAGAGGCATCCAACTCAAGACAAGTTCAAGGAGTCAATCCCAGTATAGTCAAACAAATCTAAGGCAACGAGTATACAGTGTTCAAGAAGAAGAAGAAAGAAGCAAATTCGAGACAAGGTTTTCAGGCAATATACAAATCATCATAAAACCTAACCAGGGTCACCAAGAAGCAAAGATTCGTCACGTTTTCTCACGCCGTCCCGGCCTCCTAAGCGCCACATCCCCTTTTCTCTCCTCCTTCTCCAAGGTCAGGTAGTACATCCTTCTCCCTCTCTTTTTCTCCTTTATCTCATAACAATAAAAAAATCAAGGTTTTAGATCAAATCAAAAACACACGCGAATTCGTAAAAAAGGGAAACATAACATTGAAAACGAACCTCGTTTCGTAAGGACACTGAGCCCGTGCTGTGGAGGGAAGAGAGACTTTGGGGGTGACGCTGGTGGCCGAAAAGGGAAGCGCTCAGGAAGTTGAAGATGAAAACGACGATGAACGAACACGAACGGCGCGCTACAAACCCTAAGCTTTCGTTCTGAACAAACAAAATCTCAACCCTAAAGAAAAATCGTTTCAAGCAATGGGCCTGACCCGTTTCAAGTTTCTCTGAGGCCCATTGAATTGCTCTTTTTTCTTCAACAAAAACATTTCACTTCAACCCTAACTTTTTTTTATTATTATTATAAAACAATATTTTCTTTTCCTTTTATTTATTCTTTACAAAAATCACATTAATACTAAATATATGAAAACACTTTTTATTTAAAATACCCAATTAAAATACATGTGTACATAAATAATAAATACATTTTTTGTATCATATCATTAAATTTGAAAATATCTTCTTTTAATATATTTTTGTACATAATTGATAAAATACATATTTTTCTAATATTAAAATTCTTAAAACACTTAGTTAACACACTTTTTGTATATAATAAACCATGATACATTTTATACTTGAACATTCAATTAAAACATTTTCTTTTTTGTACATATTAAAAATACACAAATCAAAGATTCCTTAAAGCACATATTTAGGTCAAATACCCTAATACGCTTCAATTTCACATGTCGCACTTGTAAATAATTACACATACTCATATACATATACACTTACACAATGCAAATCCATTCACATTGCCCTATACACATTTGTTTATCTTATATCTGTATATTCGATATTTACATTTGATTGCGAATTCGATTTGGTTGTAACTTATTGGATACTATAAGTCTCATCCCCATTCATACACTTGTACCCCTAATCCCGGATACTATTTTGTAATAGCGTAGATTTTACATTTCCGCAATTTACAGTTTTCTAATTATACCATGGTTAGACCTAGGGTTTGTATGTACATAAAATCAAACGCTAGATAACCTAATACAAGACAAATACATGTAATCAATACACAATCACACTTGCACCCTCTAGGGTAATCCCACATGTTGCCTTCCAAAATGGGCCATGCTTGCACGCCGAGTATCTTTGGCAAAACAAAATCAAATGATCATAAGTCTCAAAGTGTTGCCTAAACGGAATGATCATAGTCCCTTCAAAGCAAATTGCCAAAGACACTTGGCATCATTGCATTCATGGTCCATACGATGACCCGCGCCCGTCCCGAATAAATTTCCTAAACGCAAGATTGTCTACCAATTTCAATGGTAGAACAAAATTGTTAGAAGGGGTTAAAACATAACAAAAACCTTTGAGTACAATAGGGTAGACAAAACTCTTAGTTACTTGAGATCAATTTGCAAAAACACTTGCCTTCTTTTCAAAAACCACAATCCACAACACTTTCAAACAAACTCCCAAAAACATTTGAAACATCTTTTCGAAAAGATCCACACTTTTGTAAAACACTCAATCACGAGTCAAATACATTAGTTGCCTAAAGACAAGGCATCTTCTTCCAAAACATTTTCAAAAGCACCCACACACACACCATTTTCAAGCAATCGAAAAAACAAGGCAAGTGATCTAAAAAACCAAGTAACTAAGAGCCCATGGATAACCATGGATGAAAAGGGTGCTAATACCTTCCCTTTTCATAATATACCCCCCGAACCCACGAAATATCTCAGAAGGTTTTTGCTGTGCTTTTTTAACCTTTCCTTTAGGATAAAATAAAAAGTCGGTGGCGACTCTTGCTCAACCGCACAAGTGCGAATACGAACGCAAAACACTAGTCAGTTCTCCCACCGTATCACATAATGCATTTGTGTGATCAATGTTTATGATATATGGATGTAATGTATGCGTATGTGAGCTAATCTGCTACATTGCTGTTGGATTAGGAAAAATAAAATCCCTGACTGTTGCTGAGGATACGTGAGTCTTCATGTCTTGAAGTCGAAGTATTGATGAATTTCTGCCGAGAGAAATAAACTTTGTTGTAAGGGCAATACCATGTACTTCTTGTGAAATCTTATTGGGGAATCCTGAGAAATTTGACGACTTCTACTGAGGATCAATAATTTGAAATGTTGTTCCGCTGGGGATTTAAGCGACGTACTACAGGGGATTACCTATGGAATAGCCTAGAGATATTTTCCTATTTGTAATACGGTGGGAGAACTGACTTTAGGTTTTGCGTTTGTGTTCACAAATGTTTCGGTTTAGCAAGAGTCGCCACCGACTTTTTATTTTATCCTAAGGAAAGGTCAAAAAGCACAGGAAAGACCTTTGAGATGTTTTCTTGGGTTCGGGGAGTAGATTATGAAAACGGAAGGTGCAAGCACCATTTTCATCCATGGTTATCCATGGGCTCTTAGTTACTTGTTTAGATCACTTTCTTTTGCTTTTCAATTGTTTGAAATGGTGCTTTGTGTGTGGTTTTGAAAATGTTTTGAAAAGAGGCCATCGTTGTGGCAACCTTTGTAATGATTCTTTTTTGAATGTATACAAAGATCTATGTCTTTTGAAAAGATGTTTCAATGTTTTAAAAGTTTGATTTGGGAAATATTTTGAAATTGTGTTGTGAGGTGTGTTTGAAAATAGCAAGGATATTTTGCAAGTTTTGATCAAGTAACTAAGAGTTATCTATCCTATTTTACTCAAAGATCTTTCCTATATGTTTTTAACCCTTTTGACAGTGTTGTTTTACCATTGCATTTGGTAAACAACCTTGTATTAGGATGTTAAATGGGACAGGCGCGGGTCATCGTATAAACCATGATAGCAATTGTGTTAAGTATCTTTAGCAATTTTTGAGGGACTTGATCATTTTGTTTAGGCAACCAAGATAGCGTCATCGAAGGACTATGATCTTTTGTTTTGTTTTTGTTTTGCCAAAATACTCAACATGCATAACATGGCCTATTTTTAAGGCAACAAGTGGATGAAACCCTAGGGGTGCAAGTGTGTATTGTATTTGTCATTTTCATGCATTTAGGTCTTGTATTAGGTCAAGCTACTTGTTGATTTTGGATTTTTGCATACAAACCATAATCTCTAATCATGGCATAATTGAAAGCACAAATGCGTAAAATAATCTACACTATTACAACAATTGATATGGGAAGGGGGATACAATTTTTGAATGAGGATTATTTGGCAAGAAATTAAAACCCTAATTTTACTATTACATCCAAATTGAATAATTGGTACAAAATAAATAAATGGACAAGTATTTAAATGATCAATTAAATAAATATGCAAAAATAATATGAATAGGTAAAATAACGTTTTGGTTATTTTTTATGTATGTAAAAAAATATTTAGTGTATATAAAAAGAAATAAATAAAAAAGATTATTTTTTTATTAAGGGTAAAACCCTAATTTTCTTTTTAAGAAAGTAAATATATTAAATATATTATTTATGTACAATAAAAAATAAAAATATATTCAAGTGTAAAAAAATATATTAAAAAAAAGTATTATTTTTAATAAGGGTGGGAACCCTAGTTTTTTTTTTGTTTTAAGATGATATGTATTATATTAATTATTTTATATACAAAAATAAAATATAAATATACACAAATATTTAGACAAATAATAGTATATGAGAAAAAAATATTATTTTATAGGTATCAATGACAAAAAATAAAATATATAATATTTCTATAATGTTTAAAAGTTTTAATTAAATAAAATAAGAGTATATACTATTTAATAATTATTTTCATGTCTAAAAAAATAATAAAATAATAAAAATAAATGAGAAAAGTTATGAAAATATTTTTGGGTATTTTTATGTTTGGGAAATATAAAATAAAATCAGAAAATAAAAATAAAATAAAAAATATAAAAGTATAAAGAAATTGGGCCAGGGGGTGCAATCAGTAAAAGGGGGTGTCAATAGTGAGCAAGGACCAAGCCCAGCCCACCAGACTTCATCTTCAACCTTTGTCTTCAAAAAATTACGCGCGCCCTGTACAAACACGAACAACCTGCATACGTGCTTCAATGCAAAAACACATAACATCAAAGTTGTAGCATTTTCCAAGACGAATTCAACCATATAAAAAACTTGTCCTAACTCTCAAAGATCAGAGAGAATTTCTCTGGCCCTAAATCCTAACCTAATTTTTTCAAGAAGTTCATGGATCAAATTCTCTTAGCATGCTTAACTAAAATGAAAACTGAGCATATGTACAACTTCATGGCTATGAATACTACATTTTTTATTCACAAACCTAAGCCTAACTATTCCTAAATAGAGAGATAGGAAGTTGATAAAAACCTGTTTCAGTTGAGATCATGTCTGACAATGTGGAGCTTTTCAATGAGGCCTGAGATGTTTGGGAGCTTGCTTGAACTTCCCCTGACCTTCTTCAATGCCTAGCTTGCCTTGAATGTGCTTGAGCAAGCCTACAGAACTCAACCTGCACAAGTTGAAATCAAAAATGGCAAACCTTGTAAATGGAGTTACAGTTAGTGTTTAAGGGTTGGGATAGCTTAGATAGGTTGTATGGAAGGTGTTTGAACAGGTTTGGGACAAAACGCACGAGCAACTTGTGAGATAGAACTCAAGATGCAGATGCTACCCTGTTTTGCCAATGGAAGGTTATTTTGTGCTATGGGAGGTTTCAGGACTCAAAGGCTCGTGTTTTAGATTCAATACAATGTGTAAAAATTGTCTCAAAAGCTTGCACAAGTTGGTTCTCTCAGATGTGTAAGTTATGTGATATTGGACAAATTTCTTGGTTATGAAGCAAAACATGAGAAGTGATGGAAGACAAGCCTGTACAAGCTATCTATCAGCCTGCACACTATTCCCTTGGCCCCTCAAGTTGGTGTATATGATTTGCTGCACAGGATATTGTTCAAGGCTCAAGAGATGTGGTTTGACATAAAGCACATTTTGGCAAAAATGGTAATGTACCTTTTACCATTTAAGGATTAATCTTGTGTGCAATCCTCTAATGACCAAAACAAAGCCTTAGACCAATGTATTTGCATTAAATTATTGAGTTTGGAATGGTTTTGAGACCTGTAATCAAGTACAAAGCAAGCTGATTAGAGTTTGCAACTTGTATCACTATGAACATGCCATGGATAAAAAGTGAGTTTTTGCCAACTTCAAGCCTTCGATTCTCCCTAACCACAAATGAGTTTAGAGAGTTCTTTAACATTTTGGAAAGCCTGAAACATGCTATACAATCCATATTTGAAATGCAATTTGATATTCCAAGTGGAACTATGTGAAAAATGGTCATGAAGATACGTCAAAATCCTGCCTAAACTAGGGCAAAATTTCACTAAGTTAAAAGTTTCATGGACCCTTGTTCCAAAAATCATAACTTGAGATCCAAGCTTCTTTTGGGAAAACTTTGTGAATAAAAGTTGTAGACTTTGTGGAGGAATACAACTTTCATGTTGGAAGTTTTGTTTTAATCCAATTGCATCATGGTGAAAATGTTGGGCAAAGTTAGGAAAAATTAAGAAAATTTCATAACTTAGAAAAATTCTAAGTTATGAAAATTTTCAATCTTAAACCCTAATTTGCAAAATTGGATTTATTGATGAACAAGTTTCATGTTTTAACACATCTTGATGAAAAATGACCCTTGGCACTTGATTTTGACCAAAAAGTCAAAGTTTGACTTTTCAGTGTACAGTCAAATTTTGATCAGTTGACTGAAAAATTCATCTGTCAATCCAATGCAATTGAGATCTTTTGAACTTTGTGAATAGGTCAAGATGATTCCATTGAGTCCTTTAGTCCATGCTTAAGCCCAATTTGCCATTGGATAGGTCAAAAGTCATAAATTGCCTTTGTGCAGTCAAAACCCTAAAAATGACCATTTTGCCCTTTTGATGATCTGATCAAATTTCTTGAGGAGTTGTGGTACAAACTTGATCAAATGGTTCATATGAGTCTATAATGTTGATGTGGGTCAAAATTTATGAGGTTTGATTGTAAATTGGCCACAGTTGGCTTTTTCCCCAATACAGCTGATTTCTAGGTCAACTGTCCAATTGACTGGGCAAAAATTTGATTCAAGGCTTGAAACTTGGTATGGACAAACTTATAAGTCCAACATGAAGTATGAAAGTCAATTTGAGCATTATAAGTCCAAAAATCCCTGTGCAAACTCAAACCCTAATTTAGGTCATCAGTGCAAGGAGATGTCTTGAGCAGAGCAAAACCCTAATCCTGTTTGGAGTTCAAGGAGTCTTGTGATGAGAAATCTTGATACAATGAGAGGGAAAATTTTGGGGTACAACAGCTGCCCCTGTTCAATCCTCTTGAACCTGAAGAGTTAGATTGGCGAGTTTGCCTTTCGTGACTCGAAGGTAAAAGATGATTGGACACTAGAGTGCCCGTAAATTTGCACTCGTCAAAATGTAGCTGAGGGAATGGGATTAAAGATGCCATTTGGAGATGGTAGAATCTTGCTGGAGATGGGTTTAAAGATGCCATCCAAGACTTGTTTGTTGAAAATCAGGAGAATGATTATCAGAATGGTATCCGTATCTGGAACGTATCTGAGTTGTATTTGGAGATTGAATTCGTATGAGCAAGGGAATGACGTCCGTGTCTGGAGCGTATCCGAGCTGTAACTATATTTGATTCTTGAATGAATATCAGAATGACTGCCGTGTCTGCAGTGTATCTGTATTGTATCTGAAGTTGAGATTTGTATGAGTAGCAGGATGACTTCCGTGTCTGGAGTGTATCCGTACTGTAACTGGGATCTGGACAAGTGACAGAATGACTTCCATGTCTGGAGTGTATCTGAACTTGAAGTTGATAGTTGAATCTAAATGAGAAATAGAATGGCTTCCATGTCTGGAGCGTATCTAGTCTGTATCCGATTGCTGAAGTCTGAATGAGTAGTAGAATGACCGCCGTGTCTGGGGTGTATCCATATTGTATCTGAAATAAGAGACCTGAATGAGTAGCAGAATGACTTCCATGTCTTGGAGTGTATCCGTACTGTATTTGAGATCTTTGAACATTTGTTAAAGGTAGCTTTTAATCTTATCCTGAAAAGGGTAAAATGTTATCTAAAACACAAAGTTATGTTGCATGATATGTATGATGCAATGAAATGTGTTCTATCAATGTTTATGATATATGAATGTAATGGATGCGCATGTAAGCTGAGTAGCCGTCTTGCTGAGGAAAATAAATCCTTAATAACTGGAGACAATGAAATCTTTGACTGCTGCCGGGGAAAATAAACCCTTGACCGATGTTGAAGATTCGAAATCTTTGATTGCTGAGAATGAGAAATCCTTGGACCACTGTTGGGGATAGAAATTCCTTGGCAACTTGTGGGGATGTGAGAATCCTTCATGACTTTCCTTGGAAATAAAGGAAACTCTGACGATCTCTACTGGGGAATTCAAACCTTGGAGGCTTCACTGGAGAAATGAGACCGAGAATCTTCGATCTGTTGGGAAACAACTCTGTGGGGAGAATGTTTATTTTGTCGAAGAGCTCTCAAGAGCTGAGGATTTATAGAGGAAATTAGATGGTACTCCACCGGGGTTTAAGATTTGATGCTTTGGACTCAGTTGGGGAGAAAGTTTTATCTTTGCTGAGGGTTTGCAGCTCAAAGTTTTCTGGCTCCGCTGGGGATTGGGAGTTTTCGAAACTTAGTTCTGATGAGGATTTTGAAACTTAACTTCACTGGGCATGTGTATTTCAAGGTTTTAGCTCTGCTGAGGATCTGAATGACATACTGCAGGGGATTTCCTATGGAATAGCACAAAGATGTCTTCCTATACTTTCAACCTATCCGTAATTATCTTTTCTCATTCCGTTTTATTTGTAAGTAGTGATTATAGTCAAATGCATATGCTCATTTAATAAATCATTGGACGTTTTCAAATAAAACATAAGTGTAAAAAGAAAGAAAAGGAAAACAAATTTCTGCACTTTGAAGTATTTTTATATTAACTTTGTGTAAGCATTTTTGTACAAAGGAGACAGACATCCTAGTAAGAGAACTTTGTCATAAAAATGAGAAAAATTTATACAAAGAAAGATGGCTATGTGTAACAATTCCATGGGGTTCCCATTCTGCTATAGCCTTCGCAACTCTGAGTATCTTTGTCCATTCGTTGCTTCGTCCGCGGATGATTGGATTGATCAGAAGCTTGGAGCTTGTCCGTGAAGAGATTGTCCTTAAAGTGATCCAACGAGACATAGTCATACGCTTTAATTTCCTAACTTTTGCCTGGACTGCCCTTTCGGGTTTTCTATCCACCGGGGAAACCCTTTTTTGCCCAAGTCGCCCTTTTGGGTTTTCAACTTGCCGGGTGTACAATTTTTTTTTATTTATCCCTAATTTTAGCCTAAACCTCCCCTTTCGGGTTTTCGATTCACCGGGATGCCCATTTTTGCCCAAGTCGCCCTTTCGGGTTTTCAACTTGTCGGGTCGTTTATGTGTAGTATCTTTTGACTATATCTGCGTTCGCAGGGTGCGGCAGATCATCGTCGTCCATGGTGGTTAGGATCATAACCCCACCAGAAAAGATGTTTTTGATCACAAATGGTCCTTCGTAAGTAGGAGTCCATTTGCCCCTGGGATCGCTTTGCGGCAAGATGATCTGCTTGATTACAAGATCCCCGACTTGATATACCTGTCTCTTGACTTTCTTATTGAAGGCTTTGATCATACGTTTTTGATACGCCTGACCATGGCAAACAGCAGTAAGTCACTTCTCATCAATCAAGTTAAGTTGATCAAGGTGGGTCTGAATCCAATCATCTTCAATCAAACCAGCATCCTTCATGATCCTCAAGGAAGGGATCTGAACTTCCATAGGTAAAACAGCTTCCATGCCATATACCAAAGAAAAGGGGGTTGCCCCAGTTGAAGTGCGTGCCATGGTACGGTATCCGTGTAGAGCAAACGGTAACATCTCATGCCAGTCCTTGTAGGTGATTTTCATCTTTTGAATAATCTTTTTGATATTTTTGTTCGCAGCTTCGACGACACCGTTCATCTTAGGCCGATAGGGAGATGAATTGTGATGTTGAATCTTGAACTGCTCGTACAGAGCGGTGATCATAGTATTATTCAGATTTGTACCGTTGTCAGTGATGATCCTATCGGGGATACCATACCGGCATATGAGGTTCTGCTTGATGAAGAGGGCAACCACATTCTTAGTAACGGAGGCGAAGGAAGCTGCTTCAACCCACTTGGTAAAGTAATCAATTGCCACCAGGATGAAACGGTGTCCATTGGATGATGTAGGCTTGATCTCTCCAATCATGTCGATTCCCCACATCGCGAATGGCCAAGGAGCTGTTAAAACATTGAGAGGAACTGGGGGAATATGTACCTTATCAGCATAGATTTGGCATTTGTGACAAGTACGGGAATATTGATGACAACCAGCTTCCATGGTAGACCAGTAGTAGCCTGCCCGTAGAATCTTCTTAGCCATCATATGACCGCTTGAGTGGGTGCCAAAGGTACCATTATGTAGTTCGGCCATGATCTGCTCAGCTTCAACCTTGTCCACACAACGGAGTAGGACACAATCAAGATTGCGCTTGTATAGGATACTGTGATCGGTGGATCTGGAACTGACTGTTTAACGCTGGTTCGCGAAATATCGCGGAAGCAAGAGTCGCCACCGTCTTTTATTTTCTCCAAATGGAAAGGACAAAAGCACAGAAAAATCCCTTATTGAGATTGCTCTCGGTTCGGGAGGTAGATTTATAGAAAGGGAAGGTGTTAGCACCCTTTCTATCCATGGTTATCCATGGGCTCTTAGATACTTGCTCATTTGTGTTTTCAAAATTGTTTGTTTGCTTTTCAACTGTGGGTTTTAAAAAAAGTTTCGTTTAAAATTTCAGTTCGACTCTTGTATCAGTCCTCAAGAGTGTTTGAAAATGTGTTTTTGAAAGCTTTTTGAAAAGTGTCGGTGTGAAAAGAAGTTTTTGATTTGTTTTGAAATTAGAGCAAGTATCTACGAGTCGTCTACCTACCCTAAGGAATTCGTCTGTGTAAATGTCCTTAAGATAGTGCCATCCCACCATTGAGAGGTAGGTAGCACCACCGTTGGAGGTGTTCGGGTCAATTCGAGGGTTCGGGACATTGTGGTCACCAGAGCAATAGGAAGACACCTTAGAAGCTACCCTCATGCCATGTTCATGGACATGAGGACTTACTAAAACATCCTCTACTCGACGACCACGTTTCGAGGGGCAAGGCAACAGTGAGACGTACCCTAGGGGTGGTGTGTGATTGGTGTGTCATTTTCAGTTATATTTGTCTTGTTCATGCATTGGTGATCTGCGCTTTGTTTTTATTTTTGGCATTCATTCTTTCAGGCAAGTTATTTAACAGTTAAAAAGGCGCGGAATTAAAAGTCCTACGCTATTACAAAGGCGCGGGTCTACATCGCCAAATTAATCCAAGACCCGATTTGAAATAAAATAGAATGCGGAAGATAAATACCCTAATTAATCTATTACAAGGCTTTGGGGTAATTACATGAAATTTATAAAAAGGAAATAAAATAAGCGCGCGAAACGAAATTATAATCGAAAGCGAGGGCGTTGGACCCTTTTAAAGAAGTTAAATTGAAATTATGAAATTAATTAAATTTAAATAAAAGAAAGAATTTTTTTTTGGAGTTTTTGTATTTATGGAGTTTAATGAGAAAATTAAATTGGAATTAAAAAGTTAATTAAAACCCTAGTTCTAAATCATTTTTAATTTATTAAAAAAAATATTTTTAGTTTGACCTAATTTACATTAATTATTTACCTGGCGTATTTATTTATAAAAATAATTAATATTTAATAATGGTAAAAGAAAAGAAAAAGAATAAAAGTATTTAAAACCCTAGTTCTACATTTTTTAGTTTATTAAAAAACATTAAAATTAAACCTAGAATTAAAACTAAATTAATTGTTAAATTTATTTACAAAAAACTATTTATGAATTAAATATTAAAACATATTTTTATTTTTTGACTTTTTCTGATTTTTTATATTTTATGAAAATTAATTTTGATGAATTAACTAAAATAAATAAAACAAATAAATAGGAAAAAAAATAAAGAAAGAAAATAAAATGCAAACCAATGGGGGGTGTTGACCCCAATTTTGGAGGTAAATTCCCAGCAATTTGGCCCATTTGAGGAAGGCCCTTTTGACTTTTCTGGGATGTGTGTGGCATGTTTGACTGACGCCCATGGTGGACTCCAGATCATGACCATTGGATTGGAATTGTTGGGGTGCGTGGCAAGCCAAGACATGAGGCTGCATGGTAGGCCTTAGGAAGCATGCTGCACAGAACCATGTTAGAAAGAAAAATATGGAATAAAGTGGGGGGACCTGGGATTCGAACCCAGGTCCCAACGTTTACCAAGCCTTTTGTCCACCAACTGAGCTATTTGAGCGCGTTGTACATAGAATAAAGAACAAATAATATAAAACAAAATTGACGTTAATGATATAGAAATAAAAAAAAGCGCGCTGGAATTCAAACCATCCAACCAGGTCTCGCCACATGATCTTCTTCTTCGTTCGTCCCTGAAATAAAAAGAGGTAGCGGGGGTTTTAAACCCCCCCAAAACACAGCCTTTTTGAAAATAGCGAATAGCTCGTGTGGACATATAAATAGGGCGCGACTAGTGGGATTGAATCGTCCAGATGTCCTGATTCTAACCATGGTGATTGGATGTCCTGATTTTACAGTGTGTGCAAACGCCCAATTTGAAGCTTGAGAAACCCTAAAACATTTCAATGGCATATTTCTCTACAGGCATTGTTAGTTAAATTAAAGGTTACCATTAGTCTCAGAACCTTCATATTAGTGTAAATCCATATTCAAAATGTATCAAAAATGCATGCATAATAGAACACGATTATGGAAAAAATTTGAGAAAGTTTGACATCTATATACCAATTCTTGAGGTTAGAGGACGTGGTTTCGATTCAGAGAGTTTCCTTGATGCCTCAGGAATGTAATGGAATTGTTCTCTTGCCTTGAAACGCCTTCTAACTGTGTTTTCAGTTTTGAATTTTTGGACAAAAAATGCAAAGTTGGTATTTGGTTTCAGGCGCAGCTTGAAGGTCTTCAGCATTAGGGTTGTGTTTGAGTATGTATATGGAACGAATTAGGGTAAGAATTCAAGTCCATTAACCTTTGCATTGATGTTTTTGAGATTTGATTCTCATGGTATCTTTTTCAATCTTTTCCTCATGAAGAACATGCCAATTTGCACAAAATCTTTCCTTTTTTGATGTGCACGAGATCTTGAGTGAATAATGAGGGCATATGCTGCATAAAAGGATTCAAAAACATTTGTTTAGTATTTTTGTCATATTTAATTAAATGAATTAATGGTGATAAAAATTCAAATAAATAATAAAAAATGATGAAATAAATCCCCTTTGGGTCAAATGGTCGTGCATAGCCTTTGGATAATGATTCTTGGAAGAAAATGTGGCCCATTAGCAATTTTGAGGCATTTGAAGCAAAGTTGACTTTTCAAAATTCCCAAAATTTCCCAACTTCCACAAGGCATATCTTGCTCAATTTTTAAGCTTTGATCATGTTCTTGGACATTTTGGAAAGGTCTTGAAGTCCTCTAACCAATGCCTTTGGTCCCATGTCATTTTGATTTACCAATCTCAAGTTATGGTCTTTGACTTAAAGTCCCTTTTTGTTGACTTTTGAAAATGACCTATAATGTTGAAATTGATAACTTTTTGTGAGAGAATTTCTTGGACTTGAAGTGTGAAGATGAGTTGTAGGAAATGTCATTCTCTTCAAAATGAGCTTTGGATGGAATTTTTCTGATGAACCATGTGGAAGTTATGCCTTGGTCAAGTTACAATTGACTTTTTCAACTGTCCAAATATGGAAGCTTTTGCATCTTGAGACTTTTTGAGCCATACCTTGAAAATCATGATCAAGCATTGATCAAAGGATGTTTGTGGCTTCAAAATAAGATGTTGACCAAAAATTTGGACTTTTGACTGTCAAATGACCATTTTGCCCCTGCAGTTGACTGTAGGGCAATTAGGGTTTTTGACTGTGCAATTTTGTGTTGTGAGTCTTGAAACTTGACATATGGATGCTTGACAATGTTTATAGGCATGTGGGACTTGATTGGACCCTTGAAAACTTCAATTTCTTTGTCAGAACCAAAACCCTAGTTTTTGACTGTTAGGAGGCCCTTGAACTGTGCAACCCTTGAGGAGATTTTGAAGCATGCTCTTTGCAGATCTTGAAGAATATGGGAGGGCAAATTTTGGGGTACAACAGTTGCCCCTGTTCAATCTTCTTAGACCTGAGGATGTAGATTGGCTGACGTGCCTTTCGTAATCCGAAGGTGGAAGATGATTGAACACTAGAGTGCCCAGAAATTTGCGCTCACATAGTAGCATGATGGGGGAATGGGCTTATAGATGCCATTTGGAGATTGATGGATAGGATGATGGGCTCATAGATGCCATGCTAAGAGATGATGGATGAGTGGATGGGCTTATAGATGCCATCTGGATGTTGATCGCGTAAGAGATTCCTTAGCGAGAGCTTGCGTACCTGAAAAAGAAAATGATTACCTGGCCTGTTACAGGAGCTGGTCTTCAAACTCTTTGTATAGATGCGCCCTGACTGGTTAAAGGAGTTGAATCTGGAGCTTCAAAAGGTAATGAGTGAACCAGGGATGGTTACTACCTCAACGGACGGTGAGAGAACCTTGGACGATTACTACCTCAACAGGAACGCTGAGAGAATCTTGGGGAGATTACTACCTCAACAGGAACGCTGAGAGAATCTTGGACGATTACTACCTCAACAAGAACGCTGAGAGAACCTTGGGCGATTACTACCTCAACAGGAACGCTGAGAGAATCTTGGGGCGATTACTACCTCAACAGGAACGCTGAGAGAACCTTGAACGATTACTACCTCAACAGGGACGATGAGAGAATCTGGGGCGATTACTACCTCAACAGGAACGCTGAGAGAATCATAGGCGAATTCAACCTCAACAGTAACGCTGAGAGAATCTTGGATGTCTTCTACTGGGATAAGAATCAGGGAGATCTTAGGGTCGATCTGACTGAACCGTAGAAGGCCTTTGACTGGATAAGAATCAGGAAAATCTTAGGGTCGATTTAACTGAACCGGACAAGGTCTTGGAATATCTTCAACTGGATAAGAATTAGGGAGATCTTAGGGTCGATCTGACTGAACCAGAGAAGGCCTTTGACTGGATAAGAATCAGGAAAATCTTAGGGTCGATTTAACTGAACCGGCCAAGGTCTTGGACATATCTTCAACTGGATAAGAATCAGGGAGATCTTAGGGTCGATCTGACTGAACCAGAGAAGGCCTTTGACTGGATAAGAATCAGGAAAATCTTAGGGTCGATTTAACTGAACCGGATAAGGTCTTGGAATCTTCAACTGGATAAGAATCAGGGAGATCTTAGGGTCGATCTGACTGAACCAGAGAAGGCCTTTGACTGGATAAGAATCAGGAAAATCTTAGGATCGATTTAACTAAACCAGACAAGGTCTTGGAATCTTCAACTGGATAAGAATCAGGGAGATCTTAGGGTCGATCTTACTGAACCAGAGAAGGCCTTTGACTGGATAAGAATCAGGAAAATCTTAGGATCGATTTAACTGAACCAGACTAAAGTCTTGAAATATAGTTGAGAACTCAACTGGATCTTTCCTGAAAGGTAAAGGTCAGTCATATGCAATGCATGATAGGGATCAAGCAATGATGTTCTCAACATAAATGAGATTCGTAAGATATGATGCGTATATGCATGCTATAATGTATGGAAATGTGATGTTTATGAACGTATGTTTTTGTCTAGGAAAGTAAATCCTTGACGGGTGCCGGGAAGTCACATCCTTGGCTGATGTTGGAGAATAGTGCTTTATTGTTTCCGCTGGGGAAGATAGTGGCAAGAATACTGGTGGGAGAAGATAACTCTGTTGGGGGATAAACTTGACGAAGAGATTACTCTGCGGGGAGAAAATTACTCTAGCGACCTTGCTGGGGAACAATACTCTGTGGGGAGAGAGGTACTTTGCTGGGATGTTGATGGTAACTTCGCTGGGGATACCATTGTTATGTCGGAAGTGTTAATGGACTCCGCTGGGGATAAGAAGACTTCGTCGGGGATGATCTTTCCGTGGCTTTTGGCTGAGGATAACCCAGTTATATCCTGGTAGGGAAATAACCTTTGAATGCAGCCGGGGGACTCGTTCGTGCTCTGTAGGGGATAAGCTTCCAGAATCTACTGGGGATAAGCTTCCTGCTGGGGAGATGATTCAACCTTTCCTGGGGAAATCTGGATTGGACTCTCCTGGGGAAACTTTGAGATGTACTGGAAGTAACTCCACTGAATGTCTGGTATACCGCCGGGGAACAATCTTAGATCAAGACTGCCGGGGATGCTCGTTAAGAATGTCAGTATACTGTGCTGGGGAACATTGAGATCTGCGGGGGATACTCAACTTCCTCAAGGTTGATTGTATAACTCTGCTTGGGGAGAGTGTATTGACCTGCTGGCTCACTCTCTGGGGAGTTAAGATATACTGGTTACGTTCTTCAGCTGAACCTATCTTGGTACCTTGGTGGACCGAACCATTAGATCGCTTAGACCACTCATTATTGCCCCAGTTTCAATGGGAGAAGGCACCTGTGGGGGTAATTGACAAATCTTCTGGTAGACAGGTGACGAGATGCCAGGACATAGTCGTACGCTTTGATCCCTAATTTTTGCCTGGACCGCCCTTTCGAGTTTTCAGTCCATCGGGATACCCTTTTTTGCCCAAGCCGCCTTTTCAGGTTTTCGACTTGCCGGGTGTACAGATTTTTTTCATTTCATCCCTTCATTTTGCCCGAACCCTTTTGGTTCGCCGGGAAGCCCTAATTTTTGCCTAGGTGTGTCAATCTAGCGGGTCTTTGATTATGCGTAGTATCTTTTCGACTATATCCATGTTCTCAGAATGTAGGGAGTTGCCCCAGTCAGAAGTGTTTTGCCATGTCATTAGAAGATGTTTGATCAGGCAAGGTTCGTTGCTGGAGTGCCCCAAGTGACTCAGGCAGAGATTTGCCCTGGGCTATTTGGCCTTTGAGAGATTCTCCGAATCTTGATTGGATTGCCCCAGATGATGGACAGTGATCAGGCCATGCCCCTTGATTGGAAATGCTTTTGTTCACTAGGTATTCATCGTGCGAATTTCCCTGCTGTTCAAACAAATAGTCATATGCAAACAATGATATATCAAAAATGCAAGGCTTATGTCTGTCTTGAAGATTTTGAAAATGCATTCTTTTTCATAAAATAAGTGGATGTTTGTAAAACGTGATGTCAACTCCGTATTTACCGTAAGCCTTAAGGAGTCAGGATACCTTTCGTAACAGTATGCTTTCGAACTAACCCATGCTTCAGCTAGGACTTTTAAGGGTTATAACGTAGCCTGGTTCACGGTTTAAGAAAGAAAGGATAAAGGATCAAAGTATTTGTACCCACCCGCTCTTCGTGATGTTCTTCAAACTTAAGCTCAGTTAATCGTGCGTTAGACCTTGTTTGAGTCTTTTCTTTGATATTCCGGTGATGATTCGGATGTTGATAGCTTATTTTGAATAGGCAGTCATTTTTTGTCGAGGGTTTGTAAGACCTCTTTCTTTTTCTGATTTTTGTTATCCCTTTTTTTTTGCCTGAACTGTTTCTTTTTGTATTTACAGTCAGCGGGATTCCCCAGTTTTGTAAGTCTCCTTCATAGGTTTTGACTTATTGGGCTTTAGTTTTTTTTTTTTTGGTAATGACTGCCTGTCTTTATGATTATTCGGAACCATCATTGTCTTTTGTTTTGTAAGGACCTCTTTGGTGCCATTCGTTATGCACTTGGATCAACTGAGAGAACTACCCTGCCCCAGGTTATGATTAAGGGTTTTAATTTTCGAAAAGAAAAACTCCTACTTCTTTGGCTCAAAGGGGTTGACGAGGGATTATCTTCCTTATAACTCCAGTGTTTAGGAATTGAAACAATGCCTGTACCTCATCAGCGGGGTCTGTTCAAGAGTATACTGTAGATTGTGGTATCGTTTTTGTCATCCTCCCTCAAGAGGCTTAGCATTATTAATCGAGCGTTGATCATCAGAAAAAATATGAAAATAATTTGAGTATAGCGAATGCGAATATATTGCTTCAAAACAGACATATGCGATGCATGAATGAAATAACAACGTTTAACATGAATAAATGTTTGAACAATCAAAAGAAAATTACAACTTGAAAAATTCTAATGAACAAAAGTTTTCTAATCTCAGGGCTTGCTACTTCAAATGGTGAGCCTTGGAGGGATGGTAGAAAAACTCAGCCTGACCATCTTATGTGAACTCCAATGCTCCTTCATCAATCAGGTCCTGGATCTTGTTCTTCAGAGCCCAACACTCATTTGTATCATGTCCTGGACTGGCAGAGTGATAGGCACACCTTTTATTGGGATGATAGGTAGGAGATGATGTGTTGGTGTTCCGGGGATGAGCCCTTAATGTGATCAGATTCAATCTCAACAGGCGTTGTAGAGCTTGAAACAACGACATATTGAGCTGGGTGAATTGCCTCCTGGGCTTATCTGGCTGAAGCTGGTGAGGTTGATGCTGAATTTGTGACACTGGAGCCATTTGAGGAACTCTCCCCTTATTTCCTTGTCTCAAAGATGGTTGAATGACGACTGGCTCTTTACCCTTAGACGTTTGCCCCAGTTAGTTACCCTGAAGCAGTTGGTTGATGAGAACTCCGAGCTCTTCTTGTCTTTGAGCTAAACCTTGGATGGCAGTCACCTGCCCCAGCATCTGGGCTTTCATTGCATCCATTTCAGCTTGCAGGTGTTTCATCCGTTCATCCTCAGCACTGTTCCTGACCAAAGTCTCCATGAGAAGTGTTCTCAGCTCCTCCTGCCCCTTGGATAGATTCAGGAGGATTTCCCCGAACCGAGTCTCTTGAGCAAGAAGGTCCTGGTTATCTTGTTGGGAAGTCATGGCTGAAATAAACAGTGAAGATGGTAAGTGGCATGTAAAAGGGTACCTGTAATGCAATGATATGTATGTATGCATGCAATGTTTTCAAGGATCTCGCGGGGTAGGCAAGAAAAATTGTTAGCATTTGAAACCGGTAGCTTGATTGAAGGAACTTCATGTTGTTGAGAGTCCTTCTTCAAGGGTCAAGGCTCACCATATCTAGTGGGTCATAGCCCGTGACTCGAGTTATCATGTTTTGATTTGCAAACAATCTTGGCTAGGGGAACCTTCTTCGAGAGTCAAAGCTCACCATATCAAGTGGGTCATAGCCCCTGACACCCTTGGCTAGAGGAAAATAAATCCCCTTTGCCCCTTGCTGGACAGTTGATTCATTATGACCTGCATCACAAACCCTTGAGATCCTTGAAATGGATTAGCCCTTATATAGGATGCATGCAATGGTATGATGGCATGATGTTATGCTATGCGTGGAGTGATGTAAGTAAACCCTGTTATGAGTCCCAATTAAGGACTGTAAACAAAACCTGCAAGAAACTCAGTAAACTCTGCTATGAGTCCCAATTAAGGACTATAAACGAAACCTGCAGGGAACTCAAGTGTCAGATAACAAGCATGCAAATAGTCAAGTTGAAAGGCATACAAGTCACACAAGAGAAACCCTTAGAGTTTAGGCCAGCATGGGGTCTGGGTATTACCCTCTTGAAGTTGGTGGGCTCAACCTGTCCTATCAAAAGTAACCGGGTTCTTAGAGGATCCCAATATCATTGACTACCCTCAATCGGTCATAACTCCAGCATCACAATCTTTTCTTGCGGCCAGAACCATCACGAGAGTTTAGCCTCAATGGGCGTAGCATACTGCTACTGTTCTATTGGCCAAGTTGTGTCATTTAAGGTTCTAAGGTCTGTTGGTGCTTAATGACTCCTCAGAAGACCCATATTCTCCTCGTTGCAACACAAGGGATATCGGTACAGACCAAGGTGCCACACCAATGTAGCCACTGCTTCACCCGTGTCGGTCTACGCCGGACAGGTCCCTCACAGCTTATGCTACCTAAACAGGGTATCCCCAGATCCGGGTTAGGATCTACGTAACTCCCATGCAACCCACAATTTAAAGCAAACAAGTCAATACAATTGAAAACACAGTTATGAACTATCCTAAGGTACACCTCACTTTAGAAAAGAATCCCCAGCAGAGTCGCCAGTTCTGTGATCGGTGGATCTGGAACTGACTGTTTAACGCTGGTTCGCGAAATATCGCGGAAGCAAGAGTCGCCACCGTCTTTTATTTTCTCCAAATGGAAAGGACAAAAGCACAGAAAAATCTCTTATTGAGATTGCTCTCGGTTCGGGAGGTAGATTTATAGAAAGGGAAGGTGTTAGCACCCTTTCTATCCATGGTTATCCATGGGCTCTTAGATACTTGCTCATTTGTGTTTTCAAAATTGTTTGTTTGCTTTTCAACTGTGGGTTTTAAAAAAAGTTTCGTTTAAAATTTCAGTTCGACTCTTGTATCAGTCCTCAAGAGTGTTTGAAAATGTGTTTTTGAAAGCTTTTTGAAAAGTGTCGGTGTGAAAAGAAGTTTTTGATTTGTTTTGAAATTAGAGCAAGTATCTACGAGTCGTCTACCTACCCTAAGGAATTCGTCTGTGTAAATGTCCTTAAGATAGTGCCATCCCACCATTGAGAGGTAGGTAGCACCACCGTTGGAGGTGTTCGGGTCAATTCGAGGGTTCGGGACATTGTGGTCACCAGAGCAATAGGAAGACACCTTAGAAGCTACCCTCATGCCATGTTCATGGACATGAGGACTTACTAAAACATCCTCTACTCGACGACCACGTTTCGAGGGGCAAGGCAACAGTGAGACGTACCCTAGGGGTGGTGTGTGATTGGTGTGTCATTTTCAGTTATATTTGTCTTGTTCATGCATTGGTGATCTGCGCTTTGTTTTTATTTTTGGCATTCATTCTTTCAGGCAAGTTATTTAACAGTTAAAAAGGCGCGAAATTAAAAGTCCTACGCTATTACAAAGGCGCGGGTCTACATCGCCAAATTAATCCAAGACCCGATTTGAAATAAAATAGAATGCGGAAGATAAATACCCTAATTAATCTATTACAAGGCTTTGGGGTAATTACATGAAATTTATAAAAAGGAAATAAAATAAGCACGCGAAACGAAATTATAATCGAAAGCGAGGGCGTTGGACCCTTTTAAAGAAGTTAAATTGAAATTATGAAATTAATTAAATTTAAATAAAAGAAAGAATTTTTTTTTTGGAGTTTTTGTATTTATGGAGTTTAATGAGAAAATTAAATTGGAATTAAAAAGTTAATTAAAACCCTAGTTCTAAATTGTTTTTAATTTATTAAAAAAAATATTTTTAGTTTGACCTAATTTACATTAATTATTTACCTGGCGTATTTATTTATAAAAATAATTAATATTTAATAATGGTAAAAGAAAAGAAAAAGAATAAAAGTATTTAAAACCCTAGTTCTACATTTTTTAGTTTATTAAAAAACATTAAAATTAAACCTAGAATTAAAACTAAATTAATTGTTAAATTTATTTACAAAAAACTATTTATGAATTAAATATTAAAACATATTTTTATTTTTTGACTTTTTCTGATTTTTTATATTTTATGAAAATTAATTTTGATGAATTAACTAAAATAAATAAAACAAATAAATAGGAAAAAAATAAAGAAAGAAAATAAAATGCAAACCAATGGGGTGTTGACCCCAATTTTGGAGGTAAATTCCCAGCAATTTGGCCCATTTGAGGAAGGCCCTTTTGACTTTTCTGGGATGTGTGTGGCATGTTTGACTGACGCCCATGGTGGACTCCAGATCATGACCATTGGATTGGAATTGTTGGGGTGCGTGGCAAGCCAAGACATGAGGCTGCATGGTAGGCCTTAGGAAGCATGCTGCACAGAACCATGTTAGAAAGAAAAATATGGAATAAAGTGGGGGGACCTGGGATTCGAACCCAGGTCCCAACGTTTACCAAGTCTTTTGTCCACCAACTGAGCTATTTGAGCGTGTTGTACATAGAATAAAGAACAAATAATATAAAACAAAATTGACGTTAATGATATAGAAATAAAAAAAAAGCGCGCTGGAATTCAAACCATACAACCAGGTCTTGCCACATGATCTTCTTCTTCGTTCGTCCCTGAAATAAAAAGAGGTAGCAGGGTTTTTAAACCCCCCCAAAACACAGCCTTTTTGAAAATAGCGAATAGCTCGTGTGGACATATAAATAGGGCGCGACTAGTGGGATTGAATCGTCCAGATGTCCTGATTCTAACCATGGTGATTGGATGTCCTGATTTTACAGTGTGTGCAAACACCCAATTTGAAGCTTGAGAAACCCTAAAACATTTCAATGGCACATTTCACTACAGGCATTGTTAGTTAAATTAAAGGTTACCATTAGTCTCAGAACCTTCATATTAGTGTAAATCCATATTCAAAATGTATCAAAAATGCATGCATATTAGAACACAATTATGGAAAAAATTTGAGAAAGTTTGACATCTATATACCAATTCTTGAGGTTAGAGGACGTGGTTTCGATTCAGAGAGTTTCCTTGATGCCTCAGGAATGTAATGGAATTGTTCTCTTGCCTTGAAACGCTTTCTAACTGTGTTTTCAGTTTTGAATTTTTGGACAAAAAATGCAAAGTTGGTATTTGGTTTCAGGCGCAGCTTGAAGGTCTTCAGCATTAGGGTTGTGTTTGAGTATGTATATGGAACGAATTAGGGTAAGAATTCAAGTCCATTAACCTTTGCATTGATGTTTTTGAGATTTGATTCTCATGGTATCTTTTTCAATCTTTTCCTCATGAAGAACATGCCAATTTGCACAAAATCTTTCCTTTTTTGATGTGCACGAGATCTTGAGTGAATAATGAGGGCATATGCTGCATAAAAAGATTCAAAAACATTTGTTTAGTATTTTTGTCATATTTAATTAAATGAATTAATGGTGATAAAAATTCAAATAAATAATAAAAAATGATGAAATAAATCCCCTTTGGGTCAAATGGTCGTGCATAGCCTTTGGATAATGATTCTTGGAAGAAAATGTGGCCCATTAGCAATTTTGAGGCATTTGAAGCAAAGTTGACTTTTCAAAATTCCCAAAATTTCCCAACTTCCACAAGGCATATCTTGCTCAATTTTTAAGCTTTGATCATGTTCTTGGACATTTTGGAAAGGTCTTGAAGTCCTCTAACCAATGCCTTTGGTCCCATGTCATTTTGATTTACCAATCTCAAGTTATGGTCTTTGACTTAAAGTCCCTTTTTGTTGACTTTTGAAAATGACCTATAATGTTGAAATTGATAACTTTTTGTGAGAGCATTTCTTGGACTTGAAGTGTGAAGATGAGTTGTAGGAAATGTCATTCTCTTCAAAATGAGATTTGGATGGAATTTTTCTGATGAACCATGTGGAAGTTATGCCTTGGTCAAGTTACAGTTGACTTTTTCAACTGTCCAAATATGGAAGCTTTTGCATCTTGAGACTTTTTGAGCCATACCTTGAAAATCATGATCAAGCATTGATCAAAGGATGTTTGTGGCTTCAAAATAAGATGTTGACCAAAAATTTGGACTTTTGACTGTCAAATGACCATTTTGCCCCTGCAGTTGACTGTAGGGCAATTAGGGTTTTTGACTGTGCAATTTTGTGCTGTGAGTCTTGAAACTTGACATATGGATGCTTGACAATGTTTATAGGCATGTGGGACTTGATTGGACCCTTGAAAACTTCAATTTCTTTGTCAGAACCAAAACCCTAGTTTTTGACTGTTAGGAGGCCCTTGAACTGTGCAACCCTTGAGGAGATTTTCAAGCATACTCTTTGCAGATCTTGAAGAATATGGGAGGGCAAATTTTGGGGTACAACAGATACCATTGCTCAGAAAGAACTTGGCAGCGAACCTCCTTAAGAAATTTTTGTCGTTGACTGAAGCTCCTTCAGGATATTCTTGTGCTTCGAGATACCTTTTGACGTCATGAAACCAAGGTCGGTCCACTACTTCTCCGGTATTAATCTCGTGACAATGTGCAGGTTTGTCCATTCGTTTAATGGTGATTTGAGGTGCCTCATTATCCCAGTTAAGTTTAAACATGGATGACATTGTAGCTAGCGCATCCGCCAACTGATTCTCTTCTCGCAGGAAGTGCTCGAAGGTAATCTGCTCGAAATATGGTAATAATATCAAGACATGTTCTTTGTAAGGGATGAGGTTAGGGTGCTTAGTGTCCCACTCTCCTTTGATTTGACTGATAACCAAAGCTGAGTCCCCAAATACAATTAAAGATTTGACTCCCAAGTCAATAGCAGCCTTGAGACCAAAGATACAAGCTTCATACTCGGCCATGTTGTTGGTGCAGCTGAAGCAGAGTCTAGCAGTGAAAGGTGTATGGCAACCTTCTGGAGAGATGAGTACCGCGCGGATACCATTTCCAAGTGCATTGGAGGCACCATCAAAGTACAGGGTCCATCGGGATCCTTGTTCAGGTCCGTCATACAGTCTGTTACCTTTAATGTTATCCAATGTCATAATATCCTCGTCAGGGAAGTCGAACCTCATAGATTGGTAATCTTCGACGGCTTGATGAGCTAGATGGTCAGCTAGTACACTCCCCTTTATAGCTTTTTGGGTTGTGTACTGGATATCATACTCAGTCAGGATCATCTGCCATCTAGCGATTCTTCCGGATAAAGCAGGCTTCTCGAAGATGTACTTGATCGGATCCATTTTGGAAATCAGCAAAGTGGTATGTGTCAACATATACTTCCTTAGCCGACGAGCAGCCCATACCAAAGCGTAGCAAGTTTTCTCGAGCAGTGAGTAGCGAGTCTCACATTCGGTAAACTTTTTTCTAAGGTAATAAATGGCATGCTCTTTTCGGCCAGACTCGTCATGTTGGCCCAGTACGCACCCCATTGAATTATCTAAGACAGTCAGATACATGATTAAAGGCCTTCCTTCAACGGGTGGCATCAAGATAGGAGGTTCCAACAAATACTCCTTGATTTTATCGAAAGCGACTTGACAATCATTGTTCCATTCAACCACCTGATATTTCTTCAACAGCTTGAATATTGGTTCACAGGTAGATGTTAGGTGAGAGATGAACCTTGCAATGTAGTTTAGGCATCCCAAAAAACCTCTGACCTCCTTCTTAGTGCGAGGGGAAGGCATTTCTTGTATAGCTTTGACTTTGGCAGGATCAACCTCGATGCCTTTGTAACTGACGATGAATCCCAAAAGTTTACCGGACCTGACTCCGAAAGTGCACTTGCTAGGGTTCAGTCTGAGCTTGTATTCTTTTAACCTGAAAAACAGCTTTTGCCGATGGCCAAGGTGTTCTTCTTATGTCTGTGAACGGGCTATCATGTCATCTACGTAGACTTCAATCTCATGATGTATCATGTCATGAAACAAAGCTACCATGGCTCGCTGATAGGTTGCCCCGACATTCTTCAGTCCGAATGGCATTACTTTATAGCAAAAGGTACCCCACTGCGTAACAAAAGTAGTCTTTTCCATGTCTTCGGGGGCCATTTTGATCTGGTTGTACCCTGAAAATCCGTCCATGAAAGAGAATACCTTGTGTTGAGCTGTGTTGTCAACCAAGATGTCAATGTGTGGTAGTGGAAAATCATCTTTAGAGCTAGCCCTATCTAAGTCTCTGTAGTCCACACACATTCTGACTTTGCCGTCCTTTTTAGGTACGGGCACAATGTTAGCAACGCATTATGGATAGGAAGTAACAGAAAGAAACCTGGCATTGAACTGCTTCATCACCTCGGCTTTGATCTTTTCCGACATATCGGGCCTCATCCGGTGGACTTTATGTTTAATTGGTGGACATTCTTCTCTTGTAGGGAGACGGTGAACCATAATATATGTGTCGAGTCCCGGCATGTCTTCATAGGACCAGGAAAATATCTCAACATATTCATTCAACAGCTGAACTAAGCGCTCTTTGACACTTGGCTCCAGGTTGGCACCCACTTTAACCTCTTTTCTGTCTTCGGCAGTACCCAAATTGATAGTCCCTAACAACTCTTCATGAGGCAGAATAGCCCTTTCTTCTTGTTGCAAAAGTCTAGCCAACTCTCCAGGCACTTCACAATCTTCATCACCTTCGTACTCGGCATGATTGACCAGATCTTCAGAGTCACTGAAGGCCATAGCAGAATTGTTACCCATGGAATCTGGAGTGGATGGGTACCTGTATTTTGTGAGTGTGGGTGTGTGTAAGGGATAGCCACCTTTAAACAAATAAAATGTAAAAAGAAAGAAAATGAACACAAAAGTTTATATATGAAAACGTCCATGATTCATTAAAAATGGCATATGAAAATGAAGAATAAAAACCCTTACAAATGGACCTATATGCCCCGGGTAAGGCATAAGGCGAAAAAAGTGTATGAATTGTTTAATAATTATTACAAACCAAACAGGAAATGTTCAAAAGATAAATTAATGATTGATGAAAGTAATGGGAACGAAGTCTTTCGCCTCCCAGTTGTTCAGTCCCCCTTCAATAGTTGGAAAGATCCAGTCTTCAAGATTGCTTCCTTCTTCATCATATTCTAAAGCATGAACTCCATGATGAGTGATTTTCAGTGGCGGTCCTCCAGCCCGGGAGTGACGCACAGCTTTCTGACTAGTAGCAGTGAAACCTAAACTGAACTTATTTGTCTTGTAAGGAAAATCTGGCAGTTGACCCCATACCGTGCTTCCTCCTTCCTTGACTACATCCTCTGCATCTTTAAGGGATGACATTCGGGACACAGGTTTGGTAATGATGGGCACATCAGTCGTTGTCTTGGCTACCGCAACCTCAGGAGAAACCTCTTCAAAGTGTTGGAAAGGTGTTTATATGGATTCACCATCTAACTCCACGTAGCGGAAAGAGTTAAGGTGGCTTATCATATACTCCTCCTCACCATGAACGGTTATGATCTTACCCTGGACTGGGTATTTTAGCATCTGGTGTAGAAGAAGTAAATGCCCCAGCGTTGTGGATCCATGGCCTTCCCAACAAGCATCAGTATGAAGGACGGATGTCCATCACATAAAATGTAGAGTTGAAAATTTCCGTACCCACCTTAATTGGGATGTCCACTTCTCCGTGAAATATCCGCTTAGAACCGTCGAAGGCTCTAACAATGATATTACTGGGCTTTAAGGTCAAACCTTCACAATCTAGCCTGTCCAATGCTTTCTTTGGTAGGACATTTAAAGATGAACCGATATCAACCAGAACATGAGCAAGTGTGGTCCCTTTGCACTCTACCGAAACATGCAGCGCATCATTATGCTTTCTTCCCTTAGATGTTAGATCGGCATAAAAAAGCCAAGACCATTGTTGGCTGTAAGGCTAGCCACACACTCTTGAAACTGATCCGCAGAAGTTTCTTGAGGCACGTGCGCCGTCTTCAGGAATTTGATCAAGGCTTTGGCATGAGCCTCGGAGCAGAGCAATAGGGCCAGCATAGAGATTTTTGAAGGGGTTTACCCCAGCTGCTCTATGATATCATAGTCGCTCTTCTTAATTATCTTTAAAATCTCCTCCATTTCCTTTTGGGTGGTCTCGGGGATAACCAAAGTCTGAGCCCTCGTCCTGACGGGCGCTTCTTGGATCCCCTTACCTTTATCAGCAGTAACAGCAGAGGGTACAATTCGGGAGTAACAATTTCTTCAATCACTGGACTTCGCACTGATATCCTTACAGGAACAGGAGCACTTGAGGGTCCAAAGACTGCCCTTGGAGGAGAAATCTCCGCATAGAAGATTCTTCCGTTACGAGTTATCTTACTTGTCCCTGCAATATTTCCTATATCAGGAGTTTCTTCATCGGAGATTTCTTCAACTGATTCGATCTGCTTAACACCATGGTAGAAGATTTCTCCTCCATAATTCCACGGTATTGTCTTGTTGGACTTATATGGGATAGGCCCCGGCATAGTAATCTTCAGCGGTACAAACTTTGGATCGGGTGTAATCTTAACAGGCCTTTTGCAGGTCTTGGAAAGATTGTCGAAAATGGTGATTATAGCAATATCATCGATTGGAGTAACAGGAGTAACATGAGTAATAGTAGCAACCGAAGTTTTCTGAAAGAGGATCTCTTGAGTATCCATCAGGCGTTGGATGCCTGACTTCAACAGCGGACAGTAGGATTGCAAGGTCGAACAAAGGTAACAATCTTTTTCATAGCCCGGGAAAATCCAGGCTTTCAACAGATTCATCTTGATCATTGGCAACAGAGTCATTAAGTCATCAACAGCGGTAACATGAAGATCTTCTACAATAGCATGGACATTATGACCATGTTTTGGCATAGGAGCGGATATCACATTAGGTTTTTCGGGGGCATCAAACTCTACCTCCTTGGCATCTATTAAATCTTGGATCTTGTTTTTAAGGGCCCAACAGTTGTTGGTGTCGTGCCCCACACTGTCCGAATGATATGCACATTTTGCATTTGAATGATAATAGGGAGAAGAGGTATTTGGGTTTTTCAGCGCTTCTTTTAAGTTGGTAAGGTTTAACTTTAACAGATGAGGGAGGACCTGAGCCGGTGTCATATTGATCCGAGTGAATTGCCGTTGTGGCCTTTCCACCCTATTTTGGTTAGCCCTGGGTTGACTGCTTCGAGGTTGATCGGCTGAGGAGTTCTGGATCATCACATCCCCTATCGCTGGTCAGCGCTCCATTCTTCCTTGATTTCTCTAGGTGTAAACAGCAGAAGCTTCTTTCTTGGCTGGGAAGGTCTTCTTGACAGCAATGGAAGCAGATGCATCCTTCTGAATTTTACCACTCTTAATGCCAGCTTCGACCCTTTCACCTGTCAGAATCAATTCGGTGAACCCTGCAGATGAGCTCCCGATCAAGTGATTGAAGAATGGACCTGACAGGGTCCCTAAAAACATATCAACCAGCTCTCTATCCGACAATGGTGGCTGCACCCTTCCAGCCAAATCCCGCCACTTCTGGGCATACTCCTTAAAGCCTTCATTAGAGACCATACCCATACTCTGTAGTTGAGTACGAGTAGGCGCTAAATCTGCATTATATTGGTATTTCGATAGAAAGTAGCAGCCAAATCCTCCCAGTTATGAACATCAGATCTCTCAAGTTGATAGAACCAGTCCAATTGCGCACCCGACAAACTATCTTGAAAAAAGTGGACCCACAGATCCTTATCAGAAGAGTGAGGTTGGATCTTTCTGACGTAGGACCGCAGGTGCATCTTCGGACAAGACAAACCATCGTATTTAGAAAATGTAGGCACTTTGAACTTGGGGGGAATGAGGATCCCAACAACCAACCCTAGTTCTCCGAAATCTAACCCATGTACTCTTTGTACCTCCATGGCTGCCAGCCGATCTTCCAAATTTTTATACTTATCGTCCGCTGGAGGGTACTGCTGCTCGGAATAATCTTCCTCCTCCTCTTCCTCTTCTTCTTCAGCTTCAGACTCGGAGGGCATTGCAACTCCCTTACCTTTACCAACCCTTTCGTCAGACGTCAAGGGGAAATCGAGGACCCTTTTAGCCTAGTTCTCAAACCTTCTCCCCAAAGTAGCTACTCCCGCTCTTTTCTTTTTCTTCTTTTCCTTTTCCTTCTCTTTCTCTAACAGTGCTTTAAGGTCCTCTTGACCCTTTGCCAAGGTCATGAGGAGTTGTTGGAATTGCGAATTCTGTGCTTGCAGATCTTTGACTGTCTGCTCTATATCCATCTTGCTGAAATAAACAGCTGAAAGATAAGGAAACCTGGTGTAAAGACCTGTTTATGCATATGATGAATGATGTGTATTCATGTAATGCATTCAAGGATTCATAAATTCAAAGTTGTCGCAGACAAAAAGAACACACGTTATATTAATAAGAAGAAATTTGTCAGTACATAAATGCCCCATGGGAAAAATATTACAAAATTCTTAATGTAAAAAGATGTTGCACATTCTCTTTGGCGCGATGTAAGTGTTGAGATTTTGCTCGTCATGGAGTTGACGGGTAAGTTCCAAAACCTTCTTCTCATGGCATAGAAACTGGCTTCAAAAGTATTACGTTCTTCCTTGAGTTGTATCCAACTTTTTTGCAAATCTTCCAATGATGTTGGCATGTCAGGATGTAGGAGGGTGTATGGAACCTCTCCTTCCATAACAGGCTCTTTGATCATAGGCATAATGTAAGGGTAAGGCATCATAAGACTCTGGGCGCGGGTTCGTACCCACTTGAGGTAAGGCACAAGGGGGATGGAATTATTGTGCCCCAGTGTCTTACTATCCACTTTGTTGGGCATCCTCCAAGCTCGGATAAACCTTTGTCGAAGTCCTTGAGCGTCGTTGTCGAAGTCAAAAACCAAGTCAGGAATCAGCATGTCATGAGGGCCATCCCTTCGGGCATACCCAAATTGTCTCAAAGCTAAACAGGGGTTGTAGGTAATGCCTCCCCTAATTCCAAGTAGTGGGACATTAGGGAATTCCCCACAACGATCAATGATGATGACATTTTCTCTGGACCGAGAACACCAATGAACATCAGAATGTGTAAGGGTCATCAATCTTCGTGACCACCTCAAGCCTTGTTCATTCTTCAAGACTGACTGGGGAAGGTGAGAAATAAACCACCTTGCTAGAAGAGGAGTACAACACATGAGAACACCTCTTTTCCTTATTGTTCGTGTGTGAAATGAGTGTAAGATATCCCCAAGCAATGTAGGCACAGGATTCCAAGATATGAAAATCTTGACAGCATTCACATCTATAAGCTGATCAGGGTTTGGGAACAAGACCAACCCATAGATGAGGAGTGCTACAATCTCCTCAATAGCTTGCAGATCTAGAGAATTCCAGCAGTCTTGTGCCTTCTCAAACAGAAACTTTGCCAAGAAACCCTTGACGCCACTTCTGGTTTCCTAATGACCTTTGATATCAGATGGTTGCAAGTGTAAGGCTTGAGCAACATCTTCAGGCTTTGGTTCTCTTTCCGTACCATTGTAGGGTAGTTGATGGAGAATAGGAATCCTCAGGAGTTGAGAAAATTCCTCCAAAGTAGGTACTAGTTGGTAATCAGGAAACGTAAAGCAATGGTGTAGGGGGTCAAAGAACTGGAAGAGGACTTTCACCATGTCTTCTTCAATGTTGGAGTTGACCAAGTTGAGAAGTCTACCATGTCTTTCACTGAAGGGATAATTCTCAAGAATCTTGGAAGTAAGCTCCTTGAGTTGAGGAGGCATTCTCACAAGGTTGACTTGAATTGTTTTCCTGCGAAGAGATTCCATGACCTACAAAACAAGAACAAAGATGAAGATCCAAACCCTTGAAATGGTTAGTGGATGCATATGATGCTTTATGATGTTCATGATGTATGCACAAGTATATGTACAAGCAAATCACACAAGATCCTAGTTTCAGGCTTGCATGGGGTTTCATAGGTAAGTACCCTCTTGAAGTTAGTTGGCTCAACCTGTCCTATAAATATTAATCGGGTTCTAAGGAGCTCAATATCATTGGATTATTTTGTGTTCATTGTTTCAGTTTAGCCACTTAACTGGCGACCGAAATATTCCAAGAAAATAACCCTCAATGAGTGTAGTATCGAGTATCTACCAACTTCGGACTGCACCAAAGCCAGTCATCTCACTACCCCTAAAAAGGCCAAGATGGTCAAGTAAAGGTTCTAAGAGTTCATTAGTGCTTCATGACATCACTCAGCGGCCCCGTATTCTCTTTGATTGACTCAAAGGCTACTGGTACCCACAAATATGTCGCACTAATATAGCTATTGCTTCAACCATGTCGGTATACCCCGCACAGTTTCCACGACATATTGCTATTTACCTATGAATGTTTCCCAAATCCGGGTAGAGGATTTCAAGCCCAAATAATAGAACCAATTGTAAAGCAGACAAAGCAAACAAAGTAAGCATGTAAAGGTGATCTAAACCCTAAGGTAACTCCACTTTTTTAATATTCCCCAGCAGAGTCGCCAGTTCTGTGATACGGTGGGAGAACTTACTTGAGGTTTTCCGTTTGTGTTCGCAAATGTTTCGGTTTAGAAAGAGTCGCCACCGACTTTTTATTTTATCCTAAGGAAAGGTCAAAAAGCACAAGAAAGACCTTTGAGATGTTTTCTTGGGTTCGGGGAGTAGATTATGAAAAGGGAAGGTGCAAGCACCCTTTTCATCCATGGTTATCCATGGGCTCTTAGTTACTTGTTTAGATCACTTGCTTTTGCTTTTCAATTGTTTGAAATGGTGCTTTGTGTGTGGTTTTGAAAATGTTATGAAAAGAGACCATCGTTGTGGCAACCTTTGTAATGATTCTTTTTTGAATGTATACAAAGATGTATGTATTTTGAAAAGATGTTTCAATGTTTTGAAAGTTTGATTTGGGAAATATTTTGAAATTGTGTTGTGAGGTGTGTTTGAAAATAGCAAGGGTGTTTTGCAGGTTTTGATCAAGTAACTAAGAGTTATCTATCCTATTTTACTCAAAGATCTTTCCTATATGTTTTTAACCCTTTTGACAGTGTTGTTTTACCATTGCATTTGGTAAACAACCTTGTATTAGGATGTTAAACGGGACAGGCGCGGGTCAACGTATAGACCATGATAGCAATTGTGTTAAGTATCTTTAGCAATTTTTGAGGGACTTGATCATTTTGTTTAGGCAACCAAGATAGCGTCATCGAGGGACTATGATCTTTTGTTTTGTTTTTGTTTTGCCAAAATACTTAACATGCATAACATGGCCCATTTTTAAGGCAACAAGTGGATGAAACCCTAGGGGTGCAAGTGTGCATTGTATTTGTCATTTTCATGCATTTAGGTCTTGTATCAGGTCAAGCTACTTGTTGATTTTGGATTTTTGCATACAAATCCTAATCTCTAATCATGGCATAATTGAAAGCATAAATGCGTAAAATAATCTACACTATTACAACAATTGATATGGGAAGGGGGATACAATTTTTGAATGGGGATATTTGGCAAGAAATTAAAACCCTAATTTTACTATTACATCCAAATTGAATAATTGATACAAAATAAATAAATGGACAAGTATTTAAATGATCAATTAAATAAATATGCAAAAATAATATGAATATGTAAAATAACATTTTGTTTATTTTTTATGTATGTAAAAAAATATTTAGTGTATATAAAAAGAAATAAATAAAAAAAATTATTTTTTTTATTAAGGGTAAAACCCTAATTTTCTTTTTAAGAAAGTAAATATATTAAATATATTATTTATGTACAATAAAAAATAAAAATATATTCAAGTGTAAAAAAATATATTAAAAAAAAGTATTATTTTTAATAAGGGTGGGAACCCTAGTTTTTTTTGTTTTAAGTTAATATGTATTATATTAATTATTTTATATACAAAAATAAAATATAAATATACACAAATATTTAGATAAATAATAGTATATGAGAAAAAATATTATTTTATAGGTATCAATGATAAAAAATAAAATATATAATATTTTCATAATGTTTAAAAGTTTTAATTAAATAAAATAAGAGTATATACTATTTAATAATTATTTTCATGTCTAAAAAAAATAATAAAATAATAAAAATAAATGAGAAAATTTATGAAAATATTTTTGGGTATTTTTATGTTTGGGAAATATAAAATAAAATCAGAAAATGCAAATAAAATAAAAAAAATATAAAAGTATAAAGAAATTGGACCAGGGGGTGCAATCAGTAATATGGGGGTGTCAATAGTGAGCCAGGACCAAGCCCAGCCCATCAGACTTCGTCTTCAACCTTTGTCTTCAAAAAATTACGCGCGCCCTGTACAAACACGAACAACCTACATACGTGCTCTAATGCAAAAACACATAACATCAAAGTTGTAGCATTTTCCAAGACGAATTCAACCATATAAAAAACTTGTCCTAACTCTCAAAGATCAGAGAGAATTTCTCTGGCCCTAAATCCTAACCTAATTTTTTCAGGAAGTTCATGGATCAAATTCTCTTAGCATGCTTAACTAAAATGAAAACTGAGCATATGTACAGCTTCATGGCTATGAATACTAAATTTTTTATTCACAAACCTAAGCCTAACTATTCCTAAATAGAGAGATAGGAAGTTGATAAAAACTTGTTTCAGTTGATATCGTGTCTGACAATGTGGAGCTTTTCAATGAGGCCTGAGATCTTTGGGAGCTTGCTTGAACTTCCCCTGACCTTCTCCAATGCCTAGCTTGCCTTGAATGTGCTTGAACAAGCCTACAGAACTCAACCTGCACAAGCTGAAATCAAAAATGGCAAACCTTGTAAATGGAGTTACAGTTAGTGTTTAAGGGTTGGGATAACTTGGATAGGTTGTATGGAAGGTGTTTGAACAGGTTTGGGACAAAACGCACGAGCAACTTGTGAGATAGAACTCAAGATGCAGATGTTGCCCTGTTTTGCCAATGGAAGGTGATTTTGTGCTATGGGATGTTTCAGGACTCAAAGGCTCGTGTTTTAGGTTCAATACAATGTGTAAAAATTGTCTCAAAATCTTGCACAAGTTGGTTCTCTCAGATGTGTAAGTTATGTGATATTGGACAAATTTCTTGGTTATGAAGCAAAACATGAGAAGTGATGGAAGACAAGCTTGTACAAACTATCTATCAGCCTGCACACTATGCCCTTGTCCCCTCAAGTTGGTGGATATGATTTGCTGCACAAGATATTGTTCAAGGCTCAAGAGTGTGGTTTGACATAAAGCACATTTTGGCAAAAATGGTAATGTACCTTTTACCATTTAAGGATTAATCTTGTGTGCAATCCTCTAATGACCAAAACAAAGCCTTAGACCAATGGATTTGCATTAAATTATTGAGTGTGGAATGTTTTTGAGACCTGTAATCAATTATAAAGCAAGTTGATTAGAGTTTGCAACTTGTATCACTATGAACATGCCATGGATAAAAAGTGAGTTTTTGCCAACTTCAAGCCTTCGATTCTCCCTAACCACAAATAATTTTGGAGAGTTCTTGGACATTTTGGAAATCTTGAAACATGATCTACAATCCATATTTGAAGTGCAATTTGAGATTCCAAGTGGAACTATGTGAAAAATGGTCATGAAGATAGGTCAAAATCCTGCCTAAACTAGGGCAAAATTTCACTAAGTTAAAAGTTTCATGGACCCTTGTTCCAAAAATCATAACTTGAGATCCAAGCTTCTTTTGGGAAAACTTTGTGAATCAAAGTTATAGAATTTGTGGAGTACTAAAAATTTCATGGTGGAAGTTTTGTTTGAATCCAATTGCATCATGGTGAAAATGTTGGGCAAAGTTAGGAAAAATTAAGAAAATTCATAACTTAGAAAAATTCTAAGTTATGAAATTTTTCAATCTTAAACCCTAATTTGAAAAATTGGATTTCTTGATGAACAAGTTTCATTTTTTCACACATCTTGATGAAAAATGACCCTTGTCACTTGATTTTGACCAAAAAGTCAAAGTTTGACTTTTCAGTGTACAGTCAAATTTTGATCAGTTGACTGAAAAATTCATCTGTCAATCCAATGCAATTGAGATCTTTTGAACTTTGTGAATAGGTCAAGATGATGCCATTTAGTCCTTAAATCCATGCTTGAGCCCAATTTTCCATTGGATAGGTCAATAGTTAGAAATTGCCCTTGTGCAGTCAAAACCCTAAAAATGACCATTTTGCCCTTTTGATGATCTGATTAAATTTCTTGAGGAGTTGTGGTCAAAACTTGATCAAATGGTTCATATGAGTCTATAATGTTGATGTGGGTCAAAATTTATGAGGTTTGACTGTAAATTGGCCATAATTGACTTTTTCCCCAATACAGTTGATTTCTAGGTCAACTGTCCAATTGACTGGGCAAAAATTTGATTCAAGGCTTGAAACTTGGTATGGACAAACTTATTAGTCCAAAATGAAGTATGAAAGTCACTTTGAGCATTAGAAGTCCAAAAATCCATGTGCAAACTCAAACCCTAATTTAGGTCATCAGTGCAAGGAGATGTCTTGAGTAGAGCAAAACCCTAATCCTGTCTGGAGTTCAAGGAGTCTTGTGATGAGAAATCTTGATAAAATGAGAGGGCAAATTTTGGGATACAACACTATCCTTTCAACCTATCAGTAATTGCTTCTTTTCGTTTCGTTTATTTGTAAACGGTAATTATGTTCAAATGCATATGCTCAACAATGAATCATTGGACGTTTTTGTAAACAAAACAAGCGTAAAGAAAACATAAATAGTTTTTGCACTTTCAAAGGGATATCTTTTTATTGACTTTGCGTAAGTATTTTAGTACAAGGAGACAAACATTCTAGTAAGAGAATGCTGTCGTAAAAAAAGAAAATTTTGATACAAAGAAAAGATAGCTATGTGTACAAAAAATCCCATGGGGTTTCCATTCTGCTATAGCCTTCGTATCTCCGAGCGTCTTGTCTATTTGTTGCCTTGTCCGAAGCTGATTGAATTGATCAGAAACTCTGAGTTTGTCAGTGGAAGCTAAAGTTTGTCTGTAAAGTGATCCAACAGAATATAATCATACGCTTTAATTCCCTAATTTTTGCCTGGACCGTCCTTTCGGGTTTTCAGTCCACCGGGAAACCCTTTTTTGCCCAAGTCGCCCTTTTGGGTTTTCAACTTGCCGGGTGTACTGATTTTTTTTGTTTTATCCCTAATTTTTTCCCGAACCTTTTTGGTACATCGGGATGCCCTTGTTTTGCCTAGGTATGTCAACCTAGCGGGTCTCTTATGCGTAGTATCTTTAGACTATGTTCGCGTTTGCAGGATGTGGCAGGTCGTCGCCATCTATGGTGGTCAAGATCATTGCCCCACCGGAGAATATGTTTTTTATTACAAATGATCCTCCATATGTAGGAGTCAATTTGCCCCTGGGATCACCTTGTGGCAATATGATGTGTTTGATCACTAGATCTCCAACTTGATACACTTGGCGCCTGACTTTCTTGTTGAAGGCCTTGATCATCCGCTTTTGATACATTTGACCATGGCAAATAGCATCAAGTCTCTTATCATCGATCAAGTTCAGTTGATCAAGTCGAGTCTGGATCCAGTCGTCTTCATTCAATCATGCATCCTTCATAATCCTTAGAGAGGGGATCTGAACCTCGATAGGCAAGACAACCTCCATGCGGTAAACTAAAGAATAGGGTGTTGCCCCGGTTGATGTGTGAGCCGTGGTACGATATTCGTGGAGAGAGAACAGTAACATCTTATGCCAGTCTTTATATGTGACTGTCATTTTTTGTATGATCTTTTTAATGTTCTTATTTGCAGCTTCTACAACACCATTCATCTTTGGCCGGTAAGGAGAAGAATTGTGATGCTGAATCTTGAATTGCTCGCACAAGGCGGTGATCATAGTATTGTTGAGATTTGTACCATTGTCAATGATGATCCTTTCCGGGATACCGTACCAGCAAATAAGGTTTTGCTTGATGAAACGGGCAACAACATTTTTGGTAACGGTGGCGAAGGAGGCTACTTCAACCCACTTTGTAAAATAGTCAATGGCCACTAGGATGAAGTGGTGTCCATTGGAGGCTATCGGCTTGATTTCCCCAATCATATCAATCCCCCACATAGCAAAGGGCCAAGGAACTGTTAAGACATTCAGAGGAACCGGAGGTACATGCACCTTGTCAGCATAAATTTGACACTTATGGCAGGTTCGAGAGTGTTGATAACAATTTGCTTCCATGGTAGACCAGTAATAGCCTGCCCATAGGATTTTCTTTGCCATCGTATGCCCACTAGAGTGGGTGCCAAAAGTTCCTTCGTGTAATTCGGCCATGATCTTTTCAGCTTCAATCTTATCTACGCACCGAAGTAACACAGAGTCATGATTGTGTTTGTACAGGATGCCATTACTAAGGAAAAATTTAGCAGAGAATCTCCTTAAGAACTTTCTATCATTGTTTGAAGCTCCTTCTGGATATTCTTGAGCCTCGAGATACCTCTTGACTTCGTGAAACCAAGGCTGGTCCACTACTTCTTCAGTATTAATCTCGTGACAGTGTCCTGGTTCCTCCATTCGTTCAATGGTGACCTGGGGAGCCTCATTATTCCAATTACGTTTAAACATAGATGACATTGTGGCTAGTGCGTCTTCTAGCTGATTTTCTTCTTGCGGGAAATGCTCGATGGTAATATTCTCAAAATGTGGTAGCAATGTCAAAACATGGTCTTTGTAAGGGATAAGGTTTGGGTGTTTTGTGTCTGATTCCCCTTTGATCTGGCTGATAACCAAAGCTGAGTCTCCGAATACATCCAAGGATTTGATCCCCAAGTCTATGGCAGCTTTGAGACCGAAGATGCACGCTTCGTATTCCGCCATGTTGTTTGTACAATTGAAGCGAAGTATTGCGGTAAATGGAGTATGACACCCTTCCGGAGATATAAGTACAACACCAATACCATTTCCGAGTGCTTTGGAGGCTCCATCAAAGAACAGGGTCCATCGGGATCCTTGTTCAGGTCCGTCATATGGCCTGAATTCTTCACAGTTGTCTAATGTCATGATGTCTTCATTCGGAAATTCGAAATTCATGGACTGGTATTCTTCTACGGCTTGGTGAGCGAGGTGATCAGCTAGTATATTGCCCTTTATAGCTTTCTGGGTAGTATACTGTATGTCATATTTTGTCAAGATCATCTGCCATCTCGCTATTCTCCCAGAAAGATCAAGCTTCTCGAAGATGTATTTTATCGGATCCATTTTAGATATCAACAAAGTAGTATGAGTCAGCATATATTGTCTTAGCCGACGAGCAGCCCATACCAGAGCGCAACAAGTTTTCTCGAGCAGTGAATATCTGGTCTCCTAGTCGGTAAACTTTTTGCTCAGGTAGTAAATAGTGTGCTCTTTTCGGCCAGACTCGTCATGCTGTCCCAATACGCACCCCATTGAGTTTTCTAAAATAGTCAGATACATGATCAACGGTCTTCCCTTGACTGGTGGCATTAACACTAGAGGCTCTTACAAGTATTCCTTGATTTTGTCAAAAGCAACTTGGCATTCATCATTCCATTTGACTACTTGATATTTCTTCAATAGTTTGAAGATTGGCTCACAAGTAGCTGTTAGGTGAGAAATGAATATGGCAATATAGTTCAAACTTCCCTAGAAATCCTCTGACTTCCTTCTTAGTACGAGGAGCAGACATCTCTTGTATTGCTTTAACTTTGGCAGGATCGACCTTGATGCCTTTGTTGCTGACAATAAAGCCTAGGAGCTTACCAGACCGTACCCCGAATGTGCACTTGTTTGGATTCAACCTCAGCTTGTACTTTTTCAGTCTCTCAAACAGTTTTTGTAAGTGATAAAGATGCTCTTCTTCTGTTTGAGATCTGGCTATCATATCGTCCACGTAGACTTCTATTTCATGATGTATCATGTCTTGAAATAGAGCTACCATGGCACGCTGATAGGTTGCCCCAGAGTTCTTCAGTCTGAATGGCATCACCTTGTAGCAGAATGTGCCCCACTGTGTGACAAATGTTGTTTTCTCCATGTCCTCAGGTGCCATTTTGATTTGGTTGTAACCAGAGAATTCGTCCATGAAGGAATACACTTTGTGTTGTGCTGTATTGTTAACTAGGATATCAATGTGGGGGAGTGGAAAGTCATCCTTAGGGCTTGCCCTATTCAAATATCGGTAGTCCATACACATTCGCACTTTGCCGTCCTTTTTGGGTACGAGAACAACTTTGGCAACCCATTGGGGGTAAGAGGTGACAGCCAGGAATCCAGCGTTGAATTGCTTCATGACCTCTACTTTAATATTTTCTGACATATCCAGCCTCATTCAACGAACCTTTTGCTTTACTGGCGGACAATCCTCTCTTGTAGGCAGACGATGTACCATAATATCTTCATCAAGTATCGACATGTCTTCATATGACCAGGCAAAGACTTCAACATATTCATGCAATAACCGAATCAGACACTCCTTGACACTGAGTTCTAGATTGGCACCCACCTTGACCTCTTTTTTGTCCTCTTCGGTACCTAGGTTGATTGTATCCAATGGTTCCTCGTGAGGCTGAATGGTTCTCTCTTCTTGTTGTAGTAGTCTGGCAAGTTCCCCTGGTACTTCACAATCTTCCTCACCTTCGTCTTTGGCTTGGTAGATTAGATTCTCAGAGTCACAAAAGGCCATAGCAGTATCGTTACCCATGGGATCCAGAATGGATGTATACCTGCATTGTGAGTATGGGTGTGTGTAAGAGTATAGCTATCTTTGAAAGAGAATAAAAATGTAAAGAAAAACAATGAGCACAAAAGTTTGTATGCGAAAACGTAGATGATTCATTGATGTCATATGAAAATGAAATAATAACCCTTACAAATGGACCATTGTGCCACGGGTAAGACACAAGGTTTTAAGAGTGCGAATTGTTTTGAATATTACAGATCCAACAAAATGTAAAGACAAATTACTGGGGGATGAAAGTGATTGGGAAGAATTCTCTAGCCTCCCAATTGCTGAGCCATCCATTGACAGTCGGGAAGATCTAATCCTCCAGGTTGCAACCATCTTCACCATCTTCCACTGTGTTGAATTCACGGTTGTTGATCTTCAAGGGTGTCCCTCCAGCACGGGCACAACGTACAACCTTTTGAGCACTTGAAGTGAAACCTAGGCCAAACTTGTCAGACTTATATGGGATATCTGGGAGTTGTCCCCAGATAGTGCATCCTCCTTCTTCTACCAATGCTTTGGCATCCTTTAGTGACGACATCCGGAGTGGAGGCCTGGTAATCTTGGGAACAGCCTTAGTCACTGCCACGTCTCGAGGGACCTCTTCAAAGTGTTGAAATGGAGTTTCAATGAATTCACCATATAATTCCACACATCTGAAGGAATTGAGATGGCTGATCATGTATTCTTCCTCTCCATGAACAGTGACAATCTTCCCTTGAAGCGGATACTTCAGCATCTGGTGCAGTGTAGAGGTAACAGCGCCAGCATTGTGAATCCATGGTCGGCCTAGCAAGCAGGAGTATGAAGGGCGGATGTCCATCACATAAACAGTTGAATTGAAGGTTTGGGTTCCCACCTTTATGGGAATGTCTACCTCCCCATGTACCATTGTTGTACCCCAAAATTTTCCCTCTCTTTCTTCAGGAAATCATCTTGGATTCTCAGAGTCCCTCTGAAACAAATCCAAGTCCTGAGTTGGCCATTTTTGACCAAGCAAACCATTGACAAGAGCAAGATGATCACACAAGCTTTGAAGACAACGCTTTTTTCTTGAGAAAAATTAAATTCTAAGCACTTGGAATTTTTCTCTAAAAAATGAGTGTTCAAGAAGAAATTAGCGCTTCAGAACTTCTGGACCAAACTCCAAGATAGAAATGGTCAGAAGATTGCAAGCTTGGCTCAACGCAGTCAGAAGTTGGCTCTTCAGCAGCTACATCAGCTCAATCAGAAGTTGTAAACGTGGTTCAATACGTAAGTCTCAGACAGAACGTGACTCTTTCAGCAGTTACGCCAGCTCAGCCAGCATGTGCTAAAGGAATGCAAAAGGAACAAGAACATGCTGAAATCAGAAGATGAAAAGGTCAAAAGAGTGGGTGTTACACTGATACAGAATCTCTAAGCCCAGGATTCCCAGAAGCAAATCCAAGGAACGTGTCAGAAAATCAGGAGAATCCCCAGAATTTGCTAAGACAACAGGAGGCCAAGACCAGAGCATGGTTTACGTTGTTTTTGGTAAAACAGAACTGCTGGTTCAAGTTTCCTATTACCAGAACATTGGTGTTGATGAGTCTCATCACCATTTAATGCTCATTAATGCTCCCAACCACTCTTGAACATTCATCCAAGTAATCCCTTCACGTGTGGCTGGGAAAACACCTTTATGCAGGTTCTGGCATGGATCTACACGCCACCGTCCACCTAAGAGGTCACTTCTCCCCAATCCACGCCTGCTGCTGCAGCCTAGGCTGAAGGCTATCTGTTATCACAACTTCCCAGGAATTTCTGTCAAAGAACAATTCAAACTTTGTTGGCGCCTTTAATGTTCAAGACACCCACAAGAACTTTGCCTATAAATAGAGAACCATTGTCCACTGAAAAAGAGCGTTCAAGAAACAGAAAAATTGCTAAGAGAGAAACAGAAATCTTTAGCAAGAAAATGCTGTGAAACTCTGCCAAAATCTCCAGTGTTTCATAACTTTGAATTTCTCACCTTCAAACCTCATCAAATACCCAGTTTTCTGTGTGAACTAAAAACACCCTTTTCAAACTTCTGACCCTATATACGCACACACCTTTATCTACCCTTTTCAAAAAGAATCTGTCCAGAATACTATCAGAGCCAAAAGCTAGCTCTCATCCACAAACTTCCCCAACAGCCAGGTAAGCACCTGCTGACCTTCATCACGGTGCTAAGCATCATCAGCTGTGCATGCTCAAATAAACATAATGTAAATATCATGTTGTTGCTGTTTGTGTTCTGAGGATCTTCATACCTCAAAACATTCTGAGCCAGTGTAGAACCTGCCTGTGACCTTGTTGGTTCTGCCCTCTGAAACACTTTGACATTTGCTGGAACTGTTCCAAATATGTTTTCTGTTTTGTGGAATAACAACAAAATTGCAGATGTTCTGATTAGTACAGGGAGAAGCCCAGTGCTGACTTTGACGTTAGCACATCTAAAACCTGTTTTGCTGTCAATAATATCAGAACTTCTGAGAGTTATTGTCTTTCCAGCAGGATCAGAACTTCTGAGTTCTCCACTAACAAACTTCTGTCTTGCAGCGCAGGGGGGTCAGAACTTCTGATTTCCCCACTAACAGGTTTCTGTTTTGCAGGTGCCAGGGTCAGAAGTTCTGACTCATACAGTTTAACCAAGAGGTTGATCATCTGACAGCGGATCTGAGTCAGAACTTCTGATGACCTCTCAGCAGCGTGCTGGCTCCCTCTCTCTTTCTCTCTATCTTGTTTTTTGCTATTTTCTTTTTTGTCTATTTTTCTCGTTGAACCCCCCATGTACAAATGTGTATCCCCACTTCCTAATTATTGTAATAGCGTAGGATTTTATATTTCCGCTTCTTATTGCTAGTAATTAGGATATGTATGGCAAGATAAAATCAATGAAATAGAAAATCCTAATTCAAAGATAAACTCTTGTATGCAATAAAACACACTTGCATACTAACACCCCTAGGGTTACATTTACTTGTTGCCTTTCGAAAATGGGCCATGGTACGCAAGCAAAGTATCTTGGTAAAACAAACAAAATCAATAGATCATAGTCCCTCGATGACGCTTTCGAAAGTTTCCTTACAAAAATGATCTTAGTCCCTCAAAAGAAAAAAAACTAAGATACTTTGCAACATTGCTATCATGGTCTATACGACGACCCGCGCCTGTCCCATTTACATCCTAAACACAAGATTGTCCACCAAATACAATGGTGGAACAAAATTGTTAAAAGGGTTAAAACATAGCAAAGATCTTTGAGAAATTTAGGGTAGATAGCTCTTGGTTATTTGCCAACTTGCAAACAAAAACACTTGCCTATTTTTCAAAACACACTTTCAAAACACACTTTCAAAACACACTTTCAAAACAACTTTCAAAAACATTGAAAACTTTTCAAAAGACATACACCTTTGTATACATCCCAACATGGATCATTACAAAGGTTGCCACCACAAGGGCCTAAAAAAAACATTTTCAAACCCACACACAAAGCACCATTTCAAACAATTGAAAATGCAAGGCAAGTGATCTAAGCAAGTAACTAAGAGCCCATGGATAACCATGGATAGAAAGGGTGCTAATACCTTCCCTTTCTATAATATACTCCCCGAACCCAAGAAAACATCTCGAAGGTTTTTGCTGTGCTTTTTAACCTTTCCTTGGGATAAAATAAAAAGTCGGTGGCGACTCTTGCTCAACCGAAACATTTGCGAAAACAAACGCAAAACCCAAGTCAGTTCTCCCACCGTATCACAGAACTGGCGACTCTGCTGGGGACTTTGGAAAGTGGAGTAACCTTAGGTCTTAGATCACCCTCTTGCATGACTAATTATTTGTCTTGATTGCTTTATATCTTGGCTCTCTTGTTTGGGTTTGCAATCCTACACCCGGATTTGGGGAAACATTCATAGATAGCAATACGTTGTGGAAACTGTGCGGGGTATACCGACACAGTTGAAGCAATAGCTATATTAGTGCGACATATTTGTGAGTACCGGTAACCCTTGAGTTCAATCAAGGAGAGTACGGGGCCGCTGAGTGATGTCACTAAGCACTAATGACCTAGAACCTTACTTGACCATCTTGGCCTTTCATTAGGGGTAGTGAGATGACCGGCTTTGGTGCAGTCCGAAGTTGGTAGATACTTGATACTACACTCATTGAGGGTTGTTTTCTTGGAATATTTCGGTCGCTAGTTAAGTGGCTAAACCAAAACAATGAATAATGATAATAATCCCGTGATATTGAGCTCCTTAGAACCCGGTTACTATTTATAGGACAGGTTTTTAAGCCAAATACACTCAAGAGGGTACTTACCTATGAAACCCCATGCAAGCCTGAAACTAGGGTACCTACCTTTCAATGATACGGAAAAGGAACCAAAGCTTGAAGATGTTGCTCAAGCCCTACACTTGCAACCATCTGACATCAAGGGGCATTGGGAAACTAGAAGCGGTGTCAAAGGCTTCTTAGCAAAATTCTTGTTTGAGAAGGCACAAGAATGTTGGAATTCATTGGACCTACAAGCCTTTGAAGAAATTGTGGCCCTCCTTATCTATGGTTTGGTCTTGTTCCCAAATCCTGACCAGCTTGTAGATGTCAACGCCGTCAAAATCTTCTTATCCAGAAATCCAGTACCAACATTGCTTGGGGACATTCTTCACTCATTTTACACACGAACAATGAGAAAGAGGGGTGTTCTCATGTGCTGTACTCCTCTCCTTGCAAGGTGGTTTATTTCGCACCTTCCACAATCTGTCTTGAGGAATGACCAAGGCCTGAGGTGGTCACAACGGTTGATGACCCTTACTCACTCTGATGTACATTGGTGTTCTCGGTCCAGAGAAAATGTCATCATCATCGATCGTTGTGGAGAATTCCCTAATGTTCCATTACTTGGCATTAGAGGAGGCATTACCTACAACCCTTGTCTAGCTTTGAGACAATTTGGATATGCACGGAGGGATGGCCCTCATGACATGCTGATTCCTGACCTAGTTTTTGACTTCGACAACGATGCGCAAGGACTTCGCCAAAGATTCATCAGAGCTTAGAGGATGCCTAATAAGGTAGACAGCAAGACACTGGGGCACAAGAACTCCATCCCTCTTGAGCCTTATCTCAAGTGGGTACGAATCCAAGCCCAGAGTCTAATGATGCCTTATCCTCATGTTCTCCCTATGATTAAAGAGCCCGTTACGGAAGGAGAGGTTCCCTACACCATCCTATATCCTGACATGCCTACATCGTGGGAGGAGATGTAGAAGAGTTGGATCCAACTCAAGGAGGAACGGAACACTTTTGAAGCCAGCTTCTACGCCAGTGAGAAGAAGGTTTTGGAGCTTACCCACCGACTCCATGAGGAAGAGACCCTCAACACCTACATCGCACCAAAGAGGATGCGCAACGTCTTTTTACCTTGAGAAGTTTTTGTAATATTTGGCCCATAGGGCATTTATGTACTGACAAATTTCTTCTTATTAATATGACGTGCGTTCTTTTTGTTTACAACAATTTTGAACTTTCTAAATCCTTGAATGCATTGCATACATAAGCATACCATTCATCATATGCATAAGCATGTCTCCACACCAGGTTTCCTTATCTTTCTGCTGTTTATTTCAGTAAGATGGATCTCGAACAGACGGTCAAGGACTTGCAGTCTCAGAATGCACAGTTTCAACAACTCCTGATGACCTTGGCAAAAGGTCAGGAGGATCTGAAAGTCCTGCTAGGGAACAAAGACCAAGTGAAGAAGAAGAAGAAGAGAGTCGGGGTGGCTACCTTGGGGAGAAGGTTTGAGGGTGAAGCCAGAAGGGTTCTTGAATTTCCTTCCGCATCCGAAGAGGAAAACAGTAAAGGAAAAGGGGCTGCGGTACCTTCCGAATCTGAAGCTGAAGAAGAAGAGGCTGAAGAAGACGAAGACTACTCAGAACAACAATACCCGCCGGCTGATGACAAGTACAAGAGTTTGGAGGACAGGTTAGCAGCCATGGAGCTGCAGAGAGTTCCAGGCTTAGATTTCGAAGACTTGGGATTAATTGCTGGAGTTGTGATCCCCCCGAAGTTCAAAGTGCCCATTTTTGCAATATATGACGGGTTGTCCTGCCCAAAAATGCACCTAAGGTCATATGTCCGAAGAATCCAACCTCACACATCTGACAGAAACCTTTGGGTACATTTCTTTCAAGATAGCCTGTCTGGCACTCAGCTAGACTGGTTTTACAAGCTGGAAAGGTCGGAGATACGTAGTTGGGAGGATCTGGCAGCTGCTTTTTATCGCCAATATCAGTATAACTCTAACCTGGCACCAATCCGTACTCAGCTACAGAGTATGGGAATGGCCTCAGGTGAGGGATTTAAGGAATACGCCCAGAAGTGGCGCGATCTGGCTGGAAGAGTGCAGCCCCCTCTTTCCGATAGAGAACTTGTTGATATGTTCCTTGGGACCCTGTCTGGTCCATTCTTTAATCATCTGATCGGTAGCTCTTCCTCGGGGTTTACTGAATTAATTCTGACTGGCGAGTGGGTAGAAGTCGGTATCAAGAATGGGAAGATTCAGAAGGATGCCTCTGCATCTACAATTGCTAAGAAATCATTTCCAGCGAAGAAAGAAACAGCTGTTGTGTATTCTCAAAGGGGAGCAGGAAGAAGTGAGCGCAGGCCGACTGTGGGGGCCGTAATGATCCAAAATCCACCAAATGATCAGCCTCGCAATAACCCGTCCAGACCTAAACATCTATGGGGAGAACGGCCACCACGACAGTTCACCCGCATCAATATGACGCCCGCGCAAGTTCTTCCACACTTGTTAAATCTGAATCTCACAAATATCAAAGAAGCGCCGAAAAATGTGAATACAACCTCACCAGCTTACAATGCCAATGCCAAATGCGCCTACCATTCCGATAGCGTCGGACATGACACAAATAATTGATGGGCGCTGAAAAATAAAAATCAAGACTTGATAGATGCAAAAGAGGTGGAGTTCGATGCTCCAGAGAAACCAAATGTAATATCTGCTCCGATGCCGAAGCACGGTCGAAATGTCCATGCTATTGAGGAAGATTTGTATGTTTCTGATGTCAATGACCTGATAACTCCGCTGTTAACCATCAAGTTAAATCTGTTAAAGGCCGGGATCTTCCCAGGATGCAAAGAAGATTGTTACTGTTGTTACTCTCTGCCAATTAACTGCCCGTTACTGAAGAAAGGCATCCAAGGCCTGGTGAACAGTCAACAAATTCTGTTTGAAAAAGTTCCTGCTATTCCAACCCCTACTGAAGATGTTTCAATTATCACCATTCACGCCAATCTTTCCAAGGCCGTCAAAAAGCCTGTTAAGATTACATCTGCTACAAAGTCTGTTCCTCTGAAGATAACTATGCCGGGGCCTGTCCCCTACAGTTCTGAAAAGTCAATACCATGGAATTACGGTGGAGAAATCTACTACCATGGTATTAAACAAGTTGAAATAACCGAAGGAAGCTCTGGTGAAGAAGATGCCAGCATTGGAAACATTGCCGGCACAAGCAAGATCACCCGAAGTGGGAGAATATTTTCGCCAGAGATCGCCCCTCCAAAGGCAATCTTTGGACCCTCATCTGCTGCCGAAGTTATTCCTGCACCAATAAAACTTTCCGCTAGAACCCCATTGAGTGAAGATGTTGATGTTCCTGTTGTTGTCCCTCCTACTTCTGCTGATAAGGGTAAAGGGATCCAAGATGAGCTCGTCAGGACGAGGGCTCAACCTTTAGTCATCCCGGAGACCTCTAAGAAAGAGATGGAGGAGATCTTGAAGATAATTAAAAAGAGTGATTATGACGTGGTAGAGCAACTGGGGCAAACCCCCTCGAAAATCTCCATGTTAGCATTGCTACTTTGTTCAGAGGCGCACGCCAAAGCATTGATAAAATTCCTGAAGACAGCCCATGTACCCCAGGAAACCTCTGCCGACCAATTCCAAAACTGTGTAGCCAGTCTTACAGCAGACAACGGGTTAGGTTTCTCTGATGCTGACTTAACCTCAAAAGGAAGAAAACACAACGACGTGTTACATGTGTCAGTAGAATGCCAAGGAACTACTCTGGCCCATGTTCTAGTCGACATTGGTTCTTCTCTGAACGTGCTGCCTAAGAAGGCCCTCGACCAATTAGACTGTGAAGGCTTGGAGTTAAGGCCAAGTAATATCATTGTAAGGGCATTTGACGGGTCAAAGAGAATGGTACATGGGGAGGTAGACATTCCCATTAAGGTTGGTACAGAGGTTTTCCCCTCAACTTTCTATGTGATGGACATCCGTCCGTCATACTCATGCTTATTGGGGAGACCATGGATACACAATGCCAGGGCAGTCACCTCATCCCTACATCAAATGCTGAAGTACCCTATCAAGGGAAAGATCGTAACCGTCCACGGTGAAGAGGAATATATGATTAGCCACCTGAATTCTTTCCGATATGTAGAGGTAGAAGGCGAATTCATTGAGACGCCATTCCAGCACTTCGAGGAAGTCTCTCCTGAGGGGGAAGTAGCAAAAGTGGTAGCTGAGGTACCAAAGCAGATGGCCAGGATGGCATCTCTAAAAGACGCGAAGGCCACAATGAAGGAAGGGAAGAGCTCGACCTGGGGGCAGTTGCCGGACATCCCTCATAAAACAGACAAGTTTGGTTTAGGATTCACAGCTGCGGGGCAGAAAGCTATGCGCCGTTCAAAGGTTGAAAGAGAACCCATCAAGATCTCTCCTTATGGGATCAATGCTTTGGAAGGTGAAGACGAAGATGCCAACATTGAAGATTGGATCTACCCAACCATCGAAGGGGGACTACGCAACTGGGAGGCAAAAGACTTTGTCCCCATCACTTTTATTAATCAGTAATTATCTGTCAAACATTTTCTTTGGTCTGTAATAATTACTTTTGAACAATCCATACGCTACTTTTTCACCTCATGCCTTGCCCGGGGCATGTAGGTCCATTTGTAAGGGTTTTGATTGTCTTCATATCCATATGCCATGTTTAATGATTCATTGGACGTTTTTCATCGATAAAATGTTGTGTTCATTTTCCTTCCTTTTTTGCATTTTGTTTAAAGATGGCTATCCCTTACACACACCCACGCTCACAAATACAGGTACCCATCCACTCTGGATTCTATGGGTGACTATTCTGCTATGTCCTTCAATAACTCTGAAGATCTGGTCAATCAGGCTGAGTATGAAGATGACGAAGGTTGTGAAGTACCAGGAGAGCTAGCCAGACTTTTACAGCAAGAGGAAAGGGCCATCTTACCTCACGAAGAGTCGTTGGAAACTGTCAACATAGGAACAGAGGAAGACCGGAAGGAAGTGCAAGTGGGTGCCAATCTGGAATCAAGTGTCAAGGAACGCCTGATACAGTTGTTAAATGAGTATGTTGAAGTCTTCGCCTAGTCTTACGAAGACATGTCGGGTTTAGACACAGACATCGTGGTTCACCGTCTCCCTACAAGAGAGGATTATCCACCAATCAAACAAAAAGTCCGCCGAATGAGGCCCGACATGTCTGAGAAGATTAAAGCAGAAGTGATGAAACAATTCAACGCTGGCTTTCTGGCTGTTACATCCTATCCACAATGGGTTGCTAACATCGTGCCAGTTCCTAAAAAAGATGGCAAGGTCAGGATGTGTGTAGACTACCGGGATGTGAACAGGGCCAGCCCCAAAGATGATTTTCCGCTGCCGCACATTGACATTCTGATTGACAACACAGCTCAACACAAAGTGTTTTCCTTCATGGATGGATTCTCGGGTTACAATCAAATTAAAATGGCCCCCGAGGACATGGAGAAAACAACCTTTGTTACACAATGGGGTACTTTCTGTTACAAGGTGATGCCGTTCGGACTGAAGAACGCAGGGGCAACTTATCAACGCGCCATGGTAGCTTTATTTCATGATATGATACATCATGAGATCTAAGTTTACGTAGACGACATGATAGCTCGGTCACAAACAGAGGAGGAACACCTTGAACACCTGGAAAAGCTGTTTGCCAGGTTGAAAGAGTACAAACTCAGGCTGAATCCAAGTAAGTGTACTTTTGGAGTTAGGTCTGGTAAACTTCTAGGGTTTATTGTCAGCAACAAAGGCATTGAGGTCGATCCAGCAAAAGTGAAAGCAATACAAGAGATGCCTGCTACTCGTACTGAAAAGGAGGTTAGAGGGTTCTTGGGGCGCTTGAACTATATTGCCAGATTCATCTCTCATCTGACTTCTACCTGTGAGCCAATTTTCAAATTATTAAAGAAAGATCAGGTAGTTGAATGGAACGACGATTGCCAAGCTGCTTTTGACAAGATCAAGGAGTATTTGATAGAACCTCCTATTCTGATGCCTCCCGTCGAAGGAAGACCATTGATCATGTATCTAACCGTCTTGGATAACTCAATGGGGTGTGTTTTGGGCCAGCATGACGAGTCTGGTCGAAAAGAGCATGCTATTTATTACCTTAGCAAAAAGTTTACCGACTGTGAGACTCGCTACTCACTGCTCGAGAAAACTTGTTGCGCTTTGGTATGGGCTTCTCGCCGACTAAGGCAGTATATGCTGACTCATACCACCTTGCTGATTTCCAAAATGGATCCTATCAAGTATATCTTCGAGAAGCCTGCTTTATCCGGAAGAATAGCTAGATGGCAAATGATCCCGACTGAGTATGACATCTAGTACACCACCCAAAAAGCTATAAAAGGGAGTGTACTAGCTGATCATCTAGATCATCAAGCTATCGAAGATTATCAAACCATGAGATTTGACTTCCCAGACGAGGACATCATGAATTTGGACAACATCGAAGGTAACGAACCGTATGACGGACCCGAAAAGGGATCCCGATGGACCCTGTACTTTGATGGTGCTTCAAATGCACTTGGAAATGGTATCGGTGCGGTACTCATCTCCCAGGAAGATTGTCACACTCCTTTCACGGCTCGACTCTGCTTCAAATGCACAAACAACATGGCTGAATATGAAGCTTGCATCTTTGGTCTCAAGGCTGCTATAGACTTGGGGATCAAATCTTTGATCGTATTTGGGGATTCGGCTTTGGTTATCAGTCAAATCAAAGGAGAGTGGGATACCAAACATCCTAATCTTATCCCATACAGAGAACATGTCCTGACATTGTTGCCTCATTTCGAGCAAATTACCTTCAAGCATTTCCCGCGAGAAGAGAATCAGCTAGCAGATGCTCTGGAAACAATGTCTTCTATGTTTAAACTCAACTGGGATAACGAGACTCCCCGAATCACCATCGAGCGAATGGATAAACATGCGCATTGTCACGAGATTAATATCGAAGAAGTAGTGGAACAACCCTGGTTTCACGAAATCAAAAGGTATCTCCAGACTAGAGAATATCCCGAAGGAGCTTCCGTAAATGACAAGAAGTTCCTAAGGAAATTTGCTGCCAAGTTCTTCCTGAGAAATGACATCCTCTATAAGCGCAACCATGATTGTGTTTTACTCCGATGTGTTGAAAAAGCTGAAGCAGAGTTAATCATGACAGAGATGCACAGCGGTACATTTGGCACCCATCTGAGCGGGCATACTATGGCTAAAAAGATCCTAAGGGCAGGCTATTACTGGTCTACCATGGAAGCAGATTTCCATCAGCACTCCCGTACTTGCCACAAGTGTCAGGTCTACGCTGACAAGATTCATATTCCTCCGGTTCCTCTCAACATACTGACAGCTCCTTGGCCGTTCGCAATGTGGGGCATTGACATGATTGGAGAGATCAAGCCCACGGCTTCCAACGGACATCGCTTCATCCTGGTTTCCATTGACTACTTCACCAAATGGGTCGAAGCAGCTTCTTTCGCCTCTGTCACTAAAAATGTGGTTTCCCGCTTCATCAAGCAAAACCTCATATGCCGGTATGGTGTTCCAGACAGGATCATCACAGACAACGGTACAAATCTGAATAATACTATGATCACCGCGTTGTGCGAACAGTTCAAGATTTATCATCACAATTCATCTCATTATCGGCCGAAGATGAACGGTGCTGTTGAAGCTGCGAACAAAAACATTAAGAAGATCATTCAGAAAATGACAGTCACTTACAAGGACTGGCATGAGATGTTACCGTTTGCTCTGCTTGGATACCGTACGACAGCACGTACTTCAACCGAGGCAACCCCATTTTCTTTGGTATATGGTATGGAAGCTGTCCTACCCATGGAAGTTCAGATTCCTTCTTTAAGGATTATGAAAGACTCTGGTTTGAGTGAAGATGATTGGATTCAGACCCGACTTGATCAACTCAATTTGATCGATGAGAAGCGACTCGCTGCTGTGTGCCATGGTCAGACGTATCAGAAACGGATGATCAAAGCCTTCAACAAGAAAGTCAGACGTCAAGTATATCAAGTCGGAGATCTCGTAATCAAGCGGATTATCCTGCCGCAAAGTGATCCAAGGGGAAAATGGACCCCTACATACGAAGGACCATTTGTGATCAAGAGCATATTTTCTGGTGGTGCAATGATTCTGACCACCATGGACGGCGACGATTTGCCGCACCCTGCGAATGCAGACATAGTCAAAAGATACTACGCGTAAGATAACCCAACAAGTCGAAAACCCGAAAGGGCGGCTTGGGAAAAAATGGGCATCCCGGTGGACCGAAAACCCGAAAGGGCGGTTCAGGCAAAAATTAGGGATAAAACAAAAAAAATCTGTACACCCGGCAAGTTGAAAACCCGAAAGGGCGGCTTGGGCAAAAAGGGGTTTCCCGGTGAATCGAAAACCCGAAAGGGCGATTCAGGCAAAAGTTAGGGGATTAAAGCGTATGGCTATGTCTCGTCGGATCACTTTAAGGACAATCTCTTCATCAACCAGCTCCGAGCTTCTAATCAATCCAGTCATCGGCAGACAAAGCATTGAATGGACAGATATTCAGAGTTGTGAAGGCTATAGCAGAATAGAATCCCATGGAATTGTTTCACATAGCCATCTTTCTTTTGTATAAATTTTTCAATTTTTACGACGGCATCCTCTTACTAGGATGACTGTCTCCTCTGTACAAATATACTCACAAAAAGTTAATACAAATGCTTTTCCAAATACAGAAATTTGCGTTGTCTTCCTTTTCTCTTTTCTTTTGCACTTATGTTTTATTTGAGAAACGTCCAATGTTTTGTTAAATAGGCATATGCATTTGAACATAATCATTTCCTTATGAATCAAGAAAGATGATTACTGATAGGTTAAGGGTACAAGTAGATATCTTGATGCCCTTTCAGAAGGAATCCTCAGCAGAGTTATACTCCAAATTCCCCAGCCAGAGGGCCTTCCAGAACTCGATTCCCCTCAGAGTTAAGTTTCAGAATCCCCAGTGGAGCCTTAAAAATCTGAAAATCCAATCCCCCCAGCGGAGCTAAGATTTCCTGCCATCAATCCCCAGCTAAACCAGGCTAGTGAAATTTCTCCCCACAGAGATACCTGCCATCAAACTGAAAATTCTCAATCATACCTCTCCAACATGAGTCTATCAGATTCCGAACTTCCCCAGTAGAGATCTTCAGGAATTCTCGTTCCCCGCAAGTCACCAAGGAATGCCAGTTCTCTAGCAGTGGCCCTGAGATCCCTCAACGATTGAAGATCTTGTATTCCCCAAGCAGAATGAAGGTTCATTCTCAGTGCCTCACAGGATAATCAGATGTTCTCCAATGAAGATCTCCTCAAGACAAGAATCTCCAGAAGATTGGTATACAACCCAAGCCCCTGTTTCTCCAGCAGTAGTCGGCAGGGATGTCTCATCCTCAGCAATCAAAATTTTTGTCTCCCCCTGCAGCAATCAAGGATTCACTTTCCCGGGCAGCATTCGAGATTCTTTGTTTCCAGGATTCATCTATCCTCAGCAAGACAGCTCTCCAGCTTACATGCGCATTCATTTACATTCATATCATAAACATTGATATAACATATTTTGCATCATACATACCATGCAACATAACTTTGTGTTTTAGCTAACATTTCACCCTTTTCAGGATAAAATTAAAAGGCTATCATTAACAATTATTCAAATACAGTATGGATACACCCCAGACACGGCGGTCATTCTATCACTCATTCAGAATCTCAGGTCAAATACAATATGGATACACCTCAGACACGACGGTTATTCTACTACTCATTCGGACTACAGCAATCAGATACGGACTAGATACGCTCCAGACACGACAACCATTCTATCTCTCATTCAGATTCATTTATCCACCTCAAGGTTCAATGCATTCCAAACACGGATACCATTCTGACCCTTACAACAACAGCTTGATTCTCTCCAGTGTGTTCGCCACATAAGTCATTCTGCTAACTCATACAAAATCTCAACTTCAGATACAGTCCAGATACGCTCCAGACACGATTGCCATTCTGTCACTCATTCAAAATTTGTCCCCAGCACGCAGTTGCTCTGTACAGATGTTTCTTTGTTACCCAGATACAATACAGATACACCCCAGACACGGCAGTCACTCTGATATTCATTCTACCTCCAAGCACAGTTACAGCTCAGATACGCCTCAGACACGGAGGCCATTCTTTTGCTCATACGAACTCAGCCTCTAGATACAGTTCAAATGCATTCCAGACACGGATACCATTTTGATCCTCCTTCTCCTGACCAGTCACATTGCAATTCAACAAACATTCCAGATGGAATCTTTAAGCCCATCCCCGACAAGATTCTGTCACCCTTCCAGATGGCATCTTTAAGCCCATCCCCGACAAGATTCTGTCACCCTTCCAAATGGCATCTCTAAGCCCATTCCCACATCCATTGTTTTGACAAGTGCAAATTTAAGGGCACTCTAGTGTCCAATCTCCTTTTACCTTCGAGACGCGAAAGGCAAGCCTGCCAATCTAACTCTTCAGGTGCAAGAAGATTTAACAGGGGCAACTATTGTACCCCAAAATTTGCCCTCTCTTTCTTCAGGAAATCATCTTGGATTCTCAGAGTCCCTCTGAAACAAATCCAAGTCCTGAGTTGGCCATTTTTGACCAAGCAAACCATTGACAAGAGCAAGATGATCACACAAGCTTTGAAGACAACGCTTTTATCTTGAGAAAAATTAAATTCTAAGCACTTGGAATTTTTCTCTAAAAAATGAGTGTTCAAGAAGAAATCAGCACTTCAGAACTTCTGGACCAAACTCCAAGATAGAAATGGTCAGAAGATTGCAAGCTTGGCTCAATGCAATCAGAAGTTGGCTCTTCAGCAGCTACATCAGCTCAATCAGAAGTTGTAAACGTGGTTCAATACGTAAGTCTCAGACAGAACGTGACTCTTTCAGCAGTTACGCCAGCTCAGCCAGCATGTGCTAAAGGAATGCAAAAGGAACAAGAACATGCTGAAATCAGAAGATGAAAAGGTCAGAAGAGTGGGTGTTACATTGATACAGAATCTCTAAGCCCAGGATTCCCAGAAGAAAATCCAAGGAACGTGTCAGAAAATCAGGAGAATCCCCAGAATTTGCTAAGACAACAGGAGGCCAAGACCAGAGCATGGTTTACGTTGTTTTTGGTAAAACAGAACTGCTGGTTCAAGTTTCCTATTACCAGAACATTGGTGTTGATGAGTCTCATCACCATTTAATGCTCATTAATGCTCCCAACCACTCTTGAACATTCATCCAAGTAATCCCTTCACGTGTGGCTGGGAAAACGCCTTTATGCAGGTTCTGGCATGGATCTACATGCCACCGTCAGCCTAAGAGGTCACTTCTCCCCAATCCACGCCTGCTGCTGCAGCCTAGGCTGAAGGCTATCTATTATCACAACTTCCCAGGAATTTCTGTCAAAGAACAATTCAAACTCTGTTGGCGCCTTTAATGTTCAAGACACCCACAAGAACTTTGCCTATAAATAGAGAACCATTGTCCACTGAAAAAGAGCGTTCAAGAAACAGAAAAATTGCTAAGAGAGAAACAGAAATCTTTAGCAAAAAAATATTGTGAAACTCTGCCAAAATCTCCAGTGTTTTATAACTTTGAATTTCTCACCTTCAAACCTCATCAAATACCCAGTTTTCTGTGTGAACTAAAAACACCCTTTTCAAACTTCTGACCCTATATACGCACACACCTTCATCTACCCTTTTCAAAAAGAATCTGTCCAGAATACTATCAGAGCCAAAAGCTAGCTCTCATCCACAAACTTCCCCAACAGCCAGGTAAGCACCTGCTGACCTTCATCACGGTGCTAAGCATCATCAGCTGTGCATGCTCAAATAAACATAATGTAAATATCATGTTGTTGCTGTTTGTGTTTTGAGGATCTCCATACCTCAAAACATTCTGAGCCAGTGTAGAACCTGCCTGTGACCTTGTTGGTTCTGTCCTCTGAAACACTTTGACATTTGTTGGAACTGTTCCAAATATGTTTCCTGTTTTGTGGAATAACAACAAAATTGCAGATGTTCTGATTAGTACAGGGAGAAGCCCAGTGCTGACTTTGACGTTAGCACATCTGAAGCCTGTTTTGCTGTCAATAATATCAAAACTTCTGAGAGTTATTGTCTTTCCAGCAGGATCAGAACTTCTGAGTTCTCCACTAACAAACTTTTGTCTTGCAGCGCAGGGGGGGTCAGAACTTCTGATTTCCCCACTAACAGGTTTCTGTTTTGCAGGTGCCAGGGTCAGAAGTTCTGACTCATACAGTTTAACCAAGAGGTTGATCATCTGGCAGCGGATCTGAGTCAGAACTTCTGATGACCTCTCAGCAGCGCGCTGGCTCCCTCTCTCTTTCTCTCTATCTTGTTTTTTGCTATTTTCTTTTTTGTCTATTTTTGTCGTTGAACCCCCCATGTACAAATGTGTATCCCCACTCCCTAATTGTTGTAATAGCGTAGGATTTTATATTTCCGCTTCTTATTGCTAGTAATTAGGATATGTATGGCAAGATAAAATCAATGAAATAGAAAATCCTAATTCAAAGATAAACTCTTGTATGCAATAAAACACACTTGCACACTAACACCTCTAGGGTTACATCTACTTGTTACCTTTCGAAAATGGGCCATGGTACGCATGCAAAGTATCTTGGTAAAACAAACAAAATCAAAAGATCATAGTCCCTCGATGACGCTTTCGAAAGTTGCCTTACAAAAATGATCTTAGTCCCTCAAAAGAAAAAAAAACTAAGATACTTTGCAACATTGCTATCATGGTCTATACGACGACCCGTGCCTGTCCCGTTTACATCCTAAACACAAGATTGTCCACCAAATACAATGGTGGAACAAAATTGTTAAAAGGGTTAAAACATAGCAAAGATCTTTGAGAAATTTAGGGTAGATAGCTCTTGGTTATTTGCCAACTTGCAAACAAAAACACTTGCCTATTTTTCAAAACACACTTTCAAAACACACTTTCAAAACAACTTTCAAAAACATTGAAAACTTTTCAAAAGACATACACCTTTGTATACATCCCAACATGGATCATTACAAAGGTTGCCACCACAAGGGCCTAAAAAAAACATTTACAAACCCACACACAAAGCACCATTTCAAACAATTGAAAATGCAAGGCAAGTGATCTAAGCAAGTAACTAAGAGCCCATGGATAACCATGGATAGAAAGGGTGATAATACCTTCCCTTTCTATAATCTACTCCCCGAACCCAAGAAAACATCTCGAAGGTTTTTGCTGTGCTTTTTAACCTTTCCTTAGGATAAAATAAAAAGTCAGTGGCGACTCTTGCTCAACCGAAGCATTTGCGAAAACAAACGCAAAACCCAAGTCAGTTCTCCCACCGTATCACAACCATCCTTTTCGAACCTTCAAAAGCCCTTACCACTATGTTGCTTGGCTTTAAAGTTAACCCCTCACAGTCAAGTCTATCAAGAGCCTTTTTGGGTAATACATTTAGAGATGAGCCAGTATCCACCAAAACATGCGCCAGAGTGGTGCCCCTACATTCCACTGAGACATGCAACGCCTCATTATGCTTTCTCCCCCTCGGCGTCAGATCAGTATCTGAAAAACCTAAACCATTGTCCGCAGTTAGGCTGGCCATGCAGTCTTGAAATTGATCAGCAGATGTCTCTTGAGGTACATGAGAGTTTTTTAATAACTTCACCAAGGCTTTTTGCATGTGCCTCGGAACATAGTAGTAATGCCAGCATGGAGATCTTAGAGGGAGTTTTCCCTAGTTGTTCAACTACATCGTAATCGCTTCTCTTTATAATTTTTAAGATCTGCTCCATTTCCTTCTTGGAGGTATAAGGGATAGTCAATGACTGAGCTTTCATCCGGACAGGCTCAACCATAACACCTTTTCCTCGAGCCTCGGTTAACTCAGAAGTAGGAGTGTTAGTAAGAATGATTACAGGGGTTGTAACGGCTTTGTCGATTAGAGTACTGTTGGAGATAAATGTGGGACCGAGAACAGCTTTTTGGGGAACAACAACAGCAATGATTACGCGTCCAGAAACTGCTTTTGGGGGAGAAATCTCTGGAGAAAAGATCCTACCGCTTAGGGTAATTTTGCTAGTTCCTGCAATGTTACTGATGTCGGAGTTGACCTCCTCGGAACTTGAATCTTCGGCTGCTGGCCAATCTTGCTTGATACCATGGTAATAGACATCCCCTCCATAATTCCATGGTATGGTTTTGTCTGATGTATATGGGACTGGCCCATGCATTGTGATTATTAAGGGAGATGCTTTCGGAGCTGATGTAATTCTAACGGGTCTTTTGGTGGAGACCTTGGAAAAATTGGCGGAAATGGTAATGATAGAAACATCTTCAAAAGGAACTGGTGTAACAGGAGTCTTTTCAAACAAAATCTCTTTGTTATCCATTAGGAACTGAACGCCTACTTTCAACAAAGGACAACTAGTCGGTGAGGATAAACAGAAACGAAAATCTTCATCACAGCCCGGGAACACACTAGCATTCAACAAGTTCATTTTAACAGTCAGAAGTGGGGTCATAAGTTCATCAACTGAGGTAACAAATAAATATTCTTCAATGGCATTAGTATTGTGTCCATGCCTGGGCATAGGAGCAGAAATGACATTTGGCTTTTCGGGCGCATCGAACTCAATTTCTTTAGCTTCGATGAGGTCTTATATTTTGTTCTTTAGAGCCCAACAGTTGTTAGTATCATGACCAGGACTTTCAGAGTGATATGCGCAACGGGCATTGGGATGATAATGAGGAGATATTGTATTGGAGTTTTTTGGAGCTTCTTTCAAAGTCACCAAGTTGGATCTAAGTAGATGAGGTAATACTTGAGACAGAGTCATGTTGATTCTGGTGAATTTCCTGACTGGCCTTTCCACCCTTGGTTGATTATTTCTTTGTTGATCAGACGTAGGCTTCGGGATCATAACAGCCCCCACCATTGGTCGGTGTTCGGCCATATCTTGGTTTCTTTGCGGATATACGGCAACCACCTCTTTCTTCCCGATGAAAGGCTTCCTTACAATTGTAGAAGAAGATGTATCTTATGAATCTTTCCATTCTTTATATTGGCTTTTATCCTCTCTCCAGTCAATATTAGTTCAGTAAAGCTAGCGGATGAACTTCCGATTAAATGATTGAAGAAGGGACCTGATAAGGTGCCTAAGAACATGTCTACCAATTCTCTCTGAGACAGAGGGGTTTGAACTCTTCCAGCCAAATCTCTCCATTTATGTGCATAGTCCTTGAAACCTTCATTGGAAACCATGGACATACTCTGGAGTTGAGTACGGGTAGGCGCCAAATCAGCATTGTACTGATATTATTTGTAGAAAGTTGCAGCAATATCTTCCCAATTATGAACATTATCCCTTTCTAGTTGGTAGAACCAATCAAGTTGAGTACCAGACAGACTGTCTTGGAAGAGGTGCACCCATAAGTCTTTATCAGCGGTATGGGGTTGGATTTTCTTCACATATGATCGGAGATGCATTTTAGGGCATGACACTCCATAATATTTGGCAAACATAAGTACTTTGAATTTCAGAGGAATCACAATTCTCGACACTAGTCCCAATTCCTCAAAGTCCAAACCTGGCACCTTTTGGATTTCCATCGTGCTTAACCGCTCTTCAAGATGTTTATACTTGTCATCAGCTGGAGGGTATTGTTCCTCAGAGTAATCCTCTTCTTCTTCTTCCTCTTCTGATTCTGACGAGATAATTGTTTCCTTGCCTTTCCCCTCTCCTTCACCGAATGTTGTTGCAAAGTCCAAAGTCCTTCTTGTCTGCCCATGAAATCTTCTTCCCATGTTTAAGACTCCGGTTACCTTCTTTGTTTTCTTTTTCCTCTCTTCAGCCAACAGAGTCTTCAACTCTTCTTGCCCCTTGGCTAGGATCATGAACAACTGTTGAAACTGCGTATTCTAAGCTTGGAGATCTTTCACTGTTTGCTCGAGATCCATCTTACTGAAATAAACAGTAGAGAGATGAGGAGACTTGTTGCAAAAGACCTGTTTATGTTATGATGAATGATATATGCATATGCAATGTTTTCAAGGATTTCAAAGATTCAAATTTTTTTTAGACAAAAGGAAACACGCGTTATATTAATAAGATAAAGTTTGAGTACATCAATGCCCCTTGGAAAAAATAATACAAAAACTCTAAGATAAAAAAGTAGTACGCATCCTCTTCGGTGCAATGTAGGCATTCAGAGTCTGCTCCTCATGAAGTAGCCTAGTGAGTTCTAAAACCTTATTCTCGCTTGCATAGAATTAGGCTTCGAACGTGTCTCGCTCTCCTTTGAGTTGTATCCAATACCTTTGTAGGTCTTCAAGAGATGTGGGCATGTCAGGATGTAGGATAGTGTATGGAACATCTCCTTCCTTAACAGGCTCAATGATTACCGGGAGAATGGAGGGGTAAGGCATCATAAGACTCTGAGCACGAGTTCGTACCCATTTGAGGTAAGGCTCAAGAGGGATGGAATTCTTGTGCCCCAAAGTCTTGCTATCCACCTTGTTTACCATCCTCCAAGCTTGGATAAATCTATAGTAAATACCTTGATCATCGTTATCGTAGTCTAATACCAAAACTTGAATGCATCTCATGCGGGCCATCCCTTCGGGCGTAACCAAATTGTCTTAAGGCTAAGCATGGGTTGTAGGTGATACCTCCCCTAATGCCAATTAAAGGGACATTAGGGAATTCTCCACAACGGTCAACAATGATAACATTCTCTTTGGATCGAGTGCACCAATGAATGTCTGAATGCTTGAGTGTCATTAACCTTTGTGACCACCTTGAACCTTGCTCATTCTTTAAGATTGATTGGGGAATATGAGAAATAAACCATCTTGCCAAGAGAGGAGTGCAACACATAAGGACACCTCTTTTCCTCATTGTGCGAGTGTGAAAAGAGTGTAGGACATCCCCTAGCAATGTAGGCATCGGGTTGCGAGATATGAAGATTTTGACGGTATTCACATCTATGAGTTGGTCAGGGTTTGGAAACAAAACCATCCCATAGATGATGAGAGCCAAAATTTCCTCAAAGGCTTGCAAGTCTAGGGACTTCCAACAGCTTTGGGCTTTCTCAAACAAGAACTTTGCTAGGAAACCTTTGACACCACTCCTTGTTTCCCAATGAGTTGTGACATCAGATGAGTGCAAGTGTAGAGCTTGAGCAATCTCTTCTGGCTTTGGATCTCTTTCGGTACCGTTGAAAGGTAGTTGATTGAGAATGGGAATCCTCAAGAGTTTGGAGAATTCTTCTAAAGTAGGCACGAGTTGATAGTCGGGAAATGTGAAGCAATGGTGTAAAGGATCAAAGAACTGAAAGAGCACCTTCATCATGTCCTCATATGTGTTAGAGGTGACCAATTTGAGTAGGCGACCATGTCTCTCGGTGAATGGAGAGTTCTCAGGAATCCTTGAAGCTAGCTCCTTTAATTGTGGAGGGATTCTCACAAGGTTGACTTGAATAGTTTTCCTGCGAAGTGAATCCATACCCTATAAAACAAGAACAAAGATGAATCCCAAAATCCTTGAAATGGTTAGTTGATGTATATGATGTTCATGATGTCCATGATGTTATGTACAAGTATGCATATACAAGCAAAGCAAACAAATTCTTAGTTTAGGCTTGCATGGAGTTTTATAGGTAAGTACCCTCTTGAAGTTTAGTTGGCTTAAACATAGCCTAGTAATAGTAACCGGGTTCTAAGGAGCTCAATATCACTGGATTGTTTCCTTGGTCATTGTTTCAGCTCAAACCTCTTTAATGGCGACCGAAATATCCCAAGAAACCAAACCTCAATGAGTGTAGTATCGAGTATCAACCAACTTTGGACTGCACCAAAGCCGGTCATCTCACTACATCCTAAAGGCCAAGTTGGTCAAGTAAAGGTTCTAGAAGTTCATTAGTGCTTCATGACATCACTCAGCGGCCCGTATTCTCTTTGATTAACTCAAAGGCTATCGGTACCCACAAATATGTCGCACTAACTTAGCTATTGCTTAGACCATGTCGGTATACCCCGCACAGTTTCCACAACGTATTGCTACTTTCCTATAATGTATCCCAAATCCGGGTAGAGGATTCAAACCCAAACAAAGAACCATAATGTAAAGCATACAAGTCAAACAATGTAAGCAAGTAAATGTGATCTAAACCCTAAGGTAACCCCACTTTTAGAATAATCCCCAGCAGAGTCGCCAGTTCTGTGATGCGGTGGGAGAACTGACTTGATTGTTTTGCGTTTTATCGCAAATATTACGGTTAGCAAGAGTCGCCACCGACTTTTATTTTATCCAAAAGGAAAGGTGAAAAAGCACAGGAAAAACCTTTTAGATTGTTTCTTGAGTTCGGGGGGTAGATTATGAAAAGGGAAGGTATTAGCACCCTTTTCATCCATGGTTTTCCATGGGATCTTAGTTACTTGCTAGATCACTTGCTTTTGTTTGAAATTGTGCTTTGTGTGGTTTTGAAATTATTTTGTTAAAGAGGCCATTATTTAGGCAATCTTTGTAATGATTCTCGTTCGTAAGAATGTATACAAAGATGTTTGATCTTTTGAAAATGTTTTCAATGTTTGTAAGATGTTTGAAAATGTGTGTGTTTGTTTTTGAAAATAGCAAGGATGTTTGTTTTGAGATGGAGCAAGTAACTAAAAGTAATCTACCTACTCAAATGTCTTTCTTGTTCATTTTCTTTTCCTTTGACATTGTTGTCTTACTATTGATTTGGTAAGCAACCCTATCTTTGGATGTAAACGAAACGGGCGCGGGTCATCGTATAGCCATGATTAGCAATGTTGTAAGGCATCTTATAATTTTTTAGGGACTAAGATCATTTTGTAAGGCAACTTTGGATAGCATCATCGAGGGACTATGATCATGTATTTGTTTGTTTTTGCTAAGACACCTTACATGTGTAATATGGCCATTTTTGTATAAGGCAACCAAGTGGGATAATCCTAGGGGTGTTTTGTGTACAAGTGTGTCATTTTCATGCTTGATTTTGTCTTGGATTAGGGTTTTCTATTTGATTGGTTTTATCTTGCCATACAAACCCTAATTACTAGAATGTTATATAAAAGCGATAAATTGTGAAATTTAAAGTTACTACGCTATTACAACATTTGTGGGAGGGGGTATACAATTTATGAATGGGGATTGCAATAATATAAACCTAATTAATCTATTACAACCAAATTTAATATGTACAAATATTGGAATAATTAATATACAATATGAATTAAATATGCAAAGATATGTAAATACAAAGAAGATTTTTGTTTGGTTTTTTATGTGAAAAAAAGTTTTAACCTAAACCTAATAAATAAATCAAGATTAACTTAAATCAATTAAGAAAAGAAATTATTTTTTAGAAAAAGATTTTTGAATAAACCCTAATTCTATTTGATTAAAAGAAAATAAATTTCTTTAAGAAAAAGTAAGTATTTTTGTATTTTTTTGTCTTGAAAATAATACATGGCATTATGAGATATTTTGGTCTTTTTTATACTAAAATAATATGTTTAATGGGTGTGAAGAAAAATAAATATTTAAAATAGTTCTAATTTTAATTTAAAAATTTAATTAGTAAAAATGGATAATATATAACTAAATAAAAATATTTTTTGTGAGAAAAATAAAATAAAATGAGCTAAAATATAAATCTATCATTTTTATATTTTTTATGATTTTTAATATTAAGAAAAATATATTTAATAGAATAAAAATGAAAATAAAATGAATAATAAAAATATATTGGGCCGGGGGTATCATGAGTAAATTGGAGGTAACATATTAGCAAAAATATCAAAAGGCCCAAGAATGAGAGGCCCGGCGCTGCAAAGGGACAAAAAAAGGAAAAAATGTGAGAAAATTGCAAAAGGCAGCACGCTAAGGCTCGAACCCGTGACCTATAGCATTTTTGTGCGCTGTCTTACCACTAGGGTGGCTGTACATCCATTTATATAAACACAATCATAAATATATATTAGAAAATTCCCCCTGAAGGCAACTTCATCTTCAACCTTGAGCCATGGCCGGACCCCCTGCATCTCTCTCATTTCTCCATAAAAATGGAAAGTTCAAACATGAAAGTTATGGGGTTTCTTCCGACGAGTTCAACTATATAATTTATGTAAACTAAAAATCAAAGATCAAAGCTAATTTTACTTTCCCTAATTTGAAACCTAATTTTTACAGAAATTTCAAATCCAAAATTCTCTATACACAGTTAATATAAATGAAAACTAGGAACAGGGTTAGCTTTAGTGCAAGGATATCTACATTTTGTTTTCATAAATCATGACCAAATGATGCTTGTATGAAGAGATAGAAGTTTGAGTTTTTACCTCTTTCAGTTGAGATCGTGAATGGAGTTTGGGCAAGTTTTGAGAAGGCCTAGGGATCTGTTTAGCTTTCCTAGACCTCCCTGAGTGTATTCCAATCCTTACTTTGTCTTGAAAGTCCCTGAATCTCCATACTCAAGTCAACCTGAAAGCTTGATGTTTGAAAATGGTGGATGGAGGAGGAGGAGTTACAGTGAGGTAACAAGGGTCTGGATCACTTAGGTGTGATGTATATTAAGTGTTTAGGTGGTTAAAACTCAAAACGCACGAGTGGATTTGGAGATGGCTGAGTAAGATTCAAAACTGTCAAGCTATGGCAGATTTTCAATGGCAAAGTGTTTGGGAGTGTTTCTGAGTCTTGGCCTTCGTGTGTCAACTTGCAAATAATGTGTTTACTTATAAGCAAAAGGTCTTAAGTCTTGTAACAACTCAGATTTCAAAAACTCACATGTTTGTTTGGTTTCTTGTTTGTGAAGCAAAGCTAGTAAATATGGTTCCAAGGTGTAGTACCAAGCTTGTAGGGGGATGAGTCCTTTTAACATCCTTGTTCTGATTGAGTGGAGTGTGTTTTTTCAGAAAAAACAAGTGCAAGGCCCAATGCAAGCTGACTTTGCATAAAGCTTGCTTTTCCAAAATGACAATGTTGCCTTTCTCCCAAAAATGGAATTAATCTTGTACAATGCATTCAATGCTTGGCTTAAAGCTTCCAACAACTGTGAAAACATTTAATTATGGAGTGAAATTCAAGTTAGGAGCCTGCAAAGTAGGATTTGTTTAGCATGCTTGAGGATTTGAATTTTTGTTCATCATGAAATGGCTTGAAATCAAAGTGATAAATCACCAACTTCATCTCTTCGATTCTCCCTACTCAGGAATGATCTCAAGGAGTTCTTAGACATTTTGGAAAGCTTGCAATGTTCTCTATAACTCATATTTGAATTTCTTTTGAAGATTCCCCTTGGAACTATGTGAAAATTTGGCATGAAGTTAGGTCAAAAATCTGCCTAACTAGGGCAAAATTTCACTAAGTTATTTTAGTTCATGAGCATGTAATCAAAAAATTATATCTTGAGATCCAAGAATTTTCAAGAGAAATTAAGTGAAGCAAAGTTATAGATTTCACGGAGATCTACAACTTTCATGTTGGAAGTTTCCTTTGAATCATCTTTCATCATGGTGAAAATTTGGCTCAAAGTTGAGAAAAAATAAGAAATTTTCTATACTTAGAAAATTTTCAAAGTTAAGAAATTTCAACTTTTCAAAAAAAAATATTAAATCCTTGATTTATTCATGAACAAGTTTCACATTTTGACATGTTTTGATGAATTATGATCTTTGACACTTGAATTTGACCAAAAAGTCAAAGTTTGACTTTTCAGCATACAGTCGACTTTTGATCAGTTGACTGCAAAATTCATCTGTCAATCCAATGGATTTGCAATGTTTTGAATCATGTTATTAGGTCAAAATGATGCACTTTAACTCTTGAAATCGTTCTTCAAACCAATTGATCATTTGCTGGTCAAAAATCAGAAATTGCCCCTTCCTAGTCAAAACCCTAATTTTGACCATTTTGCCCTTTTGATGATTTGATCAAATTTCTTGAGTAATTATGGTCCAAACTTGATCAAATGATATATGTGAGTCTAAGATGTTGATGTGGATAAAAAATTATGAATTTTGACTCTAAATTGGCCATAGTTGACTTTTTCCCCAATACCGCTGATTTTTAGGTCAACTGCTCAATTGACTGATCAAAAGTATGATCCAAGGCTTGAAACTTGACATGAGTAATCTTGGGGGTCCATAATGATCCATGAAATTCATATTAAGCATTGGAAGTTCAAAATTCCTTGTGCAATATTAAACCCTAATTTTGGTCATCAGTGTATAAGGAGGTGTCTTAAGCTGATCAAACCCTAATGCAGTCTTGAGCCCAAGGAGATCTTGTGAGAAAATTCTTGATAAGTGAGAGGGAAAATTTTGGGGTACAACACATTCCATCATCAAATACAAAAAATATGAAAAAGAATAATAGAAAAAGAAATATATGAACGCGCGCGAATTGGGAAAAATACGTCTAAAACCCTGAAAATTTCTAAGTAAACAAGAAAATATTTTTTTGGTTTTGTTTATTTTAAGAAAATACAACCTAAGTCTATTTAATTTTAATTTCAAGAAAAGTTTAAAATGATTAATTAATTTGTTTACAAATTAATTTGATTAATAAAAACTAATCTAATGTTTTTTTGTAATTTTTTTATTTAAAGTTAATTTAAAATCAATAAAGAAATAAATAAAGCAAAATTAAAGACAGAAGAACCCTCCTTCGATTCAAAGGGAAAACGTGGCCTTTTGATTCAGGGAAGAATGAGGGGCTTTAGATTCAGAGGAAGGTCCCTTTCGATCTAGGGGAAAATAGATATCCTTTGATCCAATGAACGAATATTACCCTTCGATCCAGTGAAGGGATGTAGCTTACGATCTAGAGGGTACTGTTGAAAGAGCCTGGTGGATAACCTATGAGGGCACTGAATCTGCAAAGATACATTATCAAATTAAAGATGCAGGACCTGAGTATCGAACCCAGGTCCTTCGATCTTGTGTGTGTTTGGTTTATTCAGGCTAGATCTGCAGCAAGTGTTAGAAACAAAGAAAAACGCAAACCTGGGTGTCAAACCTAGATCCTTAATCTTGAATACAAATTGAATGCATTACAAATGTTAGTATATCATTCAAATGAAAAGTATGATCTCTTACCCATTCTTACCAACAGTTGGAAGCTTCAATTTGACACTTCTGGACATAGAGATTCTTGCTTAGGGGCTGGTGATTAGGAACACTTCCTACGGACTCTAGGGAGTGAATAGAGTGTTGCTGAAGACTCCTTCGATTGAGACTACTTATAAGGATTTTGATAGTTTTAATATGGCTTATGAGGCAGCGTGTGCGTGTGTATGTGGTCTCTTTTTTTTTATTTTTCTTTTGAAGCTTGCTAGTGTGCTCCTTATATAGAGGGGATGGAGGGGACAAGAGGGAAAAGGAATAAACAGCCATTAAGTTTGTGTTTTAAGGCCATATATATCACTTTGAAACTTTTCCTAAGACATGGTTTCTCGTCCCTTTTTTAATTTGCTATGAACCTGGACACAATTGGCTCCTTCGAATTCCCTCTAACGTTGCTCTTCTATTGGCCTAGAGTCTTGATTCGAAGTGTTCAAAAATCTCCTTATTAGAGCTTCTTCGATTGAGTCTATATACTTTCCCTAGCTGCTTGATTCAAACAACTCAAACAAAAATTTCATTCTGGCCAATCGAAAACCTCCTTTGTCAACAGCTTTGAATGCCATTGCACAAGAGACCTGGGCCTGGCCACATGTAGGACCAAGACCCATCATAAGACAAGATTATATTCAGTAACCATGTGTCCTTCGAATGAACCAATGAATGCTTCTTCGAAGGGACCTTAAGAATGCGCCTTCGAAGGGACTAACATGCGTGTCGAAGTATGGAAAACTATTTCAAAGGGGACCATTGATCAGTCGAAGCCACAAAGGCAACTAATGCCTTGTGGGTCGAAGGAAGATTTTTGCCTGGTGGATTGAAGGAAAATCTGAAGGAATCTTGGCCTTGTATGCTGAAGTCAAGCTGAAGAGGGGGCCTTTGCCTTGTGAATCGAAGGCATGTATGAAGTAGCCCTTTGTCTTGTGAATCAAAGACCAATGAAAGGGGCCTTTTGCCTTGTAGATCAAAGGCAAGCTGATGGGTCTTTGCCTTGTAAAACCAAGGCAAGCATGAGGAAGCTTTGTGAATTAAGCTTGATCAAATGAGATTTAGCGCCCAATTGAAGCTTGTATGCAGGAGTTCACTGCTGGTGAATCGAAGAAAACTTGTAGGGGGTTCTTGCTTGTGAAGCTTGGACCAAGGATTGTTCAAAGGGGAACTAATGCACAACCAAAGCTGATGAGCTAATGCTTCGTCGAAGGGTTTTAGGAGCCCAGTCGAAGCTTGTTGTTATGCCAATCGAAGGGCACTATTTAACTGCCAAACGAAAGACACTTTGCTAACATTCAAAAAATTTAATTTTCTTTAGGCAAGTGTTTGTAACCACCCAAATAAGAGAAAAAACCTTGGGAAACATGAGAGGGAAAATTTTGGGGTACAACAGCTGCCCCTGTTCAATCTTCTTAAACCTGAAGATGTAGATTGGCTTGTCTGCCTTTCGGGATCTGAAGGTGGAAGATGATTGAACACTAGAGTGCCCAGAAATTTTCACTCACATGAAGTAACACTGATTGTTGATGATGGTGGGAATGGGCTTATAGATGCCATTTGTATAAGATGACAGAGAGTTGTTGGAGATGGGCTTATAGATGCCATCCAAAGTAGATGTTGACTTCATAAGGGGTATCTTTGTGGGGATTCGTGTTCCTGTTGTTTGAGGAGGATTCCGCTGTGGAATGTTGATTTCTGTTTGGGGAATGGAGTCTAGGAGCTGTAGTTTTCCATTACTCTATTGGGAGTTATCTCTTGACTAGGGAGATGAAAGTTAGTCGTTATCTGGTCGAAATTCAGGCTTCACAATGACTTGCTAAGGATAACGAAGTTGACTGTTATCTGGTCATATTCCAGGATTTATAGCGAATTACTGGGGTATATGAAATTAACTGTTATCTGGTCAGTTTCCAGGCCTCGTAGTAATTTGCTTAAGGTCAAACTATTATATGGTCGAAATCCAGGCTTCGCAGTGACTTAGACGAAAGGATGAAGTTGATTTCTATCTAGTCGGATTCCAGGATTCACAACGACTTACTGAAATTAATTTGTCATCTGGTCGGATTCCAGGATTCACAGAAAATGAAGTTAAACTGTTATCTGGTCGTATTCCAGGCTTTGTACAAAATGAAGTTAAATTGTTATCTGGTCGTATTCCAGGCTTCGCAACAACTTAGATAAAGTGAACTACTATCTGGTCGAATTCCAAGCTTCGTAACAACTTAAACTGTCATCTGGTCGAAATCTAGGCTTCACAGTAATTGAAGAATTTAACTGTTATTTGGTCGTATTCCAGGCTTCGCAACAACTTAAACTGTTATCTGGTCGAAATCCAAGCTTCACAGTAATTGAAGAAGTTAATTGTTATCTAGTCGTATTCCAAGCTTTGCAGCAACTTAAACTGGTATCTGGTCGAAATCCAGGCTTCATAGTAATTGAAGAAGTTAACTGTTATCTGGTCGTACTCCAGGCTTCACGATAACTTAAATTTTTATCTGGTCGAGATCCAGGCTTCACAGTAATTGAAGAAGTGAACTACTATCTGGTTGGATTCCAAGCTTCGCATCAACTTAAACTGTTATCTGGTCGAAATCCAAGCTTCACAGTAATTGAAGAAGTTAACTGTTACCTGGTCGTATTCCAGGCTTCTCAGCAACTTAAACTGTTATCTGGTCGAAATCCAGGCTTCACAGTAATTGAAGAAGTGAACTACTATCTGCTCGGATTCTAGGCTTCGTAGTAACTTAAACTGTTATCTGGTTTAAATCCAGGCTTCATAGTAATTTGAGCTGTTATCTCAGATAGCTGCCTTGTCTTATTTCGGGAATTAATCTGGAACCATGATTTTGTTGGTTGTTGAGATAATTGCTCTGTCTTGTTTAAGGAATGAATCTCTTAACCTGGTCTTGTAGATAGTCTCCCCGTCTTGTTTCGGGAATTGATCTGCAATGAGTTGTTCACAGATAGTCGCCTTGTCTGGTTTCAGGAATTAATCTAGAACGATTGAAAATCGTTGATGATATTCATCCGTGGATCCTTCCTGAAAAGGTAAAGAGTTAGTTGTATGCAATGTCATGATGCATGAAATGCATTGGGCAGTGATGTTCACAAAATAAATGAGACTGTGCTATATGCATTTGTATGTATATGCTATGACATTTGTAAAATGATGTATGAATGCAATATGTGAATGTATCCGTTGTTCTTTCCAGTGTCGTTGAACTAGGGAAAATAAATTCCTAATTTTTGCTGGGGATGAAGAGTATATGTATCTTCGATCTTCTGGGGATTGTTTCCGCTGGGGACTCCTGCTTTCTTGTTTGACGAAACTCTGCCGGGGAACATTGAATTCTTGGTTTTTGCTTAAGGAAACTCTGTTAGAGAGTGTTAATTCCTGCTTGAAGATAAGAGTTTAGGTACATTGGTTGTTCATTGCTCTATTGGGGAGTTTATACCCTGACTGGGGATAAAAATGATAAATATTCCTTATGACTCGCTTGGGTAGGATAAAGTTGACTGACATCTGGTCCAGTTTCAGGTTCCGTAGCAACTCCCTGGGGATAGTGACGACTTCACTGGGGAAGGGAGTTTTGCTAGTGACTTATGGCCATCTAAGGAAAAGACTCAAGCTGGGGAGATTGGAACTCATTGGGTAAATAAACTTTGTTGGGGAAATAAACCCTGTTGACGGAAGTTTGGACTCTGCTAGGAAATAAACCCTGTTAATGGAGGTATATCCTGCTGAGGGAAATTCTTTGTCGAGGCGAATGAGCTATGCCGGAGAGAAGTAGTCTGCAAGGGCTTTTACAGTTTTGAAAACTTAGTTGGAGAATAATTCCCATAAACTATAATGATTGGGATCCTATAGATAAGCAATATTACTGGGAGGAAACCTTCACTCCTTCATCTGCTAGAGTGATCTGCTGGGAAAATTGTGGGGAATGTATGAACTTTGTGAAGATCACCATGTAGGGATAAACCTCCTGAAGTGGCTCTGTGGGGGTCTATGGAGACTTGAACATACCTCACATTCTAGATCCCTTGGTGAATGTTGATCAGGGCGATAAGTCTTCTACTGATAGACAAGTGACGAGATGACGTGACATAGTCGTACGCTTTAATCCCAACATTTTCCTGGACTGTCCTTTCAGATTTTCAGTCCACCGGCGTACCCTTTTTTTCCCAAGCCGCCTTTCAGGTTTTCGACTTGCCAGGTGTACAGTTTTATTTATATATCCCTAATTGTTTCCTGAAATCTTTTAGTTCATCGGGATGCCCTTATTTTTGCCTAGGCCAGTCAACCTAGCGGGTCTTTTTTTTCATGCGTAGTATTTTTTGACTATGTCCGCGTTCACAGGGTGCGGAGAATTGTAACTGTCCATAGTAGTAAGTGTTGTCACACTGCCAGAAAGTGTTTGTTTGATCGTACATGATTTGTTGCTGGAATTCATGTCCAATGCCCCCAAGTGATTAAGATGGAGATCTGCCCCTGGTTATTTGGCATTTTTGAGAGATTCCTTGAACCTTGACTTGACTGCCCCAGACCATCTGGACACCATGCTATGCCCCTTAATTATGAAAGGCCTATCACTGGAATGTCTTTCCGTCTGAGGTGATTCTATCCACTAAGAGGATTTATGTTCATCGAATATCCGTCGTGCGAATTTCTCTGCTATTGAATAAATAGTCATATGCAAACAATGGTATTTTAAGAATGCAAAGCTTATGTCTGTTTGAAGTTTGAAAATTCATTTTTTAGTAAAACAAACAAATTTTGTAAGAGTGTGATATCAGCTCAGGATTTATAGCGAACCCAACAGGAGTCAGGATACCCTTTGTAACAATATGCTTTCGAACTAACCCATGCTTCAACTAGGCCTTTTAAGGGTTATAACGTAGCCTGGTTCACGATTTAAGAAACAAAAGATAAAGGCTCAAATATTATTTGTACCCAACCCATTCTTCGTGATGTTCTTCGATCCTATGCTTAGCTAATTATGCATTCAAATCCCAATTGAGTCTGGAATCTTTGCCATGATACTTGGTGATGGTTCAGAAATTGAATGTTTATTTGAGAAGGAAGTCATTTTTGTAACCTTTTCTTTTTTTGTTGAGAATTTGTAGGACCTCTTTTTTTATTTTGTTATCCCTGCTTTTGCCTGAACTGTTTCTTTTGTGGTTGCAGTCAGCGGGATGCCCCAATTTTTCTTAAGTCTCCTTCATAGGTTTTTGACTTAACGGGCTTTTATTTTTTAAAAACAAAATAATGACTGACTGTTCTGATGATTATGCGAAACCATCACCATCTTTTGGAGGGTGTCTTCTGTACTATTTGTCGTGTATGAAGGGGAAAGTTTGCGATTGAATGAACATCTGAATTAACTGAGAAAACTACCCTTCCCCAGGTTATGATTAAGGGTTTTAATTTGTATGAAAAGAAAAACTCCTACTTCTTAGGCTCAAAGGGGTTGACTAGGGATTATCTTCCTTATAACTCCATTGTTTAGGATTTGAAACAACGCCTGTACATCATCAGCGGGGTCTGTTCAAAAGCATATTGTAGAGACTGTGGTATCGTTTTCGTCATCCTCCCTCTAAAGGCTTAGAGCTTTTATCGATATTTGAATATCACAAAAAGGAAGTAAAAACACAGTTTGAATATAATGAATACGGATGAAATAGTTCAAGACAAAACATATGTGATGCATTAGTGGGAAAACCAAAGTTGGACATAACAATAATTTTTTGAACAAACAAAGGAAATTACAATTAAAAATCACAAATCAAATAGACGCTCTCAATAATTTTGCCTAGGAGCAGTGATCACAAGGTGAGTCTCTGGATGGTCGAATTCAATCTCCTTGGCGTCAATCATATCCTGAATTTTGTTCTTCAGAGCCCAGTAGGCATTCGTATCATGTCCAGGACTATCAGAATGGTAGGCATATATTGCATTGGGATTGTAGTTAGGGGAAGAAGTTTTGGGGTTTGGATGAGGTCTTATCAGCGTAACCAAATTCATCCTCAACATATGTTGCAATGCCCGAGACAATGTGTGATCGGTGGATCTGGAACTGACTGTTTAATGCTGGTTCGCGAAATGTCGCGGAAGCAAGAGTCGCAACCGTCTTTTATTTTCTCTAAATGGAAAGGACAAAAGCACAGAAAAATTCCTTATAGAGATTGCTCTCGGTTCGGGAGGTAGGTTATAGAAAGGGAAGGTGTTAGCACCCTTTCTATCCATGGTTATCCATGGGCTCTTAGATACTTGCTCATTGTGTTTTCAAAATTGTTTGTTTGCTTTTCAATTGTGGGTTTAAAAAGTTTCTTTGAAAATTCCAGTTCGACTCTTGTATCGGTCCTCAAGAGTGTTTGAAAAATTGCTTTCGAAAGCTTTTTGAAAAGGTGTCGGTGTGAAAAGTATTTTTGATTTGTTTTGAAATTTAGAGCAAGTATCTAGAGTCGTCTACCTACCCTAAGGAATTCGTCTGTGTAAATATCCTTTAAAGTAGTGCCATCCCACCATTGAGAGGTAGGTAGCACCACCGTTGGAGGTGTTCGGGTCAATTCGAGGTTCGGGACATGGTGATCACCAGAGCAATGGGAAGACACCTTAGAAGCTACCCTCATGCCAGGTTCCCGGATCATGAGGACTTACTAAGACATCCTCTACTCGACGATCACCTTTCGAGGCAAGGCAACAGTGAGGCGTACCCTAGGGGTGGTGTGTGCGATTCGTGTGTCATTTTCATTTGCATTTATCTTGTCATGTTATTGGTGTTCTACGCTTGTTTTTATTTTTGTCCATACATTCTTTCATGCCATTATTTAACAGTTAAAATATTGCGAGAAATAAAAATTCTAAGCTATTACAAACGGCGCGGGTCCACATCGCCAAAATTAAACCAGGACCCGATTTGACAGAAAAATAAAAATAAAGAAAATAAAGAATTAAAAGTGCGAAGAGTAAATTACATGGCTTCGGGAGAGATACATAAATATTTAAACGAAATAAAATAAATATGCGAATAAGAATTAAATCGAAACGAGGGCGTTGGACCCTTTTTAATTAAATTAAACTAAACGATGAAATTAATTAATTAAAAAAAGAAAAGGGATTGTTTTTGGTATTTTTAGTGTTTTAGGATTTAATATGAAAAAGAAAGAATTAATTGAAATTAAATGCTAACCCTAATTCTATTTATTTTTTTTATTTATTAAGAAAAGAAGATTAAAACCTAATATTAACCCTAATTAATTTACATGCAAATTTAATTATAAAAATAAATATTTAATTATTTAATTATTATGGAATAAAAGAAAAAAGGATAAAAAATTAATATGAACCCTAATTCTATGTTTTTTTAGATTTTTATTAAAAGAATTAAAATTAAAACCTAATTTAACTAATTAGTTTATGAACTTATTTACAAAATATTGACTAATTAAATATATTTAATTTTTGGTCTTTTCTGATTTTTTATGGTATTTTGTGATTTTATGAAAATATAATTAAATTGACAGAATTAATTAAAAATAATAATTGAAAGTAAAAAAAATATAAAGAATAAATAAAGAATAATAAAGGAGTTTGCAAACCTGGGGGTTCAGACCCCAAATAGGAGGTGAGGCCCTTAGTAATCTGGCCCATTTATATCAAGTCTTTTGGACTTTGGCAGAACACGTGCATGTGCGTTGACTCAAGCTTATGGTGTTCCTCCAATCTACGCCTTTGGATTGACCCTGATAAGCACGTGGAGGGTTTGATCTTGAGGGTGTATGATGGTCTTTGCTATGGAAACTGCATGTGAATTTTTATTGAAAAATAATATGGGAATACTGAAGACCTGGGGCTCGAACCCAGGTCATGAACGTTGCTACCACTCCCCCTTTCCAGCTGAACCAATTCACGCGTGTTAACATATAATAACGAACAAATAATATAAAAGAAAACAAATGTGTTAGTGGAAATCAGCGCGCGAAATTTAAACTGGCCAACCAACTTATGCCACGATATCATCTTCCTCGCTGTATATTTTTTTTCTGAAATAAGAACATATTAGCAACGGTTTTCAAGTGTTCTCTTAAGCCACTTTATGGAAAATAGCGAATAGCCCTATGATGCTCATAAATTGAGCGCGAGCATGGCTTCTTCTTCGTCCAAATGCGCTGATCATGACCATGGTAACGTAGTGTCCCAATTTTGCCTCATGTTAAAACCCCTAATTTGAAATCCTGTAAACCCTAATGAACAACAATGGCATAATCGCGTATAATGCACAAAAATGCAATTAAACATATGGGTTAGCTTCAGAATTGCATAAGGAGTATGAATCAACAATTAAAATGTCATGAAAATGCGTAGATGTTAAAACACGATTATGAAAAAAAAGTGGAAAAGTGTGACTTCTGTACAATGATTCCAAGGGTTATGTTTGATGTTTTTGATCCAGGAAGATTGCTTGAGGTCTTAGGAGTGCAATGGGATGAAAATTTCGCCTTGAATCGTCCTGCAAAGATGTTTTCAGTTATGGAGTTTTCTTGAAAAAAAATGCAAGTTGTGCAAGGGTTTTCTGAGCAGCTGCGTGGTTCCTTGCATTAGGTTTCTGTTCTATGCTTATGTAAGAATGAATTAGGTCAAAAAGAACCATCCAAATCTCTTGCATTCATGGTTTTTGGAATTTGATTTTCAAAGATCTTTTTCAATCTTTTTTCATGTGTTTTTGTACAAATCATGATCAATTCTCTCCAAATCTTTCCATATTGGATCATGCACGAATTATTGAGTAGATTTCATGCACAAAAAGATTGTAAAGCTTAGGTTAAATATTTTTCATGTATTTAATTTGATTTAAATGAATTATTATTAATAAAAATTCAAATAAATAAATAAAAAATGAAGAAATACTTCCCTTTGGGCCAAGTGGTCGTGCACATGCCATGGATGATGAATTATGGAAGAAAAATGGGCCCATTAGCAATTTTAGGTCATTTGAACCAATGTTGACTTTTCAAAATATCCAAAAATTTCCCAACTTCCACAAGGCATAACTTGCTCAGTTTTTAAGATTTTCTCATGTTCTTGGACATTTTGGAAAGGTCTTTGAGTCCTCTAACCAATGCCTTTGGTCCCATGTCATTTTGATTTACCAATCTCAAGTTATGGCCTTTGACTTAAAGTCCCTTTTTGTTGACTTTTGAAAATGACCTATAATGTTGAAATTGATAACTTTTTGTGAGAGCATTTCTTGGACTTGAAGTATGAAGATGAGTTGTAGGAAATGTCTTTTTCTTCAAAATGAGCTTTGGATGGAATTTTTCTGATAATCCATGTGAAAGTTATGCCCTGGTCAATTTACAGTTGACTTTTTCAACTGTCCAAATAAGGAAACTTTTGCATCTTGATGATTTTTTGAGCCAAGCTTTGAGAATCATGATCAAGCATTGATCAAATGATGTTTGTGGCTTCAAAATGATATGTTGACCAAAAATTTGAACTTTTGACTGTCAAATGACCATTTTGCCCCTATAGTTGACTGTAGTGCAATTAGGGTTTTGACTGTGCAATTTTGTGCTGAAAGTCTTGAAACTTGATATGAGGATACTTGACCATATTTGTAGGCATGTGAGACTTGATTGGACCTTTGGAAACTTCATTTTCTTGATCAGAACCAAAACCCTAATTTTGACTGTTCGGGCGGCCCTTGCACTGTGCAACCCTTGGGGAATTTTGGAAGCATGACTTGGCAATTTCTTGGAGAATATGGGAGGGCAAATTTTGGGGTACAACAGTTGCCCCTGTTCAATCCTCTTAAACCTGAGGATGCAGATTGGCTGACGTGCCTTTCGTAATCCGAGGGTAGAAGATGATTGAACACTAGAGTGCCCAGAAATTTGCGCTCACATAGTAGCAGTGTGATGGAAATGGGCTTATAGATGCCATTTAGGGGTTGGTGAATAGGATGAAGGGCTTATAGATGCCATCTGGATGTTGATCGCGTAAGAGATTCCTTAGCGAGAACTTGCGTACCTGCAAAAGAAAAAATGAGTACCTGTCATGTTGCAGGAGCTGGTTTTCAGATGCTTGATATAGATGTGTCCTGACTGATTACAGGAGCTGGATCTGGAGCTTCAAACGGTGATGAATGAACCAGGGACGGTTACTACCTCAGCATGAACGGTGAGAGAACCTTGGGTGACTTTAACTTCAACAACGCTCGTCGAGAAAATCTTGGTGGGAATTACCATCTTTGCAGTATCGGGAAGAGAACCAATAGGCAATTATAATCACAAAAGCGAACGTTTGAAAAAAACCTGAAAATGGAATTAACACCTCACGCACCGTCGGGGAGAGAACCAACAGGAAATTATAATCTGAAAGGGAATTACATCTCACGCACCGTCGGGGAGAGAACCATAGGAAATTATAATCTGAAAGGGAATTACATCTCACGCACCGTCGGGGAGAGAACCATAGGAAATTATAATCTGAAAGGGAATTACATCTCACGCACCGTCGGGGAGAGAACCATAGGAAATTATAACCTGAAAGGGAATTACATCTCACGCACCATCGGGGAGAGAACCATAGGAAATTATAACCTGAAAGGGAATTACATCTCACGCACCGTCGGGGAGAGAACCATAGGAAATTATAACCTGAAAGGGAATTACATCTCACGCGCCGTCGGGGAGAGAACCATAGGAAATTATAACCTGAAAGGGAATTACATCTCACGCGCCGTCGGGGAGAGAACCATAGGAAATTATAACCTGAAAGGGAATTACATCTCACGCGCCGTCGGGGAGAGAACCATAAGAAATTATAACCTGAAAGGGAATTACATCTCACGCACCGTCGGGGAGAGAACCATAGGAAATTATAACCTGAAAGGGAATTACATCTCACGCACCGTCGGGGAGAGAACCATAGGAAATTATAACCTGAAAGGGAATTACATCTCACGCACCGTCGGGGAGAGAACCATAGGAAATTATAACCTGAAAGGGAATTACATCTCACGCGCCGTCGGGGAGAGAACCATAAGAAATTATAACCTGAAAGGGAATTACATCTCACGCACCGTCGGGGAGGGAACCATAGGAAATTATAACCTGAAATGGAATTATCACCTCACGCACCGTCGGGGAGGGAACCAAAGGAAATTATAATCTGATAACTTCTACTGAGTCTTCATCAGAAAAATCTGTTGGGAGTCGATTTAACTGGACTAGAGAAGGCCTTGGACTAGATAAGAAATCTTTGGAGTCGATTAACTGAACCGGTCTAGGTCTTGAAAGATGATTGAGAATTTAGCTGAATCCTCCCTGAAAGGTAAAGGTCAGTCATATGTAATGCATGATATGGATCAAGCAATGATGTTCTCAACATAAATGAGATTTGTATGATATGATGCGTACATGCATGCTATAATGATGTATGTGATGTTTATATATGCTTTCGTCTAGGAAAGTAGATCCTTGACGGATGCCGGGAAGTCATATCCTGGGCTGATGTTGAAGAATAAGCTTTCGCTTCCGCTGGGGATGATAACTGCAAGAATACCGGTAGGAGAAGATGGCTCCGTTGAGGAATAAACTTGGCAAATGGAAGATTCTGCGGGGAGAAAAATACTCTAGCGACCATGCTGGGGAGTGATACTCTGTGGGGAGAGGGATGCTTTTGCTGAATTGTTGATAGTAACTTGCTGGGGATACCCTTATTGTCGGAAGTGTTGATAGACTTCGCTGGGGGTAAGAAGACTTCGTCGAGGACGCTCTTTCCGTGGCTTTTGGATGAGGATATCCCAGTTATATCCTAGTACGGAAATAACTCTTTAAATAAAGCCGGGCGACGCGTTCGTGCTCTGAGAGGTTAAGCTTCCAGAATCTACTGGGGATAAGCTTACTGCTTGGGGATATGAATTCCAACCTTCCTGGGGAACTGGATTGGACTCTTCTGGGGAAGTTTTGATATGCTGGGGAAGTGATTCCTTTGAATATTGGTACGCCGCCGGGGAACAATCTTTAGACCAGGACTGTCGGGGATGCTTGTTAAAAATACATATGCTGCTGGGGAGATGTTGAGATCTGCTGGAGGATACTCAACTTCCTTAAGATTTGATAACTTTGTTTGAAGGAGAGTGTACTGACTGCTGACTTACTCTCTGGGGGATTGAGGTGCTGGTTATGTTCTTCAGCCGAACCTGTTTTGATACCTTGGAGGACAGAACAATTAGATTGCTTGGACAACTCTTTATTGCCCCTGTTTCTGAGGTATGAGAGGAAGACCTGTGAGGTGTTGATAGTTGTTGACGGACCAACCTTCTTCTGGTAGGCAGGTGACAAGATGACGGGACATAGTCGTACGCTTTGATCCCTAACTTTTGCCTGGACCGCCCTTTCGGGTTTTCAGTCCACCGGGATACCCATTTTTGCCCAAGCCGCCTTTTCAGGTTTTCGACTTGCCGGGTGTACAGATTTTTTCATTTCATCCCTCATTTTGCCCGAACCCTTTTGGTTCGCCGGGAAGCCCTTGTTTTTGCCTAGGTGTGTCAACCTAGCGGGTCTTTGATTGTGCGTAGTATTTTTTCGACTATGTCCATGCTCTCAGAATGTAGGGAATTGCCCCTGTTAGAAGTGTTTCGTCATGTTACCAGAAGATGTTCGATCAGGCAAGATTCGTTGTTGGGGTGCCCCAAGTGACTTAGGCGGAGATTTGCCCCCAGGCTATTTGGCATCTTGAGAGATTCCTTGAATATTGACTGGACTGCCCCAGATGATGGGCAATGATTATGTCGTGCCCCTTGATTGGGAGTGCTTTTGTTCACTAGGCTTTTCATCGTGCGAATTTCCCTGCTGTTCAAACAAAAATTCATATGCAAACAAAGTTATGTTAAGAATGCAAAGCCTATGTCTGTCTTGAAGATTTTGAAAATGTATTCTTTTTTATAAAACAAGTGATTGTTTGTAAAACGTGATGTCAACTTCGTATTTTACCGTGAGCCTTAAGGAGTCAGGATACCTTTCGTAACAGTATGCTTTCGAACTAACCCATGCTTCAGCTAGGACTTCTAAGGGTTATAACGTGGCTTGGTTCATGGTTTAAGAAACAAAGGATAAAGGCTCAAATTATTTGTACCCACCCGCTCTTCGTGATGTTCTTCAAACCTAAGCTCAGTTGATCATACGCTAGACCTTGTTTGAGCCTTTGTTCTTATATACTAGTGATGATTCGGATATTGATAACTTATTTGGAATAGGCAGTCATCATTTTTTTTTGTTGAGGGTTTGTAGGACTTCTTTCTTTTTTTGATTTTGTTATCCCTGTTTTTTTCCTGACTGCTTCTTTTTGAATTTACAGTCAGCGGGATGCCCCAGTTTCGTAAGTCCCCTTTGTAGGTTTAGACTTTTTGGGCTTTTCATTTATGAATTTTTTTTTGATAATGACTGCCTGTCCTTATGATTGTTCTGAACCATCAATGTCTTTTGCTTTGTAAGGACCTCTTTGGTGCCATTTGCTATGCACTTGGATCAACTGAGAGACTACCCTGCCCCAGGTTATGATTAAGGGTTTTAAATTTCGAAAAGAAAAACTCCTACTTCTTTGGCTCAGAGGGGTTGACGAGGGATTATCATCCTTATAACTCCAGTGTTTAGGGATTGAAACAATGCTTATACCTCATCAGCGGGGTCCGTTCAAAAGCATACTGTAAAGATCGTGGTATCGTTTTCGTCATCCTCCCTCAAGAGGCTTAGAATTATTAATCAAGAGTTGACATCAGAAAAAATATGAAAATAATTTGCGTATAGTGAATACGAATATATTGCTTCAAAACAGACATATGCGATGCATTAATGGAATAACAATGTTTAACATGAATAAATGTTTGCACAATCAAAGCACAACACAACTTGAACATTCGAATGAACAAAAGTTTCCTAGTCTCAGAGCTTGTCACTTCAAGAGGTGAGCCTTGGAGGGATGGTAGGAAAATTCAGCCTGACCATCTTGTGTGAATTCCAGTGCTCCTTCATCAATCAGGTCCTGAATCTTATTCTTCAAAGCCCAACAATCCTCTGTAGCATGCCCCGGGCTATCAGAATGATAAGCGCAGCGAGCGTTGGGGTTATACTTTGGTGACGTTGTGTTTTGAAACTTCGGAGCCTCTTTTAGAGTTACCAGCTTGGTCTCCAGCAACTGTGGCAATATCTGGGATAAGGTCATGCTGAGCCAAGTGAACTGCCTTCTCTCGCTCTTTTGTTGGTTGCGATGTTGAATTTGTGACACTGGAGCCGTTTGGGGAGCTCTCTCCTTGCCTCTTTGTCTCAAAGGTGGTCGAACGATGACTGGCTTTTTACCCTTAGGCTTTTGCCCCAGCTGGTTACCCTGAAGCAGTTGGTTGACGAGAAACCAGAGCTCGTCTTGTCTTTGAGCTAACCCTTGAATAGCAGTCACCTGCCCCAGCATCTGGGCTTTCAATGCATCCACCTCAGCTTGTAGGTGTTTCAGCCTTTCACCCTCAGCACTGTTTCTAACAAAGGTCTCCATGAGAAGTGTCCTTAGCTCCTCCTGCCCCTTGGATAGATTCAGGAGGATTTCCCCGAACCGAGTCTCTTGAGCAAGACAGTCCTGGTTATCTGGTTGGAAGGCCATTGCTGAAATAAACAGCGAGAAAGGTAAGTGACCTGCAACAAAGATACCTGTTATGTAATGATGTGTATGACATGCATGCAATGTTTTCAAGGATCCCGCGGGGTAAACAAGAAAATTTGTTAGAACTCGGGTCCGGTAGTTCGATTGAAGGAACTGCATGTTGTTGAGAGTCCTTCTTCAAAGGGTCAAAGGCTTACCATATCAAGTGGGTCATAGCCCCTGACTTTAGTCATCATGTCTGGTTTTGATTTTCAAACAACCTTGGTTAGGGAACCTTCTTCAGGAGTCAAAGCTCACCATATCAAGTGGGTCATAGCCCCTGACAACTTTGTCTAGAGGAAAATAAATCCTCTTTGCCCCTTGCTAGATGTTTGATTCATCATGACCTGCATCACAAGCCCTTGAGATCCTTGAAATGGGTTAGGATGTATGCAATGGTATGATGTCATGATGCGTGGGGTAATGTAGGTAACCCTGTTATGAGTCCCAATTAAGGACTGCAAACCAAAACCTGCAAGACACTTAGTAAACTTGTCAGGAGTCCCAATTAAGGACTAAAACAGACCCTGCATGAAACTTGGTAAACCTTGTTATGAGTCCTGGTTAAGGACAAAAAAACCTGCAGGAAATTCAGTAGAACTTGCTATGAGTCCTAATTAAGGACTATAAACAACACCTGCAAGCAAACTCAGTAAACCCACCATGAGTCCTAATTAAGGACTATGGAAAAAAACCTGCAAAAACTTAGCAAACCCTGCTATGAGTCCCCATTAAGGACTATAAGCAAGCCCTGCAAGTAATTCCTGCGTTAGATAACAAGCATGCAAATAGTCAAGTACGAAGGCACACAAGTCACACAAGGCAAGCCCCTAAAGTTTAAGGCCAGCATGAGGTCTGGGTATTACCCTTTTGAAGTTGGTGGGTTCAACCTGTCCTATCAAAGTAACCGGGTTCTAAGGGTCCCAATATCACGGGATTGCTTTCATTGTTCATCGTTTCGATTTAGCCACTGAACTGGCGACCGAAATATTCCAGGAAAGCAACCCTCAACTGAGTGTAGTATCGAGTATCAACCAACCTCGGACTGCACCAAAGTCAGTTATCTCACTACCCTAAAGAGGCCAAGATAGTTCAATTAAGGTTCCTAAGGTCTGTTGATGCTTCACGACACCACGCGGAGGCCCCGTACTCTCCTTGACTGAACTCAAGGGTTACCGGTACACACCAAAGTGCCACATCAACGTAGCAGACTGTTTCAACCATGTCAGTATACCCCACACAGTTCCCTCACAGCCTTGTTGCTACTTTCTAAGAAGGTATCCCCAGATCCGGGTTAGGATCTATAGAACTCCCAAGACAGTCCCACAATTTAAAGCAAGCAAAGCAATACAATTGAAAACACAGTTATGAACTAAACCCTAAGGTACACCTCACTTTAAGTTAAATCCCCAGCAGAGTCGCCAGTTCTGTGATCGGTGGATCTGGAACTGACTGTTTAACGCTGGTTCGCGAAATGTCGCGGAAGCAAGAGTCGCCACCGTCTTTTATTTTCTCCAAATGGAAAGGACAAAAGCACAGAAAAATTCCTTATAGAGATTGCTCTCGGTTCGGGAGGTAGGTTATAGAAAGGGAAGGTGTTAGCACCCTTTCTATCCATGGTTATCCATGGGCTCTTAGATACTTGCTCATTGTGTTTTCAAAATTGTTTGTTTGCTTTTCAATTGTGGGTTTAAAAAGTTTCTTTGAAAATTCCAGTTCGACTCTTGTATCGGTCCTCAAGAGTGTTTGAAAAATTGCTTTCGAAAGCTTTTTGAAAAGGTGTCGGTGTGAAAAGTATTTTTGATTTGTTTTGAAATTTAGAGCAAGTATCTAGAGTCGTCTACCTACCCTAAGGAATTCGTCTGTGTAAATGTCCTTTAAAGTAGTGCCATCCCACCATTGAGAGGTAGGTAGCACCACCGTTGGAGGTGTTCGGGTCAATTCGAGGTTCGGGACATGGTGATCACCAGAGCAATGGGAAGACACCTTAGAAGCTACCCTCATGCCAGGTTCCCGGATCATGAGGACTTACTAAGACATCCTCTACTCGACGATCACCTTTCGAGGCAAGGCAACAGTGAGGCGTACCCTAGGGGTGGTGTGTGCGATTCCTGTGTCGTTTTCATTTGCATTTATCTTGTCATGTTATTGGTGTTCTACGCTTGTTTTTATTTTTGTCCATACATTCTTTCATGCCATTATTTAATAGTTAAAATATTGCGAGAAATAAAAATTCTAAGCTATTACAAACGGCGCGGGTCCACATCGCCAAAATTAAACCAGGACCCGATTTGACAGAAAAATAAAAATAAAGAAAATAAAGAATTTTAAAAGTGCGAAGAGTAAATTACATGGCTTCGGGAGAGATACATAAATATTTAAACAAAATAAAATAAATATGCGAATAAGAATTAAATCGAAACGAGGGCGTTGGACCCTTTTTAATTAAATTAAACTAAACGATGAAATTAATTAATTAAAAAAAGAAAAGGGATTGTTTTTGGTATTTTTAGTGTTTTAGGATTTAATATGAAAAAGAAAGAATTAATTGAAATTAAATGCTAACCCTAATTCTATTTGTTTTTTTTATTTATTAAGAAAAGAAGATTAAAACCTAATATTAACCCTAATTAATTTACATGCAAATTTAATTATAGAAATAAATATTTAATTATTTAATTATTATGGAATAAAAGAAAAAAGGATAAAAAATTAATATGAACCCTAATTCTATGTTTTTTTAGATTTTTATTAAAAGAATTAAAATTAAAACCTAATTTAACTAATTAGTTTATGAACTTATTTACAAAATATTGACTAATTAAATATATTTAATTTTTGGTCTTTTCTGATTTTTTATGGTATTTTGTGATTTTATGAAAATATAATTAAATTGACATAATTAATTAAAAATAATAATTGAAAGTAAAAAAAATATAAAGAATAAATAAAGAATAATAAAGGAGTTTGCAAACCTGGGGGTTCAGACCCCAAATAGGAGGTGAGGCCCTTAGTAATCTGGCCCATTTATATCAAGCCTTTTGGACTTTGGCAGAACACGTGCATGTGCGTTGACTCAAGCTTATGATGTTCCTCCAATCTACGCCTTTGGATTGACCCTGATAAGCACGTGGAGGGTTTGATCTTGAGGGTGTATGATGGTCTTTACTATGGAAACTGCATGTGAATTTTTATTGAAAAATAATATGGGAATACTGAAGACCTGGGGCTCGAACCCTGGTCATGAACGTTGCTACCACTACGCCTTGCCAGCTGAACCAATTCACGCGTGTTAACATATAATAACGAACAAATAATATAAAAGAAAACAAATGTGTTAGTGGAAATCAGCGCGCGAAATTTAAACTGGCCAACCAACTTATGCCACGATATCATCTTCCTCGCTGTATATTTTTTTTCTGAAATAAGAACATATTAGCAACGGTTTTCAAGTGTTCTCTTAAGCCACTTTATGGAAAATAGCGAATAGCCCTATGATGCTCATAAATTGAGCGCGAGCATGGCTTCTTCTTCGTCCAAATGCGCTGATCATGACCATGGTAACGTAGTGTCCCAATTTTGCCTCATGTTAAAACCCCTAATTTGAAATCCTATAAACCCTAATGAACAACAATGGCATAATCGCGTATAATGCACAAAAATGCAATTAAACATATGGGTTAGCTTCAGAATTGCATAAGGAGTATGAATAAACAATTAAAATGTCATGAAAATGCGTAGATGTTAAAACACGATTATGAAAAAAAGTGGAAAAGTGTGACTTCTGTACAATGATTCCAAGGGTTATGTTTGATGTTTTTGATCCAGGAAGATTGCTTGAGGTCTTAGGAGTGAAATGGGATGAAAATTTCGCCTTGAATCGTCCTGCAAAGATGTTTTCAGTTATGGAGTTTTCTTGAAAAAAAATGCAAGTTGTGCAAGGGTTTTCTGAGCAGCTGCGTGGTTCCTTGCATTAGGTTTCTGTTCTATGCTTATGTAAGAATGAATTAGGTCAAAAAGAACCATCCAAATCTCTTGCATTCATGGTTTTTGGAATTTGATTTTCAAAGATCTTTTTCAATCTTTTTTCATGTGTTTTTGTACAAATCATGATCAATTCTCTCCAAATCTTTCCATATTGGATCATGCACGAATTATTGAGTAGATTTCATGCACAAAAAGATTGTAAAGCTTAGGTTAAATATTTTTCATGTATTTAATTTGATTTAAATGAATTATTATTAATAAAAATTCAAATAAATAAATAAAAAATGAAGAAATACTTCCCTTTGGGACAAGTGGTCGTGCACATGCCATGGATGATGAATTATGGAAGAAAAATGGGCCCATTAGCAATTTTAGGTCATTTGAACCAATGTTGACTTTTCAAAATATCCAAAACTTTCCCAACTTCCACAAGGCATAACTTGCTCAATTTTTAGGCTTTTCTCATGTTCTTGGACATTTTGGAAAGGACTTTGAGTCCTCTAACCAATGCCTTTGGTCCCATGTCATTTTGATTTACCAATCTCAAGTTATGGCCTTTGACTTAAAGTCCCTTTTTGTTGACTTTTGAAAATGACCTATAATGTTGAAATTGATAACTTTTTGTGAGAGCATTTCTTGGACTTGAAGTATGAAGATGAGTTGTAGGAAACGTCTTTCTCTTCAAAATGAGCTTTGGATGGAATTTTTCTGATAATCCATGTGAAAGTTATGCCCTGGTCAATTTACAGTTGACTTTTTCAACTGTCCAAATAAGGAAACTTTTGCATCTTGATGATTTTTTGAGCCAAGCTTTGAGAATCATGATCAAGCATTGATCAAATGATGTTTGTGGCTTCAAAATGATATGTTGACCAAAAATTTGAACTTTTGACTGTCAAATGACCATTTTGCCCCTATAGTTGACTGTAGTGCAATTAGGGTTTTGACTGTGCAATTTTGTGCTGAAAGTCTTGAAACTTGATATGAGGATACTTGACCATATTTGTAGGCATGTGAGACTTGATTGGACCTTTGGAAACTTCATTTTCTTGATCAGAACCAAAACCCTAATTTTGACTGTTCGGGCGGCCCTTGCACTGTGCAACCCTTGGGGAATTTTGGAAGCATGACTTGGCAATTTCTTGGAGAATATGGGAGGGCAAATTTTGGGGTACAACACAATGGTATGTTGATTTTGGTAAACTGCCTCTTGGGCTTGTCTTGCCTTTACTGATTACCCCGTTGTGGTTGGCGAGGTCGTTGTTGGACCCTTGGCGTAGAAGTCGTTTTGGAAGGTGTTTTTTCAACCAAATCCTCTTGTTTCAACTGAGGTTTATTAAAGACTCGATCCCCAATTCTCGTTGTTTGCTCCATATGATTTCATCCATCTTGATGAGACTTGTTGACTAGGGCTCTCAGCTATTCTTGTCCCCGAGCTAAATTTTGGATAAGAGCCATTTGATTACTCGTCTGGATTCTCATCCTTTCCATCTCAACTTGCAATTGCTCCACCTGGTCATCCTTGTTGTTGTCAGGATGTTTCTTGGTCAGATTCCCATTGAGGAGTGCTTTCAACTCTTCTTTTCCCTTGGATAGGTTGAGGAACATTTCCTTGAACCGGGCCTCTTGAGTTTGGATATCTCTGTCGTTCTATTTGAAAGCCATTTTATTTGCTGAAATAAACAGCAAGAAGATGAGAGACATGTACTGGAAGACCTGTTATGTAATGAAATGCATGATGTGTTTATGTGATGTTTTCAAGGGTCTCGCGGGGTAAACACAAGAAGATCTTAGAATCCAACTGTAGCTTAAATTGAATAACTTCATACTGTTGAATTTCCTTTTACGAGAATCAAGCTCACCATATCGAGTGGGTCATAGCCCCTGACTCAAGTTGTCGTGTTTTTGTTTTTTGAAGGCATTTGGTTAGAGGAAAATAAATCCCCTTGCTAGATGTCTGCTTTATCATAACCTGCATCACAGGCCCTTGAGATCCTTGAAATGGTTAGGGAAATGCTATATTATGATGCTATGATGTGTATGATATGCGTCAAGAAAAAATGTAGGGTGGTAAAGACAAGTATGTCTTGATAGAAATCCAGGTTATTGGATAATGACTCGTATCATCAGATAATAAACAAAACCCTACAAAGAATTCAAGTCGTTAGATAATGAAAGCAAACAAATCACACAAGTAACCTTAGGTTTAGGCTTGCATGGATTACATAGGTAAGTACCCTCTTGAAGTTTCAGTTGGCTCAACCTGTCCTATTAATAGTAATCGGGTTCTAAGGAATCTCATATCACTGACCTTTCTTTTAGGCATTGTTCTAGCTCAAGCACCAAAGTATTGCGGACAGAATATCCCAAAAGTCCAATCTCAATGAGTGTAGCATCGAGTATCAACCAATATTCGGTTGGAACCAAAGTCGGCCATCTCACTACTTTCTAATGGCTTAGGATGAGTCAATTAAAGGTTCTAAAGGTCAGTTAGCGCTTAATGACACTAAGGAAGCCTAATGTTATCCTTGACTGACTCAAGGAACATTAGTACAAGCCAGAGTATTACACTAACATAGCCATCACTTCGTCCATATTGGTCTATGCCGTACAGCCTCCATGATTTATTGCTACTTACCTAATAAGGTGCCCCAGATCCGGGTGTAGGATCTTTAACAATAACCCAAGCAACCCTTTAAAAATAAAGAAAGCAAAGCACACAAGGAAAGCAATTAAAATGATATAAACTCTAAGGTAACCCCATTTTTTATAAATCCCCAACAGAGTCGCCAGTTCTGTGATACAGTGGCAGAACCAACTAGTTATACTGGTTTTGCATTTGTGTTTGCAAATGTTGTAGTAAGCAAGAGTCGCCACTGACTTTTCTTTTATCCAAATTAAGGAAAGGGTGAAAAGAACAGAAAAATACCTTTTCGAGAATTTTCTGAGTAGGGGGTAGATTATGGAAAGGGAAGGTGTTAGCACCCTTTCCATCCGTAGTTATCCACAGGCTCTTAGATGCTTAGCTCATTTTAAAAGTACCTTGTGCTTTGTCTATTTTTGAAAAAATGTTTTGAAATGCCTTAGTGCGGCGATTCGCTTTGTGATAACTCTTGTATCAGTTCTCAAGAGTGTTGACAAAGCAAATGTTTTTGAAATGTGTAAGTGTAAAAGTTTATTTTATTTGAGAAAGCATCTAACAGCTATCTACTTGTACTCGAAAAGGTTTTTTCCTTTCCTCCTATCCTTTAGACAGTGTTATCTTACTATTAGTGAGTAGGTAGCCCTAGTCGTTGGATGTTTGAGGGACATGCGAAGGGACGTTACAGTCATGAAGGAAACTTGGAAAGGAATTTTAGTAACTGTCCTAAAGTTCTAAGATCACTTTTTACCGAGGCAACATTGATAGGGTCATCGAGAGACTTGTTATCTTTCAAACTAGAGGACAATCACTAAAACTTCTCACATTTCGAGAATTGTGATCGTTTTCTGAAGGCAATCGAAGTGGGATACCCTAGAGGTGCACATGTGCAATTGTGTTTAGTTCATCTATTTACCTTGTGCATTTAGGGTTTGCTAATGTTTTCTTTCAGTCTTGTCATGCAATCCTAGTTACTAGCAGTTAATATATACATACAGGAATTTAAAGTGCGGAAAGTTAAATCCTACGTTATTACAATGCTTTAGGGGAGAGTATTTACATCTCCAAATGGGGAAACATAAAGAAAGCGATAAAGTCCTATTTTAATCTATTACATTCCATCAGTAGATACAAAAATATGAAAAAGAATAATAGAAAAAGAAATATATGAACGCGCGCGAATTGGGAAAAATACGTCTAAAACCCTGAAAATTTCTAAGTAAACAAGAAAATCTTTTTTTGGTTTTGTTTATTTTAAGAAAATACAACCTAAGTCTATTTAATTTTAATTTCAAGAAAAGGTTAAAATGATTAATTAATTTGTTTACAAATTAATTTGATTAATAAAAACTAATCTAATGTTTTTTTGTGATTTTTTGATTTAAAGTTAATTTAAAATCAATAAAGAAATGAATAAAGCAAAATTAAAGATAGAAGAACCCTCCTTCGATTCAAAGGGAAAACATGGCCTTTCGATTCAGGGAAGAATGATGGGCTTTCGATTCAGATGAAGGTGTCTTTCGATCCAGGGGAAAATAGTTATCCTTTGATACAATGAACAGATATTACCCTTCGATCCAGTGAAGGGATGTGGCTTTCAATCCGGAGGGTACTGTTGAAAGAGCCCGATGGATCACCTGTGAGGGCACTGAATCTGCAAAGATACGTTAGCAAAATAAAGATGCAAGACCTTAGTATCAAACCCATGTCCTTCGATCATGTGTGCATTTGGTCTATTCAGGCTAGATCTGCAATAAGTGTTAGAAACAAAGCAAAATGTAAACCTGGTGTCAAACCCAGATCCTTAATCTTAAATATAAATCGAATGCATTACAAATGTTAATATATCATGCAAATGAAAGCATGATCTCTTGCCCATTCTTACCAATAGTTGGAAGCTTCGATTTGGCACTTTTGGATGTAGAGATGCTTGCTTAGGGGTTGGTGATTGGGAACACTTCCTGCAGACTTTAGGGAGTGAATATAGTGTTGCTGAAGAATCCTTCGATTGGGACTACTTATGAGGATTTTGATAGTTTTAATATGCCTTATGAGGCAGTGTGTGCGTGTGTATATGGTCTCCTCTTTTTGTTTTCTTTTTCTTTTGAAGCTTGCTAGTGTGCTTCTTATATAGAGGGGGTGGAGAGGACAAGAGGGCAAAGGAATAAACAACCATTAAGTTGGTGTTTTAAGGCCATAAATATCACTTTGAAACTTTGCCAAAGACATGGTTTCTTGTCCCTTTTTGAATTTTCTATGAACCTGGACACAATTGGCTCCTTCGAATGCCCTTTAACATTGCTCTTCGATTGGCCTAGAGTCTTGATTCGAAGTGTTCAGAAACCTCCTTATTAGAGCTTCTTCGATTGAGTCTATCTACTTTCCCTAGCTGCTTGATTCAAACAACTCAGACGAAAACTTCATTCTGGCCAATCAAAAACCTCCTTTGTCAACACCATTGAATGCCATTACACAAGAGGCTTGGGCCTGGCCACATGTAGGACCAAGACCCATCATAAGACAAGCTTATATTCAGTAACCATGTGTCCTTTGAATGGACCAATGAATGCTTCTTCGAAGGGACCTTATGAATGCGCCTTCGAAGGGACTAACATGTGTGTCGAAGTATGGAAAACTGTTTCAAAGGGGACCATTGCCCAGTTGAAGCTGGCACAAAGGCAGCCAATACCTTGTGGGTCGAAGGAAGCTTTTTGCCTGGTGGATTAAACGCAAATCTGAAAGAGTCTTGGCCTTGTGTGCTGAAGGCAAGCTGAAGAGGGGGCCTTTGCCTTGTGAATTGAAGGCATGTCTGAAGTAGCCTTTTGTCTTGTGAATCGAAGACCATTGAAAGGGTCCTTTTGCCTTGTAGATCAAAGGCAAGTTGATGGGTCTTTTCCTTGTGAAACCAAGGCAAGCATGAGGAAGCTTTGTGAATTAAGCTTGATCGAAGGAGATTCAACACCCAATCGAAGCTTGTATGCAGGAGTTCACTGTTGGTGAATGGAAGTAAACTTGTAGGGGATTCTTGCTTGTGAAGCTGGACCAAGGCTTGTTTGAAGGGGAACCAACACACAATCGAAGTTGATGGGCCAATGCTTGGTCGAAGGGTTTTAGGAGTCCAATCAAAGCTTGTTGTTATACCAATCAAAGGACAATGTTTAACTTCCAATCGAAAGACACTTTGCTAACATTAAAAAATTTCATTTTCTTTAGGCAAGTGTTTGTAACCACCCATATAAGAGAAAAAAACCTTGGGAAACATGAGAGGGCAAATTTTGGGGTACAACAGACACATACCTCGACGAGAGAATGAAGAGGCTAATGACCTAGCACAAGAAGCTTCAGGATACAAAAAAGACCAAAATGAAGAACTTATTCAGGAAAGAGAGAAAGTTCGAGCAACTTGGTTATCTCATTCAGATTTGTCAATAATAAAGTTAGGGGTTGTAGATGCCGAAAATTCTTAGATTTTAACTATTTATAATGGGCAAGAGAATGATTGGAGAAAGCCATTGTTCGACTATCTGCGCATCCCTACGGGGCCGACAGATTGTAAAATCAAGTATCGCCCCCTCAGTTATGTTTTGATAGAGAACGAATTATTTAAGAAAACTGCTAAAGGAGTATTGCTTAAATGCCTTGGAGAAAGTGAGGCATATGTAGCAGTGTCAAATGTGCATAGTGGAGCATGTGGCGCACATCAAGCAGGACACAAAATGAAATGGCTTTTGGTGCATTCAGGTGTCTATTGGCCTTCAATGTTAAAAGATTGCATCGAATTTGCTAAAGGTTGTCAAGAATGCCAAGTGCATGGGGCATACAACATGTTCCTGTAAGTGAATTACATGCAATTATAAAACCCTGGCCATTCAGAGGATGGGCTTTAGATATGATTGGAGAAATATAACCAGCGTCATCAAAATAGAAATGATATATTTTAGTTGGTATTGATTATTTTACAAAATGGGTCGAGGCAGTAGCCTTAACAAATATCGACCAAGAAGCTGTTATTGATTTTATACAAAATCACATCATATGTCGGTTTGGGATTCCAGAAACAATTACAACCGACCAAGGATCAGTGTTTACTGAACGAAAAATTCAAGAATTTACACAAGAAGTTGGAATTAAATTGTTAACTTCTACTCCTTACTATGCTTAGGCAAATGGCCAAGTCAAAGCTATCAATAAAGCAATAATTAGCCTAATTAAGAAGCATGTAGGAAAGAAGCCAAGGAATTGGCATAAAACACTAGATCAAACCTTATGGGCATGTAGAACTTCCCCTAAGGAAGCAACAAGAACTACTCCATTTCGACTTGCATATGAGCATGACACAATGTTACCAGTGGAGATACATGTTCAATCAATAAGAATCCAAAGACAACATGAAATACCATCTGAGGATTACTGGAATATGACGGAGGATGAGCTTGGCGACTTAGATAAAGAAAGGATGTTGGCCCTTGATTCGTTAATAAGACAGAAAGAAAGAGTTGCCAGAGCTTATAATAAAAAAGTAAGAGATAAAGTATTCATTGTCGACGATTTAGTATGGAAATTAATATTACCTATGGACAAAAATGATAGAGTCTTAGGAAAATGGTCCCCAAATTGGGAAGGGCCTTTTAAGGTGATGCTAGTTTTTTCAAAGAATGCCTATGAACTTGAGGAGTTAGCCCCAAATCGACGGATATTAAGGGTAAATGGTAAGTACTTAAAAAGTATAAGCCCATTCTTAAAGAATTCAAAATTTCGACAGAATGAATATTCGTCGAATCGAAAAGCTAGTAAAATTGTGTTCGAAACCAGCAAATTCAAAACATGCATAAAATATGTACAATAGAGGAAGATATATATATATATATATATATATATATATATATATATATATATATATATATATATATATATATATATATATATATATATATATATATATATAAGACAAATAAAGAAAGGTGCCATTAAAATTTGGCTTAAAGCCAAAAAGAAACCACAAGATCATTGATACAATGATTAAAAGTGTTTAAATTTGTTTTGGAATGACCGCAATTCACCATGGAGGTTTACGGCCTGATATTCAAAATCTTTTGCTTGAGTCCTAAGTGTTTCAAGCTCCATTTTGACAGAAGAAATTGCTTCACTTACGGACATAACATCCACGACTATTTGGTCAGCCTTTGCTTGAGCTGGATTAATAACGTTATTAATTTCTTCCTCTTGCTTTGCAATCGATTCTAATTCCATGTTGAGAGCAGAAATATGGTCACGTATTTCAGCAGCTCTTTTCTGTTTGGGACCCATTCCTGTTTTTTTCTTTTCAATCATTGATAATAAATAAGTGATTTCTTCAGTGGCTTATACCACCATATCCAAATTCTCTTTCATAAAAGCTTCCTTTGACTCGACCTCTTCCTCATTTGCCCTAATATTTTCGACATTTTGGAGTAGAGGAATAAAGAATTTCTCAAATTCCGTTATCATAAACGTGGATTATTCTGAAGTGTTAAGCTTTTTCATTTGAGTGAGAGCGTCTGAAAGCTTTGGGCCAAGAGTTGGATTAGAATGAAGCAGATGAGGTAAATTAGGATTCAAGGCATGAGTCCGAGTTTTAGTCATTAATCGTTTAACTTTGATTGCTTCAGAACCTATTTTGTCATTATGTGCTTGAGATTGGTTGGAGTCAGAAGAAAGAGTGCGAGAACTCACGAAGCGACGCAACCTAGCAATTTCTTCTAGAGCAGAAGGCTTGGCTCCCATGTGTTTTGGTGTAGTAGGTGAGTCGACCTTTGCTTTCCCAGAAGAAGTGAGAGGCGTGCCTTGTGTGCCTTCAAGAGGGGGTAGGATTTGGAAGGTGGTACAATTTTTATTTTCCTCTGAACCCTGCAGGGAATCTGAGAGGCTAGAGTCAGATCTAGTCGAACTATAACCCTTATGTTTGGCAGGACTAGTGACTGAGTCAGAGTTACTAAGAGTATCCAGAATAGTCAGGTCAATAAACTCACCATCAACAATGTCGGGATTCTCATGATGATGAGGGGAAGAAGTTTCTGACAAAGGAGTATAGTTAGGCACACTTAGTTGTTGGCCAGAGACATTAACCTAAAGAAAGCAAGAAAAGATATCAGCCAAATAAATTCAACAAACAAAAAGGAAAAAGAAACTAAAAAAGTAATCTGCTAGTACCTGTGCCGACGGATTAAGATCGACAGACTCATCCTTAGCTGAAGCATCAACAACGTCTTCCATTGGGTTTGGAGCTTTATCAATTCTGGGAGCATGGGTCTAAGTGACAATGGTTGTGTCGACCACTATAGTGTCAACACCTAGATCTAAGGTAGCTTCAGGATTTTCAGCCAAGATCACTTTACGTCTCTGTGATACGGGGGGAGAACTGACTTGAGGTTTTGCGCTTGTTTTCGCAAATGTTTCGGTTGAGCAAGAGTCGCCACCGACTTTTTATTTATCCTAAGGAAAGGTTAAAAAAGCACAGCAAAAACCTTTGAGATGTTTTCTTGGGTTCGGGGAGTAGATTATAGAAAGGGAAGGTATTAGCACCCTTTCTATCCATGGTTATCCATGGGCTCTTAGTTACTTGCTTAGATCAACTTGCCTTGATTTTCAATTGTTTGAAATGGTGCTTTGTGTGTGTGTTTGAAAATGTTTTGAAAAGAGGCCAATGTGGTGGCAACCTTTGTAATGACCCATGTTTGGATGTATACAAAGGTGTACTATCTTTTGAAAAGTTTTCAATGTTTTTGAAAGTTGTTTTGAAAGTGTGTTGTGAGGTGTGGTTTTGAAAAATAGGCAAGTGTTTTTGTTTTGCAAGTTGGCAAGTAATCAAGAGTTGTCTACTCCTAAATTTACTCAAAGATCTTTGCTATGTTTTAACCCTTTTAACAATTTTGTTCCACCATTGTATTTGGTGGACAATCTTGTGTTAGGATGTGAACGGGACGGGCGCGGGTCATCGTTTAGACCACGATTGCAATGGTGCCAAGTGTCTTTGGGCAATTTTTCCTTTAAGGGACTTAATCATTTTTAGGCAACTTTCGAAACCGTCATCGAGGGACTATGATCATTTGAATTGTTTTGTTTTTGCCAAAGACACCTAACATGCAACATGGCCCTTTATTGAAGGCAACAAGTGGAGTAACCCTAGGGGTGCAAGTGTGATTGGTGTTGTCCATTTTCATGCTTTTTTGTCTTTGAATTAGGTCAAGTTATTCGTTATTTGATTTTTGCATACAAAACCCTAAGTCTATCATGGCATATTTAGAAAGCTTTTAAATGCGGAATTTAAAGGTCCTAAATTATTACAATACAATTATGGGATGGGGGGTACAAATGTTCAAATGGGGATGAGACTTAATAGGAGGATAGTGTCCAATATTTACAACCAAATTGAATATACAAATTAATTTAATTGTACAATAATTAAATAAAATAAAATAAATATGCAAGATGCAAAAAAAATGATTTTTATATGTATGTAAAAGTGTTTTTCATGTGACAAATAAACAAAAATAAAAGGTTAATTTTTTGGGTATTTTTCATGTTTAGGGCAAAACTCTAATTTGCTAAATAAAATGTATTTATTATTTAATGTATGCCATATTTATTAATTATGTACAAAAAATAAATAAATAAAAATATATTGTAAAAAAGGTATTTTTGAGGTTAAATATTAATAAAAATAAAAATGTATATTTTTTGTATTTTTCCCTAAATATTCTAATAAATATATAAGTATTTATAATATTTACTAAATATATTAAATATGTACAAAAATAAAAATATTTATTATTTACAAAAAAAGTATATTTTTTATAAAATATTTTCAAAAGATAAAATAAAATAAGATCAGAAAATAAAATGTATTGTGTATTATTTTTGTATTTTAAATAGGAGTATATTATATATTTATTTACATATGTAACTAAATGAAACAAAATAAATACCAAAAAAATACAAAAAGAAGGTGAAAAATATTTTTTAATGTTTTTTATATTTTAACAAAAAATAACAAGTCAGAAACAAAAAGAAAAAGTCAAAAAATGATAAAAATAAACACAATGGGCCAAGGGGGTGCATGTGTGAAAATATGGTGTAAACAGAAAAAACAAAACAAGCCCAACCCAAAGAACTTTGTCTTCAACCTCTGGCCAGATTCAAACAAAAAACGCGCGTTTTTCCTTGTCCCTGCTATCTCTTGATCCTTTGGCTTTTAACAAAAACTTAAAACATGAAACCTGTAGAGCTTGAAGCCACGATTCTAGACATATAAAGAAGTTAATCTAACTCTCAGAAATGAGGGAGAATTTCTTCTCCCCCAATTCCTGACCTAGTTTTTTTTCAATGTTCAGGTCTTAAATTCTCTCAGCACATGCAATATAAATGGAAAGTGAGGATATGGGTGGCTTCAGGGACATGAGTATGACATAACTTCTTCACAAACCTAAGCCTAGATATGCCTGGATTAAGAGATAGAAGTTCAAACTTTTACCTGTTCAGCTTGATTCGTGTATGACAATGGAGGCACTTTCACTGCAGTGTGAGGACTTGTACAACTTGCTTGAAGTTCAGGGATGCTTCTCCAATGCTTGGTGCGCTTTGAAACTAACTGAAACGAGCTATGTAACTCAACCTGCACAACTGAAAAAAATGAAAATGGTGAACTTGGTTAGAGGTGTTACAGTCTGAAGCTAGGGCTTGGGATAGTTTGTATGGATGTTATGGAGAGTGTTTGAGGTGGTTTTGGCCAAGGCGCACGAATGGATTGAGTTGTGCAACTCAATCTGCAGGGATGCCCTGTTTTGCGCAGTTCAATGGTGTTTCTGTGAATGGGGAGGTATTGAAGGTGGTTAGGTCGTGTCTTAGCTCAGTTATGATGTATGGAAAATGTTTACAAACTTTGCTTTGGCTTGTCTTGCAGAAAAATGAGAGTTGGTGTACAAAATGCAAGCTTTCTTCTATCTTAAGCAAAAGTTGTCAAGTTGGAATGTAGGCTACCACAGGCCCCTCAAGTATGCTGCAAATGTTAGTCTTGATCAGTGGGATATGTCCATGCCTTTGTGCCTCAAAGATCTGCATTGTACCTCATGGATTGTAAACTTGACATAAAGTTCACCTTTTCAAAAATGGCTAAGTCACTTTTTCCAAATATGGCTTAATTCTTCATGTAATGACCAAATGCACAAAATAACATCTTGGCACAATGGATTGGCATTTAATTATTGAGTAAGAAAAGGATTAGAGGCCTGTAACTAGCTTGTGCAAGCTGACTTGAAAAAATGCAAAGTGTATGAACATGAAAATGGCTCATGAACAAAGTGACTTTTTCCTATATTGACAAATTCGATTCTCCCTAACCACAAGGATGTTTGAGAAGTTCTTGGACAATTTGGAAAGCTTGGAATGTGTACTACAATCCATCTTTGTAATGCAAGTTGAGATTCCAAGTGGAAGCATGTGAAAAGTGGCCATGAAGTTAGGCAAAAATCCTGCCTAGAATAGGTCAAAAAATTTCTAAGTTAAGAATGTTTTGCACCCCTATTCCAAAATTCATAACTTGAGCTACAAGCTTCTTTTGAGGAAACTTTGTGAATCTAAGTTGTAGATTTTTCAATGGACTATAACTTTCATGTTTTGAGTTTTGCTTGAATCCAAATGCATCTTGGTGAAAAAATGGGACAAAGTTAGGAAAAAATTAGGGATTTTCATAACTTAGAAAAATTCTAAGTTATGAAATTTCTTCATTTCAAACCCTAATTTGTGATTTTTGATTTCTTGATGAACAAGCTTCATGATTTGACATGTTTTGATGAAAAATGAATCTTGACACTTGATTTTGACCAAAAATTCAAAGTTTGACTTTTCAGTATACAGTCAAAAATTGATCAGTTGACTGGAAAATTCATCTGTCAATCTTGTGCAATTGGGATCTTTTGAACTTGTTGAACATGTCAAGACAATGTCATTGAATCCTTGAGTCCATATGTGAGCTTGGTTTGCCATTGGCTAGGTCAAACAGTCAAAAAAATTGCCTTTGTGCAGTCAAAACCCTAAAAATGACCATTTTGCCCTTTTGGTGATCTGATCAAATTTCTTGTGGAATTGTGATCCAAACTTGACCAAATGGTCCATATGAGTTCATAATGTTGATGTGGGTCAAAAATCATGAGGTTTGACTGTCAATTGACCACAGTTGACCTTTTCCCCCAATACAACTGATTTCTAGGTCAACTGTCCAATTGACTGGGCAAAGATTGGAATCAAGGCTTGAAACTTGGTATGGATAAACTTATGGGTCCAACATGAAGCATGAAAGTCATATTGGGCATTTTAGGTCAAAACATCTTTGTGCAAACACAAACCCTAATTTGGGTCAACAGTGCAAGGAGGAGTCTTGAGCAGAGCAAACCCTAACTGGATCTTGAGCTCCAAGGGTCTTGTGGTGAGAAAATATTGAGAAATGGGAGGGAAAATTTTGGGGTACAACAGTTGCCCATGTTCAATCTTCTTGAACCTGAAGAGTTAGATTGGCAAGTTTGCCTTTCGCGACTCGAGGGTAAAAGGAGATTGGACACTAGAGTGCCCTGAAATTTGCACTCGCATAGTAGGGTATCAGCAATGTGATGACGGGAATGGGCTTATAGATGCCATTTGGAGAGATAGGATGGATAGGAGGATGGGCTTATAGATGCCATCTGGAGACGTGACAGAACCTTGTCGGGAATGGGCTTATAGATTCCATTTGGAGGTGTTGATCGCGTAAGAGATTCCTTAGCGAGAACTTGCGTATTTTGAGAAAGGAAGATGGTTTCCTGGCTTGTTACAGGTGTTTATCTTCAAACTCTTCATGCAGATATGCCCTGGCTAGATACAGGAGTCGAATCCATAATTAGTTATTCACAGATGTGCCCTGGCTAGATACAGGAATCGAATCTGGAACTTCAAAAGGTTGTTTACAGACGTGCCCTGGCTGGATACAGGTATCGAATCTCTAAAATGTTCATGTAGACGTGCCCTGGCTAGATACAGGTGTCGAATCTACAATCAGTTACTCACAGATATGCCTTGGCTAGATACAGGTATCGAATCTGGAATTTGTCGTCTTCAGATATGCCCTGGCTGGATACAGGAATCGAATCTGGAATTTGTCATCTTCAGATATGCACTGGCTGGGTACAGGAATCGAATCTGGAATTAGTCATCTTCAGATATGCCCTGGCTGGATACAGGAATTGAATCTGGAATTAATCGCTCACAGATATGCCCTGGCTAGATACAGGAATCGAATTTGGAATTGCAAAAGGTTGTTAGAGATGGCTTTCCCGGATGGATACAGGTGTAAACCTCTGACCTGAGAATGAAAGATAATTTCCTGGCCTGTTATAGGGGTTGATCTTCAAACTCCTCATGCAGATATTCCCTGGCTAGATACAGGTATCGAATCTATAATCCATCACTCACAGATATGCCTTGGCTAGATACAAGTATCGAATCTGGAATTGCGATAGTTGATAGTAATCATCTTTGGACTGACGCTTTCCTGAAAAGATGAAACATTAGTTGTATGCAATGTCATGATGTATGAGATGCACGATGTCATGATGCTCAAAATGAGATAGTGTTGTATGCACTTTATCATATATGTAAGCAGGATGTATGAAATGTGAAATGTCTATGAATGTATTTCGTCTAGGAAAATAAATCCTTGACGAGTGCCAGGAGTTTGTGGAATCCTGGGCTGACGTTGAAGAGTAGAGTTCTTCGCTTCCGCTGGGGATGATGGTTGCAAGAATAAACCGGTAGGAGAAGATGACTCCGTTGGGGGATAAACTTGTTGGAGAGATTACTCTTAGGGGAATAAAATAGGTGAAGAGATCACTCTGCGGGGTATTACTCTGTGGGAAGAGATACTTCGCTGAGGTTTTGATGAGAGCTCCGCTGGGGATTCCACTGATATGTTATGTTGGTGAATTTGATGAACTCCGCTGGGGATAGGAAGAACTTCGCCGAGGACGATCTTTCCGCGGTAATTAGCTGAGGAGAACCCATTTATACCCTGGTGGGGAAATAACCTTTGAATAAAGTCGGGGAGATGCGTTCGTACTCTGCAGGTGATTAGCTTCCAGAGACTACTGAGGATATGGATTCCACTTTCCTGGGGAAACTTTTGAGATTGTACTGGGGAATGGTTCCACTGGGGTGTCTGGTATTCCGCTGGGGAACAATCTTAGATTAAGACCGTCGGGGATGCTTGTGGAGGAATGTCTATACTCCGCTGGGGAATGTTGAGATCTTCTGGGGATACCCAACTTCCTTAAGGCTGACAGTAGACTAACACTGCTTGGGGAGAGTATCGCTGACTTGCTAGGGGAATAAAGTGCCTTTTCGGGGCTGACGGGAGACTAGCTCTGCTTGGGGAGAGTATTGCTGAATCTTGTTTTACTCTGTGGGGAGTTGAGGTAACTTGGTTACATTCTTCAGCCGAATCTACCTTGGTACCTTGGTGGACAGAGCAAATAGATTGCTTGGGCAATTCTAAACTGCCCTTGTTTCTGATGTCATCTGTAATTAGTCCTTTGTTTCGCATACAAATATTCATGATTAGCAATTAATGTCAGGTGCATATATCAAAATGAACATTGGACACTCTTCGCAAAACAAAAAAGAAAAAGGAAAAAACGATGGGTAATTTGTCTGAAAAATTAAACTTGTATTGATTTTGAAATTTGCCTGTAAATAGGCATTTTTGTACAAGAGGTTGACGTCCTAGTAAGAGAATGCCGCCGAGAAACATAGAGTTTATACAATTTTGAAAAGGAAACAAAACAGCTATGTGAAAAATAATCCCACTGGGTTCCAACTCTGTTATCTCCTTTATGTCTTCAAGCGTCTCATCACTCTGCTGCTTAGTTGAAGATGAAGCTGATTGATTGGAGTCATCTGAACCTGATAGTTGATGCCGAATTCTAGATGCAAGGTGATCCAATGAGACATAGTATTACGCTTTATCCCTAACTTTTGCCCGAACCCTTTTGGTTCGCCGGGAAGCCCTTATTTTTGCCTAGGCGTGTCAACCTAGCGGGTCTTTAATCACGCGTAGTATCTTTTTACTATGTCTGCATTGGCGGGGTGAGGAAGGTCATCACCATCCATGGTGGTCAGAATCATAGCTCCTCCTGAAAAGATATGCTTAACCACAAATGGCCCTTCGTACGTAGGGGTCCATTTGCCCCTGGGATCACCTTGAGGAAGAATGATGCGCTTGATTACCAGGTCTCCGACTTGATACTCTTGTCGTCTGACCTTCTTGTTAAATGCCCTGATCATCTGCTTTTGGTACGTCTGACCATGACACATAGTAGTGAGTCTCTTTTCGTCAATTAGGTTTAGTTGATCAAGCCGAGTCTGGATCCAGTCATCTTCGTTCAAGCCTGCATCCTTCATTATCCGGAGAGAGGGTATCTGGACTTCAATAGGCAAGACTGCCTCCATACCATAGACCAAGGAAAAGGGAGTTGCCCCCGTTGACGTCCGTGCTGAGGTACGGTACCCATGAAGAGCAAACGGTAACATTTCGTGCCAATCTTTGTAGGTCACTGTCATCTTCTGCACAATCTTCTTGATGTTCTTATTCGCCGCTTCTACAGCCCCATTCATCTTCGGCCGGTAGGGAGAAGAACTATGGTGCTGTATCTCGAATTACTCGCAGAGCTCAGTGATCATCTTGTTGTTAAGATTGGTACCATTATCCGTAATGATCCTCTCAGGTACACCGTATCGACAGATCAGGTTGTGCCGAATGAACCGTGCCACGACGTTCTTGGTTACGGTAGCGTAAGAAGCTGCTTCAACCCACTTTGTGAAGTAATCAATCGCTACCAAGATGAAGCGATGCTCGTTGGATGCCGTAGGTCGGATCTCGCCGATCATATCAATGCCCCACATTGCAAAAGGCCAAGGTGTTGTCAAGACGTTCAGAGGAACCGGAGGGATGTGCACCTTATCAGCATAGATCTGGCATTTATGACAAGTTCGAGAATGTTGATAACAGTCGGCTTCCATTGTAGACCAGAAATATCCTGCCCGAAGGATTTTCTTTGCCATGGTATGTCCATTGGAATGTGTTCCGAAGGTACCTTCATGTAGCTCTGCCATGATCTTTTCTGCTTCAGTCTTATCCACACAATGCAGTAAGGTTGAATCATGGTTTCGCTTGTATAGAATGCCATTGCTGAGGAAGAATTTTGCAGCGAACCTTCTCAGGAACTTTTTGTCATTAACAGATGCACCGTCGGGGTATTCTTGAGCTTCCAAGTACCTCTTTACTTCATGATACCAGGGTTTTTCTGTTACCTCTTCAGTCTCAAGATCGTAGCAATGTGCAGGTTCATCCAGCTTCTAAATAATGATCCGGGGAGCCTCATTGTCCCATTTGACTTTGAACATAGAAGACATTGTAGCCAACGCGTCTGCTAACTGATTCTCCTCTCTTGGGAAGTGTTCAAAAGTTATCTCCTCGAAGTGGGGAATCAACGTCAATACATACTCCTTGTAAGGAATAAGATTTGGGTGTTTCGTATCCCACTCGCCTTTGACCTGATTGATCACGAGAGCGGAATCTCCGAAGACACTCAGAAACTTGATCCTTAGGTCAATTGCAGCTTGAAGACCCATGATGCATGCCTCATACTCCGCCATATTGTTGGTGCAGTTGAAACATAGTCGGGCGGTGAGTGGAGTATGAGTGCCTTTAGGGGATATGATCACAGCGCCGATACCATTACCCAAAGAGTTCGAGGCTCCGTCAAAGTACATAGACCATCGGGATCCTTCCTCAGGTCCTTCATCCGGTCCAGGTACTTCACAATCAGTCACTACCATGATGTCCTCGTCTGGAAATTCAAAGTTCATCGACTGGTAATCGTCCACGGCCTGGTGCGCCAAATGGTCTGCCAATACACTTCCCTTGATTGCTTTTTGAGTCGTGTACTGGATGTCATATTCCGTCAAGATCATTTTCCATCTTGCTATTCTTCCGGACAAGGCAGGCTTTTCGAATATGTACTTAATTGGATCCATTTTTGAAATCAACAGAGTAGTGTGAGTCAACATATACTGTCTCAGCCGGCGAGCAGCCCATACCAAAGCGTAGCAAGTTTTCTCGAGCAGTGAATACCGGGTCTCACAGTCGGTAAACTTTTTGCTAAGGTAATAAATGGCGTGTTCTTTTCGGCCAGACTCGTCATGCTGCCCCAGCACACACCCCATTGAGTTGTCAAGTACTGTCAAGTATAAGATTAGAGGTCTCCCTTCAACCGGTGGCATAAGAATGGGTGGTTCTTAGAGATACTCTTTGATCTTTTCGAAAGCGGCCTGACATTCATCATTCCAACGTACCACTTGATCTTTCTTCAGCAGTTTGAAGATTGGTTCACAGGTAGCAGTTAGATGTGAGATGAATCGGGCAATGTAGTTCAAACGTCCTAGAAAGCCTCTGACTTCTTTCTCTGTCTTGGGAGTTGGCATCTCTTGTATGGCTTTCACTTTGGCAGGGTCCACTTGAATACCTTTGTCGCTTACGACGAAGCTTAGCAATTTTCCAGATCTCACCCCAAAGGTGCACTTGTTTGGGTTCACCCTCAGCTTGTACAACTTCAGACGGTCAAACAGCTTCCATAGATGGTCAAGGTGTTCCTCCTCAGTTTGGGACCTTGCAATCATATCATCAACGTATACTTCTATCTCATGATGGATCATGTCATGAAATAAAGCAACCATGGCACGTTGGTAAGTTGCCCCAGCATTCTTCAACCCAAAAGGCATGACCTTGTAGCAAAAGGTGCCCCACTAAGTAACAAAAGTGGTCTTCTCCATGTCTTCAGGAGCCATCTTGATCTGATTATAACCGGAGAAACCGTCCATGAAGGAGAATACTTTATGCTGAGCAGTGTTGTCAACCAAAACGTTGATATGAGGCAGAGGGAAATCATCCTTAGGGCTCTCCCTATTCAAATCCCTGTAATCAACACACATTCGGACCTTACCATCCTTCTTCGGCACTGGAACCACGTTGGCAACCCACTGAGGGTAAGAAGTCACTGCTAGAAACACGGCATCAAATTGTTTCATAACCTCAGCTTTGATCTTCTCGGACATTTCTGGACGCATACGGCGGACCTTCTATTTTACCGGAGGGCATTCTTCCTTGGTAGGCAGGTGATGAACTACAATGTCGGTATCCAACCCAGGCATTTCTTTGTAAGACCAGGCAAAGATTTCCACATAGTCATGCAGCATCTGAATCAACCGTTGTTTCATACTGAGCTCTAGATTGGCACCAATCTTGACTTCTTTTCTGTCTGTCTCAGTACCCAGATTTACCGTTTCCACTGGCTCTTCATGTGGCTGAATGGCCCTCTCTTCCTGGAGTAACAGTCTTGCGAGCTCACCAGGCACTTCGCAATCATCTTCACCTTCGTCTTCGGCTAAGTTGATCGGATTTTCGAAGTCATAACTGACAGTAGCAGAGTCGTTACCAGTGAGATCCAGAGTGGATTGGAACCTGTATAAGTGAGTGTGTGTAAATATAGCTGTTTTGCAATATATAATAAAGAAAGAAAAGGAGCGCAAGATTTGAAATGCAACAAACGTCCAATGTTTTTATTGATGATATATGAAAATGACACACAAAAGCCCTCACAAATGGAGCCACGGTGCCCCGGGTAAGACACTGAGCCATAAAAAGTTTCAACATATTGTTTGTTACAAGTTCAAAACAAAAGAGTTCATTACTGAGTGACAAAAGTAATAGGTGTGAAGTCTTTGGCAGTCCAGTTGCTTGGTCCATCGTCGTTTTTTGGGTAGATCCAACTGTCAAATTCAAATTCCTCCACGTCGTCTTCAATAGCATTCACTCCCGGGTTGGTGATGAACACAGGAGGTCTTCCAATCCTTGCCTTACGAACATCCCTCTGAGCCTCTGCAGTGAAGCCCAAACCAAACTTGTCAGTCTTTGGAGTGAAATCAGGAAGTCGGCCCCAGTTTGCGCACTCACCCTTCTCAATAACAGCCCGGGCATCCTTTAAGGAAGCCATCTTCAAAGGAGGGTCTTCAATCACAGTTTCAGCTGATGCCAGTGTCTGAGGCACCTCTTCAAAGTGTTGAAAGGGGGTCTCAATGAATTCCCCATCCATCTCTATGTATCGGAACGAGTTAAGGTGGCTGACCATATACTCTTCTTCCCCCTGAACTGTAACAATCTTCCCTCTGACCGGGTACTTAAGCTTCTGATGTAGTGTGGAGGTCACAGCTCCAGCCTTGTGGATCCATGGACGACCCAGCAAACAAGAATAGGATGGTAGGATATCCATCACATATAAAGTAGAATCAAAAACTTGAGAACCAACCCTGATTGGAATGTCAACTTCCCCATGTACCATCCTTTTCGAACCGTCAAAGGCCCAAACAACAATGTTACTAGGCTTGAGCTCCAAACCCTCACAATCCAACCTGTCTAGGGCCTTCTTGGGTAATACGTTCAATGAAGAACCGGTGTCTACCAACACATGGGCGAGAGTAGTGCTCCTGCATTCAATGGAGACATGCAGGGCGTCGTTATGGTTCTTTCCTTTGGCAGTCAGATCGGCATCAGAGAAGCCCAAACCATTATCAGTGGTCAAGTTGGCCACACAATCGGTAAATTGATCAGCAGACGTTTCTTGTGGCACATGGGCCGTCTTCAGGAAGGAAATCAGGGCCTTGGCGTGAGCCTCTGAACACAACAACAGTGATAGCATAGAAATCTTAGAGGGGGTGTGCCCCAACTTCTCAACTACATTGAAATCACTCTTCTTGATGATCTTGAGAATCTCTTTCATCTCTTGCTGGGAAGCTTCAATAGTGGTTGTCTTTGGTGCCTCCGTCAGGGCAGGCAAATCAGTAGAAATCCCTTTGCCCCGAGCGTCAGATGACTCGGCGGCAGGGGTAGAAACAGGAACTTGATCAGGAAGGGGGAGCAGGCACACTTGCAGGTGTGATGATAAGAGGTCTCTGAATAGTTGGTGGCGCAATATCTGGTGAGAAGAGCCTACCACTACGAGTGATTTTGGCAGGCCCGGTGATGTTGCTAACACCGGTACTAGTATCAAATTCTTGCTTTATTCCAAGCACATAAACATCTGCCCCATAGTGCCATGGGACAGCTTTGTCGGATGTATAGGGGAGGGGCCCCGGAACAGTAATGATGATAGGAGCAATCTTCTGAGTGGACATGATTTTGACAGGCTTCTTTGAAGGAGCTGTGATACGGTGGGAGAACTGACTAGTGTTTTGCGTTCGTATTCGCACTTGTGCGGTTAGCAAGAGTCACCACCGACCTTTTATTTTATCCTAAAGGAAAGGTTAAAAAGCACAGCAAAAACCTTTTGAGATATTTCGTGGGTTCGGGGGGTAGATTATGAAAAGGGAAGGTATTAGCACCCTTTTCATCCATGGTTATCCATGGGCTCTTAGTTACTTGGTTTTTTAGATCACTTGCCTTGTTTTTCGATTGCTTTGAAAATGATGTGTGTGTGGGTGCTTTTTGAAAACGTTTTGGAAAAAGATGCCTTGTCTTAGGCTAACCTTGTAATAATTCTTTACTCGAATGTTTTACAAAGGCGTGTATCTTTTCGAAAAGATGTTTCAAAATGTTTTTGAGAGTTTGTTTGAAAGTGTTGTGGATTGTGGTTTTTGAAAAGAAGGCAAGTGTTTTTGCAAGTTTGATCTCAAGTAACTAAGAGTTTTGTCTACCCTATTGTACTCAAAGGTTTTTGTCATGTTTTAACCCCTTTTAACAATTTTGTTCCACCATTGAAATTGGTGGACAATCTTGCGTTTAGGAAGTTTATTCGGGACGGGCGCGGGTCATCGTATGGACCATGAATGCAATGATGCCAAGTGTCTTTGGCAACTTGTTTTGAAGGGACTATGATCATTCCGTTTAGGCAACATTCGAAAGCGTCATCGAGGGACTTATGATCATTTGATTTTGATTTGCCAAAGATACTCGACGTGCAAGCATGGCCCATTTTGGAAGGCAACATGTGGGATTACCCTAGGGGGTGCAAGTGTGATTGTGTATTGATTACATGTATTTGTCTTCTATTAGGTTATCTAGCGTTTGATTTTATGTACATACAAACCCTAGGTCTAACCATGGTATAATTGGAAAACTGTAAATTGCGGAATGTAAATCTACGCTATTACAAAATAATATCCGGGAGTGGGGGTATAAATGTACAAGAGGGGATGAGACTTATAGTATCCAATAAGTTACAACCAAATCGAATTCGCAATCAAAATGTAAATATCGAATATACAAATATAAGATAAAAATGTGTATAGGGCAATGTATTGTGTAAGTGTACAAGTGTATATGTATATGAATATGTGTAATTATGTACAAGTGTATATGTATATGAATATGTGTAATTATGTACAAGTGCGATAATGTGAAGTTGAAGCATATTAGGGTTTGACCTAGAGAAGTGTATTTTAATGAATCTGTGATTTTTTGTATGTTTAATTATGTACAAAAGGAAAAATGTTTTAATTAAGGTATGTTCACATTTTAATTGTATTATGCATAAAAAAAGAAAGTATTTTAATCACACATTTATTAATTTTAATATTAGAGAAATGTAGATATTGTTATGTACAAAAGTATATTAATTAAAAGAATAAAAAAGTATTTTCAATTTTTAATTACATGATGTGTACAAATGTATTTTAATTAAAACAAGTTTCCAAGTTAATTATATGATAAAAATGATATGTATTATTTTATATACAAATATATTTTAATGTGTATTAAGAAATATTTTCAAGTTAATTATGTATAAAAAGTATCTTATTATTTTATATACAAATATATGCTTAAAGAGAGGCTTTAACTACATATGATAAAAAAAATGTATAATATTATAAAATTAATGTTTTAAAATGTATGTATAAGTATATTTTAAATGAAAATGTTAAGTTAGAAAAAAAAAGATATAGTTTAGTAAAAAGGAAGAAAAAAGGATTAATGTTTGTTATAGAAAAGAGTTAGTGATACTGTTGGGCTTTGGAGCAATTAAGAACGGGTCAGGCCCATGTCAATCTTGAAACCAAGTTAGGGTTAGGGACGTTAGTTCAGTTGAGATGAAAACGTAGGGTTAGCAGCGGCGCCGTGCGTTCGTCTTCTCCGATCAAGCTTCCTGAGCAAATCAACTCCGGCCACCAACGCTACCCTCAGACCTCTTTTCCCTCCAAGGTGTAAGCTTCACATCCTCTTGATTTAAGGTTTGATTTCCACACTTTATGCTCTTTCGTGAATGATACGCATTTTTTGATTTGAGTCTTAAGTTGAGTTTTTATTATTATGAGGTGAAGGAAAGAAAGAGGAACAGAACTCACTACCTGACCTTGGAGGAGGAGGAGAGAAGAGTGGAGGCGCTGAGGAGGCCGGAGCGAACGGAGGAGGGTTTTGCGCGATTCTTCGCTTCTTGGGGACCCTGGTATCTTTGTTCTTACCTCTTGTTATGAAGGGTTTTATGATGATGTATACTGAGAACCTTTTCCCTTCTTTCTTCTTCTTCTATGTCACTGATTGCTTTGAATTGTTGCCTGAGTATTTGTATGCTTCTCCTTTGTCCCTGAGTTGCTGTATGCCTGTTGCTTAGGTTTTATGATGCGTCGATTTGCCTGAAAACTTGGTACTGATTTAACTCCTTCTTCTTCTGTCGTTGCCTTTACTGTCTTGAACGATTTTGAACAGTTATTGCCTTGGACTGGATGCCTTTCTGAGATTTATTGCCCGATGATGCTTGTACTGAGGGCTCGTGGGTTGCCTCACCTGTATTGCCTTGAACCTTTATGTTGGTGAGTTTGTTGACAGTATGGTGTTTTGGTAATGGTCAAGCTTGAGATTAGGCAATGGGCATGGTGATTCTGGTTATGGTTTTAGTGATTCTGGTTATGGTTTTGGTGATTGAACAGGGTGGTGGTTTTGGTGATTGAACAGGGTGATGGTTTTATCTGGTTTTTATGTTAGCTTGGCTTGGTCACTTAGTTTGAAAGTTATGGTGGTTCAGGTTTTGAAGCTTGGGTGTAACACAGTCTTGGTTATTCAGTTCAAGGTTATGTGTGTGTTTTCTTCTGATTAGGCAGGTTATGATGCTGATATGAGGTTTGGGTTTTTGAGACTGATGCAGGTTCTTGTGATTTTGTAAGGATGATGCAGATTTTTTAGTCTTGAAGCTTGGTTTAACACAGTTTTGGTTAGGTTTTTTCTTTGAAGTGAAGGCAGGGTGTTCTGAGTTTGTATACTTCTCTTCTCTCCTCTCTATTCTGCCTTGCTGAACTGAGTTGTTTTCTTTGTATTATATCTTTTTTTCTGTCTTGCTTCTAAGCCTCAGACCTGAACCCTGCCTACTGCTGCTTTATCTCCCTTTCTTCTCTCCTAAAGTACAGCTTTAGAATTTTATAATGTTTATGTTGTACTTGCTCTGAAGGGGCCTACTATGCTGGGAAATGATGATAAGATTGCTTGCATAACACATTTTGCATCTTTATCTCTTTTGACAGTTTATGTGTGCTGACTTCCTTTTCCTTGATATCTTGGGATTTGACTTTGTATTTTGATATCCTTTCCAAATCCTTCTTTGACAGCTTGGGATAGATTTTCTGTTTTGACAATAAATTGCCTTTTGCTTTTGATGGAAAGTGGGATTGGATTTGAACCATATAGTTTGAACTTTGGATTTGAGATTCTATGCAGCTTGAATTTTAGAGATTTATACTTTTGACATTTGCATTTCATGAATAAAAAATCTTCCCTCTCTGTGAACCGGGAGAAATCCCGTGATTTGCAGAGAGGGTCAACTGATCCCAGTCAGTGGCCCCTAATGATGAGCAACTTTAACTGTCTTTTAATTTCAACTGCTTTCTGACTTTTCTTGTTTTTTTTCGCAGATAAAAAACGGAGCACCGGAGCGGAGTGAAGAATGAAGAATATTAGAAAATAGGATAGTTTTAATTTTATGTAATATTTAAATTAATGTATATTATTGTTCATAATTTAAATTATAAACAACAATTTGTACAAATAATTCAATTATCAATAAAATCTAAATTATCCAATTAATTCTAATTTTCTTTATTGTTTATTTATTTATTTAAAATTCTTAGAATTAAAACAATTGAAAAATAAATTTCAATCATTCAATCTTTTAGAATAATAAATAACTTAAATAATAACAATATTGGTCAATTAAACCTGTCTTATTCAAAATCCAAAGCAAAGCAGCAGTCAATCCAAATAGACTGATCAAACGCATAAACACTGTGAATCCAATACTGCATCCTGTATCTGACTGGCCCAATCAAAACGTACTGAATTCAAACCACTGTCTCTTTTACTGATTAAACCAAGATAACGCGAATTTTAATCTGAATCTTGGAATAAACCGCAAAGTGCTGTGGGATTTAAATTCTTCTGAGAATATGCCCATAAAACCTTAATTCCCGATTAAATGCCAAATAACGCTCGCCTGATCAAAATTGGACCAAAAATCATCCAAAACCCTGAGCCAACTGTATGAAACAATCCAGAGCTCTGAAAACCAGTAAAAAACCCTAATTTTGCTTGACTGTCAAGAAAAGTCCGTTAGTCCGATTCTTGAGCCAGTTTGAAAAGTCAGGAAATATCTGAAGTTGAGATTTCTTGGGAACAAATGCGAGGGCAAATTTTGGGGTACAACAGTTGCCCCTGTCCAATCTTCTTTGACCTGAAGAGTTGGATTGGCAAGTTTGCCTTTCGTGACTTGAAGGTAAAAGGAGATTAGACACTAATGTGCCTAGAAAATTTGCACTCGGCGTTGTGATGGTAGAATTGAATGGGCTCAAAGATGCCATTTGGTGATGGGCTTAAAGATGCCATCTGGTGCGGTAGAATTTTGTCTGGGGATGGGCTTAGAGATGCCATCTGAGAATGGGCTTACAGATGCCATTCGGCGACTACTGGTAGGGGGATGGGCTTATAGATGCCATCTGGACATGTTGAACTGTATGTCAATGGTGAGTGGACAAGTATCAGAAGGGTCTCCATGTTTTGGGACATCTCTGAATTAGGGATCTGAACAAGCAGCAGATTGACGTCCATGTCGGGAGAATCTGTGAACTCTCCGAGATTGAATAAGTAATAGAGCAGTATCCGTTGTTGGGACATGTCCTTAAACTATTTTCAAAAATTGAGAAGAGTCTGAATCAGTTGGTAGATTGACATCCGTTGTAGGGAAGAATCCGTAAACTGTCTTCAAAAAGTTGAGAAGAGTCTGAACAAATCGGTAGATTGACATCCGTTGTAGGGAAGAATTCGTAAACTTGTTTCAGAAGTTGAGAAGTTGAAGAGGAACCGGTGTAAGGTTTTTGCCGATGCGTCTGGATGAATCCGGAATAAGTATCAGAATGTTGTCGTGTCTGGGTCACATCCGAACTATTTCTGGATGAATCTCGGGAGTTGATCTGTGTCTGTCGACTGATCTTACCTGAAAAAGGTGAAGGGTTAGTTGTATGCAATGTTATGATGCATGATGCAATGTATGTGACATCAATATTTATGAATGTGATGGATGCGCATGTAAGCTGATGAGCCAATCTTGCCAAGGATACACGAATCCGAGATGGCTGAAGATAAAAGCATCTTGACTGCTGCCAGGGAAAATAAATCCTTGGTTGTCGCTGGGGAAGAGAATTCCTGATGACCTCTACTGGGGAGTTCCAAACTAGTAGACTCATGCTGGGAAGACCAGGTTTGAGAATCGTCAGCTTGATGGGAAGCAACTCTGGAGACTTCACTGGGGAACTCAAGATTTGTCCTCCCAAAACTCTGTGGGGAGAAGGTTCAGTGGTCTGGCTCCGCTGGGGATACTGAAGCTTAAACTCTGAGGGGAATTGAATTCCGGAGGATTCTTTGGCTGGGGATTTTGATGAACTCCGTTGGGGATAGGGAGAATTTTGGCGAGCGCGATCTTCCGTGGTGGTTAGCTTGAGAAGAAACTGAACAAGCGATAGGTTAACATCTGTTACTTGGGAAGAATCCATGAACTGTTTTCAGAAGTCTTGAGAAGAATCTGAACAAGTGATAGGTTAACATCCGTTTACTTGGAGAACCCGTGAACTATTTTCAGAAATCTTGAAGTTGAATCAGCAATAGAGCCGCATCCGTTGTTGGGAAGCGTCCGTAAACTAATTTCAAAGGTTGCATCTGAACAAGCTGATAGATTAACATCCGTTACTTGGGAAGAATCCATGAACTGTTTTCAGAAGTCTTGAAAAGAATCTGAACAAGTGATAGGTTAACATCCGTTTACTTGGAGAACCCGTGAACTGTTTTCAGAAATCTTGAAGTTGAATCAGCAATAGAGCAGCATCCGTTGTTGGGAAGCTTCCGTAAACTGAATTCAAAGGTGCATCTGAACAAGCTGATAGATTAACATCCGTTACTTGGGAAGAATCCATGAACTGTTTTCAGAAGTCTTGAAAAGAATCTGAACAAGTGATAGGTCAACATCCGTTTACTTGGAGAACCCGTGAACTGTTTTCAGAAATCTTGAAGTTGAATCAGCAATAGAGCAGCATCCGTTGTTGGGAAGCGTCCGTAAACTAATTCAAGGGTTGCATCTGAACAAGCTGATAGATTAACATCCGTTACTTGGGAAGAATCCATGAACTGTTTTCAGAAGTCTTGAAAAGAATCTGAACAAGTGATAGGTCAACATCCGTTTACTTGGAGAACCCGTGAACTGTTTTCAGAAATCTTGAAGTTGAATCAGCAATAGAGCCGCATCCGTTGTTGGGAAGCGTCCGTAAACTAATTCAAGGGTTGCATCTGAACAAGCTGATAGATTAACATCCGTTACTTGGGAAGAATCCATGAACTGTTTTCAGAAGTCTTGAGAAGAATCTGAACAAGTGATAGGTTAACATCCGTTTACTTGGAGAACCCGTGAACTATTTTCAGAAATCTTGAAGTTGAATCAGCAATAGAGCAGCATCCGTTGTTGGGAAGCTTCCGTAAACTGAATTCAAAGGTTGCATCTGAACAAGCTGATAGATTAACATCCGTTACTTGGGAAGAATCCATGAACTGTTTTCAGAAGTCTTGAAGAGGAACCGGTGTAGGGCTTCCTGAGGATGAGCTTGTGTAAAAATTGCATCGGGTTTTGAACACCTTTGACATTCGAAGGCCCCAAGTGGTGATGTAGATAAATTCCTGGTTGATTACAGGTGTTGGTCTACAATCGGCCGTTCACAGATGTTTCCTGGGTTGTTGCAGGTGTTGATCTGGAATTCTTCAGACATGCCCTGGCTGGATACAGGAATCGAGTCTGGAAATGCAATAGTTGATTTGTTGGACACTTTTGACATTCGAATGCCCCAAGTGGTGAAGCAGGAGTCTTGAATCAGATTACTCTGCATATTGAGAGATTTCTTGAAATCTTGACTGGACTGTCCCAGGTTAACTGAACTTTGAAAGATCTGTTGGACCTTGACTGGACTGCCCCAGGTTAATTGGATTGCGACAGGTCACGCCCCTTGTTGATAGGGGATTTGATGGAAGTGTTATCCTCTTGAAGTGATTTTGATTTACTGAGAGAGTTTTCGTTCCTCCGAACATGCGCTGTATGAACTTCTTCGCTGTCAAACAAAAGGGTTAAATGCAGACAGTGACATTCGAATAACGCAAAGTTTATGTTTGTCTCGAAGTTTTTTTTTTTTTTTTTAAAAATGCGTTTTTAGCAGAAAACTTTTTCACAAGACCGGTTAACACAAGATTTAGATCAAAGCCCTACAGGAGTCAGGGTACCTTTCGTAACAGTATGCTTTCGAACTAACCCATGCTTCAATTAGGACTTTTGAAGGGTTGTAATGTGGCTTGGTTCACGGTTTAAGAAACAAAGGATAAAGGCTCAAAGTATATTTGTACCCACCCGCTCTTCGTGATGTTCTTCAACCTAAGCTCAGTTAACTGTGCGTCGCACTCTGTTTTGAGTTTGGAACGACTTTTGGGCGATGGTTCACCAGTTTGAATTTGGGGAGACAGTCATCATCTCCTTTTTCTTTTTCAACATTTTTTCATGTTGTTGAGGATTTTGTAATGACCTCACTAATTTAATTTTGATTTGTTATCCCTAACTTTTGCCTGACTGTTAGCGTTTTCGGGATTACTGTCAGCGGGATGCCCCAGCTTTCTTAAGCCTCCTTTATAGGTTTTGGCTTGGTGGGCTTTTCTCTTTTGAGAGATCGACTGTCTATGTGATAGGGAACCACCCTTGTCTTTTGATTCCAAAGGAATGCTTTCCCCCTTTTTTTTTTGGCGTCGTTCGTTGTGTTACGAACCGAGAGTTTGCGACTTCAATGCGCATTTTCTTTTGCATTAACTGAGATACTACCCTGCCCCGGGTTTATATCAAAGGTTTCGATTGTTTAGAACAGGAAACTCCTACTTCTTTGGCTCGAAGGGGTTGACTAGGGATTAACTTCCTTATAACTCCAGTGTTTTGGAATTGAAAGAAATGCCTGTACATCATCAGCAAGGTCTGTTCAAAAGCATACCGTATAAGATCATGGCATCGTTTCGTCATCCTCCCTCTAAAGGCTTACAGCTTTTTATCAAGAGTCGAATATCATAAAGAAAAGCATAAGAGTAGTGAAACGAATGGATGAATTCAAGACAAACATATGCAATGCATTAATGAAAACAGAGTTTAACATCAACAGATAATTGTTTGACAGCAAAAGAAATTACAACTTTGAAAAATTCAAAAAGAAGCTAAAAGTCTTTCAGCTTCGAGCTTCGTCACTTCAAGCGGAGAACCCTTTAACGGAAGATTTTCATCTCGCCGTCTGGCATGAACCTCAGCACTCCAATGTCAATCAGATCTTGAATCTTGTTCTTCAAGGCCCAACAGCTATCGGTGTCATGTCCTGGGCTATAGGAGTGGTAAACACAAAATGCGTCAGGACGATAGCTAGGAGCAGAGGTATTTGGGTTCCGGATAGGATCCCTTAAAGCAGTCAGATTGACCTCCAACAAGCGCTCCAGAATTAGAGATGACGGTATGCCAGTCTCAGTGAACTGCCTTCCCGATGTTTCTTGCTTACGCCGATTGCCCCGTTGATGCTGGCGAGGTTGTTGATGGGTTTGTGACCTTGAAGCTAGCAAAGGAGCTTTCCCCTTGTCTTCCTGAGTGGATGGAGGCTGAGCGGTGACTTGCTCTTCAACCTCAGATGTTTGCCCCAGTTGGTTGTTTGGAAGCAGTTGGCGGACAAGAACTCTGAGTTCCTCTTGTCTTTGGGATAGGTCTTGGATGAGAGCCATCTGGCCCACCAACTGTCCCATCATTTGAGTCCTCAGTGTTGTCAGATCAAACTGCAGCTCCGCAATCTGATTGCTTCTGGCATTGTTGGAACTCCCCAAGTCCTTGGTGAGGAGAGCTTTCATCTCTTCTTGCCCCAGAGACAAGTTCAGGAACATCTCCTGCAGCTGAGCAGTCTGGTCTTGGATGTCTTTGACAGACCTTTCTAGAGCCATCTCTTGCTGAAATAAACAGCAGGAGAGTAAGGAAACCTGAAAAAGGAAAGATTGTCAAAATGAAATGCATGATATGTGGATGCATGCTTTCAAGGGTCTCTTGGGGTAAACATAAGAAAAAATGTTAGAGGTTGAGCCCTGCTCTTGGATTGGAGATCTCTGCACCGGTGGACGTCCTTCCACGAGAATCAAGCTCACCATGTCGAGTGGGTCATAGCCACTGATTCAAGTTGTTGTACTTGATCTTTGACTGGAGAGCTTTGTATCGGTGGATGTCTTTCCACTAGAATCAAGCTCACCATGTCGAGTGGGTCATAGCCACTGATTCAAGTCGTTGTACTTGATCTTTGACTGGATTGGTTAGGGGAGAAACCCCCTTGCCCCTTGATAGATGTGTAGTTCAACGTAACCCTGCATCGACAGAACCCTCGAGATCCTTGAAATGGTCATTGAAAATGCTATGGTATGATGTCATGATGTTATGTACATGTATGCACAAGCAAGTGAGTGTATATACAGGCAAACAATATTCGCACAAAGCACACAAGGCCTCAGGTTTAGGCTTGCATGAGGTTCAGGTACTACCCTCTTTCAGTTTGTTGGTTAAAACCTGTCCTACCAAAAGTAACCGGGTTCTAGAGGTCCCAACGTCACTGGATTGCTTTCATTGTTCATCATTTCGATTTAGCCACTGAACTGGCGACCGAAATATTCCAGGAAAGCAACCCTCAATTGAGTGTAGTATCGAGTATCAACCAACCTCGGACTGCACCAAAGTCAGTTATCTCACTACCCTAAAAAGGCTAAGATGGTCAATTAAGGTTCTAAGGTCAGTTGATGCTTCACGACACCACGCGGCGGCCCCGTACTCTCCTTGACTGAACTCAAGGGTTACCGGTACACACCAAAGTGCCACATCAACGTAGCAGACTGCTTCAACCATGTCGGTATACCCCGCACAGTTCCCTCACAGCCTTGTTGCTACCTAAAAGGGTTTCCCCAGATCCGGGTTAGGATCTATAAAACTCCGATACAAAGCCCATAAATGTAAAGCAAACAAAGCAATCAATTGAAAGTAAAGGTGATCTAAACCCTAAGGTAACCCCACTTTAAAAATGTCCCCTGCAGAGTCGCCAGTTCTGTGATACGGTGGGAGAACTGACTAGTGTTTTGCGTTCGTATTCGCACTTGTGCGGTTAGCAAGAGTCGCCACCGACCTTTTATTTTATCCTAAAGGAAAGGTTAAAAAGCACAGCAAAAACCTTTTGAGATATTTCGTGGGTTCGGGGGGTAGATTATGAAAAGGGAAGGTATTAGCACCCTTTTCATCCATGGTTATCCATGGGCTCTTAGTTACTTGGTTTTTTAGATCACTTGCCTTGTTTTTCGATTGCTTTGAAAATGATGTGTGTGTGGGTGCTTTTTGAAAACGTTTTGGAAAAAGATGCCTTGTCTTAGGCTAACCTTGTAATAATTCTTTACTCGAATGTTTTACAAAGGCGTGTATCTTTTCGAAAAGATGTTTCAAAATGTTTTTGAGAGTTTGTTTGAAAGTGTTGTGGATTGTGGTTTTTGAAAAGAAGGCAAGTGTTTTTGCAAGTTTGATCTCAAGTAACTAAGAGTTTTGTCTACCCTATTGTACTCAAAGGTTTTTGTCATGTTTTAACCCCTTTTAACAATTTTGTTCCACCATTGAAATTGGTGGACAATCTTGCGTTTAGGAAGTTTATTCGGGACGGGCGCGGGTCATCGTATGGACCATGAATGCAATGATGCCAAGTGTCTTTGGCAACTTGTTTTGAAGGGACTATGATCATTCCGTTTAGGCAACATTCGAAAGCGTCATCGAGGGACTTATGATCATTTGATTTTGATTTGCCAAAGATACTCGACGTGCAAGCATGGCCCATTTTGGAAGGCAACATGTGGGATTACCCTAGGGGGGTGCAAGTGTGATTGTGTATTGATTACATGTATTTGTCTTGTATTAGGTTATCTAGCGTTTGATTTTATGTACATACAAACCCTAGGTCTAACCATGGTATAATTGGAAAACTGTAAATTGCGGAATGTAAATCTACGCTATTACAAAATAATATCCGGGAGTGGGGGTATAAATGTACAAGAGGGGATGAGACTTATAGTATCCAATAAGTTACAACCAAATCGAATTCGCAATCAAAATGTAAATATCGAATATACAAATATAAGATAAAAATGTGTATAGGGCAATGTATTGTGTAAGTGTACAAGTGTATATGTATATGAATATGTGTAATTATGTACAAGTGCGATAATATGAAGTTGAAGCATATTAGGGTTTGACCTAGAGAAGTGTATTTTAATGAATCTGTGATTTTTTGTATGTTTAATTATGTACAAAAGGAAAAATGTTTTAATTAAGGTATGTTCACATTTTAATTGTATTATGCATAAAAAAAGAAAGTATTTTAATCACACATTTATTAATTTTAATATTAGAGAAATGTAGATATTGTTATGTACAAAAGTATATTAATTAAAATAATAAAAAAGTATTTTCAATTTTTAATTACATGATGTGTACAAATGTATTTTAATTAAAACAAGTTTCCAAGTTAATTATATGATAAAAATGATATGTATTATTTTATATACAAATATATTTTAATGTGTATTAAGAAATATTTTCAAGTTAATTATGTATAAAAAGTATCTTATTATTTTATATACAAATATATGCTTAAAGAGAGGCTTTAACTACATATGATAAAAAAAATGTATAATATTATAAAATTAATGTTTTAAAATGTATGTATAAGTATATTTTAAATGAAAATGTTAAGTTAGAAAAAAAAAAGATATAGTTTAGTAAAAAGGAAGAAAAAAGGATTAATGTTTGTTATAGAAAAGAGTTAGTGATACTGTTGGGCTTTGGAGCAATTAAGAACGGGTCAGGCCCATGTCAATCTTGAAACCAAGTTAGGGTTAGGGACGTTAGTTCAGTTGAGATGAAAACGTAGGGTTAGCAGCGGCGCCGTGCGTTCGTCTTCTCCGATCAAGCTTCCTGAGCAAATCAACTCCGGCCACCAACGCTACCCTCAGACCTCTCTTCCCTCCAAGGCGTAAGCTTCACATCCTCTTGATTTAAGGTTTGATTTCCACACTTTATGCTCTTTCGTGAATGATACGCATTTTTTGATTTGAGTCTTAAGTTGAGTTTTTATTATTATGAGGTGAAGGAAAGAAAGAGGAACAGAACTCACTACCTGACCTTGGAGGAGGAGGAGAGAAGAGTGGAGGCGCTGAGGAGGCCGGAGCGAACGGAGGAGGGTTTTGCGCGATTCTTCGCTTCTTGGGGACCCTGGTATCTTTGTTCTTACCTCTTGTTATGAAGGGTTTTATGATGATGTATACTGAGAACCTTTTCCCTTCTTTCTTCTTCTTCTATGTCACTGATTGCTTTGAATTGTTGCCTGAGTATTTGTATGCTTCTCCTTTGTCCCTGAGTTGCTGTATGCCTGTTGCTTAGGTTTTATGATGCGTCGATTTGCCTGAAAACTTGGTACTGATTTAACTCCTTCTTCTTCTTTTGTTGCCTTTACTATCTTGAACGATTTTGAACAGTTATTGCCTTGGACTGGATGCCTTTCTGAGATTTATTGCCCGATGATGCTTGTACTGAGGGCTCGTGGGTTGCCTCACCTGTATTTCCTTGAACCTTTATGTTTGTGAGTTTGTTGACAGTATGGTGTTTTGGTAATGGTCAAGCTTGAGATTAGGCAATGGGCATGGTGATTCTGGTTATGGTTTTAGTGATTCTGGTTATGGTTTTGGTGATTGAACAGGGTGATGGTTTTATCTGGTTTTTATGTTAGCTTGGCTTGGTCACTTAGTTTGCAAGTTATGGTGGTTCAGGTTTTGAAGCTTGGGTGTAACACAGTCTTGGTTATTCAGTTCAAGGTTATGTGTGTGTTTTCTTCTGATTAGGCAGGTTATGATGCTGATATGAGGTTTGGGTTTTTGAGACTGATGCAGGTTCTTGTGATTTTGTAAGGATGATGCAGATTTTTTAGTCTTGAAGCTTGGTTTAACACAGTTTTGGTTAGGTTTTTTCTTTGAAGTGAAGGCAGGGTGTTCTGAGTTTGTATACTTCTCTTCTCTCCTCTCTATTCTGCCTTGCTGAACTGAGTTGTTTTCTTTGTATTATATCTTTTTTTCTGTCTTGCTTCTAAGCCTCAGACCTGAACCCTGCCTACTGCTGCTTTATCTCCCTTTCTTCTCTCCTAAAGTACAGCTTTAGAATTTTATAATGTTTATGTTGTACTTGCTCTGAAGGGGCCTACTATGCTGGGAAATGATGATAAGATTGCTTGCATAACACATTTTGCATCTTTATCTCTTTTGACAGTTTATGTGTGCTGACTTCCTTTTCCTTGATATCTTGGGATTTGACTTTGTATTTTGATATCCTTTCCAAATCCTTCTTTGACAGCTTGGGATAGATTTTCTGTTTTGACAATAAATTGCCTTTTGCTTTTGATGGAAAGTGGGATTGGATTTGAACCATATAGTTTGAACTTTGGATTTGAGATTCTATGCAGCTTGAATTTTAGAGATTTATACTTTTGACATTTGCATTTCATGAATAAAAAATCTTCCCTCTCTGTGAACCGGGAGAAATCCCGTGATTTGCAGAGAGGGTCAACTGATCCCAGTCAGTGGCCCCTAATGATGAGCAACTTTAACTGTCTTTTAATTTCAACTGCTTTCTGACTTTTCTTGTTTTTTTTTCGCAGATAAAAAACGGAGCACCGGAGCGGAGTGAAGAATGAAGAATATTAGAAAATAGGATAGTTTTAATTTTATGTAATATTTAAATTAATGTATATTATTGTTCATAATTTAAATTATAAACAACAATTTGTACAAATAATTCAATTATCAATAAAATCTAAATTATCCAATTAATTCTAATTTTCTTTATTGTTTATTTATTTATTTAAAATTCTTAGAATTAAAACAATTGAAAAATAAATTTCAATCATTCAATCTTTTAGAATAATAAATAACTTAAATAATAACAATATTGGTCAATTAAACCTGTCTTATTCAAAATCCAAAGCAAAGCAGCAGTCAATCCAAATAGACTGATCAAACGCATAAACACTGTGAATCCAATACTGCATCCTGTATCTGACTGGCCCAATCAAAACGTACTGAATTCAAACCACTGTCTCTTTTACTGATTAAACCAAGATAACACGAATTTTAATCCGAATCTTGGAATAAACCGCAAAGTGCTGTGGGATTTAAATTCTTCTGAGAATATGCCTATAAAACCTTAATTCCCGATTAAATGCCAAATAACGCTCGCCTGATCAAAATTGGACCAAAAATCATCCAAAACCCTGAGCCAACTGTATGAAACAATCCAGAGCTCTGAAAACCAGTAAAAAACCCTAATTTTGCTTGACTGTCAAGAAAAGTCCGTTAGTCCGATTCTTGAGCCAGTTTGAAAAGTCAGGAAATATCTGAAGTTGAGATTTCTTGGGAACAAATGCGAGGGCAAATTTTGGGGTACAACAGGAGCCTTAGGAGGTTTATTGAAAATAGTAACAATAGACACTTCTTCAGTAGGGACAGCAGGAACAACAATCTTTTCGAACAAGATTTCTTTGTTATCCATCAGGCTTTGGATACCTGATTTCAGCAAAGGACAACCAACAGGTGAAACAGCACATAGAAGGTAACCTTTACCACATCTCGGAAATAAACCGGCTAGCAACAGGTTCCTCTTGACGGTCAATAACGGAGTAACAATCTCTTCCATGGAGGCTACATACCGGTCTTCTTCCACAGCATTCACTCCATGCTGGGGCATGGGAGCAGTCACAACATTGGGCCTTTCGGGCGCCTCAAACTGTATTTCTTTAGCATCAATAAGGTCCTGAACCTTATTCCTCAGAGCCCAGCAATCATTTGTGGTATGCCCCGGGCTATCAGAGTGATAAGCGCAACTGGCGTTGGGGTTGTATTTTGGAGAAGTTGTGTTCACTACCTTCGGAGCTTCTTTGACAGTTACCAGATTGGTTGACAGTAGTTGCGGAAAAATCTGAGACAGGGTCATGCTGAGTCGAGTGTACTGCCTCTTGGGTGTCTCACCCCTTGGTTGGTTGTATTGTTGAGGAGCAGCAGCAGGCTTTGAAATTACCAACGCATTGACAGCTTGGCGGCGTTCCGGCTTAATTTGTCTTCTGGGACCATAAACAGCACTGGCTTCCTTCTTGAAGGGCTTCTTCTCAGTACTTGCGGAGGCGCCTTTCTGTATCTTCCTCGACTTGATACCAGCTTCTATTCTCTCACCAGTCAAGATCAAATCTGTAAACCCAGCAGAGGAATTACCAATCAGATGATTGAAGAACGGACCAGACAGGGTCCCCAGGAACATGTCAACAAGTTCACGATCAGTCAAAGGTGGCTGCACCCTACCAGCCAGGTCTCTCCACTTTTGCGCATACTCCTTGAATCCTTCGCCCGTCCCTAGTGACATACCCTGGAGTTGGGTACGCATGGGAGCAAGGTCAGAATTATACTGATACTGTTTATAAAATGCAGTAGCCAAGTCCTCCCAGTTTCGGATACTGGCTCAATCCAGCTGATAGAACCATTCGAGTTGAGACCCCGAAAGGATATCCTGGAAGAAATGAATCCACAGGTTCTTGTCTGCAGTGTAAGGTTGGATTTTCCTTACATATGATCTGAGATGCAGCTTAGGACAGGAAGCCCCATCGTACTTTGCAAAGGCAGGTGCCTTGAACTTGTGTGGGATCACCACCCCAGAAGATAAACCTAGATCTCCAAAATCCAGCCCCGGCACATGTTGAACCTCCATGGCACTTAAACGGTCCTCTAGTTGCTTGTACCTGTCTTCGGCAGGAGGGTACTATTCGTCGTTGTAATCCGTCTCGTTGTCGGAGACCGCGGGACTAGGAACCCTTCCTTCTTGGGGACTAGCTCTCCCTACAGAGGAGGTAGCTTGATCAGCCTCATTCTGCAGTGTATTCCCAAACCTCCGTCCAGTGTTAAACAGCGCAATCCTCTTCTTCTTCTTCTTCTTCAAGAGCAGAGTCTTCAACTCCTGTTGTCCCTGGGCTAAACTCAAGACCAGCTCTTGAAACTGGGCGTTCTGGGCCTGGAGGGCCTTAATAGCTTGTTCGATAGTAGGCTCGGAAGACATGATGATTGAGTGCTGAAATAAACAGCGAAGAAGATTAAGCAACCTGTAGAGGAAAGGTACCTGTCATGCATATGATGCAATGAGATGTTTATGATTTATGTTTTCAAAGACAACCGGGATTCAACTTTGTAGACAAAAAGGAAACACAACTTCATTAGATTCAAACTTTAAATTGTTCAACAATTGGCCCTTAGGAATTACAAGAATAAAAATAACTGAAAAGGAAATAAAAGCTATAAAAGGAACATCCAAAGCCCATCAGTGCTCCCATGGCCTCCTCTTCTCAGTACGGATGTAGTCGTTCAGGATTCGCTCCTCCTCCAATTGCTTAGTCAGCTTCTGGATCTTTTGTTCCTGTTCGTTGAACTTTTCCCGGTAATAATCCCGCTCTTCCTATAGCTGCGCCCAAGATCTCTTTAGTGTATCAATATCAGTGGGTATCTGAGGAGGGAGGACAGTTGGAGGAACCCCGTCTTCATCAGGAAATTCAAGAATGACAGGCCTGACAGCTTCGTATGGCATACCTAACTTCTGAGCACGGATGCGGACCCATCTGCGGTAGGGTTCCATTGGTAGAGAAGTCTTCGGTCCCAACTCATGTGGGTCAGCTTTGTGAATTCTGTCCCAAGCCTTAATGAATCCACGGCGCAGTTTGTCACTGCCTACCTGAAATTCAAAACTGAAGTGAGGAACCAACATCTCATGAGGCCCTGCTCTTCTGGCTCTTCCAAACCGACGGAGAGCTAAACATGGATTATAAGAGATTCCTCCCTGGGTACCGATCAATGGAACATTAGGATATTCTCCGCAACGATCAATAATGGCTACCTTATCCAAACCTCTGAGAGTCCAGATGATGTCATTGTCAGTGAGAGACATTAATCTATGAGCCCAGCCTTTTCCTTCTTCATTCTTCAGCACGAACTTAGGGAGGTGCGAAATAAACCACCTCACTAACAAAGGAGCACAACACCACAGAGTTCCCCGTCTTCGGGCAGTACGAGCATAGAGTTGTTGCGGGATATCACCCAAGAGAGTGGGTACAGGGTTCCGAGACATGAAGATCCTTATGGCATTGATATTAACAAAGTTATCCGGATTTGGAAACAATATTAGACTATAGATTAAGAGAGCCAGGATGTCTTCGTACGCCTTGAAGTCTAAGTCATTCTAAAAACTGTTAGCTTTACCAATCAGAAACTTAGCCAAAAAGCCCTTAACTCCACTTCTAGTTTCCCAGTTAGCCACTACCTCTTCTTTGGTCAAGGGAAGGACTGCAGTAATCTCTTCAGGCCTAAGAGTCTTCTCCCAACCCGTGAATGGAGTCTGCTCCAAAACAGGGATACCAAGTAAATCAGAGAATTCTTCCAGGGTAGGGACCAGCTAGAAGTCTTGAAAGGTGAAGCAATGATACAGGGGATCATAAAACTGGGTCAGGACACTCATCAGTTGTTGGTCCCACTTTGAAGTGACTAAACCGAGAAGAGAACCATGCCTCTTGATGAAGGAAGTAGTGTTTGGAATCCTATCAACCAACTCCTTGAGCAAAGTAGGTGGTTGAACAAAGTTGAGCCGGATAGTATTCCTACGCATGGGCATCATGATGTCCTACAAAACAGAGCAAAGATGAAGCCCTCTTGTCTTTGAAATGGGTCAGTCCTTATGCAGGATGCATGCAATGGTATGATGATATGATGTTATGATAAAGCACACCCCAAGTATTCACAAAGGCAAGCATGATAAGGCACACAAGTCACACAAGACAACCCTTAGAGTTTAGGCCAGCATGAAGTTTGGGTATTACCCTCTTTCAGTTTCGTTGGTTAAGACTTGTCCTATCAAAAGTAACCGGGTTCTAGAGGATCTCAATATCATTGACTACCCTCAATCGGTCATAACTCCAGCATCGCAATCTTTTCTTGCGGCCAGAACCATCGCGAGAGTTTAGCCTCAATGAGTGTAGCATATTGCTACCATTCTATGGCCAAGTTTGGTCAATTTAGGGTTCTAAGGTCAGTTGGTGTTTTAATGACTCCTTAGAAGACCCATATTCTCCTTGTTGCAACACAAGGGATATCGGTACAGACCAAGGTGTCACACCAACGTAGCCACTGCTTCACCCATGTCGGTCTACGCCGGATAGGTCCCTCAGAGATTATGCTACCTAAAAGGGTATTCCCCAGATCCGGGTTAGGATCTATGAAACTACGATGCAAAGCCCACAAATATAAAAGAAAACAGAGCAAACAATTGAAAACAAGAGTGATCTAAGCCCTAAGGTTACTCCACTTTTAAGTTATCCCCAGCAGAGTCGCCAGTTCTGTGATACGGTGGGAGAACTGACTTGAGGTTTTGCGTTTGTTTTCGCAAATGTTTCGGTTGAGCAAGAGTCGCCACCGACTTTTTATTTTATCCTAAGGAAAGGTTAAAAAAGCACAGCAAAAACCTTTGAGATGTTTTCTTGGGTTCGGGGAGTAGATTATAGAAAGGGAAGGTATTAGCACCCTTTCTATCCATGGTTATCCATGGGCTCTTAGTTACTTGCTTAGATCAACTTGCCTTGATTTTCAATTGTTTGAAATGGTGCTTTGTGTGTGTGTTTGAAAATGTTTTGAAAAGAGGCAAATGTGGTGGCAACCTTTGTAATGACCCATGTTTGGATGTATACAAAGGTGTACTATCTTTTGAAAAGTTTTCAATGTTTTTGAAAGTTATTTTGAAAGTGTGTTGTGAGGTGTGGTTTTGAAAAATAGGCAAGTGTTTTTGTTTTGCAAGTTGGCAAGTAATCAAGAGTTGTCTACTCCTAAATTTACTCAAAGATCTTTGCTATGTTTTAACCCTTTTAACAATTTTGTTCCACCATTGTATTTGGTGGACAATCTTGTGTTAGGATGTGAACGGGACGGGCGCGGGTCATCGTTTAGACCACGATTGCAATGGTGCCAAGTGTCTTTGGGCAATTTTTCCTTTAAGGGACTTGATCATTTTTAGGCAACTTTCGAAACCGTCATCGAGGGACTATGATCATTTGAATTGTTTTGTTTTTGCCAAAGACACCTAACATGCAACATGGCCCTTTATTGAAGGCAACAAGTGGAGTAACCCTAGGGGTGCAAGTGTGATTGGTGTTGTCCATTTTCATGCTTTTTTGTCTTTGAATTAGGTCAAGTTATTCGTTATTTGATTTTTGCATACAAAACCCTAAGTCTATCATGGCATATTTAGAAAGCTTTTAAATGCGGAATTTAAAGGTCCTAAATTATTACAACACAATTATGGGATGGGGGGTACAAATGTTCAAATGGGGATGAGACTTAATAGGAGGATAGTGTCCAATATTTACAACCAAATTGAATATACAAATTAATTTAATTGTACAATAATTAAATAAAATAAAATAAATATGCAAGATGCAAAAAAAATGATTTTTATATGTATGTAAAAGTGTTTTTCATGTGACAAATAAACAAAAATAAAAGGTTAATTTTTTGGGTATTTTTCATGTTTAGGGCAAAACCCTAATTTGCTAAATAAAATGTATTTATTATTTAATGTATGCCATATTTATTAATTATGTACAAAAAATAAATAAATAAAAATATATTGTAAAAAAGCTATTTTTGAGGTTAAATATTAATAAAAATAAAAATGTATATTTTTTGTATTTTTCCCTAAATATTCTAATAAATATATAAGTATTTATAATATTTACTAAATATATTAAATATGTACAAAAATAAAAATATTTATTATTTACAAAAAAAGTATATTTTTTATAAAATATTTTCAAAAGATAAAATAAAATAAGATCAGAAAATAAAATGTATTGTGTATTATTTTTGTATTTTAAATAGGAGTATATTATATATTTATTTACATATGTAACTAAATGAAACAAAATAAATACCAAAAAAATACAAAAAGAAGGTGAAAAATATTTTTTAATGTTTTTTATATTTTAACAAAAAATAACAAGTCAGAAACAAAAAGAAAAAGTCAAAAAATGATAAAAATAAACACAATGGGTCAAGGGGGTGCATGTGTGAAAATGTGGTGTAAACAGAAAAAACAAAACAAGCCCAGCCCAAAGAACTTTGTCTTCAACCTCTGGCCAGATTCAAACAAAAAACGCGCGTTTTTCCTTGTCCCTGCTATCTCTTGATCCTTTGGCTTTTAACAAAAACTTAAAACATGAAACCTGTAGAGCTTGAAGTCACGATTCTAGACATATAAAGAAGTTAATCTAACTCTCAGAAATGAGGGAGAATTTCTTCTCCCCCAATTCCTGACCTAGTTTTTTTTCAATGTTCAGGTCTTAAATTCTCTCAGCACATGCAATATAAATGGAAAGTGAGGATATGGGTGGCTTCAGGGACATGAGTATGACATAACTTCTTCACAAACCTAAGCCTAGATATGCCTGGATTAAGAGATAGAAGTTCAAACTTTTACCTGTTCAGCTTGATTCGTGTATGACAATGGAGGCACTTTCACTGCAGTGTGAGGACTTGTACAGCTTGCTTGAAGTTCAGGGATGCTTCTCCAATGCTTGGTGCGCTTTAAAACTAACTGAAACGAGCTATGTAACTCAACCTGCACAACTGAAAAAATGAAAATGGTGAACTTGGTTAGAGGTGTTACAGTCTGAAGCTAGGGCTTGGGATAGTTTGTATGGATGTTATGGAGAGTGTTTGAGGTGGTTTTTGCCAACGCGCACGAATGGATTGAGTTGTGCAACTCAATCTGCAGGGATGCCCTGTTTTATGCAGTTCAATGGTGTTTCTGTGAATGGGGAGGTATTGAAGGTGGTTAGGTCGTGTCTTAGCTCAGTTATGATGTATGGAAAATGTTTACAAACTTTGCTTTGGCTTGTCTTGCAGAAAAATGAGAGTTGGTGTACAAAATGCAAGCCTTCTTCTATCTTAAGCAAAAGTTGTCAAGTTGGAATGTAGGCTACCACAGGCCCCTCAAGTATGCTGCAAATGTTAGTCTTGATCAGTGGGATATGTCCATGCCTTTGTGCCTCAAAGATCTGCATTGTACCTCATGGATTGTAAACTTGACATAAAGTTCACCTTTTCAAAAATGGCTAAGTCACTTTTTCCAAATATGGCTTAATTCTTCATGTAATGACCAAATGCACAAAATAACATCTTGGCACAATGGATTGGCATTTAATTATTGAGTAAGAAAAGGATTATAGGCCTGTAACTAGCTTGTGCAAGCTGACTTGAAAAATTGCAAAGTGTATGAACATGAAAATGGCTCGTGAACAAAGTGACTTTTGCCTATATTGACAAATTCGATTCTCCCTAACCACAAGGGTGTTTGAGAAGTTCTTGGACAATTTGGAAATCTTGGAATGTGTACTACAATCCATCTTTGTAATGAAAGTTGAGATTCCAAGTGGAAACATGTGAAAAGTGGCCATGAAGTTAGGCAAAAATCTTGCCTAGAATAGGTCAAAAAAATTCTAAGTTAAGAATGTTTTGCACCCCTATTCCAAAAATTATAACTTGAGCTACAAGCTTCTTTTGAGGAAACTTTGTGAATCTAAGTTGTAGATTTTGCAATGGACTATAACTTTCATGTTTTGAGTTTTACTTGAATCCAAATGCATCTTGGTGAAAAAATGGGACAAAGTTAGGAAAAAATTAGGGATTTTCATAACTTAGAAAAATTCTAAGTTATGAAATTTCTTCATTTCAAACCCTAATTTGTGATTTTTGATTTCTTGATGAACAAGCTTCATGATTTGACATATTTTGATGAAAAATGAATCTTGACACTTGATTTTGACCAAAAAGTCAAAGTTTGACTTTTCAGTATACAGTCAAAAATTGATCAGTTGACTGGAAAATTCATCTGTCAATCTTGTGCAATTGGGATCTTTTGAACTTGTTGAACATGTCAAGACAATTCCATTGAATCCTTGAGTCCATATGTGAGCTTGGTTTGCCATTGGCTAGGTCAAACAGTCAAAAAAAATTGCCTTTGTGCAGTCAAAACCCTAAAAATGACCATTTTGCCCTTTTGGTGATCTGATCAAATTTCTTATGGAATTGTGATCCAAACTTGACCAAATGGTCCATATGAGTTCATAATGTTGATGTGGGTCAAAAATCATGAGGTTTGACTGTCAATTGACCACAGTTGACCTTTTCCCCCAATACAGTTGATTTCTAGGTCAACTGTCCAATTGACTGGGCAAAGATTGGAATCAAGGCTTGAAACTTGGTATGGATAAACTTATGGGTCCAACATGAAGCATGAAAGTCATCTTGGGCATTTTAGGTGAAAACATCTTTGTGCAAACACAAACCCTAATTTGGGTCAACAGTGCAAGGAGGAGTCTTGAGCAGAGTAAATCCTAACTGGATCTTGAGCTCCAAGGGTCTTGTGGTGAGAAAATATTGAGAAATGGGAGGGCAAATTTTGGGGTACAACAGTCTCCTTCTTGTAACAAGGGGGACTTTGACATCATCTGGTTCTTCTATTTCATCAACAAGATTTAAGCCAACCTTTTCTTCAGCATTCTGGGGCACAGATACCTTCATCTTCTTCTTCTTTTTCGCCACCTTGTTTTCAATAGAAGAGTCTTTTTTCCTATTGTGGCTTTTGGATTTGTGGGAGCATTGATGGGACTGAGCATTAGGTGATGGCTTAGTATCAGAAAAAGATATAAGTTGAAGCAATTGTGTTAGTCGATAATGGAGAGTTAAATCGACAAAATTACCTCAGTCCTCTCAGAAATATGTTATATGTCCTTCTTGGACCGTTTGGATTTGTCAGAGGGAGCAGTCAAATCTGCTGAGCGCTTTTGACTCTGGAAAACAAGGAAAATATTAGTACTTTTCAAGGCATAAAAGACATGGAAACAAGGAGTATATAAGTATACCGACGGAGGAATCCTTCTTGAGTGAAGAAGAAATGGGTTCATCGTCGGAGGGTGAATGGTCAGGGATAATCTATAAGAGATTGGCTAAGTCAGATATGCTAAATCAGGAATGATGATTGATAGAAGGTTGAGTTTAAACCTGATTCGTTGAATGTTTTAGTTTGTCGATGGAAATGGAGCTCGCCTGATCTATTAGGATAGCTATAAGGCAAGTATAAAACAATTAAATAAGCAACCAAATCAAAATAAGCATGGGGGTAAGCTTTCCATAAATTGTTACCGATTTGTGTGGTCGAAAGTACTCTAACATATCGGAGATCATAATGAAGAAACCATGAATAGTTAGGTAGATAATACTTCAGAGCAAAATAAGTCTCGACGACAAACTGTCTCTCATAATGACGAGACTACCATTCATCGGAGTAACAAATTCTTAATAACAAACTATCTCCCATAATGACGATACTACCATCCATTAGAGTAACAAATCTCAACAATGAACTATCTCCCATAATGATGAGACTACCATCCATTGGAGTAACAAACCTCAAGAACGAACTATCTCCCATAATGACGAGACTACCATTCATTGGAGTAACAAATCTCAACAAAGAACTATCTCCCATAATGACGAGACTACCATCCATTAGAGTAACAAAATCTCAACAACTAACTATCTCCCATAATGTGGTACACTTCAAGAACTTGTGTGTCGAATATCTAAATTTCTTGAAATACATTGAATCTACTATTCTTGTTCAGGTGAAAGAGAAAGTTGTATGAGCATGGACGGACCGGGTTAGACATTTGGGTAATACAAGAACTAATAGAGTGGAATCTGCACATGCAGCGTTGAAGAAGTGGTTGGGTGATAGAAAGGAAGACCTTTGTAGAGAATGGGACACGGCGAACCAAATGCTCCAAAACCAACATAATGAAATTCAAACAACTTTTGGTAGGAGCAAAACTGTATTAGAACGTCGATTCAAAGACAACATTCTCTACTCACATTTCCTTCACAACATATTTAGGGCGGGATTGAATTTCATTTGTCATGAAGCGAAAAGAGTAGAGACGACAGGGCCAAATAGTTTCAAGTGTGGGTGTATAATTAGGAGAACTCACGAGCTTCCATGTGCTTGTATTATTTCTAAAAAATGAAGCTTAATTCCCCCATATGTATGGATGAGGTTTGCACTCATTGGAAAAAACTCAGATTTGATGACTACGGACTGACAAATGAAGGTACGTCAAACATAACCATCACAACCAAGTTGGAAGTGATAATGGATATATTTTATAAAGTTGTTGACTCTATGAAATTTCACATCAAAGAACATTTGAGAAAATCTCCTTTCCAGAAACCACCAATTTGAAACCTCATTCACAACCGATAAAAACCAAAGGTGCGCTTAAAAAGGTGAAAAGTACACAAGCTGATAGTTCAATAAAGTAGGCTCCTTCTTACCATGAGGTTGTTAATTTAATATTCTCGGATTCTCCAACCCCAAAATCCAAAACAAGTATTAATAAGGGAGTGCACATTTCTAAACTACCTCATACACCTCCTATTAAAAAACAACCACAAACACCATATATTAAAAAAAAAACACAAACACCACTGATTATCTTAATTGATAAGATGCCACTTTTTATGCACAAACATATTGAAAGAACCATGGATGTGGGGAGTGATGCTAATTGCGGGTTTTGGGCGGTGTCCGAGTTACTTGGTAAAAGAGAGGAGAATCACACTCTTGTGCGCCAAAATTTATTTCGGAGTTAACGATGCATAAGGAACTTTACACCCGACTATATGTCACAACGAAAACATTTAATAAAGTTCACAATACTCTTGTTCCAGGTGTTAGCGTTCACGCACCAATTGAAAAGTGGATGAGCTTTCCTGAAATGGGTCATCTTATAGAAAGTGCATATGAGAGGGTGTGTATCGACTTGACGAGATATGATTTTTCGGAAACATTTTTTTCCTATTTGGACCCCCCCTCCTAAAGAACCATCTAGTTGCATCATGTGTATTGGGTACCATAAATCATGCCATTTTGTTCACGTTTATTTGAAATCAGGGTGTCCTATTCCGGCTACTTCAGTGGAGTCAACGACATATTCCGCAAAAGAGACAGAAATTTGGTCGGATCATTTTTGAAAAGGATGGTAGAGTTTACCAATTTGATGGAGCTTGAGAGAGAATTAAATAAGGAGAAGTCGAAGAAAGAACATGTTTTAGATTTAAGGGGTGACAATTTGTTCGGTGCACTTTAGAGTGTAATCGAACCATTTTCTGAATGTATTGTTGTATGCATTGTAAAATTTATACGATTCAATACATATATAACATATTATCTATATTTAGTTTTACAAATGTTTATTATTTCCATGTCTCTTTTGTGAAAATAATGATGCTTATTTTGGTTCTGCATAATTCGGATATGCACTTACGAATTAACCTTTAATTAAAAAAACAATACAAGGCTTATTTTGGATATGCACTTCCGAATTAACCTCTTATTTTTGTAAAAATGTGGGGATTTTGGATGTGCATATCCAAATTAGGTTAATTCGGATGTTCATATCCGAAATATATCCTGATAGCAGGATAAGATTTTTTTGGTCCAAATTGCTCCATACAGTCTATAAATAGGATCTCCAAACCATTTCATCAACATCACAAAACACAACTAGAAATGAATCAAACATATCCTCACTTTGCTATTGTTTACTTCAGTAGTACGCAATCGCCACTTTAATCCAGGTTCTCGTAAGACACATCGTTCGTCGAGCTTATTAACATACTAAATTCTTTCTTGAAATATCCAGAGAATAGAAAGGTGGTCAAGCTTGAGTATCGTTCACCCTCACTTGACACTAAAGGAAACAAAGTTCACCCCATTTGAGCTCAGGAACAATGACGATTAGAAGTTATGTGGGGTGCTTTTCAATGATACTCTTCTAAGGGTCTGATTGAGATGGATGCGAAGCTTCAAAGATCTGGAGAAGATGTTATCAAGATGTTACAACATCCTAAACTATCGGTTTATAACAATATGTAATTTTAAATTTCTGTAGAACTATTTATGTAATTTCGGTGAATTGTGTTGAATCTATGTTATGAATTATGTTGATTCTTCTGTGCCAGAGATAAATTTGGATATGCATATCCGAAATAGGCCATCAGGTGGCTTCAGATATGCATATGCAAAGTCAATTTAATAAAAAAATGATTTATGGTACATTCGGATATGCACATCCGAATTTTAGGGATACTTTGGGTTTTTCGCCAGAGGCCTGTAAGAAGACTACTAGGTATAAAAAAAATTCTCTAAATGGGTGGTTATGTTTTCTTCCTAATCCATTTGTTTTCAATGGTCCAAGTTGAGAAAAGTTCAAACAGGATGATGCATCATCATCCCTTCCAAAACCAGTTCCAATGAACATAGTTGGACACAACAACAATCAACATTACAAATCTAAAGTCGCTATCACCGACGAGAGACCCGCTTTCGATGCCAATCGAATCACCGTTAGCACCGACGGTAACATACCACTGCAGCGTCTACCAGAGATTTCTCCAGATCGCACCATGCTCGGATCTACCTCCTTTATGCGACCGACGATCATATAGATTCACATCCACCACGTCCTTGAGTAATTAGTTTATCGGGTTATCACCTTACTAATTGATATTTAAGATCTAAAAATAACTTTGTACATAATCCGAACACCTTTTTTAAATCAAATTAATTCTAACGTTTTTTTTCAAATAATAGGATAGGTGGATGCATGTCCACCATATCCTCAAATAATCAATTGGTCAGCTTAACGCCTTACCAATTAATTATTCAAATCAATACCTTAAAATCCACGACAACTCATCAAGTACTTTTTTTTCAATCAGACTCTTTCACCTCTGTGCGATAAATCAAATCGATTTCTTCGTCCCGCGTGATTTAATTGTAATTCAAAATTCAACTCTTTTTCACAAACTAAAATCAACCAACCAAACACATTCGAACTACAAATGACTCTGATTTCTCTCATCTTTTGGTGAAGATACGTAGGCACGCGGTTATGAAACCAAGGGGAGTCCACTAACCTTCAAGCTAATTAACATTTTCCCTTTTTACCTTTCTTTCCTGAATCCTTAACTTGGTCACGATGACTGCTTTATCTGTACCTTTAGGGTTTTCCCATTATCCCCCATGTCCTTAGGACAAACAAATGATGGTGGCGACTACATTCAATTTTTCCAGTCGCGACAGCTGACGACTTCACTAGGGACCTCCCCTAAGGAAAATCTCGCCTACCTTCAAGTTTTAGGTCTCTTATGTTTGCTTGGTGTGTTTTGATTTTTGCTTGTTTATTTCATGTTTTTTGTCTATGCTTTATTTTATTTTTATATCTTCAATATATATATATATATATATATATATATATATATATATATATATATATATATATATATATATATATATATATATATATATATATATATATATATATATATATATATATATATATATATATATATATATATATATATATATATATATATATATATATATATATATATATATATATATATATATATATATATATATATATATATATGTGTGTGTGTGTGTGTGTGTGTGTGTGTGTGTGTGTGTGTGTGTGTGTGTGTGTGTGTGTGTGTGTGTGTGTGTGTGTTTTCTTGGGAATTTATATTCGAGCTCCAAAAAACCTTAGAAATAAGGGGTTGTCGAGTATGGGTCAAGGGGGTTTACATCCATATGAGTTTTATACGAACAAATCCACTCATAGTAGGTTGGTTCAAAGTACTTGTCTGTGAGTTGGCTAGCCTTTCTTAAGGACAAATTTTGGACTTGATCAATGACTTTGAGGACCTTATTCAAAACCTTAAAGTTGAGACTTTGTATGGCATACGAGACAAAAGTCTCATTAGGTCTATAAAAAGGCTCCACCTAAGGGAGATCCTTTGGGGTTTTATCATGAATTGGTCAGCCTAAAACTCATGATAAAATCTTCTTTGCAGCCTTCAACCTTAGGTGTTAATTTGAAACTACCCTTAAGATTGATTACCCTTGTGAGGGAGCGAGTAGAATAAACCTATACCTTTTATAGAAACACACCCTTTTATCATAGGGTTGTTTGTTCTTATATGCTCTTATTGTTATTTTCTTGTTTTCACTTTTATGTTTTTATTGACAATATTATATTGGGAACTATCGGTGTGGAGCTATATACCCGAGCTCCAGAGAGACCTTAGAAATAAGGGGTTGTCTAGTATAGACCAAGGGGGGTTTACATCCCTATGAGTTTTATATAAATAATCCCTCTCAAAGTGGATCATTACAAGGTAGTGTCTTAAAAGGGCTTGCCTCTCTTTAAGGTGAGACTTTGGACTTGATCAATGACTCTGAGGACCTTACCCTAAATAAATCCTCATGGAGAGACATTGTACGACCTACAAGATGAAAGTCTTACTAGGTCTATGCAGAGGCTCCACTTAAGGGAGGCCCTTGAGATTATTCACCTTGATTTAGGTCAGCCCTAATGTCAGGGTGGAGTCTCATTTGCAGTTAATGACCTTACATGTTATTCATGACACCCTTTAGAAGACACACTTGTGAGGGGTTGGATAGGAAAAAAAACTTAGAACTTTTATACGAGCCCTCCTGTAGGTTGTTCTATTAACATAATGTCCTTCATAGAGAACCTTCTCGTGAAGGACATCTTATTACTATCCCTAAACTCGTAAGGGTCTCCTTTTGCCCATTACCATCCTTAAACTCATAAGGGTTTCCCATATCTATAAATCCCTAAACTAGTATAGGGTGTCCCCATTTCCATATCTATCCCTAAACATGTATAGGGTGTTCTTAAGTCTATCATTATCCTTTATTACATTACATCTCCATGAAAAACCTTTTAGCATACCCTAAAAACAAAAACTTTTTGCATACTCATGCATCTTCATACATCTGCATACATACATTTGCATAAAGCTTATATCTTTTCCACCTTTGCCCTTATCCAACTATCATCCATGTTATCTTATTTCCCGAGGCTCACAAACAAACTCAAAGAAAGTCTCAAGAAGCTACATAACTCAAAGATCCAAGTCATATTAAGTAGAGAAGACAACCTTTCACCATGCCAACCACATGCCCAACAAAAGAAAAGTCAAAGGTCACCCATTTACTTTAACCAGTGCAAGAATATCAAGAAGTTCTCCTAAAGTCAGTGGATCAACAAAGAAGCTCGTTATTAGGATCATTAAGCTTTTATCATTTCCAATTGTAATTTCTTAGTTGCTAAGTTTCATTAGTTGTAAACTTTGTACCTTTTGATTAGTAATTATAATAAAATAATCATGCATGTTTTTGGAATTAATCAATTCATATTCACTATTTATTATGCCATCCTTTTCCATATAAAACAATAAAAACAAAAAATCAATTCATTCGTTATTTCATTTCTCTTTTCACATTTAACAAACTTTGAGGGAGAATGATGTAAACAAAAATAACTGAATTTGTTGATGTATGCTTCAATAGTAAAACTGAGCTGACGATGTAAGGCATTGTTTCATATCCTAAACACTGAAGAAATAAGGGGTTAATCAGTAGTTAACCCTTTCGAGCCAGTCTAACTCAGGTAATTCAATGATGCATTCAATCTTAATAGAACTAGTCTATTTAAGCAAGAGGTTTAAGCACACCCTTTTCCTCGCACACATCATCCAAAATCGAGGAAGCAATGAAGATAAATCTCACCACATATTCTTCCTCACAGTATTCAACATCGAGGAAGTAATAAAGATGAAGTTCATAAAAGTCAACATGGCAGTCACGACCTTCCTGAATCAAAAGAAAAAAACTAAAAAGTAAAATTTCAAAAAAAAAAGAGAGCTCGCTAAATCAAAAAGAAAAATCCAAAAATGGAAAAATTTGAGTTAGGAAAAAGTTAGGGCATTCCGATGAACCGCAAATTCAAAAGAATCGGTCCATGCAAAAATAAGGCATTGAAAGCAAAAAAAAAATGGAAAACAATTTTGTGGCTTCCACCTCAAAGATCATCAATGTTTCTCATTAAGGCTTGAACCTCGTCAATGCTTCTATTCATATCCTTACTATAAAAAATTATCTTACAAACTGAATGCATCTGTTACGTTAATTGAACTTAGGTATGGACAACATCAAGAAGAATAGGGTGGATTTAAATTAAATTCGAGCCTTATATCCTTTGTTTCTTAAACAGTGAACCATGCCACGTTACAACATTCAAAAGTCCTAATTGAATCTAAGTTCACTATGAAAGCATACTCAGCAAGATTTTGTTAAACTGACTCCAAATGTTTGTTAAATCATCGCCAAGAACTTTGTTTTATCATTTCTTTCATGTTTTGGCTTTCTTATCAACATCATACTCATCTACCACATATGTCTCCATAACATTTCTAGATTTCAAAAACTTGCATGAGCATCGCGTCAGAATAACTTTTCAAAAAGTACAATTTTATGTGAAAATCAATACTTAGCATCAAGGAGATCTCAAAAGGGACTGATCAAAGGTGATCCATTTCAAGAAAATCCTAACTAGTGGCAAACACCTAGGGATCCCACCGCTTCAGAGGAACAAATTCTAATGATTATATGGGCATATCATCAGAAGATTCTATTGACCAGGGGCCAATCATTCTAAGATTTGGTCAACCTGAGTCACCTCTCCAAGCGCCACTTAATCAGGGGAATAACTTTCAAGATTCAAATACTAGGGGCAGTCCATATTAAGGTCATATCACAACATGGTGAGATCTAAGTGCATTCCAAGGACTCTCTTCCAGACCATAATAATCAAGGTCAGGCTTTTCGAGACTCAAATGTTGGGGTAGTCCATATCAAATTCATATTACAGATGGAAAGATCTAAGTTCTTTCTAAGGACACTTCTTTAAACGCTAAAGATCGTGGTATACCTTTCAAGATTCAAATCTCGGGGAAAACCACTGTGAGACTCAAAAACCGGTTCAAAATGGCTCATCAGAGGCAAATCATTCCAAGAGTCAATTAATAAAGGGAATAATGTTTCAAAATACAAGGTGGTGGGACTAACCATCTCAAGTGCATGGTATGACCAAACTAATTCAAAACTCACACTGAGGTGAATCCCTTTAAAGACCTAACACATTGAAGCAAGATATGCCACGAAGGGGAAAACTCTACTCCTACTTTCATGATCTCTAGTGAAGCTCTCTCATACATCAATAATCTTCGAGTTCGAAACAAGTATAAAAAATTCATGCTAACATAATACTCTACCACTCTTTTTGACAAGCTGTCTTGTTACATAAGTAACTTCTCTAAGCCTTAACCATCCATGACCCTTCACAAGGACACCATTTGTCGATATATTTAAGTCATTGCATAAATCATCATCATGCATTAATCATGTCACTTAACTCTATCATCGAACCATGCATATCATCTCATGCATCAGGCATGCCCTCATAGTATGAATTCTACATCTACAAAATGCCCAATCTCACTTGGCATCTCGCAAAGCCTAACCCCACTTGACATTTATCCTGAAGTCCAACATTCATTGCCACATATTTAGTTACTCATTACATACATTACATGCCTCATTTCATGCACACCACATCCATAAGTGTGATTCATTATGCCAAAGACATTTCATGCATCAACAAAAGCATTCACACAAAGCATGCATAACATAAGTCAGAATTCAGTGAACGCTCATAGAAGTATGACAAATCCAATTTCAAACATTCACTTCTGGTAGACCTTCGTCAACCCATTGGTTGAACTTGGTCATTTATTTCCTCTTGGACCATCATCAACCCATTGGTTGAAATTGGTCAGTGTTTGTTGACCCATTGGTCGAAGTTAATCAACCCATTGGTTGAAAATAGTTTCTTGTTGACGCATTGGTCATAGGTCGTCAACCCATTGTTTGAAAATAGTTTCTTATTAACCCATTAGTTGAAGCCATGCAACCCATTGGTTGAAAATAGTTTTTTGTTGATCCATTGGTTGAAGATCAATTTTTTACCCATTGATCAAAGTCATGCAACCCATTGGTTGAAAATAGTTTTTTGGTGACCCATTGGGTGAAGTCAATCAACCCATTGGTTGAAATTAGTTTTTTATTGACCCATTGGTCAAAGTCAATCAACCCGTTGGTCAAAAAAAATTTTCCATTGACCCATTGGTCGAAGTTAGTTATTTTTATGAACCCATCGGTTGAAGACAACTTTTTCATCGACCGTAATCAAATCCATTGATTGAAGTCAGTTATTTATTGTTTTGTAAATCCAAATCAACCTATTGATTGACGATGATCTTTTGTTCATATTAACCTTCATCAACTCATTGGTTAAAGTCGGGTATTCCAAATGTTCAAATAATCTCTGGTCTGTCCAGAACAGTTCAATTATCCTGGCCCTATCCAAATGTATTTTCCTAGAGCTTCGTCCAGATGACTTTAATTTTCTCGGAGCTTCGTCCAGATTACTTTAATTTTCCTGGAGCTTCATCCGGATGACTTTAATTTTTATAGAACTTCGTCCAAAAGACTTTAGTTTTCCCGAAGCTTGGTCCATATGACTTTAATTTTCTCGGAGCTTCATCCAAATGACTTTAATTTTCCTGGAGCTTCGTCTGAATGACATTAATTTTCCTGGAGCTTTGTCTAGATGAATTTAATTTTCACGAGGCTTTGTTCGAATGACTTTAATTTTCCCAGAGCTTCGTTTGGATGACTTTAATTTTCCTAGAGCTTTGTCTGGATAACTTTAATTTTCCCGGAGCTTCATTTGGATGACTTTAATTTTCTCAGTTGTTTCACCCCAAAATTTTCCCTCCCATTTTCTTTAAAACATGCTCACAAAGTTCTCAAATACTCAAAGACACTCAAGAGTTAACTGGTCAAACCTCCTTCTAAGCAAGGGTCTTCAACTAGGGTTTGGTGTTTTTCAAGGAAGATTGGGTTACAAGGGTCTCAAATGACTTTCATGGTTCATCATGGGTCCTCAATAGTGCTTATGTCAAGTTTCAAGTCTTGCATCACATGATTGCTCAGTCAATGGCTCAGAAGATTGAAAGTCAACTGTATTAGGTAAAAAGTCAACTATGGTCAACATACAGTCAAACTTCAAGATTTTTTTGTCAACACAAATATTTTTAGGTGATATTCATCATTTAATTAATGGTTGATCATGATTCCTCATGGAAAGCCCTCAAACCATCAAAGGTCAAAAATTGCTAAATTAGGATTTTGATTGAAGATGACTGATTATTGACCTTTGGCCTAGTGCATGACCTAATGGCTTAAAGCATGAACTCAAGGTCTCAAATACAACATCTTGACCTAATTATATGGCTCAAGACATTTCCAAAGATGCAAGTGATTGATAGTTGACGAATTGAATCAATTGATAAAAAGTCAACAGTCACACAAAAGTCAAACTTTGACTTTTTGGTCAACATTGGAATTCAAAAATCAAGAATCATCAAAACATTCAAAATTATCAAGTTTGATCATCAAGAATCAACAAAGTCAATAAAATCAAGAAAAAGTCAACAAAAGTCAAAAGTTGGAAATTTATCCAACACTTAGAAAAATTTCTAAGTGTTTTGTTCTTAACAAAGTCACTACTTTATGGTCATTTTTCACTAAGATACAAATTGATTCAAGGAAAACTTTCAACATGAAAGTTGTAGAGATTAATGAATTCTACAACTTTGTTAATGTGGGATAATCCTCAAAAAGTGCTTGGATTAAGAGATATGGGTCCATGAAGTTCTGATACTTTTTATCCAACACTTAGAAATATTTTTGATCAGTTTTTCATCTCAACTTCTTGGCCAATTTTCACCAATTTACATGTAGATCTTTCCAAAGTGGTCAACATGAAAGTTTAAGATCATGTTTCAAACTTTCCAAAATATCCAAGAGCATTAATTTCTCATACTTGAGCCAAATGTTTCGAACAGATGAAGTTAGGCATCCATACTTGAATTATAGGTCATTTCTTTTGGAAACCTTATGGCCAAATCTCATACCATGCTACACAATCTTACTTTGTAGGCCTATAAACTCCTAAATCTCTCCATAATAAGAAGATTATGCACTCTTTTTGGCTATTATCCTATTGATTCAAGCTTCATCCAAGTTTACTTGCCATTTAAGGGAGAAAGGTCACACTTCCATTCTAGTAAAGCATGCTTTATACACAATGTCAACTCTCCTTGAGCCTCTAAATTATTGTCTCTACACAAACACAATCCTAACATCAGAAACAACTCCTCTAAAAGATATCAACCACCCTATAGGAATTGAACCATGCCTTAGCACCATGATTTTGCAAGAAACTTCAAAGTTCCATTTCAACCAAACCTTAATTCCATAACTTGTAAACCAAACCTTTTGATTACTTCAAACTTTTCATATAAATAGAGGCCCTCCTTGACTCCGTAGAAAACAAATTGACAAGCCCTCAAACCCTCCCAATATCTCTCACACCCGAATTGGCCACAAAACCTCCATTATTGAGCTTTGAAGTCCAAAACTTCGAAACTCATAACTACTGAAATATCTTTGTAAACCAACCACTAAATCATCATCAATATGCCATATAGAAGTGATCCAAACACCTGTTTCACTTTTGTAATCACTCCATCATCATCCACCATTTTCAAATTCTAACCTTGCAATTTGACTTGGGTAGAACGTTTCATCCATCCTCAAAGCAAAGTAGGGGATGGAATACACTCAAGGAGGTCCCAGCAAGCTAAAGAAATCATCATCTTGCTTCTGGAAGTGCTTGAAGAAGCATTGGACTTTCTCCAACTTGGTACATTTTTCAAACTTTGAAATCCTTATTTAAGCATCATTTGCATATACATTCTAAATAAAAATGTAGATATCATGTCTATGAAGCTAACCATGTCCTCAAATATCATTTTAATTGACTGTGTGATGAGAATTTTGAAATTGAGTTTTCTGAAATGTTAGTTTTTCAGTTTGGTACCAAACCAAATTTATTTCAATCTTTAATCTATAGCTTTTAAAAATTATATGGTTGGATTCCTTGTAAAAAATTAAACAAGTTTGATGTTTACATATTTCAATTTGATTGAGAAATGAGCATTTTTGAAAAATCAAAGAATAAAAAATGGTGTTGTTGTTGTTCGTGAGCGCGCGAGGAAGAAGAAAGAGTTGTACTGGAAATTTCAAAATTTCCATTTTTGGCTTGTAATATATTTAATGGTTGTTGTTTCATAATCGGATGGAACATTCGTCCCAACGGTAGGAGGAAGCGTGCAAAGTCTTTGGTGTGTCAGGGCAGGGGTTCGATCCCTGCCTCTGGCATTTTATTTCTAACATTTTCTGTTTACAGATCTCATATAAACAAGCCCAACGTGCGAACCATACATCTCCAGCCTTGACCATCAGATCTTATCAAGCTAGATTTGAATGCCTCAAATGCGCGTTTCTACCATGAACCATCAAAGACCCTCTACATTGGACCCAACACAGCAACCTGAGCTCTCTGATTTGGGCCTAAGGATTTATGTTTCTTTCTCACCCCCATTTTACTTGTTTGCAGGCCCATTTTAATTTTCTTTATTTTTGTTTTAATTAACATTTTCTTTTTTTAATCAGTTTTATTTTAATCATAAAATCATAAAAAATTTAGATTTAGGTTTTAATAAATTAATTTAATTTTTATAAATAAAAATTAATTAATTTAATCACACTTTGTTTTTATTTTAAATAATTAAATTGTAAATTAATTAGAATTAGATTTAATTTTTTATTTCACATTAAAAAATATTTTTCTAAACAAAAACAACAAAAATATTTTCTTAAACACTTAGAAATATTTTAGAGTTTTTTAAACATCTTTCCCCTTTTCAATCTCTGCGTGCTCATTTACTTTTCGAATTATTTTTTTAATATTATAAATTGTCAATGGTTTGTAATAGATAATTAAGGTTTATTGCTTTCCTCCCTATTTTTTATGGTTTGTTCTCCCCATCCCCAAAGCGATGTAATAGCATTGATTATTTCCCGCATTTTTATTTTCCGTACTTGTGTATATTTAACTGCTAGATTAATTAGGCGTGCATGACAAGATGTAAAAAACCAATGTTATATAACCTAATCTCAAGACTAATAACTGAAATCAAAACACTTCGCATACACACACACACACACCATTAGGGTAACCTCACTTGTTGCCTCCGGATGAAACGGTCATGTCCCTCAAATGTGGGACGCTTTAGCAAAGACCCTCGGTTAAAATATCATAGTCCCTCGATGACCCTTTGATGTTGCCTTCGGCAAACGATCTTAGTCCCTTACAAAAATTGCTAAAGCGTCCTACAAGTTGCCTTCTATGAATGCACGATGACCCGCGCTTGTCCCTCACATCCAGCAATAGGGCTTCCTACTAACTAATGGTAGGGTAGCACCATCTAAAGGAGGAGGAAAAGAACAAAGACTTTTTTGAGTAGGTAGAACGCTCGTAGTCTCTTGCCCTCAAACTTTTCAAAATAAAACATCATTTCACAAAACAACACTTTCTTTCACAATATTTTCAAAACAAACATTTTGTATACATTCTCAACGATACGAGAATCATCACAAAATTGCCGCACTTAGGCATTTTCAAAATATTTTCAAACATATACAAGCACAAAGAATTTCCAAAAAGTGAGCTAGCGATTAAGAGCCCGTAGATAACTACAGATGAATAGGGTGCTAACACCTTCCCTTTTCGTAACCTACCCCCCGAACTCAGAAAATTCTCAAAAGGTCTTTCCTGTTCTTTTTACCCTTTCCTTTATTGGATAAAAGAAAATTCGGTGGCGACTCTTGCTATCCGCAACATTTACGATAAAATGCAAAATCAAAAAAGTTAGTTCTTCCACCATATTATAGAACGGGCGACTCTGTTGGGGAATAAACCAAAAGTGGGGTTACCTTTAGAGCTAGTTCACCTCTATTACTTTACTTGCTTGCTTTGTATGCTTTATATTTCGGGATATGCTTGGGTTTATTTCTTGTATAGATCTCATACCTGGATCTAGAGGCATTTTAGGTAAGTAGCAATAGATCATGAAAATTGTACGACATAGATCGATATGGTTGAAACAATGGCTACGTTAGTGCAACACATGTGTTGGTGTCGGTGTCCCTTGAGTCAGTCAAGGATAATGTTGGGCTTCTGTGTGGTGTCATAAGCACTAACTAACCTTATAAAGTAGTGAGATGGCCGACTTTGGTGCAGACTAAAGTTGGTTGATACTCGATGCTACGCTCATTGAGATTAGATTCTCGGGATATTTCGGCCGCAATCCAGATGCATGAGCTGAAACAATGCCTGAGAGAAAAATCAGTGATATGAGATTCCTAGAACCTGATTACTTCTTTTAGGATAGGTTGAGCCAACTAAACTCAAGAGGGTACTTACCTATAAACTCCATGTAAGCCCAAACCTAAGGCCTGGTGTGTCTTGTTTGTGTTTGATTAAATTTGTGCGAACATGACATCATGACATCATGCCATCATTACACATGTCATTTTCACTAACCATTTTAAGGACCTAGGGATTTATCTTCGTTCTTTGTTGTAGGTTATGGCATCTACTCGCAGAAATACTATCCTGATCAATTTTGTGAGGATACCTTCTCAACTTAAGGAGTTAGTCTCAAAAGTTCCTGAAAGCTCTCAATTCACCAAGAGACATGGTCATCTACTCAGTTTAGTTACTTCGGGTTTTGAAGAAGACATGATGAGTGTTTTATTCCAGTTCTTTGATCCTGCACATCACTTTTTCACCTTTCCAGATTATCAACTGGTACCCTCAATGGAAGAATTCTCAAAGCTACTGGGAATACTTGTTCTTGATCGAGCACCTTTCACTGGTTTAGAGAAAGATCCATAACCTGAAGAAATGGCAGCAGCCTTACATCTGAAGCGGTCCGACATTGTATCTAATTGGGAAACAAGGAGTGGAGTCAAGGGTTTTCTAGCTAAATTTCTGTTAGAGAAGGCTCGGCTGTTTTTGGATGCTATGAGTTTTCAAGCTTTCGAAGAAATCTTGGCTTTGTTGATCTATGGTTTTGTGATATTCCCTAATCGGTACCAACTCATAGATGTGAACGCCATCAAAATATTTATTTCTCGTAACCCTGTGCCTACTTTGATTGGAGACATTCTGCATTCTTTTCACAGTCGTACTATGAGAAAACGAGGGACTCTTATGTGTTGCATGCATCTGCTATCCAGGTGGTTTATTTCGCATCTTCCCTGATTAGTAATGAAGAATGAACAAGGTTTGAGGTTGTCGCAAAGAATAATGTCACTTTCTTATTCAGATATCTATTGGTGCTCCCGATCTCAAGAGGATATTACTATCATTGACCATTATGGATAATTCCCTAATGTTCCGCTCCTTAGGATTAGGGGAGCTGTTACTTACAACCCTGCTTTGGCTCTACGTCAAATTGGTTATGCTCGAAGAAATGGTCCTCATGACACACTTATCTAGAGTATTATGTTCGACTATGACAATGATCCTCAAGGTTATCATCAAAGGTTTATACGTGCTTGGGGCATGGTAAACAAGATTGATAGCAAGACTTTAGGAAAAACTAATTCCATGCCCTTAGAGCCCTACATCATATGGGTACGATCTCGTGCTCAAAACCTTATAATACCATATCCCACTGTCTTACCAGTAATTGTGGAGCTTGTTGCTAAGGGAGATATTCCTTATACCATTCTTCATCCATATATACCTACTGACCTTGAAGAATTGCAGAAGTCCTGGATTCAACTCAAGGAAGAACGAGACACCTTTAAAACTCAATTATATGCAAGTGAAAAGAAGGTGTTGGAGCTCACAAAGCATTTTCATGAGGAGCAAAGTCTTAATGCATACATCAATACGAAGAGGAAGCGTTCGTGGGAGACTTGAATCTTAGGTTTTAGGAGTTTATATTGTTGTCTCCTTGAGACCCTTTTGTTTTCATTGTAAGCCTAAGAGACAATTGTAATCTTGAACTTACTAATAAAAGTATTTGTTTTTGTTTCCTCTCGGTTAGAAAATTTAAATCTCCTAAGGTCCTTGAAAATATTACATCCACATGTCATGCATCATTTCATAAACACGTTTTCCAATATAGGTTTCCTCATTTATTTACTGTTTATTCCAGTATAAGATGGCCCTCGAACAAACTATCAAGGATCTCCAGGCTCAACATGCATAATTTCAAGAGACTCTTATGAATCTGGCCAAAGGGAAACAGGATATAATGACACTTCTCGCCAAGAAGAAGAAGACTAGAAAGTCGGTTGTCATCCTCAACATGGGGAGAATATTCAAAGGTCTTTCTCAACCATTTCAAGTGGATAATGTTTTCTCTGAGGAAGACGACAACCAAGAGGAGGATGGTAGAAGTGTCAAGGGTGAAGGTAGAAATAACCAGGGTTCTGAGAATATCCTGAAGATGAAGAGTATTCTAATAAACAGTACCCTCATGCAGATAACAAGTACAAGCAGTTGGAAGACCGTCTCAAAGCTATGGAAACTCAGAAAGTTCCTGGATTAGATTTTGGAGAGCTAGGACTGATCCCGGGGGTGGTCATCCCTCACAAATTCAAGGTCCATATCTTTTCTAAATATGATGGGGTCTCTTGTCCCAAACTTCATCTGAGGTCGTATGTTTGAAAAATCCAACCTCATACTGCTGATAGGAAATTATAGGTCCATTATTTTCAAGAAAGTTTGTTCGGTACTCAACTTGAATGGTTCTACCAGCTGGAAGGAACCAACATTCACACGTGGGAAGACTTGGTTGCTGCTTTTTACAAGCAGTATCAATATAATGTTGACCTTGCACCGAATCGTGTACAATTGTAAAACATGTCCATGGGCTCGAATGAAGGGTTCAAGGAGTATGTTCAGAAGTGGAGAGACTTAGCTGGAAGGGTCCAACCTCCCTTGTTTGACCAGGAATTAGTTGATATGTTCATGGGTACTCTGACAGGCCCATTCTTTAACCATTTGATTAGGATTTCTTCATCTGGCTTTACTGAGCTAATTCTGACAAGTGAAAGAGTTGAAAGTGGAATTAAGAGTGGGAAGATTCCAAATGTTGCAACTTATAATTTTATGAAGAAGTTGTTTGATGGTAAAAAAGAAACCAGTATTGTCTATGGCCAGAAGGGCCATAGTAAAAATGACCTCCATCAGTTTATGGGGGCGGTATTGATCTTTAATCTAACGCCTATTCAACAATCACAACAGAGCAACCATCGAAGGCCATACACTTTGTCAAGGCAGTTTACCAAGATCGGTATGCCTTTATCTCAGGAATTACAACATTTGTTAAAGGCTGAACTCATTTCACTGTGTGATCTTCCTTAGAATCCCAACACATCCTCTCCAAAGTACAATCCAAATGCGAGGTGTGCCTATCATTCGGAAAGTCCTGGGCATGACACCAACAACTGATGGGCCCTGAAAAGCAAGATTCAGGATATGATCAATAATAAGGAAATTGAGTTTGATCCTCCGGAGACTCTGAACGTGATTACTGCACCTATGCCTAAGCATGACAAAGGCATAAGTGCTATTGAAGATGTTTTGTATGTTGCCTCCGTAAGTGATGTGGTTACTCCTCTCTCAATAGTCAAGGAGAATTTGCTACAAGCCGGTTTATTTCTAGGTTATGTTAAAGAATGTTATTGTTATGCAGTTCAACCCAATGGCTACGGGTTACTGAAGGAAGACGTTCAGCGCCTGATGGGTGAACATGTAATTTTGGTTGAGAAAGTTCTGAATTTATGTCGAGATTTGTCTGTCATATCTGGTACTCCTTTCAGAATCACTTCCAAGGATCCTGTAAGGATTACTGCCAATCCAAAAGCTGCTTCTTTAATCATTACAACACCTGGGCCCATCCCATATTCCTCAGAGAAGGTTATTCCATGGAATTATGGGTCTGACGTCTATTATCACGGTGTTAAACAAGAGTTGTCTGACAAATATGATGATCCCAATATTGACAATATTACAGGGACCAGCAAAATTACTAGAAGCGGAAGGATTTTCTCCCCAGAAATCTCTTCACGTGTTCAAGTCACAGTTACCAAGACAACTGCCGAGGCTCGAGGTAAAGAGCCAATGATAGAGCCTGCCCGGATAGAGGTGCCAAAAGAAGCTATAGTCAAGGACACCTCTGGACAAGATTTGGAAGAGGTTTTGAAAATCATCCGCAAGAGCGACTATGAAATTATTGAACAGCTGGGGCAAACCCCGTCCAAAATCTCCATGTTATCTTTACTATTGTGTTATAAAGCCCGTGCGCATGCTTTAGTAAAATTCTTGAAGACTGCTCATGTGCCATAAGAAATTTCGGTTGATCAATTTGGAGGTTACGTAGCGAGTTTAACAACTGATAATGGGTTAGGCTTCTCCGATGCTGACCTGACTCCAGAGGGGAGAAATCATAATAGCCCTGCATGTCTCCATTGAATGCAGGGGAACTATGTTGGCTCATGTGTTAATTGATATTGGCTCTTCTCTGAATGTTCTGCCAAAAGATGCTCTCGACAGACTGGATTATGAAGGGGTTATGCTGAAACCCAGTAACATTATAGTTCGAGCCTTTGACGGGTCCAAAAGAATGGTACATGGAGAGGTAGATCTTCCTATCAAAGTGGGTTCACAGATCTTTGAATACACTTTCTATGTAATGGACATCCGGCCATCTTATTCTTGTCTATTAGGACGCCCCTGAATCCACGGGGCAGGTGTTGTTACCTCCACCTTACACCAGAAATTAAAGTATCTTGTGAAAGGGAAAATTGTTACTGTCTACAAAGAGGAGGAGTACATGGTCATCTGCCTGAATTCATTCTGGTACGTGGAGATGGACAAAGAATTTATCGAGACTCCATGTCAGACGTTTGAAGTAATTTCCCATACTACTGTTGAAGATGTTTCTACCTCTCCAAAGACTACCAAGGTTCTGCACAATATGGCTTCCTTAAAGATGCCAAAGCAACTATAGAAGAAGGTGGTTGTACTATCTGGGGCCAGCTTCCTAATATCCCTTACAAATCTGACAAGTTTGGTTTGAGCTTTACTAGAGAAGGTCAAAGGGTTGTTCCTCGCGCTCGAGTTAGAAGACCTATGTTCTGTATCAGCAACAACATAATCAATGCTATAGAAGACGCTGAAAGTGATTGTGATTTCGACATCTGGATATTTCCTACCATGGGCAACAGATTCAACAATTGGAAGGCGGAAGACATTATCTCTATCTCCTTTAGTCATGAGTGATATCTATTTCTGTTTTATTGCTTTAAGAAGTTTGGTTATGTAATTTCTTTTAAAACAATGACTTTTAAACCATGTGTCTTGCCTAGGACACAATGGTCGATTTGTTAAGGGTTGTCATTTCATATGTCATATTTTCATTTAACAAAAACATTGGATGTTTTGCATTCAAATTTTGCACTCTCTGTCTTTCTTTTACTTTATTGCACTTCCAAATAGCTACGTGTTCTTACACACACCCACACACTACATTTCAGATCCACACCCACTCTGGATCTTGTTGATAACGATTCTGCTATTGTCGCGTATGACTTTGAAAATCCGATCTACCAAGCCGAGGACGAATGTGAGGAAGATTGTGAAATACCTGGATAATTTGCCATACTCTTAATACAAGAAGAAAAGTCTATCCAACCGCACGAAGAGTCGATCTAAGTGGTAAACTTGGGTTCTGAGACAGACCGAAAAGAGGTCAAGATAAGCGCCAACTTAGAGGGTAGTGTCAAGAACAGATTGATTCAAATGTTGCACAACTATGTTGAGATATTTGCTTGGTCATACGAAGATATGCCAGGGCTCGATACTGATATTTTGGTTCACCGTCTGCCGATGAAAGAGGGTTGTTCTCTGGTTAAACATAAAGTCTATCGCATACGCCCTGAGATGTCAGAGAAAATTAAGGCTGAGGTTATGAAACAATTCAACGCAGGTTTCTTAGCGGTGATGTCTGTAGCGATAAAAAATGTAGCGGGGTAAATCGGAGATCGAATTATTGATTAATTCGTCTCACAAAAGCAAGAGTCGCCACCGCGCTTTATTGTTTCCAAAGGAAAAGGGAAAAGAGCGAAATAAAACCCTAAATATGCAATGTAAATAATAATAAAAATACAAAGCATTTTTGAAAAAGAGATCTTATGGTTCGGGGGTTGGTTATACAATGGGAAGGTATTAGCACCCAATGTATCTATAGTATTCTATAGGAACCTTTTGAAATATCTGTTTTATTTAAAATTGATTGCTTGATTGAAAATAAATTGTTTTGGCCGAAACGGGATACGGACGGGTTTTTGAAGTTACGACGACCTAATGTCGAAGTTTTTGCTTAAAGGGCATAAATTTTGAAAAGGTTGAATACTTGAGGAAAAATTATCCTAAGTTTTAATGAAATGCGAAAGTTCGCGCAGTTAGACTTGAGGACATGAAGTCAACAAATTTACTGTTTTTCCTTTGGATTTAAACATAAACAGAATAAACAAATGAATAAATACACAGGCAAAATATGCGGATAATGATTAAATAACGATAATTTAAATGATAGACTAAATGATGCGAATAACGTATTTTTCATGATTTTTTGTTTAATATTAACGAAAAGAAAGTATTTTTACTTTTTACGCATTTCGATATGGATAAAAGCAAGAGAATTAATTAACGAAGACGAAATGTTTTTTTTTTAGTTTTAAGTTTTTATTTTATATATTTAATATTAATATTAATAAAGCAAGAAATGAATTAATAAAAATATTTTTTGAGTTTTTTCTATTTTTTATATGTTTTAGAGTTTTTTTTTTTTAATAACGATGTAAGAGGAGAATTAATAAAAAAACTAAAGTGTCTATCTTCTTAAATTCTATATTTTTTATGTATGTGAAACTAGAATACTTATTAAGAGATTTTAAATTAAATGGAAAGTTATTAATTTACCCTAATGAAATAAAATTAAAACTCTTAAATTAAATCCAAAGTTTAAACTAAGAGGTCAAACTAATTAATTAAAAAAAACCTAGTTAGACATATCTTTTTGTATTTACTAATTAATTATCATAATAATAATTCTAAAAAAAGATTAGAGAAAATAAAAAAAGTGAAAAAGTGTATCAAAAATAAAAAAAAAACAAGCAAGAAAGGTATATGGGCTAGATGGTTTGAAGGCCCACGCAGAATTCAAAATGGGGGGGGGGGGGGGGGGGGGGGTGCAGAAGCAAGTCGTGTGGGCTTAAGGAGGAGAAATGGGGTGAGGCACATTGGTTTTACAAAATGCTTAGGGTTAATTTGTTTTATCAATTGGGGATTAGGGTTCTGCTAGGCAGAACGGCGCTTATCTCTCTTCTTCGTCATCTTCTTCGTGTCTTCTTCTCCATGCTTGCCTCTGAGTTTCGCTATCTAACTTCTTGCCATGGCCACCCGCTCCAAACTCCTCTTCCCTCTAGCCAAACGAAAAAGGGAGGGCTACGGATTTACGGTAAAACGTTATTCGATTCGTTAACGCTTAGTTACATTTTCTGCATGTTGATCCGGATTACATTGATTCTTACTGTTTTGATTCTTATTGTTTGATTCTTATTGTTTGATGGAGGTACCATAGAAGTAAAGAGGGAGAGGGAATCGTTACCTAGGTGGAGACGGAGGAGGAGGTCGTGAGCGAAGGAGGCCAGGCGGCGAGGAGAGGATGGTCGCGAGCTCGCTTCGGTGACTGGTATTTTATATGGTTTCCTTCTTCTTCTTTTGCCTTGGTACTGTGCTGTGATGTTTCTCTTCTTCTTCTTAACCGCGCTTCTGTACGATATTCATTGGCCTGTGAGTGATAATGTTTTTGAGGCTTTGTGTTGTAAGCTTTGAATGGCCAGTGATGGTAACACTGAGGCCTTGCTTGTGTTGCCTTCAAGGTTGGTTTTGGGCGGAACGTTTCAGGTTTGGCCTAGCTTGGCTTCAGTAGATTTGTGACTGATGATGTTTTTGGCTTGGGTAATAAGTTTGACAGGTTTGTGAGTATACTGGTTTTGTGTTGGTTGGACAGGTTGATGGAAACAGGGGAATAGGTCTTTTTCGTTGCTAGGCCATATTGATTGTGTGGTTTGAATTGGTTTTTTGTGTGAGATTGTTTTTTCATATCTATTTGACAGTAGTGGTGATGTTGGCTTAAGGGCTCAATCAGTTTTGTGAGGTTTAGGCCATATGGTGAAATGGTTTTTTTTGACAGTAGGATGGTTATGCAGGTCCTGCTGGTTTTGTATGTTTTCTTTGTTGATAACTATTTTTTCTAAGTTTTAAGGCTTGGAGATTGATTGTCTGATATATGATTCTTGGATGGTTATGTTATAACAGTTTTCTCCTTCTCTTTTTTACGTTACAGGCTGGAGGTTTTTGAAATACTTTTACCCTCTTCCCTGGCATATCTGCACCATACTGCTACCTCTAAGTTGTCTCTATTCCTCTTTTATGTTTTTATTTCTACTGGCTATATTACTGCAGTTTGTCTTATATCTCTTTCCTGCCTATGCCAAACCTGTAAAACCACACTTCTCCCTCTCTTTTTCTCTCTCAGTACAGTTTGACAATAAAATGATATGCTGTACTTTTCTGAAATTGCAAATGGCCAGAAAATGATGAAAATAAGGAATATTACATTGCTTGCATATTGGTTAAACTGCATATCTTTTGACTTCTAATGCAATAGTAGCTTGTTTTGTTTTTTTTTACTATGTGGGCATAGGTTTACGTTGGCATTTGCTTGCATATGTTGAGATCATGCAGGGACTTTGTATGCTATATGTTTTTTTGAAATATGCATTTGGATTTTGAAAAAAATGCAATTAATTTAAAACATGCAATTTTTGGACAAAAGTGAATTTGTGCATTCATTTAAAAATTCCTCTCTTTTTTGTGAACCGGGAGAAATCCCGTGATTTGCAAAAAAGAGTAACTGATTCCGGCCATTGCTTTTAATGATGAACCTTAAATAATTTCGCTTTTTAATTATTTGTTCGAATTCTAATTTCTTTTAATTTTGCAGGTAACATCAAGTGAGCAGACAAAAACGCATTGGATCAGAAGATTTAGAATTAGGAATATTAGATTAGTTTTTTATTTCATTTTAGCTTTGTAAATTTATTATTGTAATTTTGTTGTAATAGATACAATATTTACATAATAATTGTACAATTAGAAAAAATGAATAAAAATCCAATATTCGCCAATTAATTTCTTCTTTCTCTCTAATTATTTATTTTATCGTTTACAATTCTTTAATCGTATAATAATTGAAAACGAATTTCAACTACCTACATTCAGAATAATAAACAGATAAATAAATAATTATCATTGATCAATTAATAGCCTCAATTATTTAATTCATCATCCATAACTTTCTAAATTATAATAATTAAAATAGAATTTCAATTATTTAACTTAGAATGACAAATGATTAAATAATCGTTATTGACCAATAAACTTTTCCGAATATTTATTATATTATTCATAAACCTTTAAATTATGTAATAACTGAGAATGAATTCCAGTTATTTAAATTTAAGATAGTGAGTAATAAATAAATATTGTATGCACAATTAATGCGCCTCTTCTCTAATGTTTATTTTATTATCTATACATCTTTAAACTACATAATAATCGAAAACGAATTTCAATTATTTAAATTTAAGATAATAAATAATTAATAAACATTATTTTAGCACGAATCGATTAAATGATTTAGTGTTCAACATAAATAGCTCTCGGCCTGAAAAAAGTTATGAATTTTAAAATCGATGGATCAAAACACTTGTAATGTAATGATGCAGGTAGGAGATGATATCTTAGGTCAAAATTTGGGGTACAACAGCTTCCCCTATTTAAGTTTCTTCTATCCGGAGATATGAAGATCGAAATATTCGTTTCGATGAGATTGAAGGTACTTAAATACATAATTACGCAAATTTTGTCCTAAGATGCCGTCGTCATGTTTGATATGAATGCAGTGATCGAACTCACAAAGAAAGATATTGTATGAAACAAGACAATGTTGGGGGAATCGAACACCAACAAAACACAGAGACATCGATTATACATTACTGGGGAAACAAGCTATCGACTTCAAACGACAGACTCCTGACAGCGAATAAAATCGAGGGAATACGACCTCTAACCCTAACAAAGAGAGCATCTTGCATAGGCCATAACAGATCATTGATCCAAAACAGTGAGTTCGCAACTCAAGGTCAATAATAGACAGAGAGTATCAAATTGCTGATAACTGATTACCGACTTCTGGAGGTACAGATTCGTAACAGACTTCTCTGCTAGATTTTCGGAGAGATACTCATTAATGCTGAGATATAATAAGATTGTAGATACGCAAGTTGTTCAAATAAAGAAAACTGCCACTTGCTGTTGTCCAAAGAAAATACCAATAACATACAAGTTGCTCAAATAAAGAGGCTGCCACTTACTGTCGTCCAAAGAAAATACCGATAACATACAAGCTGCTCAAATAAAGAGGCTGCCACTTGCTGTCGTCCAAAGAAAATACCGATAACATACAAGCCGCTCAAATAAAGAAGTTGCCGCTTGTTGTATTCCAGAAAAGTAATAACGTACTGGTAACTCGTGAAGAGTTTGCTGCTTGTCACTTTCAGAAAAATAAAATTACGCACTAGTAGCTCGTGAAGAACTGCTGCTCGGCGCTTTCAAAAAGTAATAACGCACTAGTAGCTCGTGAAGAACTGCTGCTCGGCGCTTTCAAAAAGTAATAACGCACTAGTAGCTCGTGAAGAACTGCTGCTCGGCGCTTTTAAAAAGTAACGTACAAGTTGCTCATGAAGAGCTGCCGCTTGTCGTTTTCAAAAAGTAACGTACAAGTTGCTCATGAAGAGCTGCCGCTTGTCGTTTTCCAACGGTGTCTGTAACGTACAAGTTGCTCATGAAGAGCTGCCGCTTGTCGTCTTCCGAAAACCAAACAGAAGGAAATTGCGATGATATTGGCAGAGAATAAAATCCTCGTCAAAGAGAACCATGAATCAATCCTTCCCGAGGAGATCACCTACTTAGAGGTACGACATAAATGCACCAGCCGTCTAGGTCACGAACCTACTGGGGAGAATCAAAGAAATAGCCTATGCAAGAGGCAGCAACTTCATCCAGGGGTAACCTAGAAAGAAAACAGTCAAACAAGACTCCACCCAATGAGAAAGTAACTCGATTGGGGAATTCATCCTATCCAGAAATGGACAAGGTAAGCTAAATCAAAAATCATCCACGAGGACTAGCTCAGTTGGGGAATTTAGAAAGGAAGCACATTTTCTGCCTAAGCTAACTTTCTACCTGGAAAGAACATATGTACGTTATTTGAATAAACAAAGTACGACCCAAAATCAACGGCAAATGTGAATATGCATGCTGATATGAGTGTAAATGAGTAAATGAATGTTATGCTGACAAAACGAACAAATGGACTATCTTGAAGATAATATGCTGTCACAGCAAAATAGATACTCGGCCAATCTTAGAAAGACGGAAGATAAACGGAACTGGAAACACAAAGCAACGTCGGGGAGTATCACGCTACAAGGCTCAAGTCTTCTGAGGAGAAAAGCATCCAAATCCAATCTTCTAACACCAATAGACCACGGTATGAGACAGAGCGTACCAAACTTCAGAAATCGCCCAAATGGAGATAGCCAAAACAATGCTTAACTGGGACAGCCGGGAAGTCACCAAACTTAGTACCCCGAGAAACACAAGTTTACACAACCAACACCTCATGACGATTTTGAAACGAAACATGCTCATCATGCAAGGATAAACTACTGTACTGTTTTGCATTTCATGGCTTGACCATCTTCGGAACAACTGTTAATATTCCTTTCGTTATTCACGACACATTTTTTTAAAATAAGAACATTTTAAGTAAATTTGTTTCAAGTATTTCCATAAAAATTAAAATTTTGCCCACAAAAGGTAAATGCTCAAATTTCATTAATAAGATGGTAGTTCGCTAACAATGCGACTCCAACGGTTTACAAAAACTTGAGAAATAGTACATGAAATAAAAGGTCATACAAGAACAATGATCACTATTCTCCCTTACAACTTTTGAATTCCAGAATGTGCTCAGATGCCGAGACTGATTTGACCAGAAGTTTGCCTAAGCGAAATACTTCTTGACTGCATCGGCGTTCATGGGACGTGGAAGATCTTCACCGTCCATATTGGTGAGAATCATGGCACCTCCAGAGAAAACTTTCTTAACAACATACGGTCCTTCATAATTCGGAGCCCACTTGCCCCTAGAATCAGGTTGGAAAGATAATATTTTCTTGAGTACAAGGTCACCTTCTCTGAACTCGCGCGGTCGAACCTTCTTATCAAAAGCCTTCTTCATTCTCTGTTGATATAATTGACCGTGACACAAAGCTGTCAATCTCTTCTCTTCAATTAAATTCAACTGATCATACCTACTTTGACACCATTCAGCCTCAGAGAGTTTAGCTTCCATCAACACTCTCAGAGACGGAATCTCAACCTCCACGGGGAGTACAGCTTCCATACCATAAACCAGGGAAAATGGGGTCGCGCCTGTTGAGGTTCGAATTGAAGTACGGTACCCGTGCAGGGCAAACGGAAGCATTTCATGCCAGTCCTTATAAGTTACTACCATCTTCTGGACAATCTTCTTGATGTTCTTGTTAGCAGCTTCAACAACCTCATTCATCTTCGGCCTGTAAGGAGAAGAATTATGATGTTCGATCTTGAACTCTTCACAGAGCTCTCTCATCATCTTGTTATTCAAATTCGAACCATTATCAGTGATGATCTTGCTCGGGATACCGTATCGACAAATGATCTGATTCTTGATAAATCTGACTACCACCTGTCTGGTTACATTAGCATAAGATGCTGCTTCCACCCACTTGGTAAAATAATCGATCGCTACCAAGATGAAACGATGACCATTTGAAGCTTTGGGTTCAATCATCCCAATCATATCAATGCCCCACATAGAGAAAGGCCAAGGTGAAGATATAACATTGAGGAGGGTCGGCGGCACGTGCATCTTGTCCGCATAAATCTGGCATTTATGACACTTCTTCACATATTTGCAGCAGTCAGATTCCATGGTCATCCAATAGTAACCAGCTCTCAACATCTTTCTAGCCATTGCATGTCCATTGGCATGAGTGCCAAAGGACCCTTCATGTACTTCTTGCATCAGCATGTCTGCTTCACGTCTGTCTACACATCTGAGCAAGACCATGTCATAATTCCTCTTATACAAAACTTCTTCATTGAGGAAGAAATTGCTTGCTAATCTTCTCAACGTCTTCCTGTCTTTATTGGATGCCCCAGGCGGGTACTCTTGAGTTTGAAGAACACGTTTAATGTCATAGAACCACGGTTTGTCGTCGGTGACCTCTTCCACTGAAAACACATGAGCAGGTCTGTCAAGGCGCATAACTCTAATCGTAGGCACATCGTTCCAACCATTCACTTGAAACATGGAAGACAAAGTAGCTAAAGCATCAGCCATTTGATTCTCATCTCTAGGGATATGATGTAATTCCACTTTGTTGAAGAAAGTTAACAATCTTCTAGCGTAGTCTCTGTAAGGGATCAAACCAGGATGACGAGTCTCCCATTCTCCTTTGATTTGATTAACTACCAATGCCGAATCTCCGTAAATATCAAGAATCTTGATCCTTAGATCCACTGCTTCTTCGAGACCCATAATACATGCCTCATATTCTGCCATGTTGTTCGTGCAGTCAAACTTCAATCTTGCCGTGAACGGGATATGAGTACCTCGGGGAGTAATGATGATTGCCCCAATTCCATTTCCATAGGAATTCACAGCTCCGTCAAATATCAAACCCCAACGGGATTCAGGATCAGGTCCTTCTTCAGGTAACGGCTCTTCACAATCTTTAGCTTTCAAGTACATAACATCTTCATCTGGGAAATCAAACTTGATGGATTGATAGTCTTCAATTGGTTGGTGAGCCAAATGATCGGCTAAAATACTCCCTTTGATCGCTTTCTGAGTGTGGTACTCAATGTCATATTCCGATAACAACATCTACCAACGGGCTATTCTTCCAGATAAGGCGGGCTTCTCAAAGATATACTTGATCGGATCCATTTTGGAGATCAACCAAGTAGTGTGATTAATCATATACTGGCGCAGACGGCGAGCAGCCCAAGCTAGAGCACAACAGGTTTTCTCAAGCAATGAGTATCGAGACTCACAGTCTGTGAATTTCTTACTCAAATAATATACAGCATGTTCTTTTCTTCCAGTCTCATCTTGTTGACCAAGCACACATCCCATGGAATCTTCTAATATGTTCAAGTACATAATCAATGGTCTTCCTTCCACTGGAGGAATCAGTATGGGAGGTTCAAGTAAATATTCTTTGATACTATCAAAAGCTCTCTGACAATCTTCTGTCCACACACATCCTTGGTTCTTCCGGAGAAGCTTGAAAATCGGCCCACAGGTAGCAGTCATGTGAGATATGAACCTAGAAATGTAGTTCAGCCTCCCAAGGAATCCTCTTACTTGTTTTTCCGTCTTGGGTGCGGGCATTTCCCGAATAGCTTTGACTTTATCAGGATCTACTTCAATACCTTTCCGACTGACAATGAAACCCAGGAGTCTTCCAGAACGAACACCAAAAGTGCACTTGTTGGGATTCAGACGGAGTTTATACTTCCTCAAACGCTGGAATAACTTCAACAAATGTTCCAAGTGATCCTCCTCAGTTTGCGATTTGGCAATCATGTCATCCACATACACTTCGATCTCCTTATGCATCATGTCATGGAACAAAGCAGTCATGGCTCTTTGGTATGTTGCACCAGCATTCCTCAAACCAAACGGCATAACCCGATAACAAAATGTTCCCCAGGGTGTAATGAAAGCGGTCTTCTCCATATCCTCTGGTGCCATCTTGATTTGATTGTAACCAGAGAAACCATCCATGAAAGAAAAGACTTTGAACTTGGCGGTACTGTCGACCAATACGTCAATGTGAGGTAATGGGAAGTCATCCTTTGGACTAGCTCTATTCAGATCTCTGTAGTCTACACACATCCGAACTTTACCATCTTTCTTAGCAACAGGCACTATGTTGGCTAACCACTGAGGATAGACCGACGTAACAAGGAACCCTGCATTGATCTGTTTCTGAACCTCCTCTTTGATCTTGTCAGCCATGTCGGGACGAGTCCTTCTCAACTTCTGCTTGATCGGTGGACACTCAGGTCTCAACGGTAAATGATGCTCCACAATATCATTGTCCAAACCCGGCATATCTTGGTAGGACCAAGCAAACACATCAACATACTCTTTGAGAAGCTTCAACATCTTCTCCTTAACTTCCGGGATAAGCAAAGCTCCGACTTTGACTTCCTTTCTATCCTCCTCATCACCTAAGTTGACCAACTCTACAGGTTCTTCAAATGGTTGAATAACCTTCTCATCATGCTCAAGCAAACGGGAAATCTCAACAGGAACCTCTTCATCATCCTCTTCTTCGGCTCTGAACACAGGGAATTCAAAGTTGGGAGAGGGCATAGGATCACTGTTTTCGATGGTTAAGTCATGGATTAATCTGCACATATGATTATGCTTTATTTTAGAAATCGATTTGTGCAAATAAAACAAAATGTTATTAATTAATTTTCATTGTTATTTCCCAGAAAAAGTGAAAAATAAAACATCAGTGGACAAAATAACATTTTTATTCATTAAAGGGAAATACTTGAAACAAAAAGCCCAGACATTTCTCTTTTGCCTTGGGCAGAGCAAAAGGAATTATTTTTCATAGCCCGACACAAAATACGTTTCGCCTTGGGCAGAGCGAATTTTTCAAAGGAAAATAAACAAAACATTACTCGGAAATGTGCATAACCACAGGAACATCAACAGCTATCCAGTTTTGGCAAGCCAATCCAGACGTCACAAACACGGGCAAATCCTCCTCAGAATCATCATCTATGATAGCATCAACCTTAGGATGTACAAACCCTGCACTTCTGAAAACCTCTTGAATCGGACGAACAACCACCTCCTTCTTGATCCTTGCAGATATTGGATGAAAACCCAGACCTTCCCCAGACTTGTTCTCGAGTAATGTCAACACCTGGCCCCATCCTTCGGCCGAACCACTTTCCACCACTCGCCGCGCATCCTTAAAAGAAGAGATGGATGCCCCTTGCTTCTTCACTGTATTCTTAGCAACAGATAGACCCTGGAACTGGGTCCCCACATCCTCGTCGGCATCAATAAAAGAAAATGATGATAAATGGCTTACCACCATAGCCTGCTCTCCCCCAATCATCACTAGCTTCCCATGTCTTACAAACTTTAGTCTCTGATGGAGCGTAGAGGTGACTGCCCCGGCATCATGGATCCAGGGACGACCCAATAAACAACTGTAGGCAGTACGGATGTCCATCACTTGGAAAGTGATTTGAAAAGTATGGGGACCAATCACTATAGGAAGATCCACTTCACCGATGACTGTCTTCCTAGAACCATCAAATGCTTTAACAATTACCCCACTAGGCCTCATAGGAGCACCTGGATATGAGAGCCGAGACAACGTAGTCTTGGGCATCACGTTCAACAACGAGCCTGTATCCACCAACACACTTGATAAGGTATCGTTTCCACAACTTACTGAAATGTGCAAAGCCATATTATGGTTTCTCCCTTCCTCCGGGAGTTCTTCATCACTGAAACCAAGATTGTTACACGAAGTTATATTTCCCACAATCCCATCAAACTGATCAACCGTCACATCATGGTCCACGAACGCCTGGTCCAAGACCTTCATCAAGGCTTCTCTATGTGCACCAGAATCTCTCAATAAGGCGAGCAAGGAAATCTTGGAAGGTGTTTGCAAAAGCTGGTCCACAATCTTATATTCACTCCTCTTGATAAGTTTCAAAATCTCATCCTCCTCAGGATGTGGGATAGGTTCACTGGATCGGTTTATCTCAACCCTCGGTTCAACATTTCTTACCGGAATCTCCGCCGGTATGGGCCTCCTAATTTGAACTTCTGGTCTCTTCGGAGGCACTGCTGCAAAAACACGCCCACTTCTCGTAACTCTACTCACATCAGCAATGTTAACAAAAGACGGTCTGGTTGGTATGGGGACCTCTACCCCATTCTCAATCATTGTGGCGTTATACTTGTACGGCACAGCTTGGTCTGAGCTGTAAGGCACAGGGCCAGGTGGGTAAATAATCAAAGGATCAACAGGCGCAGTCTGACTGTTGTAAGCAATCTCTACTGACTCTGGCAAATTAAATTGTGGTGTGATAACATTCACTTCATCTTCCGGATTTCGGTCATAGGTAATAGTGATAATTCTCTGATCTAGCAACTTCTGAATATCCTCCTTCACAATAGGACAATCATCCTCTCTTGAACAAAACTCACAAACGTCATAATCATGCTGGTGCCTAACAAAGGCAAGTCTTCTCAAACTCTGATGTAACCTGATCAATGATTCTCTTATGTGCTCGACTTGAAAAACCCGAAACTTCCCCGGACAACCTTCTACCATATTCACTGAAGCTGCCCCATGTCGAGGCAAAGGATTATCTCTAACATTTGGATTAACATCCTTAAAAGACAAGATACCACTCTTAATTAATCTCTGTACGTCCGCCTTCAGAGCAAAGCAATTCTCAAGGTTGTGCCCCGGCGACCCTTGATGATATTCACAGAATTGATCAGCCTTGTACCACGGAGAAGCACTGTTCGGCACGACAGGAGGAGGCTTTGTCGTGATGAGATTCTTTCTGATGAGAGTAGGGAACAATTCAGTATACGTCATAGGAATGGCATCGAACTGCGGTTTTCTGGGTGAACGGCTCTGATTGTTGAACGGATAAGCCTGTTGTCGAGGCTGCTGCTGAAAAGGCCGTTGTTGAGTTGGTGGAGTTTGATGAGTTGGGGTCATCAAAGTTGGGCGGACAGCCGGAGTGACTGCCGCAACGTGAGAGTAACCTCTCCTAGGCCTACCTGGAAATAAAGCACTGACATCCTGCTCTTTTCTTTTCGGGAAAACACTTCCAAACTTCTTCGCACTGCTAGACGGACTCCCTTCTTTAACCAAGCGCCCTTCGCGAATCCCTTCCTCTAATCGCATGCCCATGCTTACCATTTCGGTGAAGTCACTGGGTGCGCTGGCTATCATTCTTTCATAGTAAAAGGACCCTAAAGTCTTCAAAAATATCTTAGTCATCTCTTTCTCCTCAAGAGGTGGATAGATTTGAGCAGCAATTTCACGCCACCTCTGGGCGTATTCCTTAAAAGATTCTCGGTCTCTTTGCGACATCGCCCGGAGTTGATCTCTGTCCGGCGCCATGTCAACGTTGTACTTGTACTGATGGACAAAGGCTTCACTAAGATCGTTAAAGTTGCGGATTCGAATGCTGTCTAAACCCATATACCACTTTAGAGCAGCACCCGTCAAACTGTCTTGAAAATAATGAATCAACAAATCATGATCATCGGAGTACGTAGACATCTTCCTCACGTACATTGTCAAATGACTTCTAAGACACGAATCACCCTTATATCTCTCAAAGTCTGGCACTTTGAATTTCGCTGGAATTTTGACATTCGGAACTAAACAAAGGTCATGCGTACTCTTCCCAAACAAATCCTTCCCTTTCAATGCTCTAAGCTCCTTCTGCATTTCCTGGAACTGATCCTGAAATTCTTCCATTCTATCAAAAAGACCCAAACTTTCAGCGGGCTCGACAGGATAAATTGGTTCATTCAAGTATGGCACGGAGTGGACCACAGGAGCAACGGTCGTCATAATTGGTTGCGGAAAAGGTGTTACAGACGGAATTACTGGCGGCATGGCAGTTGTCTCTAGTTGAGGAAGAGATAATGCAGGTTGAAATAGAGGTTGTACGGCAGGCTGATACCCCTCTGGCACGAAGTTGTAAGGCATTCCCCACGGAAAACCTTTCGGCATCTGATGTTGAAGCGGAGAGTTGATTTGAGTTACGGAGGCAGGAACTGTGATAATCTCGGAAACCACTGGAGTTGAAGTCTGAATCTCGGCAGCCGTAGTCGATGGCTGATTCTGAACAGCCACCAAACTTTCCACTAACGCGGTTAACTTTTCCATCTCGACACGAAGTGTAGCAACTTCCCCATGAAGCTCATGATTTTCCTGTTCCAAATCTTCCATTTTCCTCTGACGATTGGCCCGAGTGTCGTATCGGTGAGACAGCTTGACAACCTTCGGTGGAAAAAGAACAAGGATGAGACTCTAGAAAACATGTGAGGTGGAATGTGAAATGATGCATGATGGCGATGCAAATGATGACTCATTTTAAAAGTTTTTCAAGGAACTTTAATAATTTTGCATACATCAATGGTAAAGGAATTTGGAACGACAAAGACTCAATCCATTAATCGAAAGCGATAAATTACAACTTACAATTTGGAACAGTAAATTACAACCTTGGGATAACAAATCCAATAATGAAAGCAATAAATTACAACTTCGAAACATGAAAACCATAGTAAAGTGATAAATTACAATTTCAAAACATGAAAGCAGTAAATTACAACTTTGGAGCATGAAGCCCTAAATAGAACAATAAATTACAACTTTGGAGCATGAAGCCCTTAATAAAACAATAAATTACAACTTCGGAGCATGAAGCCCTTTTACATAGTTTTACAAAATGACATCAATAAAATAAACTAAAAGCTAAAGCTCACTCGGAATCCTCAGATGACGGACCAAACACCAGCTGTAATCGGAGCTTCTTGATCTTTTCTTCGTAAAAGTCTTCCATATCCTTCTTTTCAGCTATCAGTCGATCGATGATTTCTTCCTGCGGATTAGGAACGAGAGCCACACTTACCGAACCTTCCCTCTTTCTTTTCCTTTCACTCGCATACTTCTTCAGCAAGGCATCCTTCTGAAGAAGTTTCTCATCGTGGTCAATGAAACGGCCGTCTTGAATAAGCAGTAACTCCTTCTTTTCTTTTAGCTGTCGAGTCAGGACTCGATTCTCATATTCAGACATATGGTACTTTTCCTTCCAAGCATCCCTCTCGGACTTCATCCTAGCCAAGTTTCCTTGATATTCTCCTACATCTGCGATAGGGATAACAACAGATGATGGTGCGATGGCAGGGAATAAAGGTTTCTCGAGTTTATATGGCATCTTAAGAGCACAAGCCCTAGCACGGACCCACTGCAGGTAAGGCTCCAAAGAAACAGCACCTCTATGTCCCAGCATATCTCTCCCTTTCTTGTGGATATGGCGCCAAGCTCCTTCGATCTCCTTCTTAGCAGCCTGATGATCTTGTCCTTCCTGAAGAAAGAAACCACTCACATGGATATTGTTCGGCTTATCTCTCATCGGGTACCCGAACTGACGGCGCGCTAGAACAGGGTTGTAGTTGATTCCACCCCTCGTACCGAGAAGAGGTACGTTAGGAAAAGCACCACAGCTATCAATGATCTCCACGTCATGGTAAACTCGATTATACCAGTCAATGTCGAAATGAGTGAGAGCCATAATCTTTGGCGCCCAACGCGGTTCCTTCCCGAGATCCCAGAAAGCATCGGACCCAGGTAAATGCGAGACGTACCACTGATACAACAACGGCACACAACAAATAATCATCCCTCCTTGATAAGAGTTTCGAAGATGGATGGAGTAATAAGTATCCCCTAGCAGCGTAGGGACCGGATTTCCAATCAGGAAAATTCTGATGGCGTTGATATCCACAAATTTATCAACGTTAGGGAATAAGAAAAGACCATATGCGAGTAAAGCAAACACGTCCTCGAAGGCAACAGTATCCTTTGTATCAGCAAAGTAACGAGCTTTCTTCAACAGGAACTGCGCCGGCAAACCCCGGATTCCCCCTTTCGTAGTCATATTCTCCTCTATCTCTGACTTCTTCAGGTGGGTGATAGCTGCTATCTCATGGGATTTGGGCTCCTCTTCTAATCCAGAAAAAGGAACACGGTCGGCGATCGGCAAACCAAGAATATAGGAGTACTCCTCTAAAGTGGGCATCAACTGATAATCCGGAAAGGTGAAACATCGGTAAAGGGGATCATAGAACTGAACCAACGTGTTGAGGATGCCTTTCTTCATCTTGCGCTTCATGAGCGGTACGATGGACCCATACTTCTTCTGAAAATCTGTCGGACTCTCTATCTTCGGAATCAAACTCTTCAGTTCTTCAATCTCGGGCTCCTTGAAGCTAAAGCTTCGAGTATTTCTCCTTCCAAGTTCCATATTACCCTGAGACGTTTGCAAAAATCATTCCAAAGTTCCTTGAAAAACGAGTTTTTTACAAAGATGTTGATGAATGCATGAATGAATGATAATGCAACAGTCACACACAAGTTTGCAAACATGGGGTTCAAAGGTTCAACGTTCAGCATGGAGTCGAGGGTAAAGCCCACCCAAAGGTATGTACTAACGGTTCAATCACACCTGTAAGACATGGTTCTAAGAGTTCCCAGAGTCTACATTCCTCCTTCGGATATTACCAACATCTTGATTACTCAATAATTAGCAATATTCTCAAGAGAAACTCATCCGAGCGTAGCATCGCGTAACAACTACTTCTGAATTACTCCGTTATAGTCTCCGCGCTACACCTAAAAGGCCAAGATGGGTTGGGGTTCTACGGTCCTCAACTTCTCGGGCTCCTAGGTCGAAAATAATAATGTCTTCCCGATTACTCGGTAAACAAATATTAAGTTCAAGAGGGCCTTCCATTGAGTGGGGGATCTCATGCCTCCTTCTTCGGGATTACTCCCTCAAAGTTAACATGACTATACCGCCCGTCCTATTCCTTAAGTGTTACTTAATCCGGGTATAGGATTCGTCCTTTGCAAAGAAAACCCAAACACCCCAATTTAAACATATAATCAAGCAAATCAAATAATAGTAAACAGATAAAACAAATTAGGCTTAACCCACTTAGGGATGGACCAGCAAGAGGTCAATCTTTCCCCAGCAGAGTCGCCAATTCTGTAGCGATAAAAAATGTAGCGGGGTAAATCGGAGATCGAATTATTGATTAATTCGTCTCACAAAAGCAAGAGTCGCCACCGCGCTTTATTGTTTCCAAAGGAAAAGGGAAAAGAGCGAAATAAAACTCTAAATATGCAATGTAAATAATAATAAAAATACAAAGCATTTTTGAAAAAGAGATCTTATGGTTCGGGGGTTGGTTATACAATGGGAAGGTATTAGCACCCAATGTATCTATAGTATTCTATAGGAACCTTTTGAAATATTTGTTTTATTTAAAATTGATTGCTTGATTGAAAATAAATTGTTTTGGCCGAAACGGGATACGGACGGGTTTTTGAAGTTACGACGACCTAATGTCGAAGTTTTTGCTTAAAGGGCATAAATTTTGAAAAGGTTGAATACTTGAGGAAAAATTATCCTAAGTTTTAATGAAATGCGAAAGTTCGCGCAGTTAGACTTGAGGACATGAAGTCAACAAATTTACTGTTTTTCCTTTGGATTTAAACATAAACAGAATAAACAAATGAATAAATACACAGGCAAAATATGCGGATAATGATTAAATAACGATAATTTAAATGATAGACTAAATGATGCGAATAACGTATTTTTCATGATTTTTTGTTTAATATTAACGAAAAGAAAGTATTTTTACTTTTTACGCATTTCGATATGGATAAAAGCAAGAGAATTAATTAACGAAGACGAAATGTTTTTTTTTTAGTTTTAAGTTTTTATTTTATATATTTAATATTAATATTAATAAAGCAAGAAATGAATTAATAAAAATATTTTTTGAGTTTTTTCTATTTTTTATATGTTTTAGAGTTTTTTTTTTTAATAACGATGTAAGAGGAGAATTAATAAAAAAACTAAAGTGTCTATCTTCTTAAATTCTATATTTTTTATGTATGTGAAACTAGAATACTTATTAAGAGATTTTAAATTAAATGGAAAGTTATTAATTTACCCTAATGAAATAAAATTAAAACTCTTAAATTAAATCCAAAGTTTAAACTAAGAGGTCAAACTAATTAATTAAAAAAAACCTAGTTAGACATATCTTTTTGTTTTTACTAATTAATTATCATAATAATAATTCTAAAAAAAGATTAGAGAAAATAAAAAAAGTGAAAAAGTGTATCAAAAATAAAAAAAAACAAGCAAGAAAGGTATATGGGCTAGATGGTTTGAAGGCCCACGCAGAATTCAAAATGGGGGGGGGGGTGCAGAAGCAAGTCGTGTGGGCTTAAGGAGGAGAAATGGGGTGAGGCCCATTGGTTTTACAAAATGCTTAGGGTTAATTTGTTTTATCAATTGGGGATTAGGGTTCTGCTAGGCAGAACGGTGCTCATCTCTCTTCTTCGTCATCTTCTTCGCGTCTTCTTCTCCATGCTTGCCTCTGAGTTTCGCTATCTAACTTCTTGCCATGGCCACCCGCTCCAAACTCCTCTTCCCTCTAGCCAAACGAAAAAGGGAGGGCTACGGATTTACGGTAAAACGCTATTCGATTCGTTAACGCTTAGTTACATTTTCTGCATGTTGATCCGGATTACATTGATTCTTACTGTTTTGATTCTTATTGTTTGATTCTTATTGTTTGATGGAGGTACCATAGAAGTAAAGAGGGAGAGGGAATCGTTACCTAGGTGGAGACGGAGGAGGAGGTCGGGAGTGAAGGAGGCCAGGTGGCGAGGAGAGGATGGTCGCGAGCTCGCTTCGGTGACTGGTATTTTATATGGTTTCCTTCTTCTTCTTTTGCCTTGGTACTGTGCTGTGATGTTTCTCTTCTTCTTCTTAACCGCGCTTCTGTACGATATTCATTGGCCTGTGAGTGATAATGTTTTTGAGGCTTTGTGTTGTAAGCTTTGAATGGCCAGTGATGGTAACACTGAGGCCTTGCTTGTGTTGCCTTCAAGGTTGGTTTTGGGCGGAACGTTTCAGGTTTGGCCTAGCTTGGCTTCAGTAGATTTGTGACTGATGATGTTTTTGGCTTGGGTAATAAGTTTGACAGGTTTGTGAGTATACTGGTTTTGTGTTGGTTGGACAGGTTGATGGAAACAGGGGAATAGGTCTTTTTCGTTGCTAGGCCATATTGATTGTGTGGTTTGAATTGGTTTTTTGTGTGAGATTGTTTTTTGATATCTATTTGACAGTAGTGGTGATGTTGGCTTAAGGGCTCAATCAGTTTTGTGAGGTTTAGGCCATATGGTGAAATGGTTTTTTTTTACAGTAGGATGGTTATGCAGGTCCTGCTGGTTTTGTATGTTTTCTTTGTTGATAACTATTTTTTCTAAGTTTTAAGGCTTGGAGATTGATTGTCTGATATATGATTCTTGGATGGTTATGTTATAACAGTTTTCTCCTTCTCTTTTTTACGTTACAGGCTGGAGGTTTTTGAAATACTTTTACCCTCTTCCCTGGTATATCTGCACCATACTGCTACCTCTAAGTTGTCTCTATTCCTCTTTTATGTTTTTATTTCTACTGGCTATATTACTGCAGTTTGTCTTGTATCTCTTTCCTGCCTATGCCAAACCTGTAAAACCACACTTCTCCCTCTCTTTTTCTCTCTCAGTACAGTTTGACAATAAAATGATATGCTGTACTTTTCTGAAATTGCAAATGGCCAGAAAATGATGAAAATAAGGAATATTACATTGCTTGCATATTGGTTAAACTGCATATCTTTTGACTTCTAATGCAATAGTAGCTTGTTTTGTTTTTTTTTACTATGTGGGCATAGGTTTACGTTGGCATTTGCTTGCATATGTTGAGATCATGCAGGGACTTTGTATGCTGTATGTTTTTTTGAAATATGCATTTGGATTTTGAAAAAAATGCAATTAATTTAAAACATGCAATTTTTGGACAAAAGTGAATTTGTGCATTCATTTAAAAATTCCTCTCTTTTTTGTGAACCGGGAGAAATCCCGTGATTTGCAAAAAAGAGTAACTGATTCCGGCCATTGCTTTTAATGATGAACCTTAAATAATTTCGCTTTTTAATTATTTGTTCGAATTCTAATTTCTTTTAATTTTGCAGGTAACATCAAGTGAGCAGACAAAAACGCATTGGATTAGAAGATTTAGAATTAGGAATATTAGATTAGTTTTTTATTTCATTTTAGCTTTGTAAATTTATTATTGTAATTTTGTTGTAATAGATACAATATTTACATAATAATTGTACAATTAGAAAAAATGAATAAAAATCCAATATTCGCCAATTAATTTCTTCTTTCTCTCTAATTATTTATTTTATCGTTTACAATTCTTTAATCGTATAATAATTGAAAACGAATTTCAACTACCTACATTCAGAATAATAAACAGATAAATAAATAATTATCATTGATCAATTAATAGCCTCAATTATTTAATTCATCATCCATAACTTTCTAAATTATAATAATTAAAATAGAATTTCAATTATTTAACTTAGAATGACAAATGATTAAATAATCGTTATTGACCAATAAACTTTTCCGAATATTTATTATATTATTCATAAACCTTTAAATTATGTAATAACTGAGAATGAATTCCAGTTATTTAAATTTAAGATAGTGAGTAATAAATAAATATTGTCTGCACAATTAATGCGCCTCTTCTCTAATGTTTATTTTATTATCTATACATCTTTAAACTACATAATAATCGAAAACGAATTTCAATTATTTAAATTTAAGATAATAAATAATTAATAAACATTATTTTAGCACGAATCGATTAAATGATTTAGTGTTCAACATAAATAGCTCTCGGCCTGAAAAAAGTTATGAATTTTAAAATCGATGGATCAAAACACTTGTAATGTAATGATGCAGGTAGGAGATGATATCTTAGGTCAAAATTTGGGGTACAACAATGTCATATCTTCAGTGGGTTGCAAATGTTGTTCTGGTACCAAAGAAAGACGGAAAGGTGCATATGTGTAGACTACAGGGATCTGAACAAGGTAAGCCCCAAAGATGACTTCCTGCTTCCACATATTGATGTTTTGGTTGACAACACTTCTCAGCATAAGGTATTCTCTTTCATGGATGGTTTCTCAGGTTATAATTAGATCAAGATGGCGCCTGAAGACATGGATAAAACTACCTTTGTCACACAGTAGGGCACTTTCTGTTACAGGGTCATGCCTTTTGGGTTGAAGAACTCCGGAGTAACTTATCAGTGTACCATGGTAGCTTTATTTTATGACATGATTCATCACGAGATAGAAGTTTACATTTATGACATAATAGTCATATCACAGTCTGAAGAAGAAAATCTTGATCATTTGCATAATTTATTTGAAAGTCTGAAGAAGTACAAACTAAGGCTAAATCCGAACAAATACACCTTTGGGGTGAGGTCTAGAAAACTCCTAGGTTTCGTCTTCAGTGGTAAAGGTATTAAAGTTTATCCCATAAAAGTTAAAGTTATTCAAGAAATGTTGGCTCCCCATATTGAGAAAGAGGTCATAGGTTTCCTAGGACGACTGAATTACATTGCCCGATTCATTTCTCATTTAACTGCTGCATGTGAGCCAATCTTCAAGTTGCTGAAGAAAGAACAAGTAGTAAAGTGGAATGACGACTGTCAAATAACCTTTGATAAAATCAAGGAGTACTTGCAAGAACCTATGATTCTGATGCCACCAGTTGAAGGAAGACATTTAATCATGTATCTAACAGTGCTATAGAACTCAATGGGGTGTTGTGATACGGTGGGAGAACTGACTTGAGGTTTTGCGTTTGTGTTTGCAAATGTTTCGGTTTAACAAGAGCCGCCACCGACTTTTTATTTTATCCTAAGGAAAGGTCGAAAAGCACAAGAAAGACCTTTGAGATATTTTCTTGGGTTCGGGGAGTAGATTATGAAAAGGGAAGGTGCAAGCACATTTTTCATCCATGGTTATCCATGGGCTCTTAGCTACTTGTTTAGATCACTTGCTTTTGCTTTTCAATTGTTTGAAATGGTGTTTTGTGTGTGGTTTTGAAAGATGTTTTGAAAAGAGGACATCGTTGTGGCAATCATTGTAATGATTCTTGTTTGAATGTATACAAAGGTGTTTTGGTCTTTTGAAAAGATTTCAATGTTTGAAAGTTTGATTTGGGAAATGTTTTGAAATTGTGTTGTGAAGTGTGTTTGAAAATAGCAAGGATGTTTTTACAAGCTTTTTGATCAAGTAACTAAGAGTTATCTACCCTAATTTACTCAAATATCCTTCCTAATATTTTTAACCCTTTTGACAGTGTTGTTTCACCATTGCATTTGGTGAACAACCTTGTGTTAGGATGTTAAACGGGACAGGCGCGGGTCATCGTGTAGACCATGATAGCAATTGTGTCAAGTATCTTTGGCAATTTTTTTTTAGGGACTTGATCATTTTTTTGTTTAGGCAACCAGATAGCGTCGTCGAGGGACTATGATCTTTTGTTTTGTTTTTGTTTTGCCAAAGTACCCAACATGCATACCATGGCCCAATTTTAAGGCAACAAGTGGATTGTAACCCTAGGGGTGTAAGTGTGTATTGTGTTTGATTTTCATGCATTTTTGTCTTTGATTAGGTCAAGCTATTTTTTGATTTGGATTTTTGCATACAAATCCTAATTCTCTAATCATGGCATAATTGAAAGCGTAAAGTGCGAGAATTAAAATTCTAAGCTATTACAACATGATTACGAGGATGGGGGTACAATTTTGAATAGGGGGTATTTGACAAGAAATCTAAACCCTAGTTTACTACTACATCCAAATTTAATTTAATTGCATGAATAATAAAATGGATAATATTTAAATAAATAAATATCAAATAATATGTATTATACAAAAAGAAGTTTTTGTTTATTTATGTATGTAAAAGTATTTAATGTAAAAAAGTATAAAGAAATAAATAAAAGATTTATTTTAATTGTTTAAGGGATGAAACCCTAATTTCTTTAAGAAAATAAAATGTTATATTATTTATGTACAATAAAATATATTAATATATACAAAATAAAATATATTTTTAAAAAAGGTATTTTTTAGTATAAATAATAATAAAAATAAAATGTAATATTTTATATTTTTATTCTAAAGCATTTAATAAAATAAAAGTATACATATATATATATATATATATATATATATATATATATATATATATATATATATATATATATATATATATATATATATATATATATATATATATTATATATATATATATATATATATATATATATATATATATATATATATATATATATATATATATGTATATATATATATATATATATATATATATATATATATATATATATATATATATATATATATATATATATATATATATATATGTATATTAAATATATTAAATATATATAATATAAAATAAAATATGTACAAAAATAAATTATATTTATAATAATATTTTCAGTGTGAATAAAAATAAAGAACAAGAATAAAAGTATAAATTCTAAATATTTTTCAAGTCTTAATAATAATAAAAAGTATTTAAATGCTTTTAATGTTAGAAAATTTAAAATAAAATGTCAAATAAATGTAAAAATTATGAAAATATTTTTTTTGAGCATTTTTTATATTTGGAAATAAATAAACAAAATCAGAAAAGAAAACAAAAATGCAAAAATGTAAAAATATAAGAAATTGGGCTAGGGGTGCAAAAATGAAAGGAGGGGGTGTCAAAAGCAGCCAGGCCAAGCCCAGCCCAAAACTTCATCTTCAACCTCCAGATTTGAAAAACGCGCGCGTGCCCCTTACAAACTTGGAAATCCTGTATACGTGATCTATTGCAAAAACTCACAACATCAAACTTGTAGAGAATTCCAAGACGATTCCAACCATATAAAAAACTAATCCTAACTCTCAAAGACCAGAGAGAATTTCTCTGGCCCTAAAATCTGACCTAGTTTTTTCAGCATGTTCATGGATGAAATTCTCTTAGCACACTTAATATAATGAAAACTGAGCATATGTACAACTTCATGGCATTGAACACTCATTTTTTATTCACAAACCTAAAGCTAAATGTTCCTAAATAGAGAGATAGAAAGTGAAGAAAAACCTGTTTCAGTTGGATTCGTGTAGGGCAATGCAGTGCTTTTCAACAAGTTTTGAGATGTCTGGTAGCTTGCTTGAACTTCACTTGACCTTTTCCAATAGCTACCTTGCCTTGAATGTCCTTGAATCAGCCTATAGAACTCAACCTGCACAAGCTTGAAATAAAAATGGTGAACACTGTAAATGGAGTTACGGTTGGCTTTTGAGGTTTGGGATAGCTTGAGTGAGTTGAATGGAAGGTGTTTGAAGCAACTTGGGGCAAAACGCACGAGCCAAATGAGCTGGGGAACTCAAGTTGCAGCACCTGCCCTGTTTTGCCAAAGAAGTGTGATTTCTGGATATGGGGTGTTTTGGGGCTCAAGCACTCGTGTTTCTAGCTCAAAGGGTTGTGTGAAAGATGTTAAAACTGTTTGTGTAAGTTTGTCTTTGCTGGTTTTCAAGTTCTAAGCATTTGGATAATTTTCTTGTCTTTGAAGCAAGAAAGTGGAAGTGAGGTTACAGCCTTATACAGGCCATCTTATCACCCTGCATACAATCCTCTTGGCCCCTCTAATTAGTGGATTTTTTTAGCTGCCAGAGATTTGGCTCTATGCTCAAGGATTAGTGGTTTGACAAAAAGCAAACTTTTGCAAAAATGGAAATGTGCCTTTTACCATTTAGGGATTAAACTTGTGTACAATACCCTAATGACCAAGACAATGCATTAGCTCAATGGATTTGCATTAAATTATGGAGTGTGAAATGGTTTAGAGGCCTGCAAACTAGTGTAAGGCATGCTGGTTTGAAAATGCAACTTGAGTGAACATAATTTTGCCATGGATACAAAGTGAGTTTTTGCCAACTTCAAGCTATCGATTCTCCCTAACCACAAATGTGTTTGAGGAGTTCTTGGATAATTTGGAAAGCTTGCAACATGCCCTATAATCCATATTTGAATGCAAATTGATATTCCAAGTGGAACTATGTGAAAAATGGCCAAGAAGATGGGTTAAAATCCTGCCTAAACTAGGGCAAAATTTCACTAAGTTAAAAGTTTTAGGGACCCTTGTTCCAAATATCATAACTTGAGATCCAAGCTTATTTTGAGAAAACTTTGTGAATCAAAGTTGTAGAGTTTGTGGAGGACTACAACTTTCATGTTGTAGGTTTTGTTTGAATCCATTTGCATCATGGTGAAAATGTGGGACAACGTTAGGAAAAATTAAGAAAATTTCATAACTTAGAAAAAATTCTAAGTTATGAAATTTTTCAATTTCAAACCCTAATTTGCAATTTGGCTTGCTTGGTGAACAAGTTTCATAATTTGACACATCTTGATGAAAAATGACCCTTGGCACTTGATTTTGACCAAAAAGTCAAAGTTTAACTTTTCAGTGTACAGTCAAATTTGATCAGTTGACTGAAAAATTCATCTGTCAATCCTATGCATTTGAGATCTTTTGAACTTGTTGAATAGGTCAAGATCATGCCATTGAGTCCTTGAGTCCATGTTTGAACTTAATTTTCCACTGGCTAGGTCAAAAAGTCAGAAATTGCCTTTGTACAGTCAAAACCCTAAAAATGACCATTTTGCCCTTTTAGTGATCTGATCAAATTTCTTGTGGAATTATGGTCCAAACTTGATCCAATGGTTCATATGAGTTTATAATGTTGATGTGGGTCAAAATTCATGAGGTTTGACTGTAAATTGGCCACAGTTGACTTTTTCCCCAATACAGCTGATTTCTAGGTCAACTGTCCAATTGATTGGGCAAAAATTTGATTCAAGGCTTGAAACTTGGTACGGACAAACTTATGAGTCCAATATGAAGTATGAAAGTCAATTTGAGCATTGAAGGTCCAAAAATCCTTGTGCAAACTCAAACCCTAGTTTAGGTCATCAGTGCAAGGAGAGGTCTTGAGCAGAACAAACCCTAGCTTGATCTTGAGTTCAAAGAGCCTTGTGATGAGGAATGTTGATAAAAGGAGAGGGATAAATTTTGGGGTACAACAGGTGTGTATTGGGGTAGCATGATGAGTCTGGTCGAAAAGAGCATGAAATATACTACCTTAGAAAAAAGTTTACCGACTATGAAACAAGATATTCATTGCTCGAGAAAACTTGTTGTGCTTTGGCATGGGTTGCTCGCAGACTAAGACAGTATGACCTGTACTACTTTATTGATCTTTAAAATGGATCCCATCAAGTACATATTCGAGAAGCCAACTCTCTCTGGAAGAATAGCCCGATGGAAAATGGTCCTAACAGAATACGACATTTAGTACACCACTCAAAAGGCAATCAAAAGAAGTGTACTGGCAGATCATTTGGCGCATCAAGTTGTAGACGACTAATGTTGTACCCCAAAATTTGCCCTCTCATTTTATCAAGATTTCCCCTCACAAGACTCCTTGGACTCAAGACCAAGCTAGGGTTTGCTCTGCTCAAGACATCTCCTTGCATTGATGACCTGAAATTAGGGTTTGAGTTTGCACAGGGATTTTTGGACTTTCAATGCTCAAAGTTACTTTCATACTTCATGTTGGACTTATAAGATTGCCTCTACCAAGTTTCATGCCTTGAATCAAATTTTTGCCCAGTCAATTGGACAATTGACCTAAAAATCAATTGTATTGGGGAAAAAGTCAACTGTGGCCAATTTACAGTCAAACCTCATAATTTTTTATCCACGTCAACATTATAGACTCACATGAACCATTTGATTAAGTTTGGACCATAACTCCTCAAGAAATTTGATTAAATCATCAAAAGGGCAAAATAGTCATTTTTAGGGTTTTGACTGTATAAGGGCAATTTCTGATTTTTCATCTAGCCAATGGCAAATTGGGTTCAAGTATGGATTCAAGGACTCAATTACATCATCTTGACCTAATCAAAAGGTTCTAAAGATCTCAAAAGCATTGGATTGACAAATGAATTTTCCAGTCAACTGATCAAAAATCAACTGTACACTGAAAAGTCAAACTTTGACTTTTTGGTCAAAATCAAGTGCCAAGGGTCATTTTTCATCAAGATGAGTCAAAACATGAAACTTGTTCATCAAGAAACCTAATTTTGCAAATTAGGGTTTAAGATTGAAAAATTTCATAACTTAGAATTTTTCTAAGTTATGAAATTTTCTTATTTTTTTCCCAACTTTGCCCAACATTTTCACCATGATGCAATTGGATTCAAACAAAACTTCCAACATGAAAGTTATATTCCTCCACAAAATCTACAACATTTATTCACAAAGTTTCCCCAAAATAAGCTTGTATCTCGAGTTATGATTTTTGGAACAAGGGTCCATGAAACTTTTAACTTAGTGAAATTTTGCCCTAGTTTAGGCAGGATTTTGACGTATCTTCATGGCCATTTTTCACCTAGTTCCACTTGGAATCTCAAAATGCATTTCAAAGATGGATTATAAATCATATTACATGCTTTCCAAAATGTCCAAGAACTCTCCAAAATCATTTATGGTTTGAGAGAATCTAAGGTTTGAATTTGGCAAAAACTCACTTTTGATCCATGGCATTTTCATGTTGACACAAGTTGCAAACTCTATCCAGCCTCACTTGTACTTGCTCACAGGTCTTTAAACCCTTCCACACTCAAAACTTGAATGAAAACTCATTGGTTTAAGGCATTATTCTGATTATTGGAAGTTTACACAAGAGTTTAATCTATTTTTGGAAAAAAGTGAACTGTGCCATTTTGATAAAGGCAACTTTATGTCAACTTGCTTCCCTTGAGCCTTGGACCTCTCTCTTTGCAGCAAACAAGTTCCACAAACTTAGGAAAAGGTACAACAATCTTGTGCATGCTTGGAGATAGCCTGTACAGGCCTGTCTTGTATCACTTCACACTTTTACTTCAAAACCAAGTAAACTTGCAAAAGATCCATATCTTTGAAATCTGATAAGAACAAAGTTTGTAAGCATTTGAAACAACTTTTGCCTATTGCCTTGAGCCAGAAGCACGATCTATCCAACCCTCAAGCCTTCTAAAACACAAAAACACCATCTTCTTGCAAAACAGGGCACTCTCTGCAGTTTCACCTCTATCTCACAAACCACTCGTGCGTTTTATCCCAAATCAGTTCCAATACCTTCCATATAACCCACCTAAGATATCCCAACCATTGCCCATTGACTGTAACTCCATTTGCAAGCTTCACCATTTCTGATTTCAGCTTGTGCAGGTTGACTTCTACAGGCTTATTCAAGCAAGCTCAAAGCAAACAAAGCATTGGGGAAGGTCACAGGAAGTTCAGGCAAGCTCACAAACATCTCAGGCCTCATTGAAAACCTCCACATTGCCATACATGAGTTCAACTGAAACAAGTATTTTCTAACTTTCCATCTCTCTATTTAGGAATCATTAGGCTTAGGTTTGTGAATAAAAAGTGTAGTACTCATAGCCCTTAAGCTGTACATATGCATAGATTTCATTTAAGTTAAGTATGTTGAGAGAATTTGATTGATGAACTTTCTGAAAAAGTTAGGTTTGAAATTAGGGCCAGAGAAATTCTCTCTGGTCTTTGAGAGTTGGATTAAGTTTTTTATATGGTTAGAATCGTATGATCATGCTCTATAACTTTCATGTTGCAAGTTTTTGTTTTTAAGCACAAATGTAGGAGATATGAGTTTGTACAAAGAACGCGCATTTGTACAAAGATATGAGTTTGAACCTGAGGTTGAAGATGAAGTAGCTGGGCTAGGCCTGGCTATTCTCACTTTTGGCGCCCTCCAGCTTGTTGATTGCACCCCCTGGCCCATTGTTTAATATTTTTATATTTTTCTATTTCTTTTTCATTTTTGATTTTATTTTATTTTTTCCAAACATAAAAAATTACCAAAAACATTTTCATAAATTTTCACATTTTATTTTGTATTTTTTATTATTTTTTCTAACATAAAAATAATTATTAAATAACATACTTTTATTTTCTTTAATAAAAACTTGAAAATAATACGTAAAAATATTATATTTTTAATTTTTATTATTTATATACTTAAATAATATTTTTCTAACATATTTTTATTTTTGACATTTGTATATATTTTATTTATTTTATTGTACATAAATAAATAATACATGATATATATATATATATATATATATATATATATATATATATATATATATATATATATATATATATATATATATATATATATATATATATATATATATATATATATATATATATATATATATATATATATATATATATATATATATATATATATATATATATATATATATATATATATATATATATATATTAGGGTTTTCACCCTTAATAAAAATAATCTTTTGTTTTATTATTTTTAATACATCAAATATTATACTTTTACATACATAAAAATAATACAAAAATATTCTTTGCATATTTATAATACTTTGCATATTTATATTTAATTGCTTATTTAAATATTGTTTATTTATCATTTAAACAAAGAAATTCAATTTGGTTGTAATAACTTAGGGTTTTAAGTTCTTGCAAAATAATCCCCATTCAAAATTGTATCCCCCCCCCATATCAATGTTGTAATAGCGTAAATTTATTTTACGCATTTTACAGCTTTCAAATATGCCATGATAAAGATTAGGGTTTGTATGCAATATCCAAAATCAAAACAAATAGTTAGACCTAAAACAAGACAAAAATGCATGAAAATGATAACACAATGCACACATGCACCCCTAGGGTTTCACCCACCTGTTGCCTTTAAAATGGCCATGGTATGCATGTTGAGTATCTTAGCAAAACAAAAACAAAACAAAAGATCATAGTCCCTCGATGACGCTATCTTGGTTGCCTATACAAAATGATCTAGTCCCTCCAAAAATTTGCTAAGATACTTGGCACAATTGTTATCATGGTCAATACGATGACCCGCGCCTGTTCCGTTTAACATCCAAATACAAGGTTGTTTACCAAATGAAATGGTAAAACAACACTGTCAAAAGGGTTAAAAATGTGTAGGAAAGACTCTTGAGTAGATAGGGTAGACAACTCTTAGTTACTTGATCCAAACTTGCAAAAACATCCTTGTTATTTTCAAACACACCTCACAACACAATTTCAAAACATTTCCCAAATCAAACTTTCAAACATTGAAATATCTTTTCAAAAGACAAACACCTTTATATATATTCAAACAAGAATCATTACAAAGGTTACCACAATGATGGCCTCTTTTCAAAACATTTTCAAAACCACACACAAAGCATCATTTCAAACAATTGAAAAGCAAAAGCAAGTGATCTAAACAAGTAACTAAGAGCCCATGGAAAACCATGAATGAAAAGGGTGCTAGCACCTTCCCTTTTCATAATCTACCCCCCGAATCCAAGAAAACATCTCAAAGGTCTTTCCTGTTCTTTTTGACCTTTCCTTTGGATAAAATAAAAAGTCGGTGCCGACTCTTGCTAAACCGAAACATTTGCGAACACAAACGTAAAACCTCAAGTCAGTTCTCCCACTGTATCACAGAAATGGCAACTCTGCTGGGGAATAATACTAAAAAGTGGGGTTACCTTAGGGTTAGATCACCTTTACTTGCTTTCATTGTTTGATTTGTATGCTTTACATTTTGGTTCCTTGTTTGGGTTTGTTTTAAATCCTACACCCGGATTTGGGGACACCTTTTAGGTAAGTAGCAATAGACTGTGAGGGAACTGTGCGGGGTATACCGGCATGGTTGAAGCAGTAGGTACATTGATGTGGCACTTTGGTTGGTACTGGTAACCCTTGAGTTGAATCAAGGAGAGTACGGGGCCGCTGCGTAGTATCGTGAAGCATCAACTGACTTTAGAACCTTACTTGACCAACTTGGCCTTTTAGGATGTAGTGAGATGACCGGCTTTGGTGTAGTCCGAAGTTGGTAGATACTCGATACTACACTCATTGAGGGTTGTTTTCTTGGAATATTTTGGTCGCCGGTAAAGTGGCTAAATTGAAACAATGAACACAGAAAATAATCCAGTGATATTGAGCTCCTTAGAACCCGGTTACTATTTCTAGGACAGGTTGAGCCAACTAAACTTCAAGAGGGTACTTACCTACAAACTCCATGCAAGCCTAAACCTAAGGACTTGTCTGCTTTATGTGAACATGACTGTTTGTATATAACTTGATTACTTCGCATATCTGTACATAACATTATAACATCATAACATCATACCATAGCATTTTCAAATAACTATTTCAAGGATCTCGAGGGTCTTTTATGCAGGGTCACGTTGAACCAGATGTCTACCAAAGGGAAAGAGGATTCATTTTCCTCTAAACAAACGTCGTCAAAATCAAGTACAACAACTTGAGTCAAGGGCTATGACCCACTTGACATGGTGAGCTTGATTCTTGTGGAAAGACATCCACTGATACAGAGTTCTCCAATCAAGGATGTTCAATTTCTAACATTCTCTCGTGTTTACCCCGTGAGATCCTTGAAAACATACATCCTCATATCATGCATCATATCATGACAGGTTTCCCCTTTTCAGGTCTCCTTACCTTCCTATTGTTTATTTCAGTAGAGATGGCTCTAGAGAAGACTATCAAAGACATCCAGGCTCAAAACGCTCAACTTCAAGAGATGTTCTTGAACCTGTCCAAGGGGCGGGAAGAAGTGAAAGCTCTCCTCACAAGGGGCATGGTCCTAGGGAATCCAGGGGGCATCAGGGATGATCAATTGGAAGGGCTACAGATTGAGATGGCAACAATGAAAATCCAGATGATGGGACAACTGGTGGGCCAGATGGCTCTCATCCAAAACCTGGCTCAAGGATAAGAGGATCTAAAGGTCCTCATCAACAAACTGCATCGGGATGGATGTAACCAAATAGGACAAACAACTAGGGTTGAGGATCAAATCATCATTCAGCCTCCCTTGAGACAAGAAGTCAAGGGAAAGTCTCCCCAGTTTGCTTCAGGGTCACAAGCCCAACAACAACCTCACCAACATCAATAGGGCAATCGGCATAAGCAAAATACATCTGGAAGGCGCTTCACTGAGATTAACATGCCATTATCTCAAGTACTGCAACGCTTGTTGGAGGTCAAGCTGACTGTATTAAGGGATCCTCTTCAGAATCTCAATACCTCTGCTCCTAGCTATCATCCCAATGCATTATGTGCATACCACTCCAATAGTCCTGGGCATGATACAAATGATTGTTGGGCTTTGAAAAAAAAGACCCAAGACTTGATTGACAGAGGAGTGATGGAGTTCACACAAGATGGCCAGATGAAGATCTTCTGCTGAGGGTTCTCCACCTGAAATGACAAGTTCGAACTAAGAGGCTTTTGTTTCTTTTGAATTTTCAAGTTGTAATATCTTTTGTTATTTAAACAATTATCTATTGATGTCTAACTCTGTTTCATTAATGCATAGCATATGTTTGTCTTGAATTCATCCATTCATTTTCACTATACTTAAACTATGCTTTCTACTTTCTTTATGACATTTAACTCTTGCTAAAAGTTACAAACCTTTAGAGGGAGGATGACGAAAACAATGCCATAATCTCATACAGTATGCTTTTGGACAGACCTTGCTGACGATGTACAGGCGTTTCTTTCAAATCCTAAACACTGGAGTTATAAGGAAGATAATCCCTAGTCAACCCCTTCGAGCCAAAGAAGTGGAAGTTTTCTGTTTTAACACAAATTGAAACCTTTAATCGAACCTGGGGCAGGGTAGTCTCTCAGTTAATTCAAATGCGTGTTAAAGTCGCAAACTCTCATCTTATAATACAGCGAATGATATCAAAAAACATTCCTCTGAAATCAAAAGACAGTGACGGTTCCCTATCACATAGGCAGTCATTATCTCTTAAAAAGAAAATCCCACTAAGTTAAAACCTACGAAGGAGACTTAAAGAAAACTGGGGCATCCCGCTGACTGTAATCTCAAAACAAGAACAGTCAGGCAAAAATCAGGGATAACAAGTCAAAAAAGAGGTCGTTACAAATCCTCAACAAAAATAATGTTGCAAAAATGACTGCCTTCCAACAAATTCAACTTGTTTGAACCATCACCAAAATGTCATTTCAAACTCATTTGGAGTTCCAAACGCACAATTAACTGAGTTTAGGACTGAAGAACATCACGAAGAGCAGGTGGGTACAAATATACTTTGAGCCTTTATCCTTTGTTTCTTAAAACCGTGAACCAAGCCACGCTACAACCCTTCAAAAGTCCTAATTGAAGCATGGGTTAGTTCAAAAGCATACTGTTACAAAAGGTATCCTGACTCCTGTAAGGCTTTGCTCTAAATCTTGAGTTGAATTTTTCTTATAAAAAGTTTTCTGCTAAAAAACACATTTTTCAAAATTTCAAGACAAGCATAAACGTTGCATTATTTGAATATCGTTGTTTGCATATGGCTTTTTGTTTGACAGCAAAGAAATTCACACAATGAATATCCGATGAACGAAATCTCCCTCAGTGAACAAAATCACTTCAAGTGGGATAACACTTCCATGGCAAAAATCTCCTATCAACAAAGGGGACATGGCATGGCATTGTCCAATAAACCTGGGGTAGTCCAGTCAAGATTTCAAGAAATCTCTCAAAGTTCAGAGTAACCAGGGGCAAGTCTCCGTCACCATCACTTGGGGCATTGAGCGTCAATCCCGACAAAAGATTGCATACAGTCAAACATTTCCTGGCAAAGCCGTAAACACTCGCTACTTTAGGCAGTGGCAAATCTCTCCAAAATTCTCCTCATAAGTTGGCTCTCAGCCAGAGTTTCGATCTTTAATAACCTCTTCCCAGCTAAGTCGACCTCAAGAATTCCTGAGAATTTTTCCCATTGAAGTCGCCAGATTTTTCACTATTGGAAACGAAGAATTCAACTCTTTTCTCCATCACCAGTTCGGGATTTATTTTCCCCAACGAGAGGTCGTCTTGAAAACATTACACATCCGTACATCAGGATATCATACAATGCAATCTAATTTATTTTGAGAACATCATTGTTTGATATATGTCATGCAACTAACCTTTACCTTTCAGGAAAGATGCAGTCAAATTCTCACAAAATTCAACCTATGAAGCCTGGACCACGACTAGATAGTAGTTCATTCAACTTTCCCCTTTAACAGCAGTCCAGGATTTATTTTCCCCGGTATCTATTGAAGATATTCCAAGACTTTAGTCTGGCTCAGTTAAATCGATTCAAAGATTTTTCTGATTCTTATCCAGTCAAAGTAATTCAAGACCTTCTCTGGCTTTGTCAGATCGACACTAAGATCTCCCTGATTCTTATTCCAGTTGAAGATATTCCAGATTTTGCTGTTTCAGATAAATCTCTCAATGGTTTAATCTGATTCACTTCCATATTTTTGTTGTTTCAAGATAAATCTCTCAATGGTTTATTCTGATTCACTTTCGGGTTTTGCTGTCATGGATCCAGTTCAAACTTTCCGTCAACAATCACCTTTGAATGGTATCTTTAATCCCATTTCCATAACGCCATCAAATCAGCATGTCATTAATATCCCCAGAGGAGATGAGACTACCAACTACCAATCCCTAGCGGAACTGAAACTATCAAACCACAGTGGAAATCATCTGGTTTCTCCAAATCCCCCAGCAAGTTATCTTAAAGCCTAGAAATCAATCAGATAACAGTTAAACTTTGTTTTATCCCCAACCAAGGATAACTCCCCAGTAGATTGGCATACCCCCAAGCTCCTGATACCCAAACGCCTGAATGAAGATTCTCATTCTTGCTTACCCAGAAGATTGGCATACTCCCAAGCTCCTGATACCCAAACACTTGAATGAAGATTCTCATTCTTGCTTACCCATAAAATTGGCATACTCCCAAGCTCTTGATACCCAAACGCCTGAATGAAGATTCTCATTCTTGCTTACCCAGAAGATTGGCATACTCTGAAGCTCCTGATACCCAAACGCCTGAATGAAGATTCTCATTCTTGCTTACCCAGAAGATTGGCATACTCCCAAGCTCCTGATACCCAAACGCCTGAATGAAGATTCTCATTCTTGCTTACCCAGAAGATTGGCATACTCCCAAGCTCCTGATACCCAAACTCCTGAATGAAGTTCTCATTCTTGCTTACCCAGAAGATTGGCATACTCTCAAGCTCCTGATACCCAAACGCCTGAATGAAGATTCTCATTCTTGCTTACCCAGAAGATTGGCATACTCCCAAGCTCCTGATACCCAAACGCCTGAATAAAGATTCTAATTCTTGCTTACCCAGAAGATTAGCATACTCCCAAGCTCCTGATACCCAAACGCTTGAATGAAGATTCTCATTCTTGCTTACCCAGAAGATTGGCATACTCCCAAGCTCTTGATACCCAAACGCCTGAATGAAGATTCTCATTCTCAAAGCGGTATATAACCTGAGTTCCTGATATTCCCGACAGAATGAAGTCTCATTCTTAAAGTGGTATACAACCTAAACTCCTGAACTTCTCCCAAACAGGAATAAGCTTTTCCCCAGACTCCTTAGCTTACTCCCCAACAGTATAGTTATTCCCCACAGAATTTTACTCCCTAACAGAATGAAGATTCTCATTCTTGTTTCTCCAGTGAAGTTGCCAGAGCCTTCTTTACTCACAGCATGAATTTGTCAAAAATTTTAATCCCCTACAGATCTAAGATTCTCGTTCTTGACTCCTCAGCACAAATTCCCCTAGCAGAACGAAGATTCTCATTCTCAATTCCCCACAGAAGTTGTCAAAAGTTCTGATAATCCCTGTGAGTTATCAAAAATCTTGAATCTCCAGCAGCAGTCACGGATTTATTTTCCCCGGCAGCAGTCGAAGATTTTATTATCTTCAGTTGTGAAGGATTTATTTTCCTCGGCAAGACAGCTAATCAGCTTACATGCGCATATATTACAATCATATATCATAAAACACATATATTGCATCATACATTTTATGCAACATAACTTTGTATTTCAACTAATATCTTACCCTTTTCAAGATAAGATTAACAAGCTATAGGTATAGGATCATGAAAATAGTTTACGGATGCTCCAGACATGGATGCTAATCTATCGCTTGTTCAGATTCAAGGCTCAGAAAACAGTTTACAGATGCTCCAGACATGGATGCTAATCTATCGCTTGTTCAGATTCAAGGCTTAGAAAACAGTTTACGGATGCTCCAGACATGGATGCTAATCTATCGCTTGTTCAGATTCAAGGCTCAGAAGACAGTTTATAGATGCTCCAAACACTGATGCTATTCTATTGCTTATTCAGACCCCTAGCTCAGAGATGCTCCAGACGCGGAGACCAATTTGACGCTCACCTATAACATACAATTCAACAAACATTCTTAGATGGCATCTTTAAGCCCATCTCCGAAAAGATTCTATCACATCTCTAAATGGCGTCTTTAAGCCCATTCCCTCAACTATACTTTGACGAGTGCAAATTTATGGGCACTCTAGTGTCCAATCATCTTTTACCTTCGAGTCGTGAACGGCAAATTCGCCGATCTAACTCTTCAGGTTCAAGAAGATTGAACAGGGGCAGTTGTTGTACCCCAAAATTTTCCCTCTAATTTTATCAAGATTTCCCCTTACAAGACTCCTTGGACTCAAGACCAAGCTAGGGTTTGCTCTGCTCAAGACATCTCCTTGCACTGATGACCTGAAATTAGGGTTTGAGTTTGCACAGGGATTTTTGGACTTTCAATTCTCAAAATGACTTTCATACTTCATGTTGGACTTATAAGATTGCCTCTACCAAGTTTCAAGCCTTGAATCAAATTTTTGCCCAGTCAATTGGACAGTTGACCTAAAAATCAGTTGTATTGGAGAAAAAGTCAACTGTGACCAATTTACAGTCAAACCTCATAATTTTTTATCCACATCAAAATTATAGACTCACATGAACCATTTTATTAATTTTGGACCACAACTCCTCAAGAAATTTGATCAAATCATCAAAAGGGCAAAATGGTCATTTTTAGGGTTTTGACTGTATAAGGGCAATTTCTGATTTTTCATCTAGCCAATGGCAAATTGGGTTTAAGTATGGATTCAAGGACTCAATGGCATCATCTTGACCTAATCATAAGGTTCAAAAGATCTCAAAAGCATTGAATTGACAGATGAATTTTCCAGTCAACTGATCAAAAATCAACTATATACTGAAAAGTCAAACTTTGACTTTTTGGTCAAAATCAAGTGCCAAGGGTCATTTATTCATCAATATGAGTCAAAACATGAAACTTGTTCATCAAGAAACCTAATTTTGCAAATTAGGGTTTAAGATTGAAAATTTTCATAACTTAGAATTTTTCTAAGTTATGAAATTTTCTTATTTTTTTCCCAACTTTGCCCAACATTTTAACCATGATGAAATTGGATTCAAACAAAACTTCCAACATGAAAGTTGTAGTCCTCCACAAAATATACAACCTTTATTCACAAAGTTTCCCCAAAAGAAGCTTGTATCTCAAGTTATGATTTTTGGAACAAAGGTCTATGAAACTTTTAACTTAGTGAAATTTTGCCCTAGTTTAGGCAGGATTTTGACGTATCTTCATGGCAATTTTTCACCTAGTTCCACTTGGAATCTCAAAATGTATTTCAAAGATGGATTATAGATCATGTTACAAGCTTTCCAAAATGTCCAAGAACTCTCCAAAATCATTTATGGTTTGAGAGAATCCAAGGTTTGAATTTGGCAAAAACTCACTTTTGATCCATGGCATTTTCCTGTTGACACAAGTTGCAAACTCTATCCAGCCTCACTTGTACTTGCTCACAGGTCTTTAAACCCTTCCACACTCAAAAATTGAATGCAAACTCATTGTTTTAAGGCATTATTCTGATTATTGGAAGTTTACACAAGAGTTTAATCTATTTTTGGCAAAAAGTGAACTATGCCATTTTGATAAAGGCAACTTTATGTCAACTTGCTTCCCTTGAGCCTTGGATCTCTCTCTTTGCAGAAAACAAGTTCCACAAACTTATGCAAAGGTACAAAAATCTTGTGCATGCTTGGAGATAGCCTGTACAGGCATGTCTTGTATCACTTCACACTTTTACTTCAAAACCAAGTAAACTTGCAAAAGATCCATATCTTTGAAATCTGATAAGAACAAAGTTTGTAAGCATTTGAAACAACTTTTGCCTATTGCCTTGAGCCAGAAGCACGAGCTATCCAACCCTCAAGCCTTCTAAAACACAAAAACACCATCTTCTTGCAAAACAGGGCACTCTCTGCAATTTCACCTCTATCTCACAAACCACTCGTGCGTTTTGTCCCAAATTAGTTCCAATACCTTCCATATAACCCACCTAAGTTATCCCAACCATTGGCCATTGACTGTAACTCTATTTGCAAGCTTCACCATTTCTGATTTCAGCTTGTGCAGGTTGACTTCTACAGGCTTATTCAAGCAAGCTCAAAGCAAACAAAGCATTGGGGAAGGTCACAGGAAGTTCAGGCAAGCTCACAAACATCGCAGGCCTCATTGAAAACCTCCACATTGCCATACACGAGTTCAACTGAAACAGGTATTTTCCAACTTTCTATCTCTCTATTTAGGAATCATTAGGCTTAGGTTTGTGAATAAAAAATGTAGTACTCATAGCCCTTAAGTTGTACATATGTATAGATTTCATTTAAGTTAAGTATGTTGAGAGAATTTGATTGATGAACTTTCTGAAAAAGTTAGGTTAGAAATTAGGGCCAGAGAAATTCTCTCTGGTCTTTGAGAGTTGGATTAAGTTTTTTATATGGTTAGAATCGTATGATCGTGCTCTATAACTTTCATGTTGCAAGTTTTCGTTTTTAAGCACAAATACAGGAGATACGAGTTTGTACAAAGAACATGCGTTTTTGTTTGAACCTCAGGTCGAAGATGAAGTAGCTGGGCTGGGCCTGGCTATTTCTCACTTTTGGCGCCCCCCAGTTTGTTGATTGCACCCCTTTGGCCCATTGTTTTATATTTTTATATTTTTCTATTTCTTTTTCATTTTTTATTTTATTTTATTTTTTCTAAACATAAAAAATTACCAAAAACATTTTCATAAATTTTCACATTTTATTTTGTATTTTTTATTATTCTTTCTAACATAAAAATAATTATTAAATAACATACTTTTATTTTCTTTAATAAAAACTTGAAAATTATACATAAAAATATTATATTTTTTATTTTTATTATTTATATACTTAAATAATGTTTTTTCTAACATATTTTTATTTTTGACATTTGTATATATTTTATTTATTTTATTGTACATAAATAAATAATACATGATATATATATATATATATATATATATATATATATATATATATATATATATATATATATATATATATATATATATATATATATATATATATATATATATATATATATATATATATATATATATATATATTCTTAAAACAAATTAGAGTTTCCACCCTTAATAAAAATAATCTTTTATTTTATTATTTTTAATACATCAAATATTATATTTTTACATACATAAAAATAATACAAAAATATTATTTTCATATTTATAATACTTTGCATATTTATATTTAATTGCTTATTTAAATATTGTTTATTTATCATTTGAACAAAGAAATTCAATTTGGTTGTAATAACTTAGGGTTTTAATTTCTTGCAAAATAATCCCCATTCAAAATTGTATCCCCCCCCCCCCCCCCCCCCCCCCCCATATCAATGTTGTAATAGTGTAGATTTATTTTACGCATTTTATAGCTTTCAAATATGCCATGATAGAGATTAGGGTTTGTATGCAATATCCAAAATCATAACAAATAGTTAGACCTAAAACAAGACAAAAATGCATGAAAATGACAACACAATGCACACATGCACCCCTAGGATTTCACCCACTTGTTGCCTTTAAAATGGCCATGGTATGCATGTTGAGTATCTTGGCAAAACAAAAACAAAACAAAAGATCATAGTCTCTCGATGACGCTATCTTGGTTGCCTATACAAAATGATCTAGTCCCTCCAAAAATTTTCTACGATACTTGGCACAATTGCTATCATGGTCAATACGATGACCCGCGCCTGTCCCATTTAACATCCAAATACAAGGTTGTTTACCAAATACAATGGTAAAACAACACTGTCAAAAGGGTTAAAAATGTGTATGAAAGACTCATTAGTAGATAGGGTATACAACTCTTAGTTACTTGATCCAAACTTGCAAAAACATCCTTGTTATTTTCAAACACACCTCACAACACAATTTCAAAAAATTTCCCAAATCAAACTTTCAAACATTGAAATATCTTTTCAAAAGACAAACACCTTTGTATATATTCAAACAAGAATCATTATAAAGGTTGCCACAACGTTGGCCTCTTTTCAAAACATTTTCAAAACCACACACAAAGCACCATTTCAAACAATTGAAAAGAAAAAGCAAGTGATCTAAACAAGTAACTAAGAGCCCATGGAAAACCATGGATGAAAAGGGTGCTAGCACCTTCCCTTTTCATAATCTACCCCCTGAACCCAAGAAAACATCTCAAAGGTCTTTCTTGTGCTTTTTGACATTTCCTTTGGATAAAATAAAAAGTCGGTGGCGACTCTTGCTAAACCGAAACATTTGCGAACACAAACGCAAAACCTCAAGTCAGTTCTCTCACCGTATCACAACTACCAATCTATGAACTTCAAATTCCCAGATGAGAACATCATGCTAATTACAGATTATGAAGAACCTGGACTGTATGAAGGACCTGAGCTAGGATCCTGATGGACTATGGTTTTTGATGGAGCTTCCAATGCACTTGGCAACGGGATCGGTGCTGTAATTATCTCTCCCAAAGGTTGTCATACACCCTTCACTGCCAGACTTTGCTTTGACTGTACCAATAATATGGTTGAATATGAAGCGTGCATCATGGGTATTAAGGCTTCTATTGACCTGAGAATCAAATTCCTAAGCGTATGTGGGGATTCAGCCTTGGTAACCAGTCAGGTCAAGGGAGAATGAGATGCAAAGCATCTGAATCTTATCCCTTACCGAGAACATGTGTTGACCTTGATTCTGTACTTCGAAGAGATTACTTTTGAGCATGTCCCAAGAGAAGAGAATTAGTTGGATGACGCATTATCTACCATGTCATCCATGTTCAAGGTCAGATGGGACAATGAGGCTCCCATAATTACCATTGAAATATTCGACGAACCGGCACCCTGCTATGAAATTGATACTGATGGAGTAGAAGAAAAACCTTGGTTTCATGAAGTGAAAAGGTACCTTGAAGCTTAAGAATACCCTGAAAGGTCATCGATCAATGACAAGAAGTTCCTACGGAGGTTCTCGGTTAAGTTCCTCTTGAGAAATGGAATTTTATACAAGTGTAATCATGATTCAACTCTGCTTCGTTGTATGGACAAGAAGGAAGCATAGAAAATTATGGAGGAAGGCATCTTTGGTACTCACTCCAGCGGACATACTATGGCTAAAAAGATTCTGATAGCGGGTTACTATTGGTCGACTATGAAAACTGACTGTCACCACCACTCGAGGACTTGTCATAAGTGATAGATCTATGTTGATAAGGTTCATGTACTTTCAGTTTCTCTGAATGTTTTGACTGCTCCATGGCCATTTGCAATGTGGTGTATTGATATGATTGGAGAAAACAAGCCTACTGCTTCTAACGGGCATCACTTCATTCTCGTCGCCATTGACTACTTCACAAAATGGGTTGAAGCAGCCTCGTTCGCCTCTATTACCAAGAATATGGTCGCCCGGTTCATAAAACATAATCTTATCTGTTGGTAAGGAATCCCCGAGAGAATCATCACGGACAATGGTATCAACCTCAACAACACTATGATCACTGAACTCTGCATATAGTTCAAGATCAAGCACTACAACTCTTCTCCGTATCGACCAAAGATGAATGGCGCAGTGGAGGCCACCAACAAGAATATTAAGAAGATCATACAGAAGATGGTTGTGACTTACAAAGACTGGCACGAGATGTTACCGTTTTCTTTTCATGGCTATCGTACTTCAGCGCGAACATCAACTGGGGCAACCCATTTCTCTCTGGTCTATGGCATGGAAGTTTCTCTACCTGTCGAAGTTTAGATTCCTTCGCTGAGGATTATGAAAGATACAGACTTAGACGAAGATGAGTGGATTCAGACCAGGCTAGACCAGTTGAATCTGATTGACGAGAAGAGGCTTGCGGTTGTCTGTCACTGTCAGATGTATTAGAAATGTATGATCAAGACATTTAATAAGAAAATCTAGCATCGGGTATATCAGGCTGGTGACTTGGTAATAAAGCGCATCATTATACCGCAAGGTGATCCCAGAGGCAAATGGACTCCCACCTACGAGGGGTCATTTATTGTCAAGAAAGTATTTTCGGGCGGTGCTATGATACTAACCACCATGTGTGGCGGTAGAAATGTTTGAGACTAAGTCATTGAATTGACTAGACTTACACAGATCAAAATAAAAAATCGCCATCGCACTTTATTATTTCCAAAGGAATGGGAAAAGAGCGAGTAACCCAAAATGAGGGGAAAAGATTCAAGGTAAGGGGGGGTGGTTATGCAAAGGGAAGGTATTAGCACCCTAAACATCTACGGTACTCCGCAGGAACCTCTTTGTAAAATCTGTATATTTTGGCTATAAAATGTTGTATGTAAAATAGATGGTGGAGGTGAGAAAAGAAATATATTTTTTATGATTTTTGCACCTGCCGCGGTTGCGAACCTTTAGTGCCTACGTACCACCTTTCATGTAATAAGGGATCGGGGTATACGTAGTTCACCTTTTAAAAAAATTTAAAACACAAGTGTGTTGGTTAATTTTATGAAATAAGACATCATCGTCATTGTTTGTATGGAAAACATACTTACTACGCACAATCATGAGAAAGGAGAATTTGCATCATCCTAAAGTGGAGGATATGGATTGGATTTTAAAATCAACAATGCCTCACTCAACACCCAAGTGGAAAATATCCCACTTCACTATATATTGTAGAAGTATAGTTGTTTGCATCACTACAAGGATTGACAAGAGTCTAATCTTTTGAGAAAGGTTTAAAAATAAAAAGCCAAAGTGGCAAAATGGTTTGAAATGAGATTGATTGAATTTTAGTCTTCTCACACAAAAAATGTCAAGGTATTATTAAGTTGATTGAAGTTTATTTATGAAATGTTTTGAAAATGCATAGACATAAGTCCAAGTTTATTATGAAAGTGGTTCAAGTTTAAAAAAAACAAGAAGAGTTTTCAAAAGGAGGGAGAAGATTTTTGAAATTAAAGAAGATGGGAGGAGAAGAAGAGACTATCCTAAAGCATGAGGTAAAAGCTAGGGAGAAGAACCATCTAACCAACAAGAAGCCAATACTTAACATTATGAGTCAAGATAGAATTCTCATTGTTTGGATTAAAACCAAGCAAGCAAAGATACTAGACCTCTTGAGAGAACTAAACTTCAAGTGTATTAAGTCTTCACAAAAATTAGGCAGAGTAACGGTTGTATACGGGTGAATTACATATTACAAACAAAGTATGTAATCATAATAACCTACACAAAACAAACAAACAGCCCAATCTCTTGAGGAAAACCTCAAAAACTCCAGACAAAATATTAATTAAAGTCACAAGGTCTCCAACATAGGCCAAGGTTTCTATTCCTAAGTTCAAGAAGTCCAATACTCCATAATGTCAATGATAGTAACCAAATAGTCCAAGTATCATTAAAGTTTTTATGGTTCATGTTGATTATTAAGTATCTTAAAAAAGAAAAGAAAAACTCAAGTGAGAAAAATAAAAATGACAAGAATATAAAGGGGCTCAAGTGAGCAAAGATGAAAAAATAACATGAAATGTAAATGCTAAAGTAAATGGTGCATAAAGTAAAGAGCATAAAATAAAGCATAACGTAAAAAGCATAAAATAAAATCAATTGTCAATAATTAGTGGTTAGTTGGATGACTATCTTGAATCTTGTATTTGGAATTCATTAGAGAATTGGTAGAACCAAAGCCTCTACACAATGAATTGCATTTGTTTTATGTCAAGTATATCATCCATTTAAGAATCCTCAATGTAACATATAATGATCAATGATGTTTAAGTGATTCGCGTTGACCAAAATTGATGAAAATCCATCAGAAGATTGGTAGAATCAAAGCCTCTACACAATGAATCTCAAGGTTATTGGATCAAAGGGTTCAAATTAACATCTTGGGCTTGCAATCATAATTTTGGACCACGAATGATCATTTTCTCTAATCGGGACAAAATTTAGCACTATGTTAAGCAATCGTAAGTGGACTTATATAGAAGTCACACCTGTTTTGAGGCCGGTCAATAGCAATCTATGCACCATTTATTTTGAGACATGATATAGAGATCATGCTCCAATAACACTTAGAGCAATAAGAAAGGGATGAGATGAAGAAGGGTGGGAAAGAATATATAAACCACATTTGAATTAAAATTTAATCAAACTATTATTAAAATCATTCATCCATTTTTATGGAGTTATACTCAACACCATGGAGGATCAGAATTAGACTCAAATATTTTTATAAAATTTTTGGTGAGTTTTTAAAGTCATAAACTATTTTTAAACTAATTAAAATTGCTCAAACAAATAGAAAATAGATTGAAAAATAGTAAACATCAATATAAAATTCCATAAAATTTTCAAAAAGTCAGAAATATGTAAAATGATATTTATGAATTTTTTTTAGAATTAAAAATGTCAGAAAGTATTTTTAAAGTAATTAAAAGAAAGCAAATAATACAAAAAATATATAAAATATATAAAATTTCAAAATAAAAATGTGAGAAAATAGTCATGAGATCAGAAATAATTCAAAGTATTTTTGTGAATTTTTTCATAATTTTTGGATAAAAAATAAAAGAGTTATGAATTTTTGAAAATTAAATCAATTAAAATATAAAATCAGAAAATAAAATAAAACCAAAAAGATGTGAGCCATCAGATCATAGTCAAAACGCGTTAGTAAGCTGATCCAATGGACCAGACGCGTTGTGCTTGATATGGACCTTAGTGAGATACGCATAGGATCAGAAAAAGGGCAACCAATGAAATTAAAACGTTTGGTATGCTACCATTGGTTGAGACCAAACATGTCATCGTCTTCAACCTCCAGACGCCCTGCAATGGAGATTTTGTAAGATCCTTCAAATGGAAAAATTAGGATCCCAGACTAGTATCATTAGATTCGCCTCTTCAAGACGATCCTAACATCACCATCGCGCCAAATTTATATAAGGTATGCAAAGAGATATGAATCAAAAACCCAGAAAATAGCGAGCACCTTCAATTTGAGATTTCTCTCTCAATTCTCAATGGATTTAAAAATTGTAAGAAGCACAAGAATCGGGAGAAGGAGTAGAATAGGATGGTGCTTTATTTGGATCTAAATGGTGGAGAATTCTACCTTTTCGAAGTTCAAGAAAGAAGCTATGAAACTGGACTTCTGTAGCTTGAATTATGGTTCATTTTGCTTGGTTTAAGTGTTGGAGAGTTTGTATGATGCTTAAGGATGATGAATGTGCAAAGAATTTTGGAGAAAGAAGCTTAAATCTCATAAACTGATTTCAAAAAAGATGGGTTCGTGTGAGGTTTTAGCAGGGTGTTTTTGGCTCTCAAAGCTTAAGGAAATGAATGGGGAATGACCCTCTATTTATAGGGAAGCTGGTGGAACGTCCAAGCGTGTGAAATGATGAAGTTTGGAGGGGAATCGTGTGAAGTTGCAAACAAGAAAAGTGTGACTTCTATTTTAATCAAAACTCATCCAAACCTTGTGTTTTGCTATGCTAATCACTTCTGGAAGTTCACTAGACATGTTCAGAAGCAAAAACTCGCAGCAATTTTGTGTTTAGAAGCCAAATTAAGGATTTTAAATTCTGACTTTTGGAGAAACCTCAACTCCAAGTTACTACTTTTGAAACAATGGCATTCTCAGCTTAAGGGGTCTTAGCTAATGGTTCTTGATGCTTTAGAAAGATGAGATTGCAACCTTTGCAATGGAAAAAGAATAAAATCAAATGGATGTTTGAGGTGAAAGTTGCAATGAGTCAAAAGTGACCTAGAAATATTTCAAGTTTTTCTTCAAAAGTGACCTATAATGTTTTGCATCCAAACATGGCCTTCCTCTTGGAATTTACTCTTGACTAAAAAGATGTAATTAAATAGACCTCTTGAATGAAATTTTGAAACTTGAACCGTTCAAAATCTCCAAAAATTGAGAGAGTTATGAATTGTGAAGTTGCCAAAAAATCATGAAATGACCTATAATCTTTTGTATCCTTAAGGCATCCTCCATCCATTTTCTCACTTTGCACATAAAAGAAATAATAAATTTCACATCCTTAAGATCATTGTGGAAAAAGAGTGGGCTCATGGTGATAAAAATTGACCAAGTTATGATCATTTGAAGTCACACATGGGAAGTTAGGGGTTCATCTGGAGGACTTGTAATCTTTCTTCATCATCAAGTTTCTTCCACATGAAAACTCCTTGAAACTTTTGAAGTGATTTGTTAATATCCATTTGAAGAGAAGGATGTTTTTGGAATCACTCAAAAATATCAAAAGATGAGCAAGATATACTTCTTTGAAGTTCAAAATCCTAGCTCCTAGATCAAGAAAATGCTTTGAGGAACTTTGACAATTTTAAACAACCTTCTTGTACCAACACTTTTTCTTTGTAGATAGAAGTTGTTTAGGATGATAATAAGAACTCATAGCAACCAAAACCACTTCCATATCTATAGAATTAAGAGAAATATGCACTTATGACCAATGGGAACAAGGCCTTGTCTAACCATGACAACTTCTTCATTCAACCCCTTGTACTTTTAAATCAATCTTGGTAACTTTGAAATGTGGTGAACCAAAATAAACCTTACTATGTCATTTCTTCCAAAACAACTTCAATGGTGAGGTTTGAATTTATCAAGCTTTATTGACTAGGACATGGAAATAAACTCATAAACTCATGGATCAACTTGCTAAGCCATATTGTCTTTACCTACATTATTAATAAGTAAGACAAACCAACATTGCATTTTATTAATTAAAAGGAAAGTCAAAACATAACATGCATGATCACAAAAGAAAAACAAGTCAAGGTGCTTGGTGATTCCTCAAAGAGCAAAGCTAAAGATAGGAAGGAGAACCAAAAGCCCTAATGTGATCTTGTTATGATTGAATCAATATGGTATGATGAAGGGGTCTTAGGGGAAAATTTGGGGTACAACAGCTTCTCTTATTTAAGTTTCTTCTATCTGGAGATACGAAGGTTAAAAATCTTCGTGTCGACGTGATCGAAGATACTTAAATATAAAACAAACCCTATTTTTGGCCCTAAGATTCCATGCAATGCTTATGAGTATGAATGCATATGAACAACTTCAAAGGGACGCAAAACACCATTGGGGATGTAGCAAAGGAAATAAGGATCAAAAGATAAACCCGATAAGGAAAATAAATCACTGGTGAATCAAAAAGACTTGACCCTATTGGTGTAACACCGAAATAAGAGATAAGGTAGCATCAACTCAGCTAAAGAGGAGATAGTACAGGATAAAAGTGATTGACAACCAACTGTGAACTACCAAACTCAATAGTCGGAGGTAGAAGATCAAAAAGATAATGACTCATAGATGACAGTAAACTACCAACTCATAGTTGAAGGTAGAAGATCAAAAGATACACCAACTTTTACTGAAGGCGAAACTACCAACGTTCACTGAAGGTAGAAAGAGAAAAGAATAACAACACTGACGTTCACTGACGGTGAGCTACCAACATTTATTGAAGGTATAGATACAAACATCGACGTTGACTGACGATGAACTACCAACTTTCACTGAAGGTGGCAAAAAGATAACAATCACCAACGTTCACTGATGGTGAACTACCAACTTTCACTGAAGGTAGAAAAGAAATATCATAACACCGACGTTCACTAACGGTGAACTGCCAACATTCACTAAAGGTAGAAAAAAGATAACAATCACCAACGTTCACTGATGGTGAACTACCAACTTTCACTGAATGTAGAGAGAAAAGAAATATCATAGCACCGACGTTCACTGATGGTGAACTACCCACGTTCACTGAAGGTAGAAAAAAGATAACAATCACCAACATTCACTGATGGTGAACTACCAACTTTCACTGAAGGTAGAGAGAAAATAAATATCATAGCCCCGACGTTCACTGACGGTGAACTACCAGCGTTCACTGAAGGTAGCAAAAAGATAATAATCACCAACGTTCACTGATGGTGAACTACCAACTTTCACTGAAGGTAAAGAGAAAAGAAATATCATAGCACCGATGTTCACTGATGCTGAACTACCAACGTTCACTAAAGGTAGCAAAAAGATAACAATCACCAACATTCACTGATGGTGAACTACCAACTTTCACTGAAGGTAGAGAGAAAAGAAATATCATAGCATCGACGTTCATTGACGGTGAACTACCAACGTTCACTGAAGGTAGCAAAAAGATAACAATCACCAACGTTCACTGATGGTGAACTACCAACTTTTACTGAAGGTAGAGAGAAAAGAAATATCATAGCACCGATGTTCACTGACGGTGAACTACCAACATTCACTGAAGGTAGCGAAAAGAATAACAAGTTTCTCCAAAATTATGGTGTTTCACCTGGAACGGGTCTCAACTTCTTCTTTAACCAAGGCGTTCCGCCTGGAAAGGGTAATATATAAGTTGTCTCAAATAAAGAGACTACCACTTGCCATTATAGGAAGGATTGTAAAAATGACTTTCTGGGAAAAGAAATATGGCTTCCTGGGGAAAGAAATATGGCTTCCTGGGGAAAGAAATATGACTTCCTGGGGAAAGCAATATGGCTTCCTTGGAAATGAAATACAACTTCATGGGAAAATGCCAACATATTCCTACTGAGGAGATAAAAGTTTTCTCGTGCCAAAATAAATGCACATTCTCAAACCAATGCTCGAAGCTTGCAGAAATCCAAAGTAATAATATTGCTGGGAAACAAAGATTCAAACCAGAAATAAACTGAAAAGAAACGGTCAACCAAAATACATCCTTTGAGAAATAAACTCAAGAGGGAAACCCAATCTATCCAGACAAAGAGTTGTACAGGAAGGCTAAAGCAAAAATCTTCCACGAGGGATAACTCAGTGGGGAAATTGAAAGAATATCACTTTCTGCTTAAGGCCGACACTCTATTAGAGAAAGGACAACACAACTCTGCAAAACAGGGTAATATGTCAACAAAATATCAATGAATGTGAATGAGCAATGATTTGCTAAATTTAATTATGCATGATGTATGTATGAATGTATGAGTGTTATCATGTATATGCTGGAAAAACAGACATATAACACTGGGAGTAACCAGGCAAAACTAACTCGGGCACAATCAACACTCGGAAAAATCACATCCAAGATGAACATTCCATAAGAAAATAAGCACCAAACGAGGAAACAGAATCCTATTTCGCGGCTTAACTTCACTGGGAAGGAACATAATCCGGAAGTAAACAAATCATAGCGACAAAACAGTACAGATACAGGGATATAACATCCTTCTACAGGCTTCACCGGGGAATAACACTCATACTTCAATGGGAAAACAAATGTTTTCACGGTCCGCACTTCTACTGGGGATTGCAATACTGATTTCAAATAAGGCAGATGGAAACCATATCGGCAAAACAACAACTGAGGATTTCGAGCTGACTTAATTGGAGGAACATTATACAGACTTCACTAGAGGAGATAACGCCTCATCATCGAGACATCAACTGGGGACCTCGTGTTTACTTTATTAGGGAGGCCAACACCACATCGAAGAGGGGAAACTAAGATACGTTCTTCAATATTGAGAGTAAGTATTGCACCAACTTCTCTGGGGGAAAAGTATGAAACCTCATGGGGATAACAACTTAGGGAGTTAAGAAGTCAAACATTACAGCAAGAAATCAATCTTATGGGGATTTTAAATCAAACCCAGCACTTGGCGGGTGAAAACCCAAAAAACTGACAAATGCCTTAACACTTCTTAAATAAAACATTGCCCTTGGCTAATTATCGGGCAATCAAACAAAATGCAAGTACTGCCGAAAGGGAGATGCTTCATAAATGAGTCAAAACTCAGCATGCACGGGGAGAAAAGACTTATATCAAATAGCGAAGCCTTCACTGGGGAATCTTGGATTGAGTCTTCATATCATGCAAACTTATTCCAACAAAAGATGCTCTGGGATATCCTTCCTGGGGAATCAAGAAGTCAACATTATAGAAAAAGGTCAAACTCATGGGGATTTTAAATCAAACTCAGCACTTGGCGGGTGAAAACTCAAAGGGTTGACAATTGTCTCAACACTTCTTAGAAAATATACTACCCTGGTCAAGTTGCCTAGGAAATAAATACCAACAATAATGCCAATACTGCAGAAAGAGCGACATTTTACAAATAGTTCCATCTTAGCACACCAAGGGAACAAGATCTTTCATCACATGAGGGAAGACTTCGCTGGGGAATCTGAGAGAGAGGCCTCGGACCATGAAACCCCAAAATCAAAAATGAACCAAGACTTGGCTGGGGAAAATGGGATCACAAACCCAATATTGCACCTTACGCCAATTGGTATCGTCTTCAATATACAAAAATCACACACATACCAGCAAAAACAACCTGAGAAAACCTTTTCGGGGAAAACAAAACTTCCCAAAATTACTGGAGTTCGTCCATTCCTGGGATCACCACTTTTGTTTTCCTCTTGAATCACAAAATCTAAAGTAAAAGTAAGTTGTAAATTCTTTTTGAAAAATAATTTTGTTATTTAATCTTTTTTCGTTGAAAATTATTATCAATAATAAATGGAGTCTTTGTAAGCTGAATAAAAATAAGAAATACAAAGAATTGGGTAAAAGCTCAAATTTTATTGATAGAATGGTAGTCTGTGAATGACGAGACTCCACGGATGATTACAAAGTTCAGAAAATGGTAATATATAATGGAAAAGATACATTGAGATACAATGACCACTATTCCCTCTAACAACTTTGAAATTCTGAGCAGCAACTTTCATTGAAGTATGGTGAGGATCCAAGAAGATTGTTGCTTCAATGATCAAATCTTGTCTGATGTAGTTACTTGACAAGAAAGTCCATAACTTTTGCCTAAGCTGCCCTTGAAGGTTTTCAACTTAGCGGGAAATTTTATTCTGTTTATGTCTTTAATTTTTGCCTAGACCGACCTTTCGGTTTTTCGGCCTACCGAGACGCTCCTTTTTGCCTAAGCCACCCTTTCGGGTTTTCAACTTAGCGAGTTGTTCTTTTATTTCTTTAGGCGAAGTATTTCTTGACTGCATCAACATTCATGGGACGTGGGAACTCCTCGCCATCCTTAGTTTCAAGAATTAATGCACCTCCAGAGAAGGCTTTCTTGACAACATATGGGCCTTCAAAATTGAGACTCCACTTGCCCCTAGAATCAGCGTTAAAAGACATGATCTTCCTGAGCACGAGGTCGCATTCTCTGAATTCACGAGGTTTGACCTTCTTATCAAAAACTTTCTTCATTCTCTTCTGATATAACTGCCCATGACACAAAGCCGTCATTCTCTTTTCTTCAATCAAATTCAATTGGTCAAACATGTTCTAGACCCCTCCAGCCTCTGACAACTTGGTTTCCATTATCACACGTAAAGAGGGAATCTCAACCTCGATTGGGAGCACCGCTTCCATTCCATACACAAGGGAGAATGGGGTTTCTCCTATTGAAGTGCGGACAGATGTTTGATATCCATGTAAAGCAAAAGGGAGCATTTCATGCCAATCTTTATAAGTAACAATCATCTTTTGGATGATCTTCCTGATATTCTTATTAGCAGCTTCAATATCCCCATTCATCTTTGGCCTGTACGGAGATGAATTGTGATGGACAATCTTGAATTCTTCACAAAGTTCTATCATGATCTTGTTGTTCATATTCTAGACATTATCGGTGATGATTCTGCTCGGCACACCATACCAACATATAAGATTATTCTTAATGAAGCGCACTACCACCTGCTTAGTAACATTAGCATATGAAGCAGCTTCCACCCATTTGGTGAAGTAATCAATTGCTACCAAGATAAAATGGTGTCCATTCGAAGATTTGGGTTCTATCATTCCAATCATGTTAATACCCCACATAGAGAAAGGTCACGGGGAAGAAATAACATTTAGAAGTGTCGGAGGCACGTGAATCTTGTCCGCATAAATCTGGCATTTATGGCACTTCTTTGCAAATTTGTAACAGTCAGATTCCATTGTCAGCCAATAGTAACCTGCCCTTAGCATTTTTTTAGCCATTGAATATCCATTGGCATGAGTGCCAAATGAACCTTCATGAATCTCATGCATCAACATGTTTGCTTCATGTCTATCCACGCATCTGAGCAAGACCATGTCATAATTTCTCTTGTACAACACATTTTCACTAAGGAAGAAGCTGCCATCCAATCTTCTCAATGTCTTTCTATCTTTATTCGAAGCACCAATCAGGTATTCTTGAGTCTGGAGAAAATGCTTGATATCGTAATACCAATGTTTCTCATTTTCTACCTCTTCTGTTGTAAACACATGAGCGGGCATATCCAGTCGCCAAACTATAATTAGAGGTATATCATTCCAAGTATTCACTTGACACATAGAAGCCAGATTTTCCAGAGCATCTGCCATTTGATTTTCGTCTCTGGGGATGTGAGGGAATTCAACTTTATTAAAGAAGGGTAACAATCTTCTAGAATAATCTTTGTAAGGGATCAAGCCGGGGTGACGAGTATCCCACTCTCCTTTAATCTGATTTATTACCAAAGTTGAATCGCCATACACATCTAGAATTTTAATTCTGAGATCAATAGCTTCCTCGAGACCCATGATGCAAGCCTCATATTCTGCCATATTATTAGTACAATCAAATGCCAACCTTGCAGTAAAAGGAATGTGTGATCCATGTGGAGTGACAATCACAACACCAATTCCTTTACCATAAGCATTCACAGCTCCATCAAATATCATGCTCCAACGAGATTCAGGATCAGGACCTTCCTCAGGCAATGGTTCATCACAATCTTTCACTTTCAGAAACATCACATCCTCATCGAGGAAATCATACATCACAGACTGATAATCATCAACTGGTTGGTGAGCAAGATAATTTGCCAACACGCTGCTTTTAATAGCTTTTGGATGCGGTACTCGATGTCATATTCAGATAACAGCATCTGCCAGCAGGCAATTCTCCCAGTAAGAGCAGGCTTTTCAAAAATGTACTTGATTGGATCCATTTTAGAGATCAACCAAGTAGTGTGATTCAACATATACTGCCGCAAATATTTTTCTGCCCAGGCCAGAGCACAACATGTCTTTTCCAACATGGAATACCGCGACTCACAATCAGTAAACTTTTTACTGAGATGATAAATGGCGTACTATTTCTTCCCTGTTTCATCTTGTTGTCCCAGAATACAGCCCATGGAATTATCTAGCACTGTCAGATACATAATCAATGATCTTCCTTCAACAAGAGGGAGAAAGATAGGAGGTTCAAGCAGATATTCTTTAATACTTTCAAATTCCCTTTGGCAGTCATCTATCCACACACAACCTTGATCTTTCTTTAACAACTTAAAGATCGGTTCACACGTTGCAGTCATGTGGAAAATGAATCTGGAAATATAATTCAAACGCCCGAGGAACCCTCTGACTTGCTTTTCAGTTCTAGGCACTGGAATTTCTTGAATTGCTTTTACTTTATCAGGGTCAACTTCAATCCCTCTCTGACTAACAATGAAACCCAACAATTTCCATGACCGAACACCGAAGATACATTTATTTGGATTCAAGCAGAGACAATACTTCCTCAAATGCTGAAACAACTTCAACAAATCTTCTACATGCCCTTCTTCAGTCTGGGATTTAGCAATCATATCATCAACATATACCTCAATTTCCTTGTGCATCAGATCATGGAATAGGGTTGTCATAGCCCTCTGGTACGTTGCACCAGCGTTCTTCAACCCGAAAGGCATCACTCTGTAACTGAATGTTCCCCAGGGTGTGATAAACGTTGTTTTTTCCATGTCCTCAGGAGCCATCCTTATTTGATTATACCCGAAAAATCCGTCCATGAACGAGAAAATTTTGAATTTTGATGTGCTATCCACTAACATATCAATGTGTGGCAATGGAAAATCATATTTTGGACTAGCTTTATTTAGATCTTTGTAATCTACGCACATGCGAACTTTTTCATCTTTCTTCGGTACTGGGACAATATTGGCAATCCAGTGAGGGTACACTAATGTTACAAGAAAACTGACATTAATCTGATTTAGAACTTCTTCTTTGATCTTCACTGCCATATCTGGGTTAGTTCTTAGCAACTTCTGTTTGATTGGCGGGCACTCTGGCTTCAGCGGTAAATGGTGCTCTACAATATTTGTATCTAAACCAGGCATATCTTGGTAAGACCAAGCAAAAATATCCACATACTCTTTCAACATCTCAATCAACATGCTCTTCCCATCAAGATGCAGTAATGCTCCAATCTTAACTTCCTTCGGATCTTCTTCTGAACCCAAATTGATTACTTCCAATGGCTCTTTATATGGCTGAATGGCATTCTCCTCGCACTCAAGCAACTGTGAGACCTCTTCTGGAATCTCATCATAGTTTTCTTCTTCGGCCCCATACACAGGACATTTAAATTTGGGAGAGGGTGCAGGTTCATTGTATTCAACGGGTTTTTTAATTAATCTGCACATATGATTTATGATTGCTTTTAAAAACTGACACATATAACAAGTGATCATGCAGATTGAATTTCAGTTATTATTTATTTTGAAAGGTCTTTTCTGATTACCATTTTCCAAGAAAAAGCAAAAAATAAGACACAATTTGGGAAACAAAGGCAACTTTTATTATTGATTTTAAAAATCAAAGCAAACCGATAAGCCCATACAATAATAATACTTTCACCTTGGGCAGAGCGAAAGCTTTTCAAAAAGATTAACAAAAACAAATTACTTCGAAACATGTATTCAAGAGGGAACGTCAATGGTGATCCAGTTCTAAACCCTAACTCCGTGCGTCACATAATTTGGCATTTCTAGCTCTGCTTCATCTTCCACAATGGCATTAATCCTGGAAACAGTTGGATGAAGATAACCCCCACTACGAAAGATGTCTTGATACTTGCCTGCAGCAGACTTCGGCTTCATGCTCTTACCTTTATCATTCTTCACAGAGAACCCCAAGCCACCTCTATTCTTGTTTACAGGTGGATCAACAATTTGTCCCCATACTTCACTATGGCCATTACGCACAACTTGTTGAGCATCCTTAAATGAAGCCATAGAATTCTCATTTCCTCTTATATTATCAATGGATAAAGCTTGGAACTGGGTTCTAACAACAGCTCCATTCGCCTCCACAATGCTGAAAGAGGACAAATGAGATATCAATAGTGCTTGTTCTCCATTTATAATTACCACTTTTCCTTCACGAACAAACTTCAACTTCTATGTAAAGTCGAAGTGACAACCCCTGCCTCATGTATCCACGGCAGTCCCAACAAACAGCTATAAGTTGGTGTGATCAGTGGATCTGGAACTGACTGTTTAACGCTGGTTCGCGAAATGTCGCGGAAGCAAGAGTCGCCACCGTCTTTTATTTTCTCCAAATGGAAAGGACAAAAGCACAGAAAAATTCCTTATAGAGATTGCTCTCGGTTCGGGAGGTAGATTATAGAAAGGGAAGGTGTTAGCACCCTTTCTATCCATGGTTATCCATGGGCTCTTAGATACTTGCTCGCTATGTTTTCAAAAATGGTTTGTTTGCTTTTCAATGTGGGTTTTAAAAAAGTTTCTTTGAAAATTCCAGTTCGACTCTTGTATCGGTCCTCAAGAGTGTTTGAAAAATTGCTTTCGAAAGCTTTTTGAAAAGGTGTCGGTGTGAAAAGTATTTTTTTGATTTGTTTTTGAAATTAGAGCAAGTATCTAGAGTCGTCTACCTACCCTAAGGAATTCGTCTGTGTAAATGTCCTTTAAAGTAGTTCCATCCCACCATTGAGAGGTAGGTAGCACCACCGTTGGAGGTGTTCGGGTCAATTCGAGGTTCGGGACATGGTGATCACCAGAGCAATGGGAAGACACCTTAGAAGCTACCCTCATGCCAGGTTCCCGGATCATGAGGACTTACTAAGACGTCCTCTACTCGACGATCACCTTTCGAGGCAAGGCAACAGTGAAGCGTACCCTAGGGGTGGTGTGTGATTTGTGTGTCATGTTCATTTATTTTTATCTTATTCATGGATTGGTGATCTACGCGTTGCTTTTATTTTGGCATTCATTCTTTCATGCAAATTATTAATAGTTAAAAAGATGCGGAAATATAAAGTTCCTAAACTATTACAAAGGCGCGGGTCCACATCGCCAAATTAAACCAGGACCCGATTTGACAGAAAAAATAAAGAATTAAAGTGCGAGAAATTAAGTTTACAAGGCTTTGGGAGAGTTACATAAATATTTAAAAGAAGGACATAAATAAAAATGCGCGAATAGGAATTAAAATTGGAAACGAGGGCGTTGGACCATTTTTAATGAAATTAAATTAAATGATTAAACTAATGAAATTAAAGAGAAAAAAGAAATTATTATTTTTTTTTGAGTTTTTGGTATTTATGTTTTTTATGTATTTTTATGAGAAAGATTAAATGAAATTAAAATATTAACCCTAATTCTAATTTTTTTTATTTATTAAGAAAAACATGTTAAAATTAAACCTAAATTAATCTAATTATTTACATGCAATTTTGATTTATAAAAATAAATAATTAATTATTAGTGAAATTTATTTACAAAAAATATTAATTAAATAAATATATTTTGATTTTTATGACTTTTCTGTTTTTTACTATTTTTTATATTTTATGAAAATAAGTTAAATTAAAGGAATTAATTAAAAAAAGGAATAATTGAAATAAATAAAATAAGGAAAAGAAAGAAAATACAATACCTTGGGGGGTTTCTGTCCCCTTTTTGGAGGTGAATTGGAGTGGTTTGGTCATTTGTGTTCTGGCCTCATCATGCATAAGTTGTTCTACTTTGGCCATTTGGCTTTTGTCTTTTGGGCATTTGTGTTTTGGCCTCAACGTTCCTTAATCTTCTCAGGATGTCTGTCTCGCCATGTATTGGTGTCATGCATAAGTTTTTCTACTTTGGCCATTTGGCTTTTGGCTTTTGGCCATTTGGCTTTTCGCCTCAACGTTCCTTAATGAACCTGGGATCCTGTCTAAATCTGCAGTTGAATCTCACGAACACATTAAATAAAATCATAAAATGAAAATAAAGCCAATATATGAAGAAATTTAATGTTTAGGCACAATATGGCATGTATGAATGATTATACCCTTTTGATCATGGAGATCAAATCAATCTTACCCTTACTGGAAAATCAGTGGCCTGAATGCTTTTATGCCTTACTGGAAAATTAGGATCATGGAGATCAAGCCAGCCTTACCCTTACTGAAGAAGTAGTGAGGTGTTGGTTTGTAACTGTGATGGCTTGTTTGTAGTGAGAGAGAGATTTGTAATAAGGATTTCAAGGTTTTAGGGTTCTTGAAAGAGTTTGATATTCTAACAGTGTTGTGGCAAGGTTTTTTCTCTCTTTTCCTCCTCTTTTTCTCCTCTTTTTCTCCTTTTTTTTGGTTTGTGTGAAAAGAAGGTGATTATATAATGGAAATTAGGGTAAAGCAAATGGGCTTTGAATGTGCAATTGGGCCTCCAATATTCACTTGAATTCGTCACTTTCCAGGCTAAATCGCAGGGACTTAAGTGCATTTTTTGAAGTTGAAATGTGAAAATAAAATGTAGCCGACATCGAGAACTAACTCCTGTCCGAAAATCGACTCAATCGGATAAACGGTGAATTAGTTATGAATTTTTGAAGTTTCAGCTCAGACAAACCTATTTTGAGCTCCAGTGTCGACTCTGACACGTTCTTCAATAAAAAACTGGTATTGATCGGTGCATAATTTGGTCTCGACTTTTGAAGCAAAGTTGTAGATCTATGAGTCAGTGACCTTGTGTAAAAATATGAGTCCAATCCGATAAAAATTGACCGAGTTATGAATTTTCGAAGTTTCGGCTCAGATGAAATAATATTCAGCATTCAGGATTTTCAGCGTGTCACGCACTCTGAGCAAAAAACGAAGACCTTTTGAATACCGTTTGAACTCAATACCTTCTGTGAAAATGTAGCCAACTCAATTTGTGAAATTTTGGCACCGGAACCAGCTCGATACGATGAAAATCGACCAAGTTATGATTTTCTGAACATGACGCAAATAAACTTCTGTCACAAATTTTCTGTATGAAAATACTTGATAAATCCACATTTTTGAAGACCTTATGATCGAAATTGGCTTCCAGCCGTGAGAGATGAAAACGTAGATAATGTCAAGACAGAATTTTGGCCACCGGAACGGGTTGAAAACGAGCCACGCTCTTCAAGTTATGAATTTTTTAGCGTGTAAAAACTGCACTTTCAGCACACTTTTTCACCATATTTCTTCGAGAAAACTCACACATTCGGATACCTTCTTTAAAGAATTGACTCTTGAGCCGAACCTGAATTTGAGAATACGTTATCAGAGATATCTTGGCGAAAGAATACCTGAATATGACGCGTCAGGTTGGACTTGTGAATTTTTCTTGAAATGTTTTGAGAAATATGGGAGGGCAAATTTTGGGGTACAACAGTTGCCCCTGTTCAATCTTCTTAGACCTGAGGATGCAGATTGGATGACGTGCCTTTCGTAATCCGAAGGTGGAAGATGATTGAACACTAGAGTGCCCAGAAATTTGCGCTCACATAGTAGTAGTGTGATGTGGGGAATGGGCTTATAGATGCCATTTGGAGATGATGGATAGGTGGATGGGCTTATAGATGCCATCTGGATGTAGATCGCGTAAGAGATTCCTTAGCGAGAACTTGCGTACCTGCAAAAGAAAAAAGATTACCTGACCTGTTACAGGAGCTGGTCTTCAAATGCTTTGTATAGATGTGTCCTGACTGGTTACAGGAGCTGGATCTGGAGCTTCAAACGATGATGAATGAACCAGGGATGGTTACTACCTCAACAGGAACGGTGAGAGAACCTTGGATGACTTTAACCTCAACAGTATCGCTGAGAAAATCTTGGGATGATTTCACTTCAACAGCAATCATTGAGCGAAATCTGGGATTACCACCTCCGCAGTATCGGGGAGAGAACCATAGGCGACTACAACCTCAATAGCAATCATTGAGAGAATCTTGGATAACTTCTACTGAGTCTTTATCAGAAAAATCTGTTTGGGGTCGATTTAGCTGGACTAGAGAAGGCCTTGGACTGGATAAGAAACAGAAAATCTTAGGGTCGATTAACTGAACCGGTCTAGGTCTTGAAAACTTTAGACGTGCCCTGTCAAGATACAGGAATCGAGTCTAGTACCGTAGTCGTCAACAGATACTCCCTGGCGAGATACAGGAATCGGATCTTCGAACTCTTCAGACGTGCCCTGTCAAGATACAGGAATCGAGTCTGGTAATGTTAGTCTTCAACGGATACACCCTGGCAAGATTCAGGCACCGGATCCTCGAACTCTTCAGACACACCCTGGCAGGATACAGGAATCGGATCTGGTAATGTTAGTCTTCAACGGATACACCCTGGCAAGATTCAGGCATCGGATCCTCGAACTCTTCAGACACACCCTGGCAGGATACAGGAATCGGATCTGGTAATGTTAGTCTTCAACGGATACACCCTGGCAAGATTCAGGCATCGGATCCTCGAACTCTTTAGACACACCCTGGCAAGATACAGGAATCGGATCTGGAATTCAGAAAGGTTGGTGAGTTGTCTCTACTGACAGGTTACCCTTATGGGCGAGTGGTTTTTAACGATGAGTGTCTATAACGACGAGTGTCTATAACGACGAGTGTCTATAACGACGAGTGTCTATAACGACGAGTGTCTATAACGACGAGTGTCTATCACGACGAGTGTCTATCACGACGAGTGTCTATCACGACGAGTGTCTATCACGACGAGTGTCTATAACGACGAGTGTCTATAACGACGAGTGTCTATCACGACGAGTGTCTATAACGACGAGTGTCTATAACGACGAGTGTCTATAACGACGAGTGTCTATAACGACGAGTGTCTATAACGACGAGTGTCTATAACGACGAGTGTCTACGACGACGAGTGTCTATAACGACGAGTGTCTATGACGACGGGTGTCTATAACGACGGGTGTCTATAACGACGAGTGTCTATAACGACGAGTGTCTATAACGACGAGTGTCTATAACGACGAGTGTCTATAACGACGAGTGTCTATAATGACGAGTGTCTATAATGACGAGTGTTTATCACGACGAGTGTCTATAACGACGAGTGTCTATAACGACGAGTGTCTATCACGACGAGTGTCTATAACGACAAGTTTCTATAACAACGAGTGTCTATAACGACGGGTGTCTATAACGACGAGTGTCTATAACGACGAGTGTCTATAACGACGAATGGAAGTAATTTTAACTGGATATGTCTTCTTTGACAAGTTGTCTTTAATGACGAGATATCTTCAATGACGGGTGTCTATACTGACGAGATGTCTTCAATGACGGGTGTCTATACTGACGAGATGTCTTCAGCGACGAGTGTCTATACTGACGAGATGTCTTCAATGACGGATGTTTGACTTTAGGAAGTAATTTAGCTGGACATGTCTTCTTTGACTGGATGAACATCAGAAAAAACCTTTGGGATTTAACTGGGCTTGTCTTCTTTGACTGGATTTGTCTACTTTGACTGAATTTGTCTCTTTGACATAGCTGATCATTTAACCGTATCCTTCCTGAAAGGTAAAGGTCAATCATATGCAGTACACGATATGGATCAAGCAACGACATAAATGAGATTGTATGACATGATGCGTATATGCAAGTATCGTGATGTATGAAAATGTGATGTTTATGAATGTATCTGCGTCTAGGAAAATAGATCCTTGACGGATGCTGGGAAGTCACTCCTGGGCTGATGTTGAAGGATAGATTTTGCTTCCGATGGGGATGATAGTTGCAAGAACACCGATAGGAGAAGATGACTCCGTTGGGGAATAATCTTGGCGAATGGATTATTCTGCGGGGAGAAAGGTACTCTAACGATCTTGCTGGGGAGCGATACCCTGTGGGGAGAGAGATACTTTGTTGAGTTGATGAAGATAACTTGCTGGGGATACCCTTATTGTGTGTTGGAAGTGTTGATAGACTTCGCTGGGGATAAGAAGATTCCGTCGAGGACGCTCTCTTCGTGACTTTTGGCTGAGGATAACTCAGTTATATCCTAGTAGGGAAATAACTCTTTGAATAAAACCGGGAGACGCGTTCGTGTTCTGTGAGGATAAGCTTCCAGAATCTACTGGGGATAAGCTTACTGCTTGGAGAGATGGATTCCAACTTTCCTGGGGAACTAGATTGGACTCTCTTGGGGAAGTCTTGAATTGTATCGGGGAAGTGACTCCATTGAATGTTTGATATACCTTCGGGGAACAATCTTTAGGCCAAGATTGTCGGGGATGCTTGTTAAGAATGCATGTATGTTGCTGGGGAATGTTGAGGTCTGCTGGAGGATACCCAACTTCTTTAAGTTTGATAGTAGCTTCGCTTGAGGAGAGTGTATTGACTTGCTGGCTCACTCTCTGGGGAATTAAGATATGCCGGTTGTGTTCTTTAGCTGAACCTATCTTGGTACCTTGAAGGATGGAACAATTAGATTGCTTGGACAACTCTTTATTGCCCCTGTTTCTATGGGAGAAGGCACTTGTGGGAGGCTGATAATTGTTGAGGGTCAAACCTTCTTCTGGTAGGCAGGTGACAAGATGACAGGACATAGTCGTACGCTTTGATCCCTAACTTTTGCCTGGACCGCCCTTTCGGGTTTTCAGTCCACCGGGATACCCATTTTTGCCCAAGCCGCCTTTTCAGGTTTTCGACTTGCCGGGTGTACAGATTTTTTCATTTCATCCCTCATTTTGCCCGAACCCTTTTGGTTCGCCGGGAAGCCCTTATTTTTGCCTAGGTGTGTCAACCTAGCGGGTCTTTGATTTTGCGTAGTATTTTTTTGACTATGTCCATGCTCTCAGAATGTAGGGAATTGCCCTTGTTAGGAGTGTTTTGTCATGCCACCAGAAGGTATTTGATCAGGCAAGATTCGTTGTTGGAATGCCCCAAGTGACTCAGGCGGAGATTTGCCCCAGGCTATTTTGGCCTTTGAGAGATTCTCCGAATCTTGATTGGGTTGCCCCAGATGATGGACCATGGTCATGCCATGCCCCTTGATTGGAGATACTCTTGTTCATTAGACTTTCATTGTGCGAATTTCCCTGCTGTTCACACAAAAATTATATGCAAACAAAGTTATGTTAAAAATGCAAAGCCTATGTCTGTCTTGAAGATTTTGTAAATGCGTTTTTTTTTCATAAAACAAGTGATTGTTTGTAAAACGTGATGTCAACACCGTATTTACCGTAGGCTTTAAGGAGTCAGGATACCTTTCGTAACAGTATGTTTTCGAACTAACCCATGCTTCAGCTAGGACTTTTAAGGGTTATAACGTGGCCTGGTTCACGGCTTAAGAAACAAAGGATAAAGGCTCAAATTTTATTTGTACCCACCCGCTCTTCGTGATGTTCTCCAAACCTAAACTCAGTTGATCATATGTTAGACCTTGTTTGAGTCTTTGCTCTGATTTTCCGGTGATGATTCGGATGTTGATAACTTATTTTGAATAGGCAGTCATTCCTTTCTTGTTGAGGCTTGGTAAGACCTCTTTCTTGTCTGATTTTTTTGTTATCCCTTTCTTTTTTTTGCCTGAACTGTTTCCTTTTTTGGAATTATAGTCAGCGGGATGCCCCAGTTTTGTAAGTCTCCTTCATGGGTTTTGACTTACTGGGCTTTTCATTTATGAATATTTTTTGAGATAATGACTGCCTTTCTTTATTGATTATTCGGAACCATCACTGTCTTTCTTTGTTTTGTAAGGACCTCCTTGGTGCCATTTGTTATGCACTTGGATCAACTGAGAGACTACCCTGCCCCAGGTTATGATTAAGGGTTTTGAATTTCGAAAAGAAAAACTCCTACTTCTTTGGCTCAGAGGGGTTGACGAGGGATTATCATCCTTATAACTCCAGTGTTTAGGGATTGAAACAATGCATGTACCTCATCAGCGGGGTCTGTTCAAAAGCATACTGTAGATTATGGTATCGTTTTTGTCATCCTCCCTCAGGAGGCTTAGAATTATTAACCGAGAGTTGATCATCAGAAAAAATATGGAAATAATTTGTGTATAGTGAATACGAATATATTGCTTCAGAACAGACATATGCGATGCATTAATGAAATAACAATGTTTAACATGAGTAAATGTTTGAACAATCAAAGCACAACACAACTTGAACATTCGAATGAACAAAAGTTTCCTAGTCTCAGAGCTTGTCACTTCAAATGGTGAGCCTTGCAGGGATGGTAGAAAATTAAGCCTGACCATCTTGTGTGAATTCCAGTGCTCCTTCATCAATCAGGTCCTGAATCTTATTCTTCAAAGTCCAACAATCCTCTGTAGCATGCCCCGGGCTATCAGAATGATAAGCGCAGCGAGCGTTGGGGTTATACCTTGGTGACGTTGTATTTTGAAACTTCGGAGCCTCTTTTAGAGTTACCAGCTTGGTCTCCAGCAACTGTGGCAATATCTGGGATAAGGTCATGCTGAGCCGAGTGAACTGCCTTCTCTCGCTCTTTTGTTGGTTGCGATGTTGAATTTGTGACACTGGAGCCGTTTGGGGAGCTCTCTCCTTGCCTCTTTGTCTCAAAGGTAGTCGAACGATGACTGGCTTTTTACCCTTATACTTTTGCCCCAGCTGGTTACCCTGAAGCAGTTGGTTGACGAGAAACCATAGCTCGTCTTGTCTTTGAGCTAACCCTTGAATAGCAGTCACCTGCCCCAGCATCTGGGTTTTCAATGTGTCTACCTCAGCTTGTAGACGTTTCAGCCGTTCGTCCTTGTCGTCCTCAGCATTGTTCCTGACCAAAGTCCCTGTGAGAAGTGTCTTCAACTCCTCATGTCCCTTGGATAAATTCAGGAGGATTTCCCTGAGCCGAGTCTCTTGAGCAAGAAGGTCCTGGTTATCTTGTTGGGAAGCCATTGCTGAAATAAACAGCGGGAAAGGTAAGTGACCTGCAACAAGGGTACCTGTTGTGCAATGATGTGTATGACATGCATGTAATGTTTTCAAGGACCTCGTGGGATAAACAAGAAAATTTGTTAGAACTTGGGTCCGGTAGCTTGATTGAAGGAACTTCGTGTTGCTGAGAGTCCTTCTTCAAGGGTCAAAGGCTCACCATATCCAGTGGGTCATAGCCCCTGACAACCTTGTCTAGAGGAAAATAAATCCCCTTTGCCCCTTGCTGGACAGTTGGTTCATCATGACCTGCATCATAAGCCCTTGAGATCCTTGAAATGAGTTAGTCCTTATGTAGGATGCATGCAATGGTATGATGTTATGCTATGCATGGAGTAATGTAGGTAAACCCTGTTATGAGTCCAGATTAAGGACTGTAAACAAAACCTGCCAGAAACTCAAGTGTCAGATAACAAGTATGCAAGTAGTCAAGTTTGAAAGCACACAAGTCACACCACAGCCCTTAGAGTTTAGGCCAGCATGGGGTCTGGGTATTACCCTCTTGAAGTTGGTTGGTTAAGACCTGTCCTATCAGAAGTAATCGGGTTCTAAGGGTCCCAATATCACTGGATTGCTTTCATTGTTCATCGTTTCGATTTAGCCACTGAACTGGCGACCGAAATATTCCAAGGAAACAAACCTCAATTGAGTGTAGTATCGAGTATCAACCAACCTCGGACTGCACCAAAGTCAGTTATCTCACTACCCTAAAGAGGCCAAGATGGTTCAATTAAGGTTCCTAAGGTCAGTTGATGCTTCACGACACCATGCGGCGGCCCTGTACTCTCCTTGACTGAACTCAAGGGTTACCGGTACACACCAAAGTGCCACATCAACGTAGCAGACTGCTTCAACCATGTTGGTATACCCCGCACAGTTCCCTCACAGCCTTGTTGCTACTTTCTAAGAAGGTATCCCCAGATCCGGGTTAGGATCTATAGAACTCCCAAGACAGTCCCACAATAATAAAACAAGCAAGGAAAACAATTGAAAACACAGTGATCTTAATCCTAAGGTACACCTCACTTTAAGTTTAAGTCCCCAGCAGAGTCGCCAGTTCTGTGATCGGTGGATCTGGAACTGACTGTTTAACGCTGGTTCGCGAAATGTCGCGGAAGCAAGAGTCGCCACCGTCTTTTATTTTCTCCAAATGGAAAGGACAAAAGCACAGAAAAATTCCTTATAGAGATTGCTCTCAGTTCGGGAGGTAGATTATAGAAAGGGAAGGTGTTAGCACCCTTTCAATCCATGGTTATCCATGGGCTCTTAGATACTTGCTCGCTATGTTTTCAAAAATGGTTTGTTTGCTTTTCAATGTGGGTTTTAAAAAAGTTTCTTTGAAAATTCCAGTTCGACTCTTGTATCGGTCCTCAAGAGTGTTTGAAAAATTGCTTTCGAAAGCTTTTTGAAAAGGTGTCGGTGTGAAAAGTATTTTTTGATTTGTTTTTGAAATTAGAGCAAGTATCTAGAGTCGTCTACCTACCCTAAGGAATTCGTCTGTGTAAATGTCCTTTAAAGTAGTTCCATCCCACCATTGAGAGGTAGGTAGCACCACCGTTGGAGGTGTTCGGGTCAATTCGAGGTTCGGGACATGGTGATCACCAGAGCAATGGGAAGACACCTTAGAAGCTACCCTCATGCCAGGTTCCCGGATCATGAGGACTTACTAAGACGTCCTCTACTCGACGATCACCTTTCGAGGCAAGGCAACAGTGAAGCGTACCCTAGGGGTGGTGTGTGATTTGTGTGTCATGTTCATTTATTTTTATCTTATTCATGGATTGGTGATCTACGCGTTGCTTTTATTTTGGCATTCATTCTTTCATGCAAATTATTAATAGTTAAAAAGATGCGGAAATATAAAGTTCCTAAACTATTACAAAGGCGCGGGTCCACATCGCCAAATTAAACCAGGACCCGATTTGACAGAAAAAATAAAGAATTAAAGTGCGAGAAATTAAGTTTACAAGGCTTTGGGAGAGTTACATAAATATTTAAAAGAAGGACATAAATAAAAATGCGCGAATAGGAATTAAAATTGGAAACGAGGGCGTTGGACCCTTTTTAATGAAATTAAATTAAATTATTAAACTAATGAAATTAAAGAGAAAAAAGAAATTATTATTTTTTTTTGAGTTTTTGGTATTTATGTTTTTTATGTATTTTTATGAGAAAGATTAAATGAAATTAAAATATTAACCCTAATTCTAATTTTTTTTATTTATTAAGAAAAACATGTTAAAATTAAACCTAAAATTAATCTAATTATTTACATGCAATTTTGATTTATAAAAATAAATAATTAATTATTAGTGAAATTTATTTACAAAAAATATTAATTAAATAAATATATTTTGATTTTTATGACTTTTCTGTTTTTTACTATTTTTTATATTTTATGAAAATAAGTTAAATTAAAGGAATTAATTAAAAAAAGGAATAATTGAAATAAATAAAATAAGGAAAAGAAAGAAAATACAATACCTTGGGGGGTTTCTGTCCCCTTTTTGGAGGTGAATTGGAGTGGTTTGGCCATTTGTGTTCTGGCCTCATCATGCATAAGTTGTTCTACTTTGGCCATTTGGCTTTTGGCTTTTGGCCATTTGTGTTTTGGCCTCAACGTTCCTTAATCTTCTCAGGATGTCTGTCTCGCCATGTATTGGTGTCATGCATAAGTTTTTCTACTTTGGCCATTTGGCTTTTGGCTTTTGGCCATTTGGCTTTACGCCTCAACGTTCCTTAATGAACCTGGGATCCTGTCTAAATCTGCAGTTGAATCTCACAAACACATTAAATAAAATCATAAAATGAAAATAAAGCCAATATATGAAGAAATTTAATGTTTAGGCACAATATGGCATGTATGAATGATTATACCCTTTTGATCATGGAGATCAAATCAATCTTACCCTTACTGGAAAATCAGTGGCCTGAATGCTTTTATGCCTTACTGGAAAATTAGGATCATGGAGATCAAGCCAGCCTTACCCTTACTGAAGAAGTAGTGAGGTGTTGGTTTGTAACTGTGATGGCTTGTTTGTAGTGAGAGAGGGATTTTTAATAAGGATTTCAAGGTTTTAGGGTTCTTGAAAGAGTTTGATATTCTAACAGTGTTGTGGCAAGGTTTTTTCTCTCTTTTCCTCCTCTTTTTCTCCTTTTTTTTGGTTTGTGTGAAAAGAAGGTGATTATATAATGGAAATTAGGGTAAAGCAAATGGGCTTTGAATGTGCAATTGGGCCTCCAATATTCACTTGAATTCGTCACTTTCCAGGCTAAATCGCAGGGACTTAAGTGCATTTTTTGAAGTTGAAATGTGAAAATAAAATGTAGCCGACATCGAGAACTAACTCCTGTCCGAAAATCGACTCAATCGGATAAACGGTGAATTAGTTATGAATTTTTGAAGTTTCAGCTCAGACAAACCTATTTTGGGCTCCACTGTCGACTCTGACACGTTCTTCAATAAAAAACTGGTATTGATCGGTGCATAATTTGGTCTCGACTTTTGAAGCAAAGTTGTAGATCTATGAGTCAGTGACCTTGTGTAAAAATATGAGTCCAATCCGATAAAAATTGACCGAGTTATGAATTTTCGAAGTTTCGGCTCAGATGAAATAATATTCAGCATTCAGGATTTTCAGCGTGTCACGCACTCTGAGCAAAAAACGAAGACCTTTTGAATACCGTTTGAACTCAATACCTTCTGTGAAAATGTAGCCAACTCAATTTGTGAAATTTTGGCACCGGAACCAGCTCGATACGATGAAAATCGACCAAGTTATGATTTTCTGAACATGACGCAAATAAACTTCTGTCACAAATTTTCTGTATGAAAATACTTGATAAATCCACATTTTTGAAGACCTTATGATCGAAATTGGCTTCCAGCCGTGAGAGATGAAAACGTAGATAATGTCAATACGGAATTTTGGCCACCGGAACGGGTTCAAAACGAGCCACGCTCTTCAAGTTATGAATTTTTTAGCGTGTAAAAACTGCACTTTCAGCACACTTTTTCACCATATTTCTTCGAGAAAACTCACACATTCGGATACCTACTTTAAAGAATTGACTCTTGAGCCGAACCTGAATTTGAGAATACGTTATCAGAGATATCTTGGCGAAAGAATACCTGAATATGACGCGCCAGGTTGGACTTGTGAATTTTTCTTGAAATGTTTTGAGAAATATGGGAGGGCAAATTTTGGGGTACAACAGTTGCCCCTGTTCAATCTTCTTAGACCTGAGGATGCAGATTGGCTGATGTGCCTTTCGTAATCCGAAGGTGGAAGATGATTGAACACTAGAGTGCCCAGAAATTTGCGCTCACATAGTAGTAGTGTGATGTGGGGAATGGGCTTATAGATGCCATTTGGAGATGATGGATAGGTGGATGGGCTTATAGATGCCATCTGGATGTAGATCGCGTAAGAGATTCCTTAGCGAGAACTTGCGTACCTGCAAAAGAAAAAAGATTATCTGACCTGTTATAGGAGCTGGTCTTCAAATGCTTTGTATAGATGTGTCCTGACTGGTTACAGGAGCTGGATCTGGAGCTTCAAACGGTGATGAATGAACCAGGGATGGTTACTACCTCAACAGGAACGGTGAGAGAACCTTGGATGACTTTAACCTCAACAGTATCGCTGAGAAAATCTTGGGATGATTTCACTTCAACAGCAATCATTGAGCGAAATCTGGGATTACCACCTCCGCAGTATCGGGGAGAGAACCATAGGCGACTACAACCTCAATAGCAATCATTGAGAGAATCTTGGATAACTTCTACTGAGTCTTTATCAGAAAAATCTGTTTGGGATCGATTTAGCTGGACTAGAGAAGGCCTTGGACTGGATAAGAAACAGAAAATCTTAGGGTCGATTAACTGAATCGGTCTAGGTCTTGAAAACTTTAGACGTGCCCTGTCAAGATACAGGAATCGAGTCTAGTACCGTAGTCGTCAACAGATACTCCCTGGCGAGATACAGGAATCGGATCTTCGAACTCTTCAGACGTGCCCTGTCAAGATACAGGAATCGAGTCTGGTAATGTTAGTCTTCAACGGATACACCCTGGCAAGATTCAGGCACCGGATCCTCGAACTCTTCAGACACACCCTGGCAGGATACAGGAATCGGATCTGGTAATGTTAGTCTTCAACGGATACACCCTGGCAAGATTCAGGCATCGGATCCTCGAACTCTTCAGACACACCCTGGCAGGATACAGGAATCAGATCTGGTAATGTTAGTCTTCAACGGATACACCCTGGCAAGATTCAGGCATCGGATCCTCGAACTCTTCAGACACACCCTGGCAAGATACAGGAATCGGATCTGGAATTCAGAAAGGTTAGTGAGTTGTCTCTACTGACAGGTTACCCTTATGGGCGAGTGGTTTTTAACGGCGAGTGTCTATAACGACGAGTGTCTATAACGACGAGTGTCTATAACAACGAGTGTCTATAACGACGAGTGTCTATAACGACGAGTGTCTATCACGACGAGTGTCTATCACGACGAGTGTCTATCACGACGAGTGTCTATCACGACGAGTGTCTATAACGACGAGTGTCTATAACGACGAGTGTCTATCACGACGAGTGTCTATAACGACGAGTGTCTATAACGACGAGTGTCTATAACGACGAGTGTCTATAACGACGAGTGTCTATAACGACGAGTGTCTATAACGACGAGTGTCTATAACGATGAGTGTCTACGACGACGAGTGTCTATAACGACAAGTGTCTATGACGACGGGTGTCTATCACGACGAGTGTCTATAACGACGAGTGTCTATAACGACGAGTGTCTATAACGACGAGTGTCTATAACGACGAGTGTCTATAACGACGAGTGTCTATAACGACGAGTGTCTATAACGACGAGTGTCTATAATGACGAGTGTCTATCACGACGAGTGTCTATAACGACGAGTGTCTATAACGACGAGTGTCTATCACGACGAGTGTCTATAACGACGAGTGTCTATAACGACGAGTGTCTATAACGACGGGTGTCTATAACGACGAGTGTCTATAACGACGAGTGTCTATAACGACGAATGGAAGTAATTTTAACTGGATATGTCTTCTTTGACAAGTTGTCTTTAAAGACGAGATGTCTTCAATGACGGGTGTCTATACTGACGAGATGTCTTCAATGACGGGTGTCTATACTGACAAGATGTCTTCAGCGACGAGTGTCTATACTGACGAGATGTCTTCAATGACGGATGTTTGACTTTAGGAAGTAATTTAGCTGGACATGTCTTCTTTGACTGGATGAACATCAGAAAAAACCTTTGGGATTTAACTGGGCTTGTCTTCTTTGACTGGATTTGTCTACTTTGACTGAATTTGTCTCTTTGACATAGCTGATCATTTAACCGTATCCTTCCTGAAAGGTAAAGGTCAATCATATGCAGTACACGATATGGATCAAGCAACGACATAAATGAGATTGTATGACATGATGCGTATATGCAGGTATCGTGATGTATGAAAATGTGATGTTTATGAATGTATCTGCGTCTAGGGAAATAGATCCTTGACGGATGCCGGGAAGTCACTCCTGGGCTGATGTTGAAGGATAGATTTTGCTTCCGCTGGGGATGATAGTTGCAAGAACACCGATAGGAGAAGATGACTCCGTTGGGGAATAATCTTGGCGAATGGATTATTCTGCGGGGAGAAAGGTACTCTAACGATCTTGCTGGGGAGCGATACTCTGTGGGGAGAGAGATACTTTGTTGAGTTGATGAAGATAACTTGCTGGGGATACCCTTATTGTGTGTTGGAAGTGTTGATAGACTTCGTTGGGGATAAGAAGATTCCGTCGAGGACGCTCTCTTCGTGACTTTTGGCTGAGGATAACTCAGTTATATCCTAGTAGGGAAATAACTCTTTGAATAAAACCGGGAGACGCGTTCGTGTTCTGCGAGGATAAGCTTCCAGAATCTACTGGGGATAAGCTTACTGCTTGGGGAGATGGATTCCAACTTTCCTGGGGAACTAGATTGGACTCTCTTGGGGAAGTCTTGAATTGTATCGGGGAAGTGACTCCATTGAATGTTTGATATACCTTCGGGGAACAATCTTTAGGCCAAGATTGTCGGGGATGCTTGTTAAGAATGCATGTATGTTGCTGGGGAATGTTGAGGTCTGCTGGAGGATACCCAACTTCTTTAAGTTTGATAGTAGCTTCGCTTGAGGAGAGTGTATTGACTTGCTGGCTCACTCTCTGGGGAATTAAGATATGCCGGTTGTGTTCTTTAGCTGAACCTATCTTGGTACCTTGAAGGATGGAACAATTAGATTGCTTGGACAACTCTTTATTGCCCCTGTTTCTATGGGAGAAGGCACTTGTGGGAGGCTGATAATTGTTGAGGGTCAAACCTTCTTCTGGTAGGCAGGTGACAAGATGACAGGACATAGTCGTACGCTTTGATCCCTAACTTTTGCCTGGACCGCCCTTTCGGGTTTTCAGTCCACCGGGATACCCATTTTTGCCCAAGCCGCCTTTTCAGGTTTTCGACTTGCCGGGTGTACAGATTTTTTCATTTCATCCCTCATTTTGCCCGAACTCTTTTGGTTCGCCGGGAAGCCCTTATTTTTGCCTAGGTGTGTCAACCTAGCGGGTCTTTGATTTTGCGTAGTATTTTTTCGACTATGTCCATGCTCTCAGAATGTAGGGAATTGCCCTTGTTAGGAGTGTTTTGTCATGCCACCAGAAGGTATTTGATCAGGCAAGATTCGTTGTTGGAATGCCCCAAGTGACTCAGGCGGAGATTTGCCCCAGGCTATTTTGGCCTTTGAGAGATTCTCTGAATCTTGATTGGGTTGCCCCAGATGATGGACCATGGTCATGCCATGCCCCTTGATTGGAGATACTCTTGTTCATTAGACTTTCATTGTGCGAATGTCCCTGCTGTTCACACAAAAATTATATGCAAACAAAGCTATGTTAAAAATGCAAAGCCTATGTCTGTCTTGAAGATTTTGTAAATGCGTTTTTTTTTTCATAAAACAAGTGATTGTTTGTAAAACGTGATGTCAACACCGTATTTACCGTAGGCTTTAAGGAGTCAGGATACCTTTCGTAACAGTATGTTTTCGAACTAACCCATGCTTCATCTAGGACTTTTAAGGGTTATAACGTAGCCTGGTTCACGGCTTAAGAAACAAAGGATAAAGGCTCAAATTTTATTTGTACCCACCCGCTCTTCGTGATGTTCTCCAAACCTAAACTCAGTTGATCATATGTTAGACCTTGTTTGAGTCTTTGCTCTGATTTTCCGGTGATGATTCGGATGTTGATAACTTATTTTGAATAGGCAGTCATTCCTTTCTTGTTGAGGCTTGGTAAGACCTCTTTCTTGTCTGATTTTTTTGTTATCCCTTTCTTTTTTTTGCCTGAACTGTTTCCTTTTTTGGAATTACAGTCAGCGGGATGCCCCAGTTTTGTAAGTCTCCTTCATGGGTTTTGACTTACTGGGCTTTTCATTTATGAATTTTATTTTTTGAGATAATGACTGCCTTTCTTTATTGATTATTCGGAACCATCACTGTCTTTCTTTGTTTTGTAAGGACCTCCTTGGTGCCATTTGTTATGCACTTGGATCAACTGAGAGACTACCCTGCCCCAGGTTATGATTAAGGGTTTTGAATTTCGAAAAGAAAAACTCCTACTTCTTTGACTCAGAGGGGTTGACGAGGGATTATCATCCTTATAACTCCAGTGTTTAGGGATTGAAACAATGCCTGTACCTCATCAGCGGGGTCTGTTCAAAAGCATACTGTAGATTATGGTATCGTTTTCGTCATCCTCCCTCAGGAGGCTTAGAATTATTAACCGAGAGTTGATCATCAGAAAAAATATGGAAATAATTTGTGTATAGTGAATACGAATATATTGCTTCAGAACAGACATATGCGATGCATTAATGAAATAACAATGTTTAACATGAGTAAATGTTTGAACAATCAAAGCACAACACAACTTGAACATTCGAATGAACAAAAGTTTCCTAGTCTCAGAGCTTGTCACTTCAAATGGTGAGCCTTGCAGGGATGGTAGAAAATTAAGCCTGACCATCTTGTGTGAATTCCAGTGCTCCTTCATCAATCAGGTCCTGAATCTTATTCTTCAAAGTCCAACAATCCTCTGTAGCATGCCCCGGGCTATCAGAATGATAAGCGCAGCGAGCGTTGGGGTTATACCTTGGTGACGTTGTATTTTGAAACTTCGGAGCCTCTTTTAGAGTTACCAGCTTGGTCTCCAGCAACTGTGGCAATATCTGGGATAAGGTCATGCTGAGCCGAGTGAACTGCCTTCTCTCGCTCTTTTGTTGGTTGCGATGTTGAATTTGTGACACCGGAGCCGTTTGGGGAGCTCTCTCCTTGCCTCTTTGTCTCAAAGGTGGTCGAACGATGACTGGCTTTTTACCCTTAGACTTTTGCCCCAGCTGGTTACCCTGAAGCAGTTGGTTGACGAGAAACCATAGCTCGTCTTGTCTTTGAGCTAACCCTTGAATAGCAGTCACCTACCCCAGCATCTGGGTTTTCAATGTGTCTACCTCAGCTTGTAGACGTTTCAGCCGTTCGTCCTTGTCGTCCTCAGCATTGTTCCTGACCAAAGTCCCTGTGAGAAGTGTCCTCAACTCCTCCTGTCCCTTGGATAAATTCAGGAGGATTTCCCTGAGCCGAGTCTCTTGAGCAAGAAGGTCCTGGTTATCTTGTTGGGAAGCCATTGCTGAAATAAACAGCGGGAAAGGTAAGTGACCTGCAACAAGGGTACCTGTTGTGCAATGATGTGTATGACATGCATGTAATGTTTTCAAGGACCTCGTGGGATAAACAAGAAAATTTGTTAGAACTTGGGTCCGGTAGCTTGATTGAAGGAACTTCGTGTTGCTGAGAGTCCTTCTTCAAGGGTCAAAGGCTCACCATATCCAGTGGGTCATAGCCCCTGACAACCTTGTCTAGAGGAAAATAAATCCCCTTTGCCCCTTGCTGGACAGTTGGTTCATCATGACCTGCATCACAAGCCCTTGAGATCCTTGAAATGGGTTAGTCCTTATGTAGGATGCATGCAATGGTATGATATTATGCTATGCATGGAGTAATGTAGGTAAACCCTGTTATGAGTCCAGATTAAGGACTGTAAACAAAACCTGCCAGAAACTCAAGTGTCAGATAACAAGTATGCAAGTAGTCAAGTTTGAAAGCACACAAGTCACACCACAGCCCTTAGAGTTTAGGCCAGCATGGGGTCTGGGTATTACCCTCTTGAAGTTGGTTGGTTAAGACCTGTCCTATCAGAAGTAACCGGGTTCTAAGGGTCCCAATATCACTGGATTGCTTTCATTGTTCATCGTTTCGATTTAGCCACTGAACTGGCGACCGAAATATTCCAAGGAAACAAACCTCAATTGAGTGTAGTATCGAGTATCAACCAACCTCGGACTGCACCAAAGTCAGTTATCTCACTACCCTAAAGAGGCCAAGATGGTTCAATTAAGGTTCCTAAGGTCAATTGATGCTTCACGACACCATGCGGCGGCCCCGTACTCTCCTTGACTGAACTCAAGGGTTACCGGTACACACCAAAGTGCCACATCAACGTAGCAGACTGCTTCAACCATGTCGGTATACCCCGCACAGTTCCCTCACAGCCTTGTTGCTACTTTCTAAGAAGGTATCCCCAGATCCGGGTTAGGATCTATAGAACTCCCAAGACAGTCCCACAATAATAAAACAAGCAAGGAAAACAATTGAAAACACAGTGATCTTAATCCTAAGGTACACCTCACTTTAAGTTTAAGTCCCCAGCAGAGTCGCCAGTTCTGTGATCGGTGGATCTGGAACTGACTGTTTAACGCTGGTTCGCGAAATGTCGCAGAAGCAAGAGTCGCCACCGTCTTTTATTTTCTCCAAATGGAAAGGACAAAAGCACAGAAAAATTCCTTATAGAGATTGCTCTCGGTTCGGGAGGTAGATTATAGAAAGGGAAGGTGTTAGCACCCTTTCTATCCATGGTTATCCATGGGCTCTTAGATACTTGCTCGCTATGTTTTCAAAAATGGTTTGTTTGCTTTTCAATGTGGGTTTTAAAAAAGTTTCTTTGAAAATTCCAGTTCGACTCTTGTATCGGTCCTCAAGAGTGTTTGAAAAATTGCTTTCGAAAGCTTTTTGAAAAGGTGTCGGTGTGAAAAGTATTTTTTGATTTGTTTTTGAAATTAGAGCAAGTATCTAGAGTCGTCTACCTACCCTAAGGAATTCGTCTGTGTAAATGTCCTTTAAAGTAGTTCCATCCCACCATTGAGAGGTAGGTAGCACCACCGTTGGAGGTGTTCGGGTCAATTCGAGGTTCGGGACATGGTGATCACCAGAGCAATGGGAAGACACCTTAGAAGCTACCCTCATGCCAGGTTCCCGGATCATGAGGACTTACTAAGACGTCCTCTACTCGACGATCACCTTTCGAGGCAAGGCAACAGTGAAGCGTACCCTAGGGGTGGTGTGTGATTTGTGTGTCATGTTCATTTATTTTTATCTTATTCATGGATTGGTGATCTACGCGTTGCTTTTATTTTGGCATTCATTCTTTCATGCAAATTATTAATAGTTAAAAAGATGCGGAAATATAAAGTTCCTAAACTATTACAAAGGCGCGGGTCCACATCGCCAAATTAAACCAGGACCCGATTTGACAGAAAAAATAAAGAATTAAAGTGCGAGAAATTAAGTTTACAAGGCTTTGGGAGAGTTACATAAATATTTAAAAGAAGGAAATAAATAAAAATGCGCGAATAGGAATTAAAATTGGAAACGAGGGCGTTGGACCCTTTTTAATGAAATTAAATTAAATGATTAAACTAATGAAATTAAAGAGAAAAAAGAATTTTTTTTTTTTTTGAGTTTTTGGTATTTATGTTTTTTATGTATTTTTATGAGAAAGATTAAATGAAATTAAAATATTAACCCTAATTCTAATTTTTTTTATTTATTAAGAAAAACATGTTAAAATTAAACCTAAAATTAATTTAATTATTTACATGCAATTTTGATTTATAAAAATAAATAATTAATTATTAGTGAAATTTATTTACAAAAAATATTAATTAAATAAATATATTTTGATTTTTATGACTTTTCTGTTTTTTACTATTTTTTATATTTTATGAAAATAAGTTAAATTAAAGGAATTAATTAAAAAAAGGAATAATTGAAATAAATAAAATAAGGAAAAGAAAGAAAATACAATACCTTGGGGGGTTTCTGTCCCCTTTTTGGAGGTGAATTGGAGTGGTTTGGCCATTTGTGTTCTGGCCTCATCATGCTAAGTTGTTCCACTTTGGCCATTTGGCTTTTGGCTTTTGGCCATTTGCGTTTTGGCCTCAATGTTCCTTAATCTTCTCAGGATGTCTGTCTCGCCATGTATTGGTGTCATGCATAAGTTTTTCTACTTTGGCCATTTGGCTTTTGGCTTTTGGCCATTTGGCTTTTCGCCTCAACGTTCCTTAATGAACCTGGGATCCTGTCTAAATCTGCAGTTGAATCTCACGAACACATTAAATAAAATCATAAAATGAAAATAAAGCCAATATATGAAGAAATTTAATGTTTAGGCACAATATGGCATGTATGAATGATTATACCATTTTGATCATGGAGATCAAATCAATCTTACCCTTACTGGAAAATCAGTGGCCTGAATGCTTTTATGCCTTACTGGAAAATTAGGATCATGGAGATCAAGCCAGCCTTACCCTTACTGAAGAAGTAGTGAGGTGTTGGTTTGTAACTGTGATGGCTTGTTTGTAGTGAGAGAGGGATTTGTAATAAGGATTTCAAGGTTTTAGGGTTCTTGAAAGAGTTTGATATTCTAACAGTGTTGTGGCAAGGTTTTTTCTCTCTTTTCCTCCTCTTTTTCTCCTCTTTTTCTCCTTTTTTTTGGTTTGTGTGAAAAGAAGGTGATTATATAATGGAAATTAGGGTAAAGCAAATGGGCTTTGAATGTGCAATTGGGCCTCCAATATTCACTTGAATTCGTCACTTTCCAGGCTAAATCACATGGACTTAAGTGCATTTTTTGAAGTTGAAATGTGAAAACAAAATGTAGCCGACATCGAGAACTAACTCCTGTCCGAAAATCGACTCAATCGGATAAACGGTGAATTAGTTATGAATTTTTGAAGTTTCAGCTCAGACAAACCTATTTTGGGCTCTAGTGTCGACTCTGACACGTTCTTCAATAAAAAACTGGTATTGATCGGTGCATAATTTGGTCTCGACTTTTGAAGCAAAGTTGTAGATCTATGAGTCAGTGACCTTGTGTAAAAATATGAGTCCAATCCGATAAAAATTGACCTAGTTATGAATTTTCGAAGTTTCGGCTCAGATGAAATAATATTCAGTATTCAGGATTTTCAGCGTGTCACGCACTCTGAGCAAAAAACGAAGGCCTTTTGAATACCGTTTGAACTCAATACCTTCTGTGAAAATGTAGCCAACTCAATTTGTGAAATTTTGGCACCGGAACCAGCTCGATACGATGAAAATCGACCAAGTTATGATTTTCTGAACATGACGCAAATAAACTTCTGTCACAAATTTTCTGTATGAAAATACTTGATAAATCCACATTTTTGAAGACCTTATGATCGAAATTGGCTTCCAGCCGTGAGAGATGAAAACGTAGATAATGTCAAGACGGAATTTTGGCCACCGGAACGGGTTCAAAACAAGCCACGCTCTTCAAGTTATGAATTTTTTAGCGTGTAAAAACTGCACTTTCAGCACACTTTTTCACCATATTTCTTCGAGAAAACTCACACATTCGGATACCTTCTTTAAAGAATTGACTCTTGAGCCGAACCTGAATTTGAGAATACGTTATCAGAGATATCTTGGCGAAAGAATACCTGAATATGACGCGCCAGGTTGGACTTGTGAATTTTTCTTGAAATGTTTTGAGAAATATGGGAGGGCAAATTTTGGGGTACAACAGTTGGTATAATATCCATGACCTGGAAAGTAATCTGAAACAAATGTGGGCCTATATGAATAAGAAAGTCCACTTCACCAATAACAGATTTCCTTGATCCATCAAATGCTTTCACAATAATTCCACTTGGGCGCATGGGCGTTCCTTGATATTTCAACTTCATAAGTATGCTCCTTGGTATAACGTTCAATGCGGATCCATTATCAATCAGCACATTGGATAATGAATCATTCTTGCAGTTCATAGAGATATAGAGGGCCAGATTGTGATTCCTTCCTTCATCGGGCAGTTCATCTTCGCAGAAGCTCAGGTTATTACATGATGTAGTTTTCCCTACCACACTGCTGAATTGGTCTACAGGCATATCACTTTCCACGAAAGCTTAGTCCAATACCCTCATCAAAGATTCTCTGTGAGCAGAGGAGTTCATCAATAAATCCAAGATAGATATTTTTGAAGGAGTCTGCAGTAGCTGATCTACAATTCTGTAGTCGCTCATCTTTATTATCTTCAAAATATCATCTACCTTCTTTTCTAGTGTAACTCCACTAGATTCACCCACTGCCTTCTTGGGTTCAACATTTTCAACAATTTTCTTTCCAATACTAACATCTTCATGAACAACTGGTGAAAATACACGACCACTGCGGGTCACTCTGCTAGTCTCGGCAATATTTCCAACATTAGGCATTGGCTGGATGGGAACTTCCATACTATCCTCTAAAATTGTAGTATTATATTTGTAGGGTACAACCTTGTCTGACTTGTAGGGGACAGGACCCGGTAAGCTAATCACCAATGGAGTAATATCTAGCTTGCTATGATATTTAACTTCAAAAGGGGTGGGTGAACCAAAACAAGGCACAATAACATTTACTCCCTCTTCAACACATTCAGTCATTACAGAGTCATCTCTGAAAAACATATCTTCATCTGAGGAGAAGAACTCACCCGCAGAGGCATACTCGTCATCTGACTCTTCTTCAGCCAAACAAACCTCAATCTCATTAACCTCATGGTAATCATCCCTTTGTCCTGTAACCTTGATAGTTCCATTATCCAATAACAACTGAATACCTTTCCTTACAATTGAACATCCTCGGGTGTCCCGGCAGCAAATTCGGAAAGATCCATACTGATGTTCTACCTGACCAGCCATGTGGCAGAAAGTAGCATGAAATTGTACAAGATCCTCATTCATATATTCCACATCAAAGATTCTGAACTCTCCAGAACATCCAGAAACCATGTTTACTTCCTCTTCATACTCTGCCCTAGGCCTGATTATGTGGATGAGGCTCTCATCCATCATCTCCTGCAAATCAGCCTTTATCTTGTCACAACCCTGTATATCCATACTGAAAATAGCACAATCGGCATGGTCATACGTATAATAGCTAAATTCACAGAGGTCTGCATGCATTTTTACCAAATCTCCTCTAACCAATTTAATATCAAAAATCCAGAAGTTGCCTGGACAACCGGCCACCATGTTCACAGCATTTGCTCCTCCATGCTTTGGAAAAGGATTATCTTTCACATTAGGGCCAACATCCTTGAAGGACAAGATACCAGACTTCACCAATTTTTGTACTTCAGTTTTCAAAGGATAACAGTTCTCAACATTGTGCCCTGGTGCTCCCTGATGAAAACCACATGTTTGGTTTGTCTTGTAATACCAAGGCAATGGTGATGGTATAACGGGAGGTGGTCTGGTCTGAATCAACTTCTTTTGAATTAATGCCGGGAGTAATTCTACATAGCTCATAGAGATAGGGTCATAACTCTCCTTTCTCTGATTATACCCTTGATTCTCCTGATGGGATGGTCTCTGATAAGCAACGGTGGTTGGAGTTGCACCAATAACTGGAGTTACTGAGGCGACTTGTTGATGATGCTGATAATTTCTTCTAGGAGGATTAACCTTCCTTTATTGCATAACAGCATTTGTATCTCCTTCCTTCTTTTTGGCAAAACCATAGGATGTCTTCTTCATACTTCCGGAACTTTCACTTTTTGTTAAACGGCCCTCTCTTATAGCCTCTTCCAAACGGATACCCATGCCCACCATTTCAGTAAAGTCACTTGGCGCACTCGCTACCATCCTCTCATAGTAGAAAGCACCCAGAGTCTTCAAGAAAATCTTTGTCATCTCCTTTTCTTCCATGGGAGAAATCACTTGGGCGGCTACCTCACGCCATCTCTGTGCATATTCTTTGAATGATTCCATGTCCTTCTGAACCATGGCCCTGAGTTGATCACAGTCAGGCGCCATGTCCACGTTGTATTTGTATTGTCTAATAAATGTTTCTCCTAAGTCGTTGAAAGTATGGATAGTGACGTTGTCCAAACTCATATACCACTTCAATGCAACACCAGTCAAACTATCCTGAAAAAAGTGAATCAACAGACGTTGATCATCAGTGTGGATAGACATTCTTCTTATATACATCACAAGATGAGCATGGGGACAAGTGTTGCCCTTGTACTTCTCGAATTCTGGGACTTTAAACTTCGCAGGTATCTTGACATTCAGGATCAAGCATAAATCATTCACATTCTGCCCGAACAATTCCTTTCCCCTGAGGGTCTTCATCTCCCTATGCATCTTGTCAAACTGATCTTGAAAATCATCCACTCGATCATAGAGGCCAAAGCCTTCACTTGGTGGAGGAAAAGGACGATACATATCATCATTGGCAAATGGGACCATATTCACCGAAGGAGGTGCAGCAGGAGTAGCATGTACCATAGGAGGTGCAGGAGTAACAATAGTCTGAACGATTGGAGTAACTTGAGGACCAAGATTGAAACCTTCAGGCAAAAAGTTCTCTGGAATTCCCCATGGATAACCTTGAGGCATGCGATTTTGAACAACAGCTGGAGTAGCAGACACAGGAACAGTCGGAGCTTCAGTAGTAACCTTTGTTTGTTGAGGTTGAACATTCGGTGGCTGATTCTCAGCAGCCACTAGAGATTCCATCTGAGCAGTGAGATTGGCCATGCCGGCCTTCAGAGCAGAAACTTCCTCGCGCAGCTCGCGATTCTCTTGTTCTAAGTTGTCCATCTTCCTTCTGAAATTAGCTCGAGTATTGTAGTGGTGAGACAACTTGTTGAACGAAGTAAAGAAGCTTGGTAAGACACCTGGATATGCATAATAAATGCAAGAAATATGTGCAATATGATGCATGATATGCAATGCACATGATTTATTTTATTAATATTTCAAGGGACTTAAAGATTTATAGATACATTGCAAATATCAAAGTAATAACAAATTTGAAATACTGGAATTTTTTATTATAATAACTTCAAAATGGATTACAAGTTTCAATAATCCCAAGTACAAGATGAAAATAAAGTCTAAACCCTAAGAAGTAAAGTTGATGGAGATCACTCTATACGTTGGCGCTTCCCTGTAAGCCTGGAAATCTGAGCCTTCAATCTCTGGTTTTCTTCCGCATATCTGGTGGCAACCTCATTCCAATCACCTGAATCATGAAGTGAGCAACTAGCATCTGACTGAGGCTTAGGAGAAAATAAATACCCTTTCCTCTCCATCATCTCTACAACCCGACTCTCAAGAATCTCAATCAAGTCTTCTTTCTCCTTCAAGTCTGCTCTATAGGAAATCTCTAAAGTTTGGTACTTATTCTTCCAAGCATCCTTTTCCTGCTGCATCCTGGCCAAAGCAAGTTGTAACTCTTCCACATCATCCAATAAGGAAGAAGTGGTCTTCACAAACAAGTCAGGCATAGGTGCTTCCCGGGAATACGAGATCTTCAACTAAATAGCTCTCGTTTGGACCCACTGAAGATAAGGCTCCAAAGAAACAACCCCCCTAGGTCCCAGGTCTTTCCTACTCTTCCTATGAATGTGACGCCAGGCCTTCGAAATCTGCTCCCTATATTCCTTATGGTCTTCTCCCCCCTCCAGGAAGAAATTACTCAAATGAATACTATTTGGTTTATCCTTCATCGGATAACCAAGCTGTCGTCGTGCAAGAACAGGGTTGTAGTTAATTCCTCCATTTGTACCAAGAAGAGGTACATTGGGGAAACTACCACAAATGTCGACAATCTCTACATAATGGTAAGCCTGATGATACCAATCAATATCTGAGTGAGTAAGTGCCATGATCTTAGGAGCCCAATGGGATTCCTTCCTGACATCTCAGAAAGCATCAGACTGAGGCATATGAGAAATAAACCATTGGTACAACAGAGGCGTGCAACAGATAATCATTCCCCCGTGATAAGAATTCTGAAGATGAATAGAGTAATAAGCATCACCCAATAATGTAAGAACTGGGTTTCTAATCATGAAGATCCTGATAACATTAATGTCAACAAACTTATCCACATTACGAAATAAAAACAACCCGTAAGCAAGTAGAGAAAAGATGGCCTCAAAAGCGATTGTACTCTTCATCCTGGCAAAGTAACGAGCTTTCTCCAATAAGAACTGAGCTGGTAATCCTTTAATCCCTCCTTTAATAGTCATATGGGATTCAACCTCAGATTTCCCCAGATGGATCATAGCAGCAATCTCGTGTGGTTTTGGCTCACCCTCTAAACCAGTAAAAGGAACACGGTCGATAATAGGTAAATCCAATAGATAAGAATACTCCTCTAGTGTAGGCATCAATTGATAATCAGGGAAATTAAAGCAATGATACATCGGATCATAGAACTGGACCAAGTTCGAGAGAATACCCTCCTTTATCCTAAGCTTCATGAGAAGAATGATGTATCTATACTTCTTCTGAAAATCTGCAGAACACTCAATCTCGGGAATTAGACTGATCAACTCATTTATCTTAGGATCTTTGAAACTGTACTTTTTGGTCTTTCTTTTTCCGGAATCCATGGTCAAAAGGTACCTGAAATATTCATAAATGGTCAACTTTCAAGTCCCTTGAAATAAATTTCTTCAAAAGATGCTTATGAGTGCATGGATGCATGATGCAACAATCATACACAAGATCACAAACATAGAGATCATAGGTTCAACGTCATGAGCATGAGGTCGAAGGTACTACCCATAAGGTATGGTCTAAAAGTTATCACCTGCCGAACAAGGTTCTATAGGTTCCCAGATTCTACATCCTTCCTTCGGATGTTACCAACTTCCTGATTAACTCGGTAATTAGTAATATTCTCAAGAAAAACTCGTCTGAGCGTAGTATCGCGTGACAGCTATTTCTGGATTACTCAGTCATAGCTTCCGCACTACACCTAAAAGGCCAACATGGGTTAGATATTATACGGTCCTCAGCTTCAGCAGGCTCCTAAGTGGAAAGCAGCACGTCTTTCTGATTACTCGGTAAACGACACTACAGTCAAAGGGGCCTCCACTGAGTGGGAGATCTCATGCCTCCTTTTTTGGGATTACTCCCTCAAAGTTAACATGACTATATCGTCCGTCCTATCTTAAAGATTTCCCAAGCCCGGGTATAGGACTTATAAGTAATCACCAAGCATCCTGAAAACCAGGAAAATCCAAACAAACAGATATACAACATATAATATATAACAAACAATAGCACATATACAGATATAAACAAAGATAGATTTAACCCACTTAGGGATGGACCAGCAAGAGGTCAGTTTTTCCCAGTGAAGTCGCTATTTTTTCTGTGGCGGTAGAAATGTTTAAGACTAAGTAATTGGATTGACTAGACTTACACAGATCAAAATAAAAAATCGCCACAACGCTTTATTGTTTCCAAAGGAATGGGAAAAGAGCGAGTAACCCAAAAAGAGGGGGAAGATTCAAGGTAAGAGGGTTGGTTATGCAAAGGGAAAGTATTAGCATCTTAAACATCTACGGGACTCCGCAAGAACCTCTTTGTAAAATCTGTATATTTTGGCTATAAAATGTTGTATGTAAAATAAATGGTGGAGGTGAGAAAAGAAATATATTTTTTATGATTTTTGCATCCTCCGCGATTGCGAACCTTTAGTGCATACGTACCACATTTCGTGTAATAGGGGATCAGGGTACACGTAGTTCACCTTTTAAAAAAATTTAAAACACAAGTGTGTTAGTTAATTTTATGAGATAAGACATCATTGTCATTGTCTGTGTGGAAAACATACTTACTACCCACAATCATGAGAAATGAGAATTTGCATCATCTCAAAGTGGAGGATATGGCTTGGATTTTAAAATCAACAATGCCTCACTCAACACCCAAGTAGAAAATATCCCTCTTCACTACATATTGTAGAAGTATAGTTGTTTGCATCACTACAAGGATTGACAAGAGTCTAATCTTTTGAGAAACGTTTAAAAATAAAAAGCCAAAGTGGCAAAAATAGTTTGAAATGACATTGATTGACTTTTAGTCTTCTCACACACAAAAATGTCAAGGTATTATTAGGTTGATTGAAGTTTATTTATGAAAATGTTTTGAAAATGCATGGACATAAGTCCAAGTTTATTATGAAAGTGGTTCAAGTTTAAAAAAACAAGAAGAGTTTTCAAAATGAGGGAGAAGATTTTTGAAATTAAAGAAGATGGGAGGAGAAGAAGAGACTATCCTAAAGCATGAGGTAAAAGCTAGGGAGAAGAACCATCTAACCAACAAGAAGCCAATATTTGACATTATGAGTCAAGATAGTATTCCCATTCTTTGGATTGAAACCAAGCAAGCAAAGATATTAGACCTTTTGAGAGAACTAAACTTCAAGTGTATTAAGTCTTCACAAAAATTGGGCAGAGTAACGGTTGTATACGGGTGAATTCCAGATTACAAACAAAGTATGTAATCACAATAACCTTCACAAAACAAACAAACAACCCAATGTCTTGAGTTAAACCTCAAGACAAAATATCAATTAAGGTCACAAGGTCTCCAACATAGGCCAAGGTTTCTATTCCTAAGTCCAAGAAGTCCAATACTCCATAATACCAAGGATAGTAACCAAATAGTCCAAGTATCATTAAAGTTTTTTATGGTTCATGTTGATTATTAAGTATCTTAAAAAAGGAAAGAAAAGCTCAAGTGAGCAAAATAAAAATGACAAGAATATAAATGGGCTCAAGTGAGCAAAGATGAAAAAATAGCATGAAATGTAAATGTTAAAGTAAATGGTGCATAAAGTAAAGAGCATAAAATAAAGCATAAAGTAAAAGCATAAAATAAAATCAATTGTCAATAATTAGTGGTTAGTTGGATGACCATCTTGAATATTGCATTTGGAATTCATTAGAGGATTGGTAGAACCAAAGCCTCTACACAATGAATTCCATTTGCTTTATGTCAAGTATATCATCCATTTAAGAATCCTCAATGTCACATAATGATCAATGATGTTTAAGTGATCCGTGTTGACCAAAATTGATGAAGATCCATCAAAAGATTGGTAAAACCAAAGCCTCTACACAATGAATCTCAAGGTTATTGGATCAAAGGGTTCAAATTAACATCTTGGGCTTGCAATCATAAGTTTGGGCCATGAATGATCATTTTCTCTAATCGGGACAAAATTTAGCGCTATGTTAAGCAATCGAAAGTGGACTTATATAGAAGTCGAACCTATTTTGAGGCCGGTCAATAGCAATCTATGCATCATTTGTTTTGAGACATGATATAGAGATCATGCTTCAATAACACTTAGTGCAATAAGAAAGAGATGAGATGAAGGGTGGGAAAGAATATATAAATCACATTTGAATTAAAATTTAATCAAACTATTATTAAAATCATTCATCCATTTTAATGGAGTTAGACTCAACACCATGGATCCAATGATGTTAACAAAGTTCATGATCAAAATTTTAATCCAAGATCAGCCAGAAAATAGTCACAAAATAATATTATATTTAATATATATATATATATATATATATATATATATATATATATATATATATGTTGAAAAGGGTTTAAAAATGATTAAAAATGAAAATAAAGGAAAAAATATCAACTATATTCAAATTGATTCATAAAAAAGAAATAAGGTCATAGAAAAATCAGAAATAGACTCAAATATTTTAATAAAAATTTTGGTATTTTTTTAAGTAAGAAACTATTTTTAAACTAATTAAAATTGCTCAAACAAATAGAAAATAGATCAAAAAATAGTAAACATCAATATAAAATTCCATAAAATTTTCAAAAAGTCAGAAATATGTAAAATGATATTTATGATTTTTTTTAGAATTAAAAAATGTCAGAAAATATTTTTAAAGTAATTAAAAGAAAGCAAATAATACAAAAAAAAATATAAAAAATATCAAATGTCAAAATAAAAATGTGAAAAAATAGTCATGAGATCAGAAATAATTCAAACTATTTTTGTGAATTTTTTCATAATTTCCGGATAAAAAATAAAAGAGTTATGAATTTTTGAAAATTAAATCAATTAAAATATAAAATCAGAAAATAAAATAAAACCAAAAAGATGTGGGCCATCAGATCATAGTTAAAACGCGTTAGTAAGCTGATCCAATGGACCAGACGCGTTGTGCTTGACATGGACCTTAGTGAGATACGCATAGGATCAGAAAAATGGCAACCAATGAAATTAAAACGTTTGGCATGCTATCATTGACTGAGATGAGACATGTCATCGTCTTTAACCTCCAGACGCCCTACAATGGAGATTTTGTGAGATCTTTCAAATGGAAAAATTAGGATCCCAGACTAGTATCATTGGATTCGTCTCTTCAAGACGATCCTAACAGCACCATCGCGCCAAATTTATATAAGGTATGCAAAGAGATATGAATCAAAAATCCAGAAAATAGCGAGCACCTTCAATTTGAGATTTCTCTCTCAATTTTCAATGGATTTAAAAATTGTAAGAAGTACAAGAATCAGGAGAAGAAGTTGAATGGGTTGGTGCTTTATTTGGATCCAAATGGTGGAGAAGTCTACCTTTTCGAAGTTCAAGAAAGAAGCTTTGAAACTGGACTTCTGTAGCTTGAATTATGGCTCGTTTTGCTTGGTTTAAGTGCTGGAGAGTTTGTATGATGCTTAAGGATGATGAATGTGCAGAGAATTTTGGAGAAAGAAGCTTAAATCTCAGAAACTGATTTCAAAAAAGATGGGTTCGTGTGAGGTTTTGGAAGAGTGTTTTTGGCTCTCAAAGCTTAAGGAAATGAATGGGGAATGACCCTCTATTTATAGGGAAGCTGATGGAACGTCCAAGCGTGTGAAATGATGAAGTTTGGAGGGAAATTGTGTGAAGTTGCAAACAAGAAAAGTGTGACTTCTATTTTAATCAAAATTCATCCAAACCTTGTGTTTTGTTATGTTAATCACTTCTGGAAGTTCACTAGACATGTTTAGAAGCAAAAGTGCGCAACAATTTTGTGTTTAGAAGCCAAATCAAGGATTTCAAATTCTGACTTTTGGAGAAACCTCAACTCCAAGTTACCATTTTTGAAACAATGGCATTCTCATCTCAAGGGGTCTTAGGGCATGGTTCTTGATGCTTTAGAAAGATGAGATTGCAAGCTTTGCAATGGAAAAAGAATAGAATCAAATGGATGTTTGAGCTGAAAGTTGCAATGAGTCAAAGTTGGGAAAAAGAGGTTGACTTTCCATACTTAGAAATATTTCAAGTTTTTCTTCAAAAGTGACCTATAATGTTTTGCATCCAAACATGGCCTTCCTCTTGGAATTTGCTCTTGACCAAAAAATATAGCATGAAATAGACCTCTTGAGTGACATTTTGAAACTTGAACCATTCAAAATCTCCAAAAATTAAGAGAGTTATGAATTGTTGAAGTTGGCAAAAAATCATGAAATGACCTATAATCTTTTGTATCCTTATGCATCCTCTATGCATTTTCTCACTTTGCACATAAAAGAAGAAATAAAGTTCACATCCATAAGATCATTGTGGAAAAAGAGTGGGCTCAAGGTGATAAAAATTGACTAAGTTATGATCATTTGAAGTAACACATGGGAAGTTAGGGGTTCATCTAGAGGACTTGTAATCTTTCTTCATCATCAAGTTTCTTCCACATAAAAACTCCTTGAAACTTTTGAAGTGATTTGTTAATAACCATTTGAAGAAAAGGATGTTTTTGGAATCACTCAAAAATATCAAAAGACGAGCAAGATATACTTCTTTGAAGTTCAAAACCCTAGCTTCTAGATCAAGAAAATACTTTGAGAAACTTTGACAATTTTAAACAACCTTCTTGTACCAACACTTTTGCTTTGTAGATAGAAGTTGTTGAGGATGATAATGAGAACTCATAGCAACCCAAACCACTTCCATATCTTGATAATTGAGATAAATATGCACTTGTGACCAATGGGAACAAGGCCTTGGCCAACCATGACAACTTCTTCAATCAACCCCTTGTACTTTTGAATCAATCTTGATAACTTTGAAATATGGTGAACCAAAATAAACCTTACCATATCATTTCTTTCAAAACAACTTCAATAGTGAGGTTTGAATTTCTCAAGCTTTATTGTAGGGCGTGGAAATAAACTCATGAACCAATGGATCAACTTGCTAAGCCACATTGCCTTTATCTACATTATTAACAAGTAAGACAAACCAACATTGCATTTTATTAATTAAAAGGAAAGTCAAAATAAAACATGCATGATCACGAAAGAAAAACAAGTCAAGGTGTTTGGTGATTCCTCAAAGAGCAAAGCTAAAGATAGGGAGGAGAACCAAAAGCCCTAATGTGATCTTGTTGTGATTGAATCAATATGGTATGATTAAGGGATCTTAGGGGCACAAATTGGGGTACAATGCCATGGACGGTGAAGATTTCCCGCACCCTGTGAACGTGGAAATAGTTAAAAGATACTACGCATGAAAACGACCTGCTAGGTTGACTGGTCCAGACAAAAATAAGGACATCCCGGCAAACCAAAAGGGTTCGGGCAAAAATTAGGGATATATATAAAAGATTATACACCCGACAAGTCGAAAACCTGAAAAGGCGGCTTGGGCAAAAAAGGTATCTTGGTGGATTGAAAACCCGAAAGGGAGATCCAGACAAAAATTAAGAATTAAAGCGTACGATATGTCCCGTTGGATCACTTACAATAAGCTTTATTACCAAACTCAAAAGTTCAAATGGTACAGATCAACTCAGTTAACTTCTCCCGACAGTAAGGGATGAGATGTTCGAAGACATAGGGGCAATAGCGGAGTTGAAACCCAACGAGATCATTTCCACATAACTATATGTTTTGTTTTCACTTTGTACTCTTTTTATTTCATGACAATTTATCTTACTAGGATTTATGTCCCTTTGTATAAAATCACTTGTTTATGGACAAACTGTCAATACAAATTCACCCTAAAATTCAAACTTTTTGTTTTTCTGTTTTGTTTGCAAAAACGTCCAATGACTAAAATTGAATGCATATGCATATGAACACGATTAACTGTTAACAAATATACGCATAAGAACAGGAATAAGCATTTACTCTAGACTCTAGGAGTTGGGATAACGTCCAAGCCGTCCACGAATCCCCACAGAGCCACTTCCATGAGATTATCCCCACAGCGTAATCTTCACAAATTCATCTTCATTTAAAATACATTCCCTGCAATTTCCCTGGCAGATCGCTCCAGCGGATAAAGGAGTATGATCTCCTTCCTAACAATATCACTAACCTACGGAGTTTCAATCAGTACAATTCATGGAAGTTTTCTTCCTCAGCTGAATTTATTCCTCCAAAACTGTAAATCCCCCTGTAGATTTCTTCTCTCCAGCATAGCTCATTTCCTCAGCAAGCGTGTTTCCTCAGCAGAGTATTTCTCCGTCAACATGGTTGATTCCCCCAACAGGGTTTATTTCCCTAATAGATTACAGTATCCCTAGCTTGAGTCTATTCCTCATATGGTTATAAATCACCGGCAAAATTCCTCTCCTCAGTGAATTCGCCATTATCCCCAGAGAGTTGCTACGAAACTTAGAACCGGACCAGATATCAGTCAACTTTATCCTCCCCAGACGAGTCAGAAGGTTATCCATCTCTTTTATCCTCAGTCAGGGTATATAAGAATTAAACTCTCCAGTAGAGCGATGAACGACTAACGTTCATAAAACTCTTCTCCCTAAATGGAAGTCAACATTCCCCAGCGGAGTTTCCTCAAGCAGCAAGCAGGAATCTCCAGCGGAAGCATTCTAGACAAGGTTGATAATTACACATGTTCTTCATCCCCAGCACCAGTCAAGAATTCATTTTCCCCAGCAAGATGTCATACAAAACTGTTGATACACTTCAAAAAAAAATTCACATTCATACATCATTTACAAACGTCATAGCATATGCATACGAAATGCATGTAGCACAATCTCATTTATTTTGAGAACATCATTGCGCAATGCATTTCATACATCATGACATTGCATACAGCTAACTCTTTACCTTTTCAAGAAAGATCAATCAACAGACAAACATCATCAACTACTTATATGACCTGACAGTCTTCTCAAAGGCTACAACTGACAAAGGGCTATTTAAGCAATTTCCTCAGAGGGTCATTCTCAAATAGACTTCTTCTGGCTCAGACTAAATCGAGTGTAGATTTATTTTGATACTTCTTCCAGTTGCAGACGGTCATAGATAGCTTTTGGCTCAGATTAAATCGACCATATATTTATTCTAATACTTCTTCTAGTTGTAGACATGCACAAACATTTTCTGGCTCAGATTAAATCAAGCATAGATTTATTCTGATACTTCTTCCAATAGACATTTTCTGGCTCAGATTAAATTGACCATAGATTTATTCTGATACTTCTCCCAGTTAAAGACGGAAGCAGGCATCTTCTAGCACAGATAAAATCAAGCATAGATTTATTATGATACTTCTTCCATTAGACATTTTCTGACTCAGATTAAATCGACCATAGATTTATTCTTATACTTCTCCCAATTAAAGACAGACGCAAATATCTTTTGACTTAGATTAAATCAATCGTAGATTTATTCTGATACTTCTTCCAGTAGACATTTTCTGGCTCAGATTAAATCGACTATAGATTTATTCTGATACTTCTTCCAGTAGACATTTTATGGCTCAAATTAAATCAGGCGTAGATTTATTCTGATACTTCTTCCAATTGAAGTCAAGCATAGACTTACTCTAATTTCTATCAACGATTTCTTTGGATGGCATCTATAAGCCCATCTTTGTTGACTCGTCGTTATCTCTCCAAATGGCATCTTTAATCTCATTCCCGATATAATCAACCAACGGAGTTACTTCGTGTACCGGCGAGTGCAAATTTTTGGGCACTTAAGTGTTTAATCATCTTTTACCTTCAAGTCACGAATGGCGCACATGCCAATCTAACTCTTCAGGTTTAGGAAGATTGACAGGGGAAGTTGTTTCACCCTAAAATTTCCTTCCCATTTTCTTCAAAACATGCTCAAAAAGGTCTCAAATACTCAAAGCCACTCAAGAGTTAACTGGTCAAACCTCCTCCTAAGCAAGGGTCTTCAACTAGGATTTCGTGTTTTTCAAGGAAGATTGGGTTGCGAGGGTCTCAAATGACTTTTATGGTTCATCATGGATCCTCAATAGTACTTATATCAAGTTTCAAGTCTTGCATCACATGATTACTCAGTCAATGACTCAGAAGAGTGAAAGTAAACTTTATTAGGTAAAAAGTCAACTATGGTCAACATACAGTCAAACTTCGAGATTTTTTTTGTCAACACCAATATTTTGAGGTAATATTCATCATTTGATTAAGGGTTTGTCATGATTCCTCTAGAAAAACCCTCAAATCATCAAAGGTCAAAATTTTCCAAATTAGGGTTTTGATTGAAGATGACTGATCATTGACCTTTGGCCTAGTGCATGACCTAATGGCTTAAAGCATGATCCCAAGGGCTCAAATACAACATATTGACCTAATTACATGGCTCAAGACATTTCCAAAGATACAAGTGATTGATAGTTGAAGAATTGAATCAATTGATAAAAAGTGAACAGTCATACAAAAGTCAAACTTTGACTTTTTGGTCAATATTGGAATTCAAAAATCAAGAATCATCAAAACATTCAAAATTATCAAGTTTGATCATCAAGAATCAACAAAGTCAAGAAAATCAAGAAAAAGTCAACAAAAGTCAAAAGTTGGAAAACTTTCCAACACTTAGAAAAATTTCTAAGTGTTTTGTTCTTAATAAAGTCACTACTTTATGGCCATTTTTCACTATGATACAAACTGATTCAAGGAAAAATTTCAACATGAAAGTTGTAGGGATTAATGAATTCTACAACTTTGTTAATGTGGGATGATCTTCAAAAAGTGCTTGGATTAAGAGATATGGACCCATGAAGTTCTGATATATTTTATCTAACACTTAGAAATATTTTTGATCAGTTTTTCATCTCATCTTCTTGGCCAATTTTCACCAATTTCCCTGTTGATCTAGCCAAAGTGGTCAACATGAAAGTTGAAGATCATGTTTCAAAATTTCCAAAATGTCCAAGAGCGTGAATTTCTCATACTTGATCCAGATGTTTCGAAGAGATGAAGTTGGGCATCCATACTTGAATTATAGGTCATTTCTTTTGGAAACCTTATAGACAAATCTCACACCATGCTACACAATCTTACTTTGCAGGCCTCTAAACTCCTAAATCTCTTCATAATCAGAAGATTACACACTCTTTTTGGCTATTATCCTATTGATTCAAGTTTTATCCAAGTTTACTTGCTATTTAAGGGAGAAAGGTCACACTTCCATTCTAGTAAAGCATGTTTTATACACAATGTCAAATCTCCTTGAGTCTCTAAATTATTGTCTCTACACAAACACAATCCTAACATCAAAAGCAACTCCTCTAAAAGATACCAACCACCCTAGAGGAGTTATACCATGCCTTAGCACCATGATTTTGCAAGAAACTTCAAAGTTCCACTTCAACCAAACCTTAATTGCACAACTTGTAAACCAAACCTTCTGATTAATTTAAACTTTTCCTATAAATAGAGGCCCTCCCTAACTGCAAAGAAAACAAATTGATAAGTCCTCAAACCCTCCCAATCTCTCTCACACCCGAATTGGCCACAAAACCTCCATTGAAGTCCAAAACTTCGAAACTCGTAACTCCTGCAATATCTTTGCAAACCAACCACTAAATCATCATCAATACACTATATAGAAGTGATCCAAACACCTGTTTCACTTCTGTAATCACTTCATCATCATCCACCATTTTCAAAATTTAACCTTGCAATTTGACTTGGGTAGAACGTTTCAGCCATCCTCAAAGCAAAGTATGGGCTAGAATAGACTCAAGGAGGTCACAACAAGCTAAAGAAATCATCATCTTGCTTCTGGAAGTGCTTGAAGAAGCGTTGGACTTTCTCCAACTTGGTACATTTTTCAAACTTTGAAATCTTTATTTAAGCTCATTTGCATATATATATATATATATATATATATATATATATATATATATATATATATATATATATATATATATATATATATATATATATATATATATATATATATATATATATATATATATATATATATATATATATATATATATATATATATATATATATATATTCTAAAGAGAAATGTAGATATCATGTCTATGAAGCTAATCATGTCCTTAAATTTCATTTTAATTGACTGTGTGATGAGAATTTTGGAATTGAGTTTTCTGAAATGTTAGGTTTTCAGTTTGGTACCAAACAAAATTCGTTTCAATCTTTAATCTATAGCTTTTAAAAATTATATGATTGGATTCCTTGTAAAAAATTAAACAAGTTTGATGTTTACATCTTTCAATTTGGTTGAGAAATAAGCATTTTCGAAAAATCAAAGAATGAAAAATGGTGTTGTTGTTCATGAGCGCGCGAGGAAGAATAAATAGTTGTGCTGGCAATTTCAAATTTTCCATTTTGGGTTTGTAATATATTTAATGGTTGTTTCATAACCGAATGAAACAGTCGTCCCAACGGTAGGAGGAAGCGTGCAAAGGCTTTGGTGTGTCAGGGCAGGGGTTTGATCTCTGCCTCTAGCATTTTATTTTCCAACATTTTCTATTTACAGATCCCATACAAACAAGCCCAACGTGCGCACCATGCATCTCCAGCCTTGACCATCAGATCTCATCAAGTCAGATCTAAATGCCTTAAACGTGTGTTTCCACCATGAACCATCAAAGACCCTATGCGTTGGATCCAGCATAGCAATTTGGACTCTCTGATTTGGGCCTAAAGATTTATGTTTCTTTCTCACCTCCCATTTTACTTGTTTGCGGACCCATTTTAATTTTATTTTATTTTTGTTTTAATTAACATTTTCTTTTTTTAATCATTTTATTTTAATCATAAAATCATAAAAAAATTAAATTTAGATTTTAATAAATTAATTTAATTTTTATAAATAAAAATTAATTAATTTAATCATATTTTGTTTTTATTTTAAATAATTAAATTATAAATTAATTAGAATTAGGTTTAATTTTTTATTTCACATTAAAAAATATTTTTCTAAACAAAAACAACAAAAATATTTTCTTAAACACTTAGAAATATTTTAGGGTTTTTAAATATCTTTCCCCTTTTCAATCTTCGCGCTCTCATTTACTTTTTCGCATTATTTTTTCAATATTGTAAACTGTCAATGGTTTGTAATAGATAATTAGAATTTATTGCTTTCCTCCCTATTTTTTATGGTTTGTACTCCTCATCCCTGAAGCGATGTAATAGCATAGATTATTTCCTGCATTTTTATTTTCTGCACTTGTGTATATTTAACTGCTAGATTAATTAGGTGTGCATGGTAAGATGTAAAAAACCAACGTTAGATAACTTAATCTCAAGACTAATAACTGAAATCAAAATACTTCGCACACGCACACCTTTAGGGTAATCTCGTTTGTTGCCTTCGGATAAAACAGTCATGTCCCTCGAACGTGAGACGCTTTAGCAAAGACCCTCGATTAAAAGATCGTAGTCCCTCGATGACCCTTCGATGCTGCCTTCGGTAAACGATCTTAGTCCTTTACGAAAATTGCTAAAATGTCCTACAAGTTGCCTTCTATGACTGTACGATGACTCGCGCCTGTCCCTTAAATCCAACAATAGGGCTTCCTATTAACTAATGGTAGGGTAGCACCATCTAAAGGAGGAGGAAAAGAACAAAGACTTTTTTGAGTAGGTAGAACGCTCGTAGTCGCTTGCCCACAAACTTTTCAAAACAAAACATCTTTTCACAAAACAATATTTTCTTTCACAATATTTTCAAAACAAACATTTTGTATACATTCTTAACGATACGAGAATCATCACAAAATTATCGCACTTAGACATTTTCAAAATATTTTCAAACATACACAAGCACAGTATTTCTAAAAAGTGAGCTGACGATTAAGAATTTGTAGATAACTACAGATGAAAAGGATGATAACACCTTTCCTTTTCATAACCTACCACTGAACTCAGAAAAATTTCAAAAAGTCTTTCTTGTTCTTTTCACCCTTTTCTTTATTGAATAAAAGAAAAGTCGGTGGCGACTCTTGTTATCCGCAATATTTGTGATAAAATGCAAAACTCAAATATCAATTCTCTCACGTATTACATCAGAATTGCTTTAATTTTCTCAGGATAACTTTAATTTTCCCAGAGCTTCGTCCGGATGACTTTAATTTTTCCGGAGCTTCGTCTGAATGACTTTAATTTTCCCAGAGCTTCGTCCAAATGACTTTAATTTTCCCGTAGCTTTTTCCAGATGACTTTAATTTTCCTGATTTTCCCGAAGTTTCGTCTGAATGACTTTAATTTTCCCACAGCTTTTCGGATGACTTTAATTTTCCCAGAGCTTTGTCGGATGAGTTTGTAATATAGTTTGAAAATGAAAATTTTATTTCTTTGTAAACTTCTTGCAATAGTATGCATTACTTTTTGCTCCATTGGTGTATGTCAGGACATATGCACTTAAGAGTTAGGATTCTCAACACTATAGTTTGATTGGTGTATGTCAATAGTATGCATTACTTTTTGCTTCATTGGTGTATGTCAGGACATATGCACTTAAGAGTTAGGATTCTCAACACTATAATTAGATTGGTGCATGTCAGGATATATGCACTTAGGAATTAGGATTCTCAACACTATAATTAGACAACAATTGTTTTTCACCATTTTTCCCATGCCTCTTCAACTTCATATTTCTCCATATTTGTTGCAAATTTTTGGAAACCTTGTATATGTTAGCAACAGTTTAATCATGACAAAATAAATAAATATCCTATCTAAACACGATTTACCCTAACAAATATTTTATGAGGTCCTAATAAATTTGAGACCATATGCGACAGCCCACCTTGCACGCCCTCAAAGACGACATTATATTTCTCTAATCATTTTTATTTCTCTCATCTACATTATTTCATTTTTAATTTTTAATTTATATCCCCTCATACTCAAAAAAATCACAATATCCCGTCAAAGACGACATTGTATTTCTCAAATCAATTTTATTTCTCTCATCTACATTATTTCATTTTTAATTTTTAATTTATATCCCCTCATACTCAAAAAATCACAATATCCCGTCAAAGATTATTTCTCAAATCAATTTTATTTCTCTCATCTACATTATTTCATTCTGTATTTCTCAAATCAATTTTATTTCTCTCATCTACATTATTTCATTTTTCATTTTTAATTTATATCCCCTCATACTCAGAAAATCACACTATCAATGCAATTAGACAATAGGTGATCCAAATGCTAAACTTAGAGGATCGACAGCAACTCACTATAATTTGGAAAATCTTTGTTGAATATATATATATATATATATATATATATATATATATATATATATATATATATATATATATATATATATATATATATATATATATATATATATATATATATATATATATATATATATATATATATATATATATATATATATATATATATATAGCAATTTTGATGTGGAATGGAAGAAAGAGAAATGATTTTGATGGATAAGAAGAGAGGTAATAGGAAATGAAACGGAAGAATGAGGAAAATATGTAATAATGTGAATGTTTGATTGTTTCTAAGAAGTAACGCAATGTGTGGCTTGAGTATTGTTTTGAATGAGCATGAGTCACATCATCGTTGCCTAAATGCATTGAAAAAACAACAAGAGTTTCAACATTTTTGTGAACTAGTATAAGTATAAGTAAAGAAGTTATTCATAAAGGTAGGATAGATTTTTAAAATATGGAATATAAGAAAAAATTTAATTAAAAAAAAAAAAAAAAACTATGAAAATAGTGGATATTATAGTTATAAGGAAGATCAATTTTATGAGCTTACAACAAACTAAATGGACGGATGAAAAGGTCAAAGAATTAGACAGCTCAAAGTTTAAGCTTTGGTACAAAGGTAAAACAGATCAAGAAATAGGATAAGAATTATTATAGACATGGAGTAGAAGAAGAGGGTTGTGGGAGTAAAAAAAAAGTAGGAGATCAAATTATAGTTTTGAAATTTATAGTTACAAGTTCACTATTTCATCCGTCCATTTATAGGATATATGCAAGGAGAGATGATTTTCTACGAGGGGACTTAAATGTACATGTATGGAGCATATCAGGAGTATTCAAGTGTGTATGTGGTATAGTCACATGGAGGTAAATGTGGAGGGAAATTCTTCCTAAATTTTTCATTTGACTTTTTGATCATGCCATGACTAAAATATTATATGAAAAGAGATGAAAATCTTATGACAAATAAGAAGGATGCGACGTGTTCTTATATAAAATAAAAAAAATCATATTAAGAAACCGAATAAGAGAATTTGCTTAGATTGTAAAGTTATACCTGGAGAGAGTTAGAGAGAGTTTGACTGCTCAAGAGGAAAAAGAAAAGTAGAAGCTATGAGAGCTCCACGAGTTAAGGTGTAGCATTTAATGGGTGAAAACAAAACATTTTCTAACACAAGATTGACAACATTGTACGAGACATAGTATTAGATAGTAAAAAACCAATACAAAAATAAATAAATAGTCAACCAACTACTATAAAAGCCAATAAAAAAATTTGAGATTAACAATTTTAACATAAATATAATCTTATTGAACAATATAGCAGGAAAGCGGGGGTAATGATTGGTTGTTGTTGCAACACCATAAGATTCTTTATACTTGCAAAATGGGTGGTCCATCTAGAAAATGAAATATTGTCTAATATAGACCACTATAAGTAATTCGTCAAACATCACAGAAAACACTATCTCGTTTTCCCGACTAAGACAACGGCTAGATCAATGTTGGTTTAACAAAAGCAAGGAAATTGAGTTTTGGTAATGAATATAGTCATGACATTCATTAAATTTATTTTTACACACGACAGTTTTAGATGCCCAAGTCTCTCCAAAATCCTCCATTAACTCAATAGCTAATTCAAATTAAGGTTTCAAGTGAGAACACGGGTGTTGCTACATACTACTGAACAAGGAAAGTTCGCGTTTGCATTTCACCGTTAGTGTTTGGAGCCAGGCCAATATATCAGCTCCTAGGTAAGAAATTAAGAAAACAAGATGTGCCAACTGCGTCAAAGATCCCAGATCTTTTTTGAGAACTTTGACATGCACAGAACACTATCATCCATCATTTTCACAAATCACAACTAGGCCTAGATTCGAGTCTTCTTAAACAATTGTTAGCATGGATAAGCCTTAACTGCAAGCATAACATTTACCTAGAAAGCAAAATTCCATGCAATCAATGACTGCACGCATTCAGTCAGCAAATTTATGACAGCCTAATCAAAATCAGGCAGTCCATATCTCAGGCACTAAATTTAGATTTTAAAGAAAACAACACAGTCAACCTATTTTTTGACCGAAAGATCGGACAGTCACAAATCCCATGACCCGCAGAGAATCCAGGTTAATCTAACTAGGGATGTTGAAAGAACAGTCATTAACTACAAAAAAAAAAAAAACACCAATATGTCGTCAAACTTTCACTCCTAAGCTATCATTTTCTTCTTTACACTATGTAACAGTATTTTTACGTCTAAGTCACGATCCTCCGATGCGGATCTTGATAACTTTCCTGTGATTACATGGTCATCATGAGAATTCGCAAACAAAATAACTGGTGAAATCAGTTACTACAAGTGAAATGTAAAATTGATGCGACACGAAGATGAAATATGCATCAAGACATCAAGCAATAACCATTGGACACGTGGACAAAACAGAAAGAGCAAAGATTAAAAAGTGAAACCTGGTCAGCATGTCAGGGTCAACCTCTTTAATAATTTCCACTATGTTATTTCTGCTGATCCAATAAGTCTAACAAAGAATGAGCAACTGTGTCTAACTCTAAGCCATATAGATTGTAAGTAAAACAAATTCATATGCCATGCATAGACTACTACAAGTCCCAAAAGGAGAGGAAACATACCACCATAAGCAAGAATACCACCATAAGCAATGTGAGGATTGAACATCAAAGTCTATTTTCTGAAATGAGGAATCTTATCACTAGCATGTCCACTTCCTCTCATACAGAATCCTTGTTAGCTTTCCTTCATTAACTGCACAGATTTACATGCAACCGGTTCACAATGCAAACATAACAAAAGCCTGTGTCCTAAATGATTTGCCCAATCAAATACATAAACAGATATTATAAAAAATTATTAAAAAAAAAGGTAAAATATATCGAAGTCTCTGAAATGATTATGAACAACTAAGCCACAAGAAGCGCCAGTTGTGTCGTTCTTCGTTCTAGTGGGAGAGAAAGCATCCTTCGATCTGCAATGTTCAAACAAGGTGAACCCTTCCATCCAGCACAAAGTGAATCGAACTAGGTGTTTAAAAATGAGATAAAAGTAAATCGAACGGCTTTGCTTTTCCCAAACCAATCCAATTCTTAAACACTTCTAAATAAGATGTTATATATATTCCTATGAGTATAACATATATAATGCAGACTTTCCAGTAATAAATGTGATGGTTTTTCATCAATAATTCATGAAAATACTTTCAGCAAACCAAATAAAATTTAACATCATTTGGAATTACAACACAATATTGAATTGCTGAACTCACCAAAAACAAGGGTAAGTGCAAAGCCAATGATCGTACAAGTGACATGACTACTTTATGAGCCTAAACTGATGATTTAATTTTAGATGCCGCAATAACATCGATTAAAATGGTAAATTTGATATAAAGATATGTTTTATGGCACATGTTCTGAAATCCAAATCAGTGCAGCTAGGAAATACATAAATAACTGAATCATGTGATCTCCCCAATCACATGTTGTATCCCTATTCAAGACAAAAATCACCGAACCAAAACCTGAAGAAAGACACCGAAAATCAGATAAAGGAACACATAATAGCAAAAAATAAATCTCACAACTTGAATACAATGAATAAGACGGGAAAAAACAGTTATTCAAGGATGATAGCTTGAAATCAAGCAGGACCTAGATGAAAAAATTCGCACCATGATCAGCACCGTAGACATCCACGAATCAAGCACGAGGATGGAACAATATTTGAATATAGGAGAATGGGCTTGAAAGACCTAGCTGCATCACAGGAAGATGAACAAGGAAGAAACGATGAAGAGATAGAAAATTTGTGCAATTAAAATTTAATAAAAAGAAAACAGCATCAGATGGTATGCAGTAATATTATAATTTAGATGAATTTACAATACTAGCAAACACATACCAAATTAAGAAGAAAAAGTGGTGGACTTTCCATGATAATACTCATACCTGTATGCGAATGAATGGGCAAGAAAGGTAGTCATATGAGCAACTAGCCCCGGAGTGGGGTGGGAGACGAGTGTTTAACAGTGTCTCGTTTTGCCTTCAGGTTGACTACCAAAAGTAAATTTACTCTTAGGTTGCAGAACTTGTCAATTATTTAAAAAAAATTACTAAACAAGAACATCGCTATACAAATACCATGTTTATTCTGAACTTAAACCCAGAAAATATTATTTATGCTAGTTCTGAATCTAAGGAATCCATTCAAAGAAGAAATAGAAAAACATTGAACAATCAAATTAAGGCATAGCCAAGGATTATTTCCACCTATATGGCAGCGACAAACAGAAAGGATTACAAAATCAATGAATAATAGATTGTTGCTGTTCCCCTTCAGAAGTGTTCAACATAAATCTTAGAACCGCAACCAAAATAAAATAAGCATTACTAAACTCAATTATATCAGAATCTTACCCTCTATACAACAGAGTATTTGCCTGGTTGAGTTCCACCAGGTAGTTGCAAAGCCTGATTAGTGATGTCTTCCAAAACACGCTTCAATTCTACTTTGGCTCTCTTAACTGACTTCTCACTAGGACCCTCAATGAACAAATAGAGTTTGCGATCCCCAGGTCCTGCGACTTTGCCAGGTGGGAAATACTGTCCCCTGGTGGTAATGGCAGCTCCAGTCCACTCCGAAATGGGGCCTAAAGTTTCCTTGTGTGTGACTTTCCAGCGAGCATTCTGAGGGAAATCATTTATTTCCAGCTCGGCCTCATAATGCTCTGGCAATGCTTCAGATTGTATTTTTGCCAAGTTGTGCTGCAGGTTTATAGCAGCTAGTGCAGCTCGAGCTGCCCCGTCGTTTGTAGCAAGGGGTAGCCCTGTTCCAGGCAAGACTGTTGCAGTCTGGAGACCAAGAACAGAAGGCAAAGAAACAGGTAGCCCACCATTTGAAATCAGTTGGGTTGCAGAGATGGGAGTAGGCATTGAGGGAGCATTTGCTTTTGTTGCAGCAATAATCTGAGAAAGAGCAGGGTGCTGTGAGATATCACCTCCTGCCTTCCTAATACCGTCATCTTCATCTTCAGAATCTGACTTGTCTTCTTCAAATCCATATTCTTTGGCTTGAGCTTTCTTGGCTGCTTTCCTTTCCTCTTCTTCTTCTTCATTAAATTTAAAGCCACTGCCTCCATAACCAGTCCCATGGGCTTGCTCCAGTCCTTGAGTCACTTTCGCCATAAAGCCATCGGCGAGGGATCTCAGATCATCGGGAACAATCTGCTCAGATAGCTCCAAAGCTTTCACCAGATCCGGTGCATATCTTGCATCTTCTTCAGATATAAATGTGATGGCACAACCTTTCCGGCCAGCACGACCAGTGCGCCCAACACGATGTACGTAATCTTCATAGTGGTTTGGAACATCAAAATTGATCACCAATTCTAACTCCTTGACATCTAATCCCCTGGCAGCAATACTTGTCGCAACCAACAAATTGCAAACATTGCTTTTAAAATCAGATATTGTGGATTCACGGTCTGTTTGATCCTTAGCTCCATGAAGAGAAAGACAAGGATAACCGTGCCTGAGTAGATCCTTGAACAAGGCATCACATTTCTCCTGTGAGTGGACAAATATTAAAATCTTTCCCTTCTCGTACCATTCTCCAAGTAGTTCCAAGAGTCTTAGGAACCTCTCATTTTCTGGCCTCACTTCAACTAACTGTGCAATATCTTTGTTCACAACACTCCTCCCACCAACTTGCATTTCAACAGGTTTATTCAAAACCTTGCGAGCTAAAATTTCAACCTGGCGGGGAAAAGTGGCAGAGAAGAGCACTGTTTGACGATCCGGTCGAATATTTTGAACTATTCTTGTGATTTGAGGTTCAAAGCCCATGTCAAACATTCGATCTGCCTCATCCATGACCAGATAGGTGACTCTACGCAGGTTAGTTATTTTCCCACTACTGGTGCATAGTATGTCAATCATCCTACCTGGAGTACAAACCACTATCTCAGTACCACGTTTCAACTCACTGATTTGTTGAGCAACACCAGAGCCTCCATAGACAGGGACACACCTGATACCCATTACCTTTGTAAACTTCTTTATATCACTATGAATCTGTTGAACAAGCTCTCTTGTAGGGGCCATAATAAGCCCTATAGGTCCATCTCCTGCAAGAACTGGTGGCTGATCCTTGATATGCCTCAACATTGGCAGAACAAAAGCAAGTGTTTTACCTGACCCGGTTTTGGCAATGCCTATGCAATCTCGGCCACTCATAATTACAGGCAACGCTTGAGCCTGAATAGGCATTGGCTTTTCAAAGTTCGCCTTCTTTATTGTATCCAATATTTTGCTAGTAAGTCCAGTCTGGTTCCATGACTTTACAGGCTTGGGCACATCCTTTCCATGTATCTTTAACTCTAACTGCTTCCTGTATAAAGCAACTTCTTCAAGAGTCATCTTTGAGACCTCCTTCACTTCAATATAGAAATTCTTTTTGAATGGTATATAGTCAATCTTTGAGTGGTCAACTATCGAAAGTTTTTCAACTTTCGTTTTCTTCACTCTTTTCATGAACTCGTCATCATCTTCTTCAACTGGATCCCCGTCAGTTTCAGGATCTGCATAATCTGAGTCGGACTCTTCGCCAGGAATTATCCTGCCAATAGACTTCCCTGAACCTTTCCTTGACTGTCCGCCATTACTACGCTCGTCCCCTTTATCTTTGGGTTTCAAGTCAGAAGTTTTATCAGAAGGTGTTGAGTTAACAGCATTGTTCAGCTTTTCAACCTCAGGAAGAACCATAGAATTCATAAAAGCATCCAATGGGTCTATTTCCTCGTCTGAAGGAGCACCAGTATCTCCATTTTGTAAATCAGCCACAACTGTTCCATGGTCAACATCTACCACCATCGACTCTATAGGTTCCTTATCAGCAACTTTGTCGTCTTCATCTATGTCCATAGCAGTATGTTTACCTGTTCCTTCTTCATCATCAGATTCCTCCCCTTCAAGTGTCCATGCCTTTCCCGACTCAAGTTCAGCGGCACTTGCTTCACCTTGCTTTTCTCTTTCCGCCTCTTCCTTCTTCCTCCTTAACTCTTGCCACTCTTGAACTCTTCTCCTCCGCTTTTCCATTTCATCATCCAACCTCCTTTGTTCATCTTCCATCTCCTCCTCACGGGTAGGTTTTTTCTCTCTATCTTTAGAATCCGAGTCATCCCCGTCACTCTTTCTTCTAGGGCTTGCATCAAGTCCCTCAATTTTCCTGTTTGATTTGCTAGAACTCTTTTCCTTCTCTCTACCCTTATAATCTTCGTCCTCTTTCTTATGCCTCTTCCGATTTCTCTCCCTCAACTCACCATCACTGTTTTCACTATCAACATCTCTATGCTTCTCCCTCTCTCGTCCTCTCCTCCCTTTATCTCTTTCCTTTTCCTTTTCCTTCTCCCTCTCATGATCCCGCTTCTCCCTGACCCTTTCTTTCTCTCTAATCCTCTCCTTATCCTCCTTTCTTTCCCTCTCTCTTTCTTTCTCCCTTACTCTCTCTTTCTCCTTGTCTTCCCTGTCCCTCACTTTCTCCTTTTCTTTCTCTTCTCTATCTCTTTCTTTCTCCCTCACTCTCTCCTTTTCTTTCTCTTCCCTATCTCTCTCCCTCTTTCTATCTCTCACCTTTTCTCTCTCAACGTCATGAACCCGTGACCGATCCTTCTCTTTAACATCTCTCCGCTTCTCCTTCTCTCTATCATGCTTATCATCAGAATCAGTACTTTTCTCTCTATCATGTCTTCGAGACTCTCGATCCCTCTTCTCCCGATTATCCTTATGCCTGCCATCACTTCTATCCTTATCCTTACCTCTTTCACCAGTTCTATCGCGATCTCGATGACTCCTCTTCAAATCAACGTCTTCTTTTCTCGATTTATGTTTTCCCTCATCCATTACTTTCACCTAAAAAACAAATTCACACACAAATATCAGCTTAAAATTCCTAATTCAACAAAATAAATAAGCATATAAATTCTAAACCCTAGAAAATAAATTCAATCATTCAAGATGCGAAGTGGAACAAATTCCATATATATACATATAGAGTGTTGAGAATGGAATTGAAGAAAAGTAGTGCGCGTAACGGCGGAATTTGAAGAACTAATGTACCTCGGCGAATTGAACGGGGACTCCGAAACTGTTGCAGAAGTGTTGATTCTGAGATGGTGGAATCACGTTGAAGCAGGTGCTAGGTTTTCGGCAGAGGACAAAATTCATAGTAATAGATTTTCTGCAACAAAGTAAATACTAATATATTAGAAATCTTTTTTTTTTCTGAAAAAGAAACTATATATTTTGCAAAGGAATCAAAATATCATCAATCTATTTTCAATAATTTTAAGAGTTTAAAAGTAAAAAAAAAAAAAAAAAAAAAAAAAACTAAATTATCATTTAGAAACATATAGTTTTTACGTCATATAAAACTTTTAAAAATGACAATTTGAATTGGTCGTGATTATTTGATAATATAAAAAAAATTATATTATTAATATATCATTTATTTTTTCTAATTTTAATTTATTGATTTTTAATTATTATTTTTAATTAATGAGATTAATTAATATGTATTGTCGATATAAAACTTTTTATATGGTGAGTGCATCACAACCACACATAAATATTACTTATAAATAATTAGAATAAAAATCAGATTTTAATACAAATCTAACGAATCTAATTAAGTGACGGTGTAATATCACACATAAATTTTAATTGATATACACCGTTAATTTAAAAATTTTTACACAATAAATATATCACAACCACACATAAATATTATTCTACAAATAATTAGAATAAAAATCAAATTTTTATACATTTAACGGATCTGATTAACTAACAATATAAAAATTATTTACAATATCAATTAAATTCTTAATTAATATAATCTTCATCGTTATATTTTCATTTTGAAGGTGAAATTACATATTGCATTAATTAATTAAAAAAACAATATTAAAAAATAGAAATGATATACTCTTTATATTATTAAAATATATTACAATTATTCTACCTTTAAAATATATTTTATTAATTTTAATATTACATTCATCTAGCATGGTCATTCTCAATATAAATAAATTTTTCTTAAAAAATTTAATCGTGTGTTATCTTATTTCTATTTTAGGTTTAATTGCAACTTTAGTCTCCTATTTAATTTTTTTATATTTTGGTCTCTCCACTTTAAAATTCACTATTTTAATTTTATTTTTTTAAGTTTTCGGGTGAATTTTGGTCCCTTTTTAAATTTGGGTGTTTCTATGTATGACATGGCATTAATTTTGATGATGTGTCAATATCATGTCATTCAAATATTAATATAATTCAGTTTTTTTAATTTCATAATTTTTTTAAATTTTTATTTTATGCAAATATAATAATATTATTATATTAATATTGATATGTGCATAAACCCTAATCACCCTATATTTATCCTCATTACAGCGTCTCATTCACCCATTATTTCTTCCCATCGTCTTCTTCTTCAGTCTCCAAATCCAGCGCCTCCAACAAACCCAGTATTTATCTAGCGCCTCCTTCACCCAGTATTTCTAACTCCATCGACGTCTCCTTCATCCACCAGGTATGTATGAAACAAATATTTCATTTGCCTCAACAAATCAGTCTGGTGCAAGAAGAATAGGGGGTAGATGTTGGTGTGGGCTTGAGTCTCCATTGATGACATCATGAACTTACGAGAATCTAGGAAGAAGATTTCATGGTTGTGGTAACTTCAAGGTGTTGAAAAAAAGGTTGTAATTACTTCTAATGGTTTGATGAAGACATGAGCAACAGAGCAAAAGATTTGATTAGAACATTGAAGGACAAGAATAACGAGATTGCATATTTACTTAGGGACACCAAGAATAATGAAGATTTGCTTAAGATAAAGATTAAGTATATGTCTTATTTTGTTGGTTTATGTATGATGTTTGTATTCTTACTTGTGTTTGCATTGTGTTATACGGTGGGAAGAACTGACTGTTTTTGGAATGTTGGTTTGCGTTTTGCGTTTGTGTTCGCAAAATGTCGCGGTAAGCAAGAGTCGCCACCAACTTTTATTTTATCCAACAAAGAAAGGAAAAAAGCACAGAAAAATCCCTTTTTTGAGATATTTCTGAGTACGGGGGGTAGATTTATAGAAAGGGAAGGTATTAGCACCATTTCTATCCGTAGTTATCTACGGGCTCTTAGGTACTTGCTCATCATTTTCAAAATGTTTTCTTTGTGCTTGTGGGTTTTTGAAAAAGTTTTTAAACTTCGATTTAACTCTTGCTTCTGTCCTCAAGAGTGTAATGAAGTGCTTTGAAAACTTTATTCGAAAAGGAGTGTAAGTGTGAAAATTTTGTTTTGTTTTGAAAGAGCAAGTATCTAAGAACTATCTACCTACTCGAAAAAGGAATCGTTTTATGCTAATTTCCTTTAAACAATGCTATCCCACTATTAATGAGTGGGTAGCACCGTCGTTGGAGTTTAAGGTCAATTCGAAATAGGGACATACGGTCACTAAAGCAATGTTAGGATGCCTTAGCGGTAACCCTAATGTCTTAGATCATTTGTTTGAGGCAACAATATCCGAGGCAACCATTTCGAGGCGACTATGATCTTTTAGACAAGAGGACGACCTCTAAAACGACCTATACTCAATGTCCGTGTATGAAGACAACCAAGTGGGGTGTACCCTAAGAGTGCGCATGTGCGAGTGTGTCGTTTTCAGTTATTTTATCTTTGCACATGTTAGGGGTGATCTAATTTGATTTTAAGATTAGGCATTCAGTCTTGTCATGCAAACCCTATTATCAAACATCTAGCAGTTATAATTTGCAGAAGTTAAAGTGCGGAAATTAAATTACAAGGCGTCGGGTATTTACATCGCCAAAAGCAACCCTTTGAAAATAAAATAAAATAAAGCGGTAAATAAATAAAATGTCCTAATTATCTATTACAAACCGGAAGCAGATACATCAATATGGATAAAATAAATAAAGCGCGACGCGAAGTTAAATCAGATGCAAGATTAGGGTTTTGACCCTTTTTAAAGAAAATGTCCATTTTTGTTGTTTTTATTTAAGAAAAGAAATTAAATTCTAAATTAAATAACTAAATTAATTATTAAATAAATTAATGAAAGAAAAATAATTAATGACATATTTTTTGGAGTTTTTGATTATTTAAGAAAGAAAATAATTAAATTAGTATTTAAAACCTAATTAAGTCTAATTAATTTTAAATATTTACAAAAATAAATTAAAGTTTCCTAGAATTAAAAACCTAAATTAATTAGTTAGTATTTATTTAAAAAAAAGAATTCTGAAATTTATGGGATAAAAATATTTTGATGATTTTTGATAAAAAGGAAAAATTATGATTGGTTAGTAATTAATTAAAATGAAATAATTAAATAAAATAAAATAAAATAAATAAATAAAAAGTAGAAGAAATGGGCCTGATTAGGAGGTGTTGGAAGCAATTTCCTTGGTCCATTAAGCTAGCTCGTTTGACCCTTTGGGATCCAGTGTGGGCGCGTTGACTTGGCTTTAGGTGGACCTCCAACATGGACCACCAGATCTGGCCCTTTGGCCATCTGGCGCTTGGATATGTGAGGGAGTATGGCATGCGCATTGGAAAACCTGAAAACAAATAATATTGGGAAAGAGGGGGACCTGGGATTCGAACCCAGGTCCTGAAGGAGAATACACCATTCGCTTGCCACCACACCATGTTGCTTTGTTTGTTAATACAATATGAATTAATGATAATATAATAAAGCAAAATTCATTGGTCAGAAAAATAAAAAAAGGCGCGTAATATTTGAACCGGCCAATAGATGGATGACACGAGTTCATCCCTGTCCTATAATTCCTGCAATTTTTACCTGTGGATTTTCATCAGCAGCTAAAGTCGTAGCCTCATTCCAAAATTCTTCTCCGGCCATGAAAATGAATTCTAAGGCTAGGGTTGTGTTCGTCTCACCCTCCTGGATGCAACCATGTCCAACATGTGTCTCAATTTTACCTGAAACGAAAACTCCCAAAAACGCGAACCAAACCCTAACAATGGTGGTTTTCTATACAAGCCAGATAAACGCAATTGATTATTATGAAAAGCTTGCAAATGATATGAGGGTTAAAAATATGCAATTATTTCATGAAAACAATGTCTAATTTCTGAGATATGAAATCAAGAACAGGGGTAACATGCGTGAGACTTACAGTGCGTATTAGGGCCTGGGAATGCCAAGTTTGGATTGGGATAGCTTGTGTGCGTTGCCAAGAAGCGATTGGGATACGTCTCCACTCTTGAAAATGCCTCTAACCTTGATTTCAATCTCAAGCTTTTTTGTGATTTTTCAAGTTTTTGTTCTGCCTCTTCCAGTGATCTCTCACCCTATTTTTCGTGCCTCTAGCTTGCTTGTGTATTGTGCATTGGATTAGGGTGAAAAACTTGGTCCAAATCTCTCTGTATTGATGATTGCATATTTAATTTGATCTTCCATTAAAACCTTTCCAAATTTGATCCAAATCATATATTCTTGTGCATAAAGACCTTGATATGAATTCAATTGTCATGATAGCTGTATTTGGAGCCTGAAATAACCAAAAAATCATGTGTTATCAATGCCTTAGATTTTATGTGATTTTATTTGATTTAAAATGAATTAATTCAAATAAAAATCAAATTAAATAATAAAAATGAGATATGGATACATGGCCAGGGCTAGAGCACGTGGGCAATAATGCAAACTCAAATCAAGTGAAAAAGAATGGGCCCATTTGGCAAAATTTGAAGTTTTGGGGATAGTTGACTTTTGGCAATTTTGCAAAAAAGTCCAACTTCAACAATGTATAACTTCTTTAATTTTGAACTTTTGGAGGTGTTCTTGGACTTTTTAGAAAGCTTGATATGTCCTCTGATCAACCCTTTTGGTCTCATATCATTTTGATATTCCATGCTCAAGTTAGAAGCTTTGACAAAAAAGGTGTTTTTGTTGACTTTTCAAAATGACTTATAATGTCCAAATTCATAACTTCTTGTGAGTGCATTTCTTGAACTTGGGGTGTGAAGATGGATTGTATGGAATTGCATCCTCTTAAAAACTAGCTTTGTATGGGTCATTTCTCATAAATTATGAGAATGTTATGCTTGGTCAAAGTTGAGTTGACTTTTCCTACAAAACCCTAATTTAGCAACTTTTGAATCTTGATGAATCTTGAGCAATCCTTGATGAATCATGATCAACCCTTGATAAAATGATGAAATATCCTTCAAAATGAGAATGTTGACAAAAAATATTGAAGTTTGACTGTATGTAGGTCACAGTTGACTTTTGCCCTAACATAGTCGATTTTTGGGCCTTTGAGCAATTGACTGAGCAAACTTCCTCTGCAAGGCCTGAAATTTGACATGGGTGATCTTGAGGACATATTAGGACATTTGGGAACACTTGGGGTCATTTGGACTCAAAGATCTTGATGCAACACAAAACCCTAATTTGGGGTAGACTGCCTTAGGAGATAGCTTGTCTGACCCACTCTTGAGCAACCTTGGGCAACTTGGAGATTTTTCTTGCAATGCTTTGAGAAATATGGGAGGGCAAATTTTGGGGTACAACAGCTGCCCCTATTCAATCTTCTTAAACCCGAGGATGTAGATTGGCTTTCATTCCTTTCGTGATCCGAAGGTGGAAGATGATTGAACACTAGAGTGCCCGGAAATTTGCACTCGCATGAAGTGGTATCAGCCTTGTGATGTCGGGAATGGGCTTACAGATGCCATTTGGAAATTGGTGACGGGGGATGGGCTTAAAGATGTCATCTAAAGGAGTGTCGATCGCATAAGAGATTCCTTAGCGAGAGCTTGTATACCTGTCGTTGTGGAAGATTCCGCTGGGGAAGTCTGATCTTTGTTCGAGATTTAGGAACTTGCTTGTACTTCAATTGAGAGAACATCTCTGCTGAGTTTTAAGAACTTGTCCATAATTCAACTAGGGGGGAAACATCTTCGTGGAGATTTAAGAACTCGCCCGTAATTCAACTGAGAAAACTCTGCTGAGATTTAGGAATTGTCTGTAATTCAACGGAGGAACTTCGTCGAGATTTAGGACTTTATCTGTAATTCAACTAAGGATAACTCTGTTGAGATTTAAGAACTCGTCAATAATTCGACTAAGGGAAACATCTTCATCGAGATTTAAGAACTTGCCCGTAATTCAACTGAGAAACTCTGCTGAGATTTAGGAACTCGTCTGTAATTCGACAGAGGAATTTGTCGAGATTTAGGACCTTGTCTGTAATTCAACTGAGGATAATTCTATTGAGATTTAAGAACTTGTCAGTAATTCGACTTTGGGAAACATCTTCATCGAGATTTAAGAACCTGCCCGTAATTCAACTGAGAAACTCTGCTGAGATTTAGGAACTCGTCTGTAATTCGACGGAGGAATTTGTCGAGATTTAGGACCTTGTCTGTAATTCAACTGAGGATAATTCTGTTGAGATTTAAGAACTTGTCAGTAATTCGACTTTGGGAAACATCTTCATCGAGATTTAAGAACTTGCTCGTAATTCAACTAAGAAACTCTGCTGAGATTTAGGAACTTGTATGTAATTCGACGGAGGAACTTTGTCGAGATTTAGGACCTTGTCTGTAATTCAACTGAGAAAAACTCTGTTGAGATTTAAGAACTTGTCAGTAATTCAACTTGGGGAAACATCTTCATCGAGATTTAAGAACTCGTCCGTAATTCAACTGAGAAAACTCTACTGAGATTTAGGAACTCGTCTGTAATTCGACGGAGGAATTTGTCGAGATTTAGGACCTTATATGTAATTCAACTGAGAAAAACTCTGTTGAGATTTAAGAATTTGTCAGTAATTCGACTGGAGATAAAAGCTTCATAGCTTTGAATTTTATGAGAATTTAACCGCACCCTTCCTGAAAGGTAAAGGTCAGTTCTATGTAATGCATGATATGTATCAGGCGATGATGTTCTCAAAATAAATGAGATTGTGATTGTATGATGCGTATATGCATGTGTCATGATGTATGGAAATGTAATGTTTTTAGCTGGGGAAAATAAATCCCGGATAGCTGCTGGAGAAAAGAGTTGAATTCTTCGTTTCCGCTGGGGATAGCGAATGAAGATGATTGTGAGAATAAACATGCAAGAGAGGAAAACTCTGTTGGGGAATAAACTGATGGGGAGATTACTTTGTGGGGAAGAGATTATTTGTAGAGGATTCCACCGATAAATTCCGCTGGGGATGAATTACCGTTGCTGGTGATACTGAATCCTGTTGGGGATTGAATTCTGGCTTGTGAAAGGAAAGAACTTCGCTGGGGATGATCTTTCAGTCGCGACTTCATTGGGGATAACCTTTTAGGCTCTACTGGGGACAATCTTCCAGAGTCTACTAGGGATGATTCTCCATACTCCACTGGGGAAGCTTTTTCAGACTACGCTGAGGAGAATTTTCAAACTCCACTGGGGATATTTTGTACTCTGCCGGGGAATATTCTTATACTACATTGGGGAATATTAAGACCTTTCAATGCTCATGGTAGATAAACTCTGCTTGGGGAGAGTATTACCGATTCATTCACAGTTGCAAGTCTCAACTGGGGAGAGCTATCATTACTGTCTTCTCTTACTCTGCGGAGAGTGAAAGTACCTTAGCCATATTCTTCAGCTAAATCTACCTTTGTACCTGGTGGACAGAGCAACCGTATAGTTTGGACATCTCTCGTTTGCCCCTGTTTCTGATATTACAAGTAATCGTCTTTTGTTTCGCATGTAAATATTCATGAGCAGCAATTAATGTCAAATGCATATATCAAAAATGAACATCGGACGTTCTTTGCAAAACAAAACAGATAAAGGAAAAACAATTTGAAATTTCTCTGAAAATGAGTTGTATTGATTTTGAAGTTTTTGGCCTGAAAATAGGCGTTTTTGTACAAGAGGCTGACGTCCTAGTAAGAGAACGTCGCCGAATAATAGAATTACACAATCTGTGAAAATACAAAGAAAACAGCTATGTGAATAATCCCACTAGGTTCCAACTCTGCTATTGCCCTTATATCCTCGAGCATCTCATCACTTTGCTACTTGGTTGAAGGTAGATCAGATTGACTAGTGTCGTCGGAGCTTGATAGTCGATACCGAAGTCTGGTTGCAAGGTGATCCAATGAGACATAGTGTTACGCTTTGATCCCTAATTTTTGCCTGGACCGCCCTTTCGGGTTTTCAGTCCACCGGGATACCCTTTTTTGCCCAAGTCGCCCTTTCGGGTTTTCAACTTGCCGGGTGTACAGATTTTTTCATTTTCATCCCTTATTTTTGCCCGAATCCTTTTGGTTCGCCGGGAAGCCCTTATTTTTGCCTAGCCAGTCGACCTAGCGGGTCTTTGATTATGCGTAGTATTTTTTCACTATGTCTGCATTGACGGGGTGAGGAAGGTCGTCACCATCCATGGTGGTTAGAATCATAGCTCCTCATGAGAAAATGTTCTTAACCATAAATGACCCTTCGTAAGTAGGGGTCCATTTGCCCCTGGGATCACCTTGTGGTAGTATGATGCGCTTGATAATCAGGTCCCCAACTTGATACTCTTGTCGTCTAACTTTCTTGTTAAATGCCTTGATCATCAGTTTTTGATACTTCTGACCATGACAAATAGTAGTAAGTCTCTTTTTGTCGATTAAGTTCAGCTGGTCAAGCCGGGTCTGAACCCAGTCATCTTCGCTCAAACCTGCATCCTTCATAATTCGAAGAGAGGGTATCTGAACTTCAATGGGCAAGACGGCCTTCATGCCATAAACCAAGGAATGAGGTGTTTCCCCTGTTGACGTCCACGCTGAAGTACAATACACATGAAGAGAAAATGGTAACATCTCATGCCTGTCTTTGTATGTCACCGTCATCTTCTGCACAATCTTCTTAATGTTCTTATTAGCCGCTTCTACAACCCCATTCATCTTCGGCCGGTAAGGAGAAGAGTTGTGATGTTGTATCTTGAACTGCTTACAGAGCTCGGTGATCATCTTATTGTTGAGATTTGTACCATTGTCCGTAATGATCCTCTCTGGTACACCATATCGACAGATCAGATTGTGCCGAATGAATCGTGCCACGACGTTCTTGGTCATTGTAGCAAAGAAAGCTGCCTCAACCCACTTCGTAAAGTAATCAATTGCTACCAGGATGAAATGATGCCCGTTGGATGTTGTAGGTCTGATCTCGCCGATCATGTCGATGCCCCATATTGCAAAAGGCCACGAAGTTGTCAAGACGTTCAGAGGTACTGGAGGTATGTGCACCTTATCAGCATAAAATTGGCATTTATGACAGGTCCGAGAATGTTGATAACAGTCGGCTTCCATTGTGGACCAAAAATATCCTGCCCGTAGGATTTTCTTTGCCATGGTGTGTCCACTGGAATAAGTTCCGAAAGTAACTTCATGTAACTCTGCCATGATCCTTTCTGCCTCGTTCTTATCCACACATCGCTGTAAGGTTGAATCATGGTTACACTTGTAAAGAATGCCATTGCTGATGAAGAACTTCGCCGCGAACCTCCTCAAAAACTTCTTGTCATTAACAGATGCACCCTCGGGGTATTCCTGAGCCTCAAGATACCTCTTCACCTCATGAAACCAGGGTTTACCTGTTGCCTCTTCAGTCTCAATATCACAACAATGTGCAGGTTCGTCCAACCTCTCAATGGTAATCTAGGGAGCTTCATTATCCCATCTGACCTTAAACATAGAAGACATCGTAGCTAGTGCGTCCGCCAACTGATTCTCCTCTCTAGGGAAGTGTTCAAAGGTTATCTCCTCGAAGTGTGGAAGCAATGTCAATACGTACTCCTTGTAAGGAATAAGATTAGGGTGTTTCATATCCCACTCGCCTTTGATCTGACTGATCACGAGAGCGGAATCTCCGAAAACACTTAGAAACTTAATCCTTAGGTCTATAGCTGCTCGAAGACCCATGATGCACGCTTCATACTCTGCCATGTTGTTGGTGCAGTTGAAACATAGTCGGGCGGTGAATGGAGTATGAGAGCCTTTAGGAGATATGATCACGGCCCCAATGCCATTACCTAAAGCGTTTGAAGCTCCATCAAAGTACATAGACCATCGGGATCATTCCTCAGGTCCTTCATCCGGTCCAGGTTCTTCACAGTCAGTCACTATCATGATATTCTCATCCGGAAATTCAAAGTTCATAGACTGGTAATCATCCACTGCCTAATGTTCCAAATGGTCTGCCAACACACTTCCCTTGATTGCCTTTTGGGTTGTATTTTGGATGTCATACTCAATCAAGATCATCTGCCATCTTGCTATTCTTCCGGACAAGGCAGGCTTTTCGAAGATATACTTGATTGGATCCATCTTTGATATCAATAGAGTAGTGTGAGTTAGCATATACTGTCTCAGCCGACGAGCAGCCCATGCCAAAGCGCAGCAAGTTTTCTCGAGTAGTGAGTATCGGGTCTCACAGTCGATAAACTTTTTGCTAAGGTAATAAATAGCATGCTCTTTTCGGCCAGACTCGTCATGCTGCCCCAGCACGCACCCCATTGAGTTGTCGAGTACTGTCAAGTATAAGATCAAAGGTCTCCCTTCAACTGGAGGCATCAGAATAGGAGGCTCTTGGAGATATTCTTTGATCCTTTCGAAAGCGGCCTGACATTCATCGTTCCATCTTACCACTTGATCTTTCTTCAGTAATTTGAAGATTGGCTCACAAGTAGCAGTCAGGTGCGAGATGAATTGGGTAATGTAGTTCAGACGTCCCAGAAAGCCTCTGACTTCTTTTTCTGTTTGGGGAGCTGGCATTTCCTGTATAGCCTTCACCTTTGCAGGATCCACTTGAATACCTTTATCACTCACGACGAAACCCAACAACTTACCAGATCTTACCCCGAAGGTGCACTTGTTCAGGTTTAACCTCAGCTTATACAACTTCAACCTGTCAAATAACTTCTGAAGGTGGTCAAGACGTTCTTCCTCAGTTTGGGATCTGACAATCATATCATCGACGTATACCTCAATCTTATGATGGATAATGTCATGGAACAAAGCGACCATGCCGCACTAGTATGTTGCCCCAGCATTCTTCAATCCGAAAGGCATGACCTTGTAGCAAAAGGTACCCCATTGAGTAACAAAGGTTGTCTTCTCCATGTCTTCGGGAGCCATTTTAATCTGATTATAACCGGAGAAACCATCCATAAAAGAGAAGACCTTATGCTGAGCAGTGTTGTCAACCAGAACGTCGATATGAGGCAGAGGGAAATCATCCTTGGGACTTGCCCTGTTCAGATCCCTATAGTCAACATACATTCGAACTTTACCATCCTTCTTCGGCATAAGAACCACATTGGCCACCCACTGTGGGTAAGAAGTAACTGCTAGAAAACCGGCGTCAAACTATTTCATAACTTCAGCCTTGATTTTCTCAGACATCTCTGGGCGCATTCGGCGGACCTTCTGTTTTACTGGAGGACAGTCTTCCTTGGTAGGCAATCGGTAAACCATAATATCGGTATCCAACCCAGGCATATCTTCATAAGACCAGGCAAAGATCTCAACATAGTCACGCATCATCTGAATCAAGCGTTGCTTAACACCAGCTTCCAGATTTGCACCGATCTTGACCTCTTTCTTGTCTAACTCTGTACCCAGATTCATTGTTTCCACTGGCTCTTCATGCGGCTGTATGGCCCTCTCTTCTTGAAGTAACAGTCTAGCAAGTTCACCAGGCACTTCGCAATCGTCCTCACCTTCGTACTCGGCTTGGTTGATCGAACTTTCGAAGTCATAACTGGCAGTAGCAGAGTCGTTATCAGTGGGATCCGGAGTGGATATAGACCTGTATATGTGAGTGTGTGTAAAATAGCTGTTTTTGCAAGATAAAAAAGAAAAACAAGGAGCACAAAATTTGAAATGCAAGAAACGTCCAATGCTTTTATTAATGATATATGAAAATGACACATAAAGCCCTCACAAACAAAGCCACGGTGCCCTGGGTAAGACACCGGGCCGTAAAGTTAAAAATTGTTTGTTACAAAATCAAAACAAGAGTCTCAGTACTGGGTAATAACAGAAACGAGCATAGAATCCTTTGTCGTCCAATTGCTTAGTCCACCATCAGCAGTCGGGTATATCCAGCTGTCAATATCAAACTCTTCATCATCGTCTTCAATAGTATTCACTCATGCGTCATGTTTGGGCATAGGTGCCGTTATGACATTAGGATTTTCCGGCGCTTCAAACTAAATTTCCTTAGCATCAATCAGATCATGTACTTTATTCTTCAAGACCCAGCAATCATTTGTATCATGCCCCGGGCTATCGGAATGAAAAGCACAACGGGTGTTCAGATTATACATGGGTGATGTTGTATTGGGATTCTTCGGGGCTTCCTTCGGAATCACCAAGTTGGTCTTTAACAACTGCGGCAGAATCTGAGATAGGGTCATATGGAGCTGAGTGAACTGTCTTCGCGACCTCTCGACTCTTGGATGATTATTGCGCTGAGGAGCAATAACATGTCTAGATATAACCACCGCATTGACTGCTTGGCGGCGTTCAGGTCTGTTATGGCTCTTTGTGCTGTAAACTGCGCTTGATTCCTTCTTAAAAGGCTTCTTTTTGGTGCTTGACGAAGCACCCTTCTGTATCTCACCGATCTTGATACCGGCTTCAACTCTTTCTCCGGTCATAATCAGCTCAGTAAACCCGGACGATGAACTTCCAATCAGATGCTTGAAATACGGACCGGACAAGGTCCCCAGAAACATATCTACTAACTCCCTGTCAGCCAACGGGGGTTGTACTCTTCCAGCAAGGTCCCTCCACTTCTGAGCGTAGTCTTTGAAAACTTCACTCGCACCCATAGACATACCCTGAAGTTTGGTACGCGTGGGAGCAAGGTCGGCATTGTATTGGTACTGCTTGTAGAAAGCAGCAGCAAGGTCTTCCCAATTACGGATACTAGCTCCTTCCAACTGGTAAAACCATTCAAGTTGAGTCCCTGAAAGACTATCTTGAAAGAAGTGGATCCAGAGGTTCTTGTCGGCGGTGTATGGCTGGATCTTTCTAACATACGAGCGGAGGTGCAGCTTTGGACAGGAGACCCTGTCGTATTTAGCAAAGGCTGGTGCTTTATACTTGTGGGGAATCACCAACCCAAATGACAAACCCATATCATCAAAGTCCAATCCAGGGACCTTCTGGATCTCCATCACACTTAATCGGTCTTTAAGTTGTTTATATCTATCCTCAGCCAGAGGATACTGGTCTTCGTCAAAGTCAGTCTCGTTGTCAGAAACCACAGGGCTAGGGGCCCTCCTTTCTTCTTGGTTTTCTCCCCCTCCAGATGAGTGAGTCAAATCAACCTCTTCTCGCAACTTGTTTCTGAATCTACAACCCATATTCAGTAGGACCGTCTTCTTCTTCTTCTTCTTATCCTTCAGGATAAGAGTCTTCAGATCTTGCTGACCCTTAGCCAAGTTCATGAACATTTCCTAGAATTGAGCGTTTTGAGCTTGTAGAGCCTTGATAGCTTGATCAGTTGATGTTTCAGCAGACATGATGTGCTGAAATAAACAGCGAAGAAGATAAGAGACCTGTAATGGGTACCTGTGATGAGGTGCATGGAATGAAATGCGTATGATATGATTTCAAAGACGTCGAGAGATTCAAATTCGTAAACCAAAATGAAACACACTTTTATTAGATAAACTTGAATTCAATGTTCAATAGATGCCTTTAAGGCGTTACAAGAAAGAAATACTGAAAAATAAATCAAAGCTAGAAATAACAAAAGACATCAGCGTTCCCATGGCTGTTTCCCTTTGGTGCTGACATAGTCGTTGAGGATCTGCTCATTCTCCAGCTGTCTTATCAACTTCAGGATCTTCCGCTCTTGTTCGTGATACTTTTCTCTGTAAGTATCTCGCTCTTCTCTTAGCTGCATCCAAGACCTCTTTAGTGCCCCAATGTCAGTAGGCATGTATGGGTGGAGGATGGTAGGTGGAACCCCTTCTTCATCAGCAACCTCAACAATCACAGGAAAGACAGCTTCGTACGACATTCCCAGCTTTTGGGCACGGATTCGAACCCACCGGAGATACGGTTCCATCAGAAGAGAGGTCTTCATCCCTAACTCGTGCGGATTAGACATGTGTACCCTATCCCAAGATCGTATGAACCTGCGGCGATGCTCGTCACTATCCCCTTAGAAGTCAAAGACAATGCTCGACATTAGCAAATCATGAGGTCCGTCCCTCCTAGCTCGCCCAAACTAACGTAAGGCCAGACAAGGATTATAGGTGATCCCTCCTCGAACTCCAAGTAGTGGAACATTGGGGTATTCCCCACATCGATCAATAATAGCCATTTCTTCCATGTCCTTAGCACTCCAGATGATGTCATTATGAGAGAGAGACATAATCATGTAGGCCTAACCCATGCCTTCCTTGTTCTTTAAAACTGATTTGGGGAGGTGAGAAATAAACCACCTCGCCAGCAATGGTGCACAACACATAAGGGTCCCCCGTTTCCGAGCAGTACGGGCATAAAGAGAGTGCAGAATGTCACCCAAAAGAGTGGGTACCGGATTACGGGAAATGAAGATCTTCACCGCATTCACGTCGACAAAGGAATACAAATTAAGAAACAACACCAAACCATAAATGAGAAGAGCCAGAATGTCTTCAAATGCCTGAAAGTCTAGACTGTCCCAGAACTAATTAGCCCGATCAACCAAGAACTTAGCCAAGAAGCCTTTTGTCCCACTTCGAGTCTCCCAGTTTGACATTACCTCAACCTTTGTCAGATGGAGGGCTGAAGCAATCTCTTCCGGCCTAAGGACTTTCTCCCAACTTGTAAATGGGGTCTACTCCAGAATAGAGATACCAAGTAGATCAGAGAACTCTTCCAAGGTAGGGACCAACTGGTAGTCCAGAAAAGTAAAGCAGTGGTACAGTGGATCAAAGAACTGGCACAGAACACTCATCATCTGTTCATCCGGCTTGGAAGTGACCAAACCAAGGAGGTGACCATGTCTTCTGATAAAGGAGGAAGTATCCGACACTTTGGAAACCAAATCTCTAAGCTGAGTAGGAACCTGGACAAAGCTGATCCGAATAGTGTTTCTACGCATAGGTACCATGACCTACTAAACAGAACAAAGATGAATCCCCTCTGTCTTTGAAATGGGTTAGTCCAATGCAATATGCATGCAATGTCATGATGCATGATGTTATGATAGAAACACATCACAAGTATTCACAAATAGCAAACATGGTAAGGGCAAACAAGTCACACAGATAACCCTTAGATTTCAGGCTGGTAAGGAGTTTAGGTATTACCCTCTTTCAATTTAGTTGGTTCAAACCTGTCCTAGTAATAGTAACCGGGTTCTAGAGGATCTCAATATCACTGACCACCCTCGATCGGTCATAATTCCAGTTTGGCAACCTTTTCTTGCAGCCAGAATCATCGCAAGAGTTTGGTCTCAATGAGTGTAGCATACTGCTACTGTTCTATGGCCAAGTTGGTCAATTATAGGTGCTAAGGTCAGTTGGTGCTTAATGACCCCTTAGAAGACCCATATTCTCCTCGTTGCGCCACAAGGGATATCGGTACAAACTAAAGTGCCACACCAACGTAGCTACTGCTTCAACTGTATCGGTCTACGCCGTACAGTTCTCTCATAGTTTATTGCTATTTACCTAAAGGGTGTCCCCCAGATCCGGGTTAGGATCTATAGTAACTCCGATTCAAACCTACAAATATAAAGCATACAAATCAAGCAATTGAAAACATTATGATGAACTATTCCTAAGGTACACCCCACTTATATTATCCCCAGTAGAGTCGCCAGTTCTGTGATACGGTGGAAGAACTAACTGTTTTTTGGAATGTTGGTTTGCGTTTTGCATTTGTTTTTGAAAAATGTCACGGTAAGCAAGAGTCTCCACCGACTTTTATTTTATCCAACAAGGAAAGGAAAAAAGCACAGAAAAATTCCTTTTTCGAGATATTTCTCGGGTTCGGGGGGTAGATTATAGAAAGGGAAGGTGTTAGCACCCTTTCTATCCGTAGTTATCTACGGGCTCTTAGGTACTTGCTCATCATTTTCAAAATTTGTTTTCTTTGCGTTTGTGAGTTTGAAAAAGTTTTTGTTTAAAACTTCGATTTAACTCTTGCTTCTGTCCTCAAGAGTGTAATGAAGTGTTTTGAAAACTTTGTTTGAAAAGTGTAAGTGTGAAGAGTTTTATTTTGAAAGAGCAAGTATCCAAGAACCATCTACCTACTCGAAAAAGGAATCGTTCTATGCTAATTTCCTCTAGACAATGTTATCCCACTATTAATGAGTAGGTAGCACCGTCGTTGGAGTTTTGAGGGTCAATTCGAAAGGAACGTACGGTCACTAAAGCAATGTTAGGATGTCTTAGTAATAACCCTAATGTCTTAGATCAATTATTCGAGGCAACAATATCCGAGGCAACTATGATATTTTAGACAAGAGGACGACCACTAAAACGATCTATACTCAATGACCGTGTATGAAGGCAACCAAGTGGGATGTACCCTAAGAGTGCGCATGTGCGAGTGTGTCGTTTTCAGTTATTTTTTATCTTTGCACATGTTAAGGGTGATCTAATTTGATTTTAAGATTAAGCATTTAGTCATGTCATGCAAACCCTATTATCAAACATCTAGCAGTTATAATTTGTAGAAATTAAAGGTGTGGAAATTAAATTACAAGGCGTCGGGTATTTACATCGCCAAAAGCAACCCTTTGAAAATAAAATAAAATAAAGTGGTAAAATAATTAAATGTCCTAATTAATTATTCTATTACATACCGGAAGCAGATACATCAATATGGGTAAAAAATAAATAAAGCGTGACGCGAAGTTAAATCGAACGTGAATTAGGGTTTTGACCCTTTTGAAAGAAAATGTTTTTTTTATTGTTTTTATTTAAGAAAAGAAATTAAATTCTAAATTAAATTCTAAATTAGAAATTAAATGAATTAAATGAAAAATAATTAAAGACATATTTTTGGGGTTTTTATTATTTTAAGAAAGAAAATAAAATAATTAAATTAGTAGTTAAAACCTGATTAAATCTAATTAATTTTATTTATTTACAAAATAAGTTAAAGTTTACTAGAATTAAAAACCTAATTAATTAATTAGTGTTTATTAATAAAAATAAAATTCTGAATTAAAAAAAAATTATTTTTTGTGTTTTTTAATAAAAAGAAAAAAATGTTATTGGTTTGAAATTAATTAAAATAAAAATAAAGTAATTAAATAAATAAACAAAATATAAAGAAAAGAGAGAGTGGGCCTGATTTTGAAGGGTGTAAGTAGCAATTCTGTAGGCCCATTAGAAGCTGGTCTGTTTGACCTTTGAGATTCCCTGTATGTGCGTTGACTTGCTTAGGATGGATCTTCAATCACTGACCATCAGATCTGGCCATTGGCCATCTGGCATGTTGAGGAGTGAGGCGCATGGTGGGCTGTGGATTCATGTATGCACTAGTTCTCCAGAAAAACAACAAGAAAAGGCAAATTGCTGGAGGCAGAGATCGAATCCCTGACCTCCAGCCTTGGAACGCCTTAAGACTTGAGTGGCTACCACTGCATCACGTTGCTTTGTTTGTTATAATAATAATAACACAATATAATATATAGAAACAAAGTATATGGCCTGAAATAAAAAAACACGCAAAATATTTGAATGACCCAATGGATGGTTGACACGAGTTCATCCCCTTCCTCAAAACCCTGTAAATTTACCTGCGAATTTTCATCCGCAACTAAAAACGCAGCATCATTAAAAAATCCTCCTCATGCTTTGAAAATAATTTCTAAGGCTATGGTTGAGTTCGTCTCAACCCCTTGGACGCAACCATGTCCATCATGTAGCTCAATTTCACCTGAAACGAAAACTCCCAAAAACTTCCAAAAAACCCTAACTATGGTGGTTTGCAATACAGGTTAGATAAATGAAATTAAATGATGCCAAAAGCTTGCAAATGTTCTTGTGATCACAAATATGCCATTATTTTACTCAATGGATGCCAAAATAATAATTTACGATTTCAAGAAGGAAGCGAATCTGTGATGTACTTACAGTGCTTTAGGATGCTTGAAAACATGTGGTTAGGATTGTATTAGCTTATGGAGATGGCCATCAATCGATTGAGACAACTCTCAAGTCCTGAAAATGTCTCCAACCTTGATTTCGATCTCCCACTTTTTTTAATGATTTTTGCAACTTTTGTTCTACCTCCTCAAGTGATTTCTAACCCTTATTTTCGTGCCTCTAGATTCCTTATGTATTGCACATTGGATTAGGTTAACAAGCTTTATCCAAATCTCTCCATATTGATGATTGCATATTTGATTTGCTCTTCCATGAAAACCTTTCCAAATTAGATCCAAATCATATATTCTTGTGCATAAAGACCTTGATACGAATTCAATTGCCATGATAGCTATATTTGGAGCACATGGCTGGAGCTAGGGCACGTGGGCAATAATGCAAACTCAAATCAAGTGGAAAAGAATGGGCCCATTTGGCAAATTTTGAAGTTTTGGGGATAGTTGACTTTTGGCAATTTTGCAAAACAGTCCAACTTCAACAATGCATAACTTCTTCAATTTTGAACTTTTGGAAGTGTTCTTAGACTTTTTATAAAGCTTGAGATGTCCTCTAACCAACCCTTTTATTATTACCTCATTTTTATATTCCATTCTCAAGTTAGAAGCTTTGGCAAAAAAAGGTGTTTTTGTTGACTTTTCAAAATGACCTATAATGTCCAAATTCATAACTTCTTGTGAGTGCATTTTTTGATCTTTGGATATGAATATGGATTGTTGGGAATTGCATCCTATTCAAAATGAGCTTTGGATGGGTCATTTATCATAAAGTATGAGAAAGTTATGCTTGGTCAAAGTTGAGTTGACTTTTCCTACAAAACCCTAATTTAGCAACTTTTGGATCTTGATGAATTTTGAGAAATCCTTGATGAGTCATGATCAACCATTAATAAAATGATGAAATATACTTCAAAATGAGAATGTTGACAAAAAATCTTGAAGTTTGACTGTTTGTAGGTCACAGTTGACTTTTGCCCTAACACAGTCAATTTTTGGACCTTTGAGCAATTGACTGAGCAAACTTTCTCTGCAAGGCTTGAAACTTGACATGGATGATCTTGAGAACATATTAGGAAACTGGGGAGCACTTGAGGTCATTTAGACTCAAGGATCTTGATGCAATGCCAAACCCTAATTTGCGATACACTGCCTTAGGAGAGAGCTTGTCTGACCAACTCTTGAGCAACCTTGAGCAACTTGGAGATTTTCCTTGCAATGTTTTGAGAAATATGGGAGGGAAAATTTTGGGGTACAACACATTGGTTCTAACACATGTACTCAAATGAAGTTGGTTGTATTGTATTAACTGAAATTAGATCTAATGTAATTTCTCTTCTTGTACTTGAATCGTTATTTTCTATGAAATGAAAATTGACATAAGTCTACTCTAAATATATGTACTTTAATCGTTACTTTATCTGTAATTATGGTATACTAAAAAATTGTCAGATGACTATTACCATAATTTTCCAATGTTGTGTACTAAAATTTTATCATAATTTGGCCATAAACAAAAGCTTAAAATGTTTGGGCATTTCACAAACATGTAATAACTTGTAACTATAATTTTCAAACATGTAATAACTTGTAACCATTTCACAAAACATAGCAGTCTAATTTTTACATAAAAATGCACCTTAATGTTTGGGCATTTCACAAAACATAGCAGTCTAATTTTTACATAAAAATGCACCTTAATGTTTGGGCATTTCACAAAACATAGCAGCCTAACTTTTACATGAAAATTCACCTTAATGTTTGGGCATTTCACAAAACATAGTAGCCACATTACAGTTTAGCAGCATAATAAACTACCAGCATAACAACTTAAACATGACCCAAAGTGTTTTGGTCATTACAAAAGAGACAACAAACAACACAAAACAAATAGCAACATAATAGGGTGATTATTCTTGGGTTGATGGTGGTGCTTGTGATCCTCTTGTAACTACCATTTGTCCAGCCACTTTGTCAACCTTTTTTCCGTCATTTTATTGCCACCTTTATGAATCGCTTTCTCTGCTTCTCTCTTCCCTTTACACATTCGCTTGTTATGGCCAAAGCCACTGCATTTCTTGCACTTGGCAGTTTGAGGACTTCTAGGCAGTGTATTTCTTGTTCTTCGTTCATGATTTTCCTTGTTGCGATTCTTCTTTGGACGATTGATAGACCTCCTCGTGACTAGAGGGTTGACTGGGTTAGTAACATTAACAGGCCATAGTTGTGGGCTATTAGTTGGTATAACGATATGGCCATAAGTAGCCAACACAGTAGACTTCCCATTCATATAAAAACTATGTATTAGTAAGTTAACAGTTTATGACTAATTAACATAATATGATAAGTAATGTAACCTATAGAACAATGAAACAAAATCTTCGGGCTCTTTCTTAGCATACCATATGCAAGCGATAGCATGGCAACATGGGATTCCGGTTAAATCCCACCTCCTACCACCATACTTCTTTTTGCAGCAAGTTAACAAAATATGTCTCAACACCATTTGAAACCCAAAAAATAACAAATCTATAATCGAAATGTCATGTCACAATCCACTCTTCTGCTGCCCTCTTTGTTTTTTCCAATACTTTTTGAACGTTGGGACTTATTACACCATCGTACCTATGTAATTTCTCCTTTTGAGTTGAAATTCTAACTGTTATGTAATGTTTGATTCCCTCTAGCAGTAAAATGATTGGCTTGTCTCTATACTCCAATATCGCTCGATTAAAAGCTTCACACATGTTGTTGACTTACAAATTGCACGGTGTGTTTGTCTTGAAATGCGATCTACTCCAACATGCAGCATGTACAAACATCATGTCTTTCCAAGCATTCTCATTGAGCTCTTTCATCAAGTTCATTGCTCTTTTACATCCAGGTATTGTTGTGGCCCTAGCTACTCTCGATAAAGCTTCCTTCATGAGTATCCCAGGATATTTCTTCCTCCAATTGCCATACCAGTGTTTAACATATAACATATGTTCAACATGTTTGCTTGTCTCTAGAATAGGTGGTACCAGACCTTGGACATATGCAAGTGATATTTTAGGACATAAGATGACATATTTAAAGACATAATATATCAATAAAACCAACCTTCTATTGATTAGATATAAATCAGTAATCCATGTCTTGAATGGACTGCAAGTCTTCATGTAATAACTTAAGGAAACATTGCCAAGAGTCCTTTGTTTCAGCTTCCACTATGGCATAAGTGATTGGATAAATCCTGTTATTTCCATCCTTCTCAACAACACTTATTAACTGACCTCCAAATTCCCCTTTCAGAAAATAAGCGTCTAATCCAATTAAAGGCCTATAAGTGGTTGCAAATGCTGCCTTACATGCCTCTAAGAATACATATATTCTTTCAAACACAGGTCCAACATCTGAATCAACACACTTAATTTTAATTGTAGGATTTGGATTTGACTTAAACAACTCCTCAACATAACTCCTAAGATGGTTGAACTGTTCTCGACCGACACCTTGAATCAACTTTATAGCTTTTCTCTTGGCTATGTGAGCTTTATGGCTTAACAACTTCACACCCCATCTCTTAACACCTTCTGCAATCAGCCATTTATTCTTCATTTCAAGAGTGTGTCTTAGGGTATCCATAAATTTGCAAACTAACCATTGTGTTGTCGCTTGTCTATTCTTGGATGTCCTATGACAATTATGTCGATTAATGAAGCTAACAATTTGCCAAAATTGGTTGATAGACCTCATGCTAAACCTAATATGAAATGGACAACCTTTAATACATTTGGCAACCACTCACTTCTTGTCATTTTTCATGATTTTGAGACTCTTATTATTCTCCATAGAAACTCCTTTATGGCATTTTTTATTTGCTCTTTATCCTTGAACATCATCCCTACTTCAAGTTTATAGTTTTTTTAAAAGTTGGAAACCTCTCTATATCAACTTCAACATCACTATTTGGTGGAGTATGAAGCACATCTGAATCACAACTTTCATTATTAGAAATAACATTCATCCTTAAAGGTTTTTTTGTTGTAACTGTAGGGAGAATGGTCTGCCAATTAATAACAACATCTAGACCTAAATCCAACTCATCTAAGTCATCTTCTTACATATATGACAGGAAATCCGCATCCCAATCCCAATCCATTTTAGTAACAACCTCACCAACATACAACTTCACTGGGTTATCTACAAAATGTCCCTGATGATGTAATCTTAGTCTGCCAAGTTGGGTGTTGGATGGTCTGCAACAGAATATAACATGAAAGATTCACAAAAATTAAGGACCACTCACAGACATTACGAACCACAACATAGAAAAATCACATAAAGTAATCAATAAAGGCAACAAAACATAAAGAAATCAGGGATGGGACCACAACAACAACATAAATAAATTTGGGAAGGGACCATAACAACAAACAAATGAAATCTAGATGGGACCACAACATCAGACAAAAACGCTAACCTAAAACCATAACATAAACATAAAGAAGAGAGACGAACATAACAACACCTACCTTGTAACGTAGCTTGGGTTTTCCATTTTGGAGATGCGCAGAGAGAAAAAAGATTTGCAATGGCGATTTAGGGTTCTTTGGGAAATGAAATAGAGAAACGAACATATGCAGAGCTAGTTGTGTTCTTGTTTTGGGAAATGAATTTTGAGAAATTATATTTCCATTATGCATTTTAATTACTTCTGCAAATTAAAATGTTTAATAATTAAGTTAAAAATATATATTTCATTTTAAATGGACATTAAAACACGTGGAAATATAGTTGTACAAAGAGAAACTGACACATCATCAAAAATAATGTCATGTCATACAAAAACACACCCAGATTTGAAGGGGGACCAAAATTCAACTGAAAACTTAAAAAAAAAAAAGAGACTAAAATGGTGGATTTTGAAGTGGGGGACCAAAATCAAGAAAAAAAAAACTAAACAGGGGGACCAAAGTTGCAACTAAGCCTCTACTTTATTATACAAATCAAATTTTTCCTTAAATTAGTCCATATATTTTATATGTTTTAGATGTTGATGTTGGTTTTAGTGTGAAAATGATTTTGAGGTTGAATAGGAGGTTTCTCTAAGGAAGCCATTAGAGGTTTGTCCAAAATCAAATGAATTTGGTGGTCTGATGTTTGTAAATGTAAGTGCAATGGAGATTAGGTGTTAGAGATCTTCACCTTGTTAAATTGGTTTTGATGGGTGAATGGTGGTGAAGGATGATCTTAGAGGGCTCTGGTTTGTGGTGTGACGCTCTCTCTATGATGTATAGGCCTCAGGTCGCCTCCTTCATTATCAAGGTAGGTCATAAGGCTTTAAAGGTTCTTGGGCTTGGTGGAAAGGAGACTCTCTTTTTGGCTCAGGTCTTTATGTTTTTTTATTGGTTTATAGATGGAGTTTTGAGGAAGATGGACAATGTTTTACTTTTTTTTTGTAATATCCTTGATTGGAACAAGTTCTCTTGAAATTTTGGTTATCTATGATGTATCATATCTCGTTGCAGAAAGATAAAAAAGTGGGAATGTATCAACAACTTATTCTAGTCTTGCCCAAATAGGGCAAAACACTTTATCTATTAATTTGTAACGGCAGAAGTCATCGGGGCCATCTTGGTACAAGAAAATGATGTTACTCAAAATGTGTTTTACTTTACTAAGAAAAGTAATTTTCAAACTGGATTTAACATGAAGAGTGACAAAGTGGTTCGTCAAGATCTCTAAATTTGATATCACTTATTGACCAGGAAAAGCATTCAAATCCCAAACCTTGGCAGATTTCATTGCATAAACTACATCGAAAGAATTATACTCTCTTTCACAGTGGAAGATAATATTTGACAAGTCATCTAACATTAAGGGAAACAAGGATATGCTCATTCTAAAAAGTGGGTAAAATTTTAAGGTGGAATTCCTATCCAATTATCCACTTAAAGGAAAAAGATTACAATAAAATCGTAATTCATGAAACACTATCAACCCCCAACGTTAATCAGAAAATAAACTCCATAGAGGAAGCGGGTGAGGAAGAACGATCAGTCAATTGGATGACCCTCATTGTTAATTACATTGGAATGAAGGAGTTATTGAAAGATATAAAGGAGGTGCCGAGTATCCAAAGAAATACATGTTCGTATTCATTGGCTAAAGTTTGCATATACATGAAAGGTTTCACAACCCCTTATTGAATAGTTTGACGAAGGAAGAGTGAAAAGTGTTATGAATAAAGTACATGAAGGTTCGCCATACAACAATTTTGGAGAAAATTTGGCTTAAAAAACCTCGAGGGCAAATTATTTTTAGTCGAAAATGAAGTAAGATGCCAAAGAACATGTTTAAAAGTTGAAAAAATCCAGACACACGTGGACATACATATTTCCCATTGACCATTTTTTGGTGGATGATGGATATCCTAGACCCTTTCCCAATGCCCCTAGGGCAATTAAAGTACTTAACTACAATTGTTGGTTACTTCAAAAAGTGAATTGGGTTTGAAACTTTGACAAATATAATGAGTCATATCATCTTGTTTTTCTTCAAAACAAACATTATCATGAGATTCAACATCTCAGAGGTTGTCTTATTAGGCAATGAGATGCAATTCAAATACAAAAAATTTTGAAATTAATTGGAAAATAAACATGTTGTCTATTCCAAAACTTCACCTTTTTTTAACACCCTTAGACCAATGGCTAAGTAGAGTCAATGAACAAAGTTTTATTAATGGTCTCAAGAAAATAATAGAAAACACCAAAGCCAACTGGGCGGAAGAGTTTAGCTATGTTATGTGCACATATATAATGACTCCTCATTATACATGCAAAAGAACACGTTTAAAAGTTATAGAAATTTCAGAGACACATGGACATACATATTTCCCATTGGCCTTTTTTTTGTGGAAGTTAGATATTATAATACGATGGGAGAACTGACTTTTTTGGTTTTATCACAAATGTTATGGTTAACAAGAGTCTCCATCGACTTTTATTTTGTCCAACAATTATGAAAGGTGAAAAGAACAGGAAAGACATTTGATAGATTTTGAGTTCGGGGGGTAAGTTATGAAAAGGGGGGTGTTAGCATCCTTTTCATCCGTAGTTATCTACGAGCTCTTAATTGCTTAGCTCACTTTTAAAACTTGCTTTGTGTGTGTGTGTGATTTGTTTGAAAATATTTTGAAATGCTAATGTAAGGCAGACTTTATAATAATCCTTGTGTCAGTCCTCAAGAATGTATACAAAATGTTTTAGAAAATATTTGTTATTTTGAAAGTGTGATGTGAAAAATGTATTTGTTTGTGAAAAAGGTTGTGAGCAAGCATTCAATAGTTCTTACCCACTAAAGTATTTCTTGTTATTTTCCTTCTCCTTTGGAGATAGTATTATCCATACCATTAGTTGGTAGGTAATCCTATCTATTGGATGTGAAAGGACAGACGTAGGGTCATCGTGTGTTCATCAAAGGCAACATGTAAGGATACTTTAGCAATTGTATTGAAGGAACTATCATCATTTTGCTCGTAGGGTCATCGAAGGGACTAGATCATTTTGTAGGAAACTCAGAGGTTCATCGAGGGATTATGATCTTTATTCGAAAGGGGCCATGATGATATTGTTGATCGAGGGTCTTTTGCTAAAGTGTCCCCACTTTCGAGGGACGTGGTCAATGTTTCGTAAAGCAATAAGAGAGGTTACCTTAGAGGTGCAAGTGTGAAGAATGTCGTAATTCAGTTATTTAGTCTTGAGAATTAGGTTTTCTATGTCCAATTGTTAGTCTTTCCATGCAAACCCTAATTACTAACAGTTATAAAATATAATGTGCGGAAAGTAAAACCTAAGGTATTACATGGCTTTGGGAGAGATACATAAGTATATAAATTTATGGGAAAGTAAATTAACGCTATTACATCCTCGGAGCAGATACATAATAGGAAAAAGATGCGAGAAAATAAAATCTACGTTATTACATCAGTTGTGCAAACCTATACATTTGTCTTAGGAAATTAAATAGCAAAAGAAATAAGACAAAGAATGTTAGAAAAATGTTTTAATGTTTTTGTGTTTTTAGAAAATAATTTAGGGTTAGGGATGATAATTAAAACCTAAAAACTAATTAATTAAGTTAATTAAAAAACCTAAAACACTAATTAGAAACCCTAACGTCTAATTAATTAAGAAGAGTTATTTGGCTAAAACCCTAAAACTAATTAATTTTAATTAAAACCTAAGGTCTAATTAATTAATTAATTAATTAAAAGGAAAACCCTATTTCTAGTTAATTAAAAAACCTAATCCTAATTTGTTATGGTTTTGAAAATTTTTTAAGGTTTGTTAATGGTTAATTAGAAAATAGATTAATTAAGAAAATAGATTAATTAAGAAAATAGAATAAAACTAGGGTTAGTAAAATAAAAGAACCAAAATGCATGGGGTGGGAGTTGAACCCACGCCCTCAGTCTCAAAGAATGCGTTGCTTTCTACTAGGTCATGGTGTTGTTTATGTTTAAGAATGAGAACCAATCACCATATGATGAACCTGTTTTGTAAATCCTGAAAAAGAAACAAAATTATTTTGACAAAAGGTTGGCTCGAACCCACGCCCTTATGGTTAACACTCATCACTCTTACCACCCGTTCACTTGTTGTTACGCGTTAACATTACCACTATCATTCAATATATAATAAAACTTAATTTAGAAAATCAGAAATCAAATAAAATTAAATATGCGCGTGTTAGTGGGGTATATGGTTTTGAATGGACCAATAGGAGAACGCCACGCCTAGGTCGCCTGAGTCAGGAGAGTCAAAGCACCGTGGAGGGTGGTCAACTTTATCTTCTCCGATGAAGGGGTTTTGAAAACCTGCAAAAACGCGTGAGTTGGATCATAACAAGGACCCTGTCCCCATAATTTGACCCTTGTGAATCCAATGGCAGCATTGGTTTGACCTGAAAATGCCTGTAGCGTAAAGATTCAATGAAAACATTTCAAACTGCCCTAACAATGGCAGATCTCCATTCATGTGTCAAACCTCACAAGTAATGCATCAAAATAGTTCCACACATCAATATGAACATGAGTGTATGCACCAAATTCATTTAAATTGGATGAATTAAAAGTTTGAAATCAAAAAAGTTATCAAATCGGAGTAACTTGGTTGGCACGTTCTGGGATTGCTTGAGCTTGAATGATGGTTGGTATGAACTCCTGGAGGTCTCAGGAGACTGATGGAATTCTTGGAATTGATTGAGAATGGCTGCACACAAGGGTTTGAGTTTGCCCTAGTTTCTTGAAAATTTGAAGATTTTAGGGTTGCTTCTATGATGCAGCATGCGTGTCCTTAGCTGGTGGAATTCTTCTTGTATTTATAATGGAAGAATTAGGTCAACAAAAGTGGACAAAATATTATGTGATCAATGGTGTAATATTTGATTTGAATTTTGTATGAAGAGTTTCTTTTTTAAGCTCAATCTTGTGATAATCAACCTCACACGGTTTTGGCAAGTTATCATGAGCTTTTTGGGCCTCCAATTTGATCAAAACAAAAGCCTTGCGCCTTAATCCACCAGTTTTGTATTTTATTTGATTTTTTTAATTTAATTAAATAAAATCAAAATAAAAAGAAATAAAAATCACAAAATATATGAATGGATTCAGAGGTATAATATGAGGTCATAAACATGTTTGAACCTAAAACCTTAGGCCCATTAGCCCAAAAATTCAACTTTGCTCAAAGTGGACTTCATGCATTTTCTCAAAATTGCCCAACTTGCACAAATCATAACTCACTCAATTTTTGTCATATGAAGATGATCTCTGACTTTTTGGAAACCTCAAGATGTCTCCTACAACTTTCATGTTGGTCATGTTTTCATTTGAAGTCTTTAAATTGATGTAGATTGCTTTGACTAAAGATGTCTTTTTGTTGACTTTTAAAATGACCTGTAATGTTTTGCCTCATATCTCTCAAATGAAGCATTTTTTTGCCTTGATCTTAGAGAGAAAAAGTTGTAGAGAATTGAATTTCCTTCAAAATGAGTTTTGGTTGAGGAATTTATGATGAAGTATGTGAAATTTCTGCTTGGTCAAAGCTCAGTTGACTTCTCCTTAAGAAAACCCTAATTTAGTAACTTTTGACTTTTAATGAATCTTGAGTTTTCTTGATGAATCATGATCAATACTTAATCAAATGATGAATGTAACTTCAAAATGTTAATGTTGACCAAAAATCTTGATGTTTGACTATATATTGGTCAAAGTTGACTTTTTGTCCAATACAAATTACTTACAATCATCTGGCTAATTGACTGAGCAAATTTATGATGTAAGGCTTGAAATTTGGAATGAGGATACCTTGATACATATGAGAAACCATGAAATCCATTTGAGGCATTAGAATTCTAATTTCCTTTGAGATAAGCAAAACCCTAGTTGTAGGTCAATTGCTTAGGAGGAGAGTCCATCTGATCAATCTTTGATAAGTCTTGAGCAACTGAGACCTTCATGAGCATGAGGAGGTATCTTGGACCATTTTGTCTTAAGAATGGGAGAGTAAATTTTGGGTACAACAGATATCCTAGAAACTTTCCCAACAGCCCCAGGATAATTAAAGTACTTAACCGTAATTATTGATTACTTTACTAAGTGGATAAAGATTGAAACTTTGATAAAGATAATGAGTCATATAATCTCGTGTTTCTTCAAAAGGTACATTATCATAAGATTCAATATCTCAAAGCTTGCCTTATTAGTTAATGAGACGCAATTCAAAAACATAAAATTTTAAAATTCATTGAAAATGTACACAATGTTCAACACTTTACCTTCGTAGAACACCCTAAGACCAGTGGCCAAGTAAAGTCAACGAACAAAGTTTTATTAATAGTCTCAAACAAATAATAAAAAAAACCAATGGAAATTGGGCGAAACAATTTATTTATGTTATGTGTGCGTATGTAATGACTCCTCATCCTTCTACCAGGGAAACACCTTTACAAATCAACTATAACACATAGGTTGTAACCTTTGTTGAAATAGGGGAATTGTGTTGGATAATGTTGTACCCTAATTTTTTACCTAAGATACCACCTCATATACATAATTGAATATCTAACAAAATACAAAAATAGTTGTGTGTTTGCTCCTTGTGTCAAGCAAGTTTTTGAATCAAGAGGTCTTCATCAATACAAGTCTTGATCAATTAGGGTTTTGATTGAAGGGAGTGGATCGTTGACTTTTAGCTCAATGCATGACCTAATGGCTTGAATCATAATTCAAATAACTCAAATGCAACATCTTGACCTAATTATATGGCTTAAGACATTTTCAAAGATACAATTGATTGATAGTGAAAGAATTGGAATCAATAGATGAAAAGTCAACTGTCACACAAAAGTCAAACTTGGACTTCTTTGATCAACATTGAACTTTAAAGATCAAGGATCATCAAAACGTTCAATAATATCAAACTTGATCATCAAGAATCAAAAGAATCAAGAATATCTAGAAAATGCCTCTATCATTGACAAACGAACTCTGTGAAGGCTAGCCTCAAAATTCTTTATGAGCGGTAATGTATTATATAAAAGAAATTACGATATGGTTCTACTCAGGTGTGTGGAGAAATAAGAAGCGGGTACGCTTATGAGAGAAATCCACAAAGGTACTTTCGGAACCCATACAAATGGGCATGCTATGGCAAGAAAATTTCCACGTGCAGGTTATTATTGGTTAACAATGAAAGCAGATTGTTATCACTACAAAAAACCCTGTCATAAGTGCCAAATCTACACCGACAAAATGAATGTACCACCTACTCCTTTAAATGTCATGAGCTCTCCTTGGCCATTCTCTATGTAGGGAATCAATATAATAGGTATGATCGAACCAAAAGCATCTAGCTGACACCAGTTCATACTAGTCGCCATTGATTACTTCACCAAATGGGTTAAAGAAGCGTCATATGCAAATGTGACAGGCCAAGTGGTCACTCGATTCATTAAGCAAAATCTCATATGCAGATATGGGGTTTAAAACAGGATTATAACAGATAACGGGTCTAATCTGAACAACAAATGATGAAGGAGTTATGCGACAATTTCAAGATCGAGCATCATAATTCCTCACCATATTGACCCAAGATGAATGGGGCCGTCGAAGCTGCCAACAAAAATATCAAGAAAATCATTCAGAAAATGGTGAAGACATACAAATATTGGCACGAAATGATTCCTTTTGCTCTACATGGCTATCGTACCTCTGTACGCACATCAATAGGCGCAACTCCTTTTTCTCTAGTATATGGAATGGAGGCAGTACTCCCAGTTAAAATAGAAATTCCATCACTCTGAGTGTTAATGAAAATAAAGCTTGAAGAAGTCGAGTGGGTTAAAACACGACTTGATCAACTCAACCTCATTTAATAGAAACGCTTGACAGCTTTGTGACACGGTCAATTATATCAGAAATGGATGAAGAAAGCCTTCGACAAGAAAGTTCGTCCTCGAATATTCAAAGAAGAGGATTTAGTACTCAAGAATATTTTGCTACCTCTCCTCGATTCACATGGTAAATGGAAACCCAAATATGAAGGTCCATATATGGTAAAAACATCATTCTCCGGTGGTGGTCTCATCCTCACAACAATGGATGGGGAAAAGCTACCGCATATAGAGAATTCAGACGCAGTCAAAAAATGCTATATATAAGAAAGCTCACTAAGATCGAACCTTAAACAGATGACTTAGGCAAAAAGGAGCGTCCTGGTGGATTGAAAGCCCGAAAGGGCGATCCATGCAAAAATTAGGGACATACACAAAAAAATTATCCTGGTGGATTGAAAACCTGAAAGGGCGATCCATGCAAAAATTGGGGATCTTATCCAAAAGAAATAAAGAACAAAAATACTGTGATTTGAGAACTGCGACCACAAACCACGAAGAAAGAGTTAGATCTAAATCATCCAACTCATAAGCAAAGAAGATTGGAAGTTATCAAAAGGACATTGGGGAAACAATAGTAGCAATTATCATTTTCATTGCCATTTATAATTTTAAATTTTTTTGTAATTACCTCTTTTCAGGAATTGCATCTTGTACTCGTGCCTATTCAAAGGCATATCAATAAAACCTTTACTTTTATATCTTGCGAATTGTGTTTTTTTTTTCTTTTTTAGACTTGTTTGCAAAATATTACGATTGTTTCTTTTGAATATTATGTTGAAATCATTTATAGGATTTGAAAAATAAAAGCACTTGATAAAACATCTACGCCTGTTTCCACGACTATGCCCATGTGCAAGCCTATGTTACGCCTACACCTATGATACAAACATTCGAATCTTATTGATACTTTCCATCATATTAAAATCAATTCAAAGATACCATGATAATGCATCACGCAATGTCAGGGAGTTGGTAACTTAAAACCAATGGTTTAAATGGAAAGAATACAAAAAAAAGAAAAACATTATCCACAACATTTTAGGGCCTATACGCATATTTTGCGCACACACACACACACACACACACACACACACACACACACACACACACACACACACACACACACACACACACACACACACACACACACACACACACACACACACACACACACACACACACACACACACACACACACACACACACACACACACACACACACACACACACACACACACACACACACACACACACACACACACACACACACACACACATATATATATATATATATATATATATATATATATATATATATATATATATATATATATATATATATATATATATATATATATATATATATACATATTTATTTATTTGAGACATACACACACTCATTACATATACAGTCTGGGTTGCATATCGATATAAGACATCATGCATGGCATTCCTCGAAACCTACTTCGGACAGAGCCAATATCTCAAGACCCTTCATCCGTTTTTACCTTGGTTGAAAACAGACGCAACCGGTAAAAATTCGTTCTCATCTCTGATTTAGTTATCTAAGATTTGGATCATTTAAAACAACTTCCTCTATATCCAACAAATTGCGTTAGTCTCCACGCATCAATATGTTTTTTGCTTTGTGATATAGCTCATTATGTCAGACTTCATGCGACAATGTGCAAAATATGCAATTTAGCTCATTGTGTGAGGCTCCATGCAACAATGTGAGAAATTCGTAATATAATATATTACATCAGTCTCCATGCAGCAATATGTTCTTTCTTCACGATCTAGCTCATTGTGTCAGACTCTATGCAGCAATATTGTGAAATCAACAGTTTAACTCATTGCGTCAGGCTCCATGCGGTAATGTATTCCTCTTCTTTGCAATATAACTCATTGTGTCAGGCTCCACGCAACATTGTTGTGAAATCTGCAATTCGACCCATTACATCAGTCTCCATGCAATAATGTTATTATCAGACTCTTTCCATTGCATCAGTCTCCATGCCTTAATATTGTTATCAAACTTCTTCTACGATATAATCCATTGTGCCAGTCTCTAGGCAACAATGTCATTATCAGAGTTTCTTCCTCGATTTAACTCATTGCACTAGTCTCCATGTAGCAATGTTTATTATCAATCTTTTTCTACGATATAACTCTATGCGTCAGTCTCCATGCAACGATGTTGTTATCAAGGTCTTTTTTTCAAGAATCTATCCCCTATGTTGTGATATATATGCGGATAAATATGCGTAATCCATTGCATCAGTCTCCATGCAGAAATGTGTTATCAGGCTTTATTTTATTCATCCCCTAGGTTGTGATGAATAAACAAAATCAAATCAAGCCAAAACTTACTATATTAGTCTCCAAGCATTGGTAAGTCAACTTTTTCAAATCTTGTATTATTTTACCTCCTAGGTTATGGTAAATGTGCATACAATTTCTTCTTAGATACTGACGGGTTATCCGTATCCTCATATCAAAGTCAAGTCAACTTTGGTTCAAATGCCGATAAAATGATACATCATCATTTATACCTATTCTTCACACTCATGGGAAGGTTGTACAACGTATCCTTATAATCTTTCGGACAAATTTGGGGTTTTCCAATATTTAATAAATTTCTGAATAGAACACGTGAGACCTGCGCATTCTCACACTTTTCAATCGAAAAGTTATTAAATAGGGGGAGTTGTCATACCCCAAAATTGTCGTACTATTTTTAATAGTTATATTATTACTGTAAAGCATGTAATTTGAATTTAGCTATTTTAGAATATTTGCTTATAGGGGTTTAAGTGTCAAATATGAGGTATATTTAAAAAAAAAAAGGGGTGTATTTCATAATATAAGGGTGTGTTGTTTGGGCCATCAAAATTTGATGGCCCATTGTAAGTTTTTTTGGTTTTTTTATGTACATTTAATTAGAGAGGTGCGTTTTTTATCAGGCCCATTTCAGTTTTTTAGATTTGTTTTGGGAAAATCGTTTTGTTCCTATTTATAACAATATTATTGTTATCATAATTAAACACTATGCAACTTAAGTGCTTGGATTTTTTAAGAAAAAATAAGAAAAGCCATCGCTTGATTCGTATCCAGGCCCATTATGCTGAAAATATTGTTTCAAAAAACGCAAGGCCCAAGCCCAATCATAAACGGTCACTGTTCAGATCATATACATTGAACCAAAACAAAATTGCACAGAAGTACGATTGAATCAGATGCAGAGACAATATCTTTCTTAATTATAGAAACTAATCAAAACGTTTTTAATCTTGTTAAAAACCGTACAACTGAAGAAACATAATCAAACAAATGCAGAAACAATTTGAAATTTATCAAAACAGTTCAATAAACATCAATACAATTTACAGACAAGAATCAAACGACGATTAGAATTTACAGACAAACTTAATAATTTCCTAATTTACTAATCTCTTAAAAAAACTATAAAAACCTAATTAAGAATAGAAAGGGGGACGAAAAAATAGGGCAGTAAAATTGTTACAGTAGAAGAAAACAAATTTATAGGAAGAAAGTGAAAGACGAAAGCCTTGAGGGGAAGAAGCTCTATTGCACCATCTTCATCCTTATCTCCATAGGCCACCGTAAGCCTAGGGTTTCAATATCTGAAACCCTAGCTTGTTTCTCTTATCTCTTCCGTTTCACCACCATCTACCGTTACCTACAAATTGAAGAAGAAGAAGAAGAAGGTCAGAGGAGCTAATCGGAAGAAAAAAAACCGTAAAGCTAAAAAATTTGTGACTGCATAGAGGTAAACAAATTATGCTTAGCTTAAATTTGTTGTTATTCTTGTTGAAATTTAGGTTTTAGTGATGTTTTTGGGTAGATTTCATTTGGGTTTGGAGGCCGCCGCCGGGTATTGGAGTTTTTTTGTTTTAGGGTTTAACGAACGAAGAAGAAGAACATGGTAAGGGGGAAAAGAAAATGAAACGCGGAGAGAGAGAGAGAGAGAGAGAGAGAGAGAGAGAGAGAGAGAGAGAGAGAGAGAGAGAGAGAGAGAGAGAGAGAGAGAGAGAGAGAAAGGGATAATGAATAACAAACGAGTTTTTTGTTTTGTTTTGTAAAAGAAAATATAATAAGTTCCATAATCACATACGCGCCCCCCCTTCCCCCCTCCACCATATCATTGTGCACCCTCAACCATCACTGTATGATCATCATCGTATGTCCCTAACACGCACACTTATGATAATTACCCTGTACTTGCCTACACGGAGTCCAAACAGGCTCAAACACTATTGGGCCTGGCCCATTATTACTCACACCCTCCTCCTTTTTATTTTTGTTAACGCCCATAGAAATGCACCCCAGGTCAAAACGGGCCAAGTCCAAAATCGGACTTGGGCCCTAGCTCTTGACACCCCCATTTTGCTGGTTAATGTTAAAACATACCCCTTTTGCCTTTGGACCTGAATTCAATATCTGAATTATGGCCCATGCTTTTAACACCCCACCATTTTACTACCTTCACTATATTTGCTCCCCGCTGCGTATTAATTTATTTCTTTTATTTGTTTTATTATTTTTTTTAATATTTTCTTATATTTTATTAATTATATTATTTATTTTATATTCTTAAATATTATTTAATATATTTAATATTATATTTATTCTTATTATTATTATCTCATAAATATATTACTTTACAAAACTCATCAAAAATATTATTTTGTTTATTGCATTAAATTTCATTTTTAATTATGCATTTAAATAGAGTATTTTAAATAATTAATATATTAAAAAAATATTTAACCAGCCATAATCTATTTTCTTAAATCTAATTAATTCGATAAACAATTTTCGAAAAGAATTGTGAATACGTTCGAATCGACTGTGCGCTTAGTCTAACAATCTCTGCTATTCACGACACCTAAACTAAACATGCGAAAAATGCAAATATCTTCGTAATCCATTAAAAAACACAAACCAACTGCGAACTACAAAATGAGACTATGATTCCTCCTAAGAGGATACGCAGGCATACGATCAAAAATCGTGGCGAGTCCCCCTGATTAAAATTAAAACCCTTTTTCCCCTAATAAAACTTAAAACCCTATTTCTTAAGAATGCGCTTCTAAACCTAGTATCCTTGTGAACAAAGTAGATGTGGGGTTCCTAACACCTTCCCCTCGTCTAGAATTGAGTCAACGATCAAAAATCTATGAACTTTTAGGGTTATTCCTTTATACTCCCTTCCTTTAGGATAAAATTAAGGGTGACGACTCTTATTTTAAAACCAGTTGCAACATATTGGAGTAAATAATATTGATATCTGAGGACAAAAAACTTATGGGAATTGATGGAATACTCAAAAGAGACTGACATTTTCTGTCCAAAAAGAAATCTGGGGACACGCAAGCTTCTCAAATAAAGAGACCACTACTTGTTGTCATGTAACAATTCTGAGAGTATTTTCAATAATGCTGATGAGAAATAATTTCAACTTCTTGGGAAACCGCAAACAGATTCCTGCTGAGGAGATAAAGTCTTCCCATGGGGGTCTTCAAAAGAAGTGAAAGTCATCACTCTTGCAGAATAAATTTATTCAAATAAAGAGAAAGTCTTTAAATGTGCAAAATAAATGCATTCTCAATTCAGGGTTTTACTGCTTAGAGAAATCCAAACAAATATACAAGGTTCAATCCAGGAATAAACTGGAGAGATAATAAAACAAGACATTTCCATTAAGGAATAAACTCAAATGGGAATTTACCTTATCCAGAGATGGAAGGGAAAGCAAAACAGAATTCTTCCATGAGGGATAAACTCAATGGGAAATCAAAAGGGATATACACCTTCCTGCCTATATTCGACACTCTATTGGGGGGAGCAAGGACATTATTGGGGAAGGTAAGTACACCAATTGAGGATAAACACAACCAAAGTACATGGACTCAGTAACATTGAGAAATGCAAATGCATATAAATGATGTAAGTATAAATGAATGAATGTCATGTTTGTGCTGACCATACAGATGTAAATAAGACAAACAAATGATAACACCAGGGATGAAAAATTATAGTACACATGCACTCAGGTAATCTCAACATCAATTAAGGAATAAAATATAGTGCCACCAAGAGAGTAAGAACTTGTTGTAAGGCCACTTCCTCCAGGAGGGGAAAATATCTTTTAATGAGGAAAAGCCCGAAGTTCATGTCTTTGATATTTCAAAAGGAAGAGGCAACAATCTCCTTGAAATATTAACTGGAGGAAACTTAATTATCTGATAGTCTTTGAAAAGAACACTTCCTTCTTAGTTCCACATTTCAGAATTTAATTAGGCTTAGGGGTAACCAATAACATTCCCTTTTAATTTCATGAGTTATAAGAAAACACTCTCTGTTGTTATTCATATTTTAAAATTCATTTTTATTAATAAATTGTTTCAACACCATCATCAAGAATAAAAGAAATTTTGTAAAGCTGAAATAAGATAAGAGTAGCAAACAAACGGGAAACAACTCAAATTTATTTAATGGAATGGTAGTTTGCAAATGGCGTAACTCAACAGATTTTTACAAAGTTTGAAAATGGTAATTGTATGGGAAAGGTTATATTGAAATATACAATCATATTCTCCCTATCAACTTTGAATTCTAACTATGTTCAGACTTTGTAGGCGATTTAATGAAGAGCCTTTTGTAATACGGTGGGAGAACTGACTTGATTTTGCGTTTTATCACAAATGTTGTGGGTAGCTAGAGTCGCCACTGACTTTTCTTTTATTCAATAAGGAAAGGGTGAAAATAACAGGAAAGAACTTTTAAGATTTTGAGTTCGGGGGGTAGGTTATGAAAAGGGAAAGTGTTAGCACCCTTTTCATCTGTAGTTATCTACGAGCTCTTAATCACTTATCTCACTTTGAAAATTTTATTTTTTATATAAGTGTTTGAAAATATTTTGAATTTTTAACTTTGTAACTATTCTTGTATCGGTCCTCAAGAATGCGTACAAAGTGTTTTGAAAATATTTATTTGAAAGTGATGTGTGAGAAAATGTTTTGTTTTAAAAAAATTTGTGAGAAAACGATTAAAAGTTCTACCCACTCAAGGTCATTCTTATAATTTTCCTCCTCCTTAAGATAGTGCCATCTATAGCATTAGTTGGTAGGTAGCCCCATTTATTGGATGTGAAGGGACAGGCGAAGGGTCATCGTACGATCATTGAAGGAAACTAGTAAGGACACTTTAGCAATTTCATAAGGGACGAGATCATTTATCAAAAGGAAAGATTGAAAGGGTCATCAAGGGACTATGATCTTTTATTCGAGGGAATTTGCTAAAGCATCTCCAGTTTCGAGAGACATGACTGTTTTGTTCCAAAGGCAACAAGGGAGGTTACCCTAGAGGTGCGAGTGTGCGAGTGTATTGTATTCAGTTATTTTATCTTTGGATTTAGGGTTTTCTATCGTTTGGTTTTTATCTTTCCATACAATACTAATTACTAAGCAGTAATATGATAAATATAAAAAGACAATAAAGGTGCGGAAAGTAAAGGCAGAAAATATAAACCTAAACTATTACATCGCTTTGGGGAAGATACATAATAGACAATACGTAAAAGAAACCCTAAGTTATTACATCCAGGAACAGTTACAGAATAATGAAAAAAGAAAGCGACAAATAAAGATTACAATTATGAAACCTATACAATCGATCTAAAAATTTAAAATGAAAATAGAATCAAAGGAAAAAGAAGTGTTTTTGATGTTTTTTATGAAAATAAGTTTTGATGATAATTGATTAATTAAACCTAAAAACCTAGTTGATTTTTATTAAAAAAGGTTATTCAATGGAATTTAAAATGTTAATAAAACCTAAAACCTAATTATATTTAGGGTTTATAAAAAAAAATTTAGGCTTGTAAAAAAAGGGGTTTTATTGTTTTATGGTTAAGTGAAATTAGGGTTAAATTTGCCAAAAGGGTTAGGGTTGGAAAATAGAAAAGAAAAAAAGTTAGAAGCAAAATAAGGCAGAATGCCAGGGGTGGGTGTTGAACCTACACCCTTTGCATTTCCACCCAACAGGTTCACCACTGCGCCAAGCTTGTGTTGGTGTTAGGAAACATAACGCTTTCATTATATTGATAACCTACACATTAAATCTGGAAAATAACAAAAATGCAAGACGCAGGGAATCGAACCCACGCCCTTTCCTTCACCGCGCGCGCCTTTCACCAACTGCCATGTTTCCAATCTGTCCTTATATCAAAACAAAAATAATATATGAAAAAACAAAATCAATGCACCGGAGCCCTAACTCCGATCGTCTTCTCCAGCGAAACTATTTTCCAACCTGCAAAGTTAGTGTATGTTTGAGATCAAGAATGACCATATCCCCCTAAATCGACCCTCCTGAATCCAATGGTGAGGTTGTTTTGGCCTAAAAGTGATTGTATCATAAGTTTTGAAACAAAACTCAGTTTGTGCCCTAACCATGGCACTTTGTTATTCCTACACTAAACTTCAAAAGTAATACGTCAAAACAATTCCATACATCAATATGATCATGAATATATGTATAGAATTCATTTATATTTCATAAATAAGTAATTTGAATTTCGAAAAAGACCAACAAATCAGTGATGTAGGTTAGCACGTTTTGGGGTGCTTCACGTTGCAATGATGGTTGGAATGACTCCCTGGGGACCCCAGGAGCTCAATGGAATGCTTGGTTTTGATTGTAAGAGGCTGGAGACAAGACTTTGTTCTTGCCCTAGTTTGACAATTTCTTTGGAATTTTTAGGGGTGTGCTTCTTGAGGTAATTTCGTGTGTTCTCTTGTCTAAAATAATATGAATACATAGAGTTGGATTAGGTTAAACAAATATGGGCTTGGACCTTGTATAAAAGCTTTTTATTTTATCCTTTTAATTTTTACTTTAAATAAATAAAAATCAAAATAAATAGAATAAAAACCCAAGGGGTGAATGGATACGTTCGAAGGTTCACAATGAGGTCTTATGCACGTTTGGACCTTGAAACATCAGGCCACTAGCTCAAAAACTCAAGTTTGGTCACTTTAGGTTTCATGCATTTTCTCAAAATTATCTAATTTGCATCAATCATAACTCTCTCAATTTTTATCATGTGAATGTGATCTTGGACTTTTTGGAAATCTCAAGATATCCTCTACAATCTCTATTCTTATAATTTTTGCATTTGAATAATTTATCTTGATGTAAATTTCCTTGACAAAAAGTGTCTTTTTGTTGACTTTTGAAATAACCTATAATGTTTTGGCCCATATCTCTCAAATGAAGCATTTTTTGGACTTGATCTTTGAGATTCAAAGTTGTAAAGAATTTAATTTCCTTCAAAATGAGCTTTGGTTGAGAAAAATATAATGAATAATGTGAAAATTGTGCTTGGTCAAAGTTCAATTGACTTCTCCTTAAGAAAACCCTAATTTAGTAATTTTTGACTTTTGATGAATCTTGAGTTTTCTTAATGAATCATGATCAACCCTTGATCAAATGATGAATGTGACTTCAAAATATTGATGTTGACCAAAAATCTTGAGGTTTGACTATATGTTGACCACAATTGAATTTTTGTCCAATACAGTTGATTTTCAGTCATCTGAGCAATTGACTGAGCAAACTTGTGATGCAAGGCTTGAAATTTAGCATGAGCAATCCTTGAGACATATTATGAACCATGAAATCAACTTAAGGCATTATAAGCTCAAATTTACTTGAGAAATGTGAAACCCTAGTTGTAGGCCAATTGTTTATGAAGAGAATTTGTCTAATCAAACATTGAGTAGCATTGAGAAAATGAAAACCCTAGGAGCATGAGGAGGTGTCTTAAAGAAAATGGGATGGAAAATTTTGGGGTACAACAGTTTCCCCTGTTCAATCTTCTTAAGCCTGAAGAGTTAGATTGGCACGTCCGTCATTCGTGATCTGAAGCTATAAGAGGATTGAACACTTAAGTGCCCAAAAATTTGCACTCGCATGTACAAGGAGTAACACTTGGTTGATAATATTGCTTGAATGGGCTTAAATATTCCATTCGGGGAGATGATAGAGTGTTGTCGAAGATGGGCTTATAGATGCCGTCCAAAGTAACTATTGATAGGAGTATCAGAATGAGTCTACGCTCGACTTGATCTGATGGAATGAAAATTTCCGAAGAAAAATGCTTTTCAGAATGAAGGCCCCCAAGGAGATGCTTTTCAGAATCTAGTCTCTGAAGGAAATCATTTGGTCATGCAGATAATCTCTCTGTTCTATTTCGGAAATTAATCTGCAATATGTTCTTCATTGGTAAACCCGTCCTGTTTCGGAAATTCATATCGCCTTGTCGTATAGATAATTGCCCTGTCATGTTTCAAGAATTAACCTCTAACCCTCTTTTGTTGGTAAACCCGTCTTGTTTCGGGAATTCATATCACCTGGTCGTATAGATAGTTGCTCCATCTTGTTTCAGGATTTAATCTCTGGCCCACTTTTTGTTGGTAAACCTGTCTTGTTCCAGGAATTTATATCGTCTGGTCATATAGATAGTTGCCCCGTCTTGTTTCGGGAATTAATCTCTGACCTGTTTGAAAATTGCTGATGATATTCGTGTGTTTGCGGACTAACCTGGAAGAAACAAAGTTAGTTTTATGCAATATCATGATGTATGTAATACATTGCGTAATGATGTTCTCAAAATAAATGAGAGTGTTGTATGTGTTTCGTATACATATGTTATGATGTTTTTTAAATGATGTATTGATATGAGATGTTGATGATGACGACGGTAGCTTCCTATAACATCTTGGCTTGGAAAAATAAATCCCTGACTGTTACTAGGGATGAAAGATATGAATCTTCCCTTTGCTGGGAATAATTTTGCTGGGGATTCCCACTTTTTGTTTGAGGATACTCCGTTCGGAATATTTGACTTCTGCTTGGGGAGTAGAATAATTCCAAGAAAGTCAATTGTTCATTGTTCTCTCGAAGGATTTAATTCTTATGTATGTGTGATATGGTGGGAAAACTGACTTGGGTGTTTTGCGTTTGATCGCAAATGTTACGGTTAGGAAGAGTCGCCACCGACTTTTCTTTTATCCAAAAGGAAAGGTGAAAAAGCACAGGAAAGACCTTTGAGATTGTTTCTTGAGTTCGGGGGGTAGATTATGAAAAGGGAAGGTATTAGCACCCTTTTCATCCATGGTTTTCCATGGGCTCTTAGTTACTTGCTAGATCACTTGCTTTTGTTTTAAAAATGTGCTTTGTGTGGTTTTTGAAAGTATTTTGAAAAGGCACCATCGTTTAGGCAAACTTTGTAATAGTTCTCGTTCGTAAGAATGTATACAAAGTGTTGATCTTTTGAAAATGTTTTCGATTTTGAAAGGTGTTTTGAAAGTGTTGGTGTTTGTTTTAAAAATAGCAAGGATGTTTTTAGTTTGAAACTGAGCAAGTAACTAGGAACATTCTACCTACACAAATGTCTTTCTTGTTCATTTTCTTTTCCTTTGACATTGTTGTCTTACCATTGATTTGGTAAGCAACCCTATCTTTGGATGTAAGCGGGACATGCGTGGGTCATCGTATAGCAATGATTAGCAATGTCGCAAGGTATATTAGCATTATTTTTGAGGGACTAAGATCATTTGTAAGGCAACTTAGATAGCGTCATCGAGGGACTATGATCTTGTATTTGCTTGTTTTTGCTAAGATACCTTACATGCGTAATATGGCCATTTTGTATAAGGCAACCAAGTGGAGTTTACCATAGGGGTGCTTGTGTGCAAGTGTATTGATTTACATGCATTGTTTTTGTCTTTGATTAGGGTTTTGTATTGATTGGTTTTAGTCTTTCCATACAAAACTCTAATTACTAGCATTTGTATTTGAAAGCGTTAAATTGCATAAATGTAAAGTCCTACGCTATTACATCATTTAGGGGATGAGGGTACAATTTACAAATGGGGATGAAGTAGGAACTTAAATATTACAACCATATCGAATAACCATATGTTTACAGTGATTTCTGGTAAACAACCGCTAGTCCTCCAAACTATCGAATAAACTTACTGACTGTTATTCAATCTCTCTGGTAACTCGCAGGATCGACTAGATTGATCCTAAGACGTGTTGGCCATTAGGGTAACTCTCATGATCGAACTGGTATTCATGGTTGGTATTTTAGAATATTGTGTAGGTGTTTAACTTATTTCGATTTCTAGCTTAAAGATCTAAAAGTGTGATCAAATAAATGTGCGTGAAACTAAATTGCATGAATAAAGGTCAATTGTAAAGACATGTAAAAACTGCATAAAAGACAAGTAAATGACTTCGAAACGTAAAAAACACAGTTAATGTAAAAGATTCGAAATATGAAGAAAGCGTTTAATGCAAGAAAACTGTAAAATGGCTTTACGTGAAAAAGGTGTTCGAAGGATAAAAACTTGAAGATAAAGGCATGAAATGTATAACAGTTTTTGAAATGTAAAGTATTTAAAACGGAAAGAAAGTATTTAAATGTAAGGCATCAGTGAGAAGATTTTGAATAAAAAGACTTTAGATGCAAAAACTTGTAAATGGTATTGACATAAAGATAAAGGAAAGTACTGGAAATGATAAAGAGTTTTCATTAAATCATAAACATATGGTGTTATCATACGTACATTGCCCTTGCATTCGTTTCCCTAGCCATGTGGTAATTTGAATGTTTACTGAGTTTTTTGTACAATAGATATGACACACGAAATCCTAACGCTAAGACTTCTATTTATACTACTTCGACCATAACGGTCTTGCTATAAGATTCTGCCATGTTCAGAACATGCAGAGCAATGCCTCTCTCTTGCTTCCACGCGTCTTCGAATGCTCCAGCGCATATATTTCAAATTTCGAACATCCCGCTTGCATTTGAATTTCAAATGTTTTGGCACTTCTTCGCTTCGAACGCATTCCTTAGATACAACCTTGTTATCATTTCGAGACTTCTTTGGATATATTCTCATAACTTGTCACTCGAAGCTCCAAGCTTTGATATGCCCATTCGAAACACTGCTTATGCTATTTCGAAACATGACGTTCTGTTTCATTTCAATCGAAACGTCCAATTTACTTTGCTTCTAATAATATCATCAAAATCTTCAGCCAACAAAATGCCCCTTTAAAATATGTATTTCGATCCCTTTGAGAAATACTTATTTTAAATATATACACAAGATTTTGATGCGACCTTCGAATCATCGTAACATTTATTGCATATGACTCCAGTCACGTCAATCATAACGCTTTTTAGATTCCTTAACCGCCTTGAACCATTTCACAGTATGGTGCAGTTACAAAACAATGATTATCTTTAATCACGCCTATTACCAATGTTAACTTTACGCCACCTCTTCATCAAACCAACCCATGATTACCACGTATCACAACCTCACTCAGTGGATGCTTAAACTTCCACATTATAAAAACCCATCAACTTAGTCTTTTCTTTTCTTCCCACACTCTGAATCTTTTCTCCTTCTTTTCTCACCGAAACCCTAAGCTTTCAACATTCTTCCAACAATGTCTTCTTCTACTTCATCCCAACTAAAAAAGGTTTCCAAAAAGAAAGGAAAGACCGCAGGAACTACAATGGAAAGCAAGGTTGTCACTTACCAAGGTCAATCTGTTCTTGTTCCCCAGATGATCTCAAAAGAGAAAGAAATGCTTTATGCATCCCAGGTACTTATTCCTACCACCGCTGCTGGCAAGAGGTTAGCTTTAATGGGCCCTCTTACAGTTTTTGAAATTTTAAAAGACACCAGAAAATTTTTCCCAGTTTGCTATAATTTCAAACCCCTGTTTAATAAAATAGACGCCCCTAAGGCAATAGAATCTTCTGGTTCAAACACCGTGGAAAATCCAATTGTTCCTCCTAAGGACCCTTTTGTATTAGACTATGTAAAGAGTAACTTCAAACCGTTTCGATCTTGCCCCACCTCCGACACTGCTTATCATAACTGGTTCAATAAGGTAGAAGCTAAGAAATCCAAGCAATGGGAAGAATTAGGTATCTACAACTTGATTAAGCTGTCGAAGCCAGGTTTTACTTACAGCCACCCATTGTTATTCGCGTCCCTATATTTCTGGGACAGTACTTATAATACTTTCCATCTCCCTGGTGGAATGATTACCCCTACCTTTTTTGACATAGAGGCCATTACTGGGCTATCACCAATAGGAGAAACATATATCCCTGACAACGAAGAGCATTCGAGTATTATCGACTTCGAAGTCAAACTAGCAAGCTTTTCAAAGTTTATCAGCCACTATCATACTGAAGGAGACAGTGTGTCAGATGTAGAACACATTGCTTTCCTTACCTTATGGCTGTCAAGGTATGTCTTTTGCAGCAGATCCCTACAGGTAGCCAGTAGGTTTATTCCTCTAGCTAGAGATTTGCATGAGAATCGGAGGGTGTGCTTAAGTGAACTGCTATTAGTTGATCTTTATGAAAGCCTAAGGTCAGCTGTTTCGAGTCTAAAATCTCACACCTCCAAGAATATCCTGCTAGTTGGCCCTTTCTGGTTACTTCAGTTATGGCTAAATGCCATGTTCGAACATTCATTGTCAACTGCCAACACCATTGCTGAACAAGACCCTGAAACAACGGATAGAATAATCGAAGGCACTAGGCTGCGAAGACTAACCCCAAATGATGATAAGGATGACTTCAAAGTCCTATTCTCAAAATATATCATGATATTCTCCAAGAGGCATAAGTTCAAAGAGACCATGGCGCCTTTTGCTTCAAGGGCTCATGGACCTTCATGGTTCACCATGGCTCTCTCAGAAGCTGTCAAGAGCAAAGAGATTCAAGATGTATGGAGAGCCTTTTTGCTACCCAGACTAATCTCTTCAAGAATAACTCCTGCCAAGAATCAAATTTTCCTTTTCGCTTATCAGCCCAATTTCGTTTCAAGACAGTTTGGCTTGTGCCAACTAATTCCTGAACCCTTATTTCAAACGGAAAGTGCCATCACCTCTGGGCGAACCTTCAAGGCACGAGAAGCCAAATTACAGCAGGAACAATACCAAGGCTTCGCCCAGTTTGAACTAATAACTTTCGAACCTACACACCTTACAGCAAAGGGGTTTCTGGAATGGTGGACAAAGTTTTATCAGACTTATATGTTTGATACTCTTACTATTCAGCAGAAACTAACTGATGCATTCGATGTGCAGGTACCATGCAAGAAAGGTATGTTCACTCATGCCAAAGAGATTAAAGCTTTTCAAAATTATTTCGAAACTACTTATGATCCCACACACTTGGAATCCACTGTGCATCAAGCGGCTGAGACCTTGAAGGAAAAATTCAAACAAAAAGTTTCTAAGTTAAAACTTCCTTCAGGGTTGTCACCTGAGGATAGGTATAGGTTGGCATTCGAAATGCATCCACCTAAATTTCCTAGATTACCTACCTCAGAACTGGCTCTGGCTTGGTTTCCTCCATACCCTTGGTGGTTCACTTGCAAAGAAATGTTCAAACATCTTCAAAAGAAACCAAAGCCATCTGAGACTGTGACATGGGCTCGACACTGGCTCCACAATTTCCTAGGACATCTTCGCTATGACCTTTCTGCCATGTCGATTAAATCTGATCAAGGCACAGGTGCGAATGCTTGGGAAAATCCCAAACGTTTTTCATTTTCCATATCTTTAACTTTTGCCTTAATTGTTTCGATTTTCAGCCATCAGGATAAAGACTGCTGCTTCAAAGTCAAAAGAAGGGAGCGCCTCTCAAGCCTCTATCGAAACCATTGACAATGTGACTCCATCCGAAACAACAACCATTGCTGCCACCACAACAACAACAATAACAACAACAACAACACCAATAATAACCAGTGTTCCAACTCCACAGGTAATCACTTAGCCTTGATGTTTCTAATTCACTAATGTTTCATGATTTGCATCTAACTCTTTGTTTAAATCTTTTCAGACCAACAAACTTCCGCCTACCACTCCAAAGAAGCGAAAATCAAACACCACTGGGGAAGACCCCAAGGCTGGAGGAAACTTACCAGCTGCTTCAAAGAAGAAGCAGAAGAAGGATATTTCAAAAAGTGTTGTACCAACTAGTGTCTCTGGACTCGATTCCAGGGATGCTGCTCCCTCACCTAAATCCAAAATTCCATCTTCGACCTCCAACGTAATGTTGGAACGCATAGCTAGCAACCTCTCTTCCGAGAGTCCATAGGTAAATTGAACTTTAAACCTTTGACAAAATAATTATTCATTACCTTGGTTCATGCTTTTAATATTCATTTGCTCCTTGCAGGATATCTTAACTCCAGCTTTTACCACTTCGACCTCACCATCAAAAGCTGTTGCTCCGATCAACTCCTCTCCTCAAGGAGACTCCAGCAACCTTGTACAGAACAAAGGTTCCTCCAATATGGCGGTTCTGGCTGGGGCTTCTGAGCAGCAAGATGATCAGAGTACTTCTCCTCCTCTAAAAGAAACAAATGAAGCAACGCTTCATGAATCTGCAGAGGCTTCACAAAGAACTTCTCTCCAAAAGTCCCCTCTCGAAACCCTTCAAGAGGACCCAAAGGACGCTCACACTGAAGGAGAGAAAGCTGATTCTGGTCAAAGAAACGAAGAATCTGCAGAAGAAGAGTCTGAGGAGGAGGATGCCAATGATGGTTCGACTGTTGGGACAGAGTCCAATGCAAATAGCAGCGAAAAAGAAGACATCGAAGTGGTGGATTTGGATGACGATGAAGAAGATAATGAGCACGAAACGAATGAAGGGGATGGTGACACAACCAACAAACCCATGGAAGTCGAAATGGACGTGACTCCCCTGCGTATGGAATTCCCTCAACCGTCTTTGTCTCGAATGACTGACGAGGAGCTTGCACTCCTGAGACGAAATGACCCTATTGGGTACATGAAGGCGAAGCTGGCTCAAAGGGACATTCCACTTGCTAGGGCTGGCACAAGTTCGACTAGCCATCCTCTGCCCACAGATGAAAGAATTGTACTTCTTAACAGGATCAGGAGAACAATTCTTAATGTGGATATATTCGAAGTGCTCAAATAGGATAGCACTGCTTGCTACACTATGAAGGAGTTACTTACAAAAGTCAACCTTGCTACATGCTCCTTGCCAGTTAGTACTATCTCGTTCGATCTTCAATCTTTGCTGGACAACGTGACTGGGTACCTTCTCCAAGATGAATCTGCCGCCAGAAAGTTTCAAGAAAAACGCACTGCAATGGATGCTGCTTATGAACAAGCTTCGAAACTCTCTCAAGAAGCTGAGGATCAAGCTATGCATCTAAAGCAAGCAAAAACTGATTATGAGGCTCGAGATGAGTCCATCCTTCTCTGGGAAAGGCAAATTCAGGAACTTCAACAGAAGGTTAAAGAGGCTAAAGAACAACAAATAGCCTATGAAACCAATACTGCTGGTAACCAATTCGAAGAGCTTCTCAACCAGGGGCTTGCAGAAATGGAAACTGCAGAACAACTCAAGGGAGAAGTGGCAACCTTGGAGGGAGCCAGACGTTTTGCTCAACAGAGACTTGAATCTTTTCAAAGTACCTTCAACAGATTGAAGAATAATTCTTATTTCTAAATTTCAGTGTTCATTTGATTACAATTTGGTTTTTCATATGTAATATTCGAACAACGCCATTTTGGCATCCCATATTGCCATTTTGGCATTTTTATAATATTTTGGTTACGTTGTTACTATTCGAATCTCCTGCAGGCGTGGCTTATATTTCTTTAAATATTTCCCATTAACCTTTAGGATACGTTTATCATCCGTCAGTTCTTCGATTTCATAAGCATTGTTTGAGAATACCTTTAGTATTCGAAAAGGCCCTTCCCAATGAGGTGACCATTTACCTAATGTTTTATTTTTCTTGTCCATGGGCAATATGACTTTCCAGACTAAGTCATTAATAATGAATGCTTTTCTCTTCACCCTTTTGTTATATGTCCTGGACACTCTTTCTTTTTGTCTCATCAAGATCTCCAATGCATTGAATCTAACTTCGTCCAACTCAACTAATTCATTCATCATCATCTCCCAATATAATGCAGCTGGGATTTCGTTTTGTCTTTGAATTCGAACTGATTGTAGATGAATTTCTACTGGCAGCACTGCATCATGACCAAATGTGAGTTGGAAAGGCGTAGTGTTAGTAGCTTCCTTAGGAGATGTTCTACAGGCCCATAGTATTTGGTCCAAAGTTTTGTGCCAGTTTCTTGGCTTTTTACCAATATGTTTCTTAATTAACCCTATTATCACTTTATTGGCTGCTTCGACTTGACCATTTTCTTGAGCATAATATGGCGTTGATGTTAGTAATCTAAACCCCATCTCTTGGGCAAATCCTTGCATCTTTCTACCAGTAAACACAGAGCCTTGGTCTGTGGTTATGCTCTCTGGCAATCTGAACCTATAGATAATGTGCTTCTGTATAAACTCAATAATAGCCTCTTGATCAACAACTATTAATGGTATAGCTTCGATCCACTTGGTAAAATAATCTATTCCTACCAAGATATATTTATGTCCTTTAGACGAAGCAGGATTTATTTCTCCTATTAAATCCAATGCCCATCCTCTAAATGGCCATGGTTTGATGATTGAATGCAACTCACTTGCAGGGGCATGTTGAATCCCTGCATGTTTTTGACATTCCTCACATCCTTTAGCAAAGTCTATACAATCTTTGAGCATGCTAGGCCAATACATGCCATATCGAAATAACAGCCATTTCATTTTATGACCTGCTTGATGTGCCCCACATGCCCCATTGTGGACTTCTGACAATGCTAAGTATGCCTCACTTTCTCCTAGGCACTTCAATAATACGCCCTCTTGGGTCTTTTTGAACAATTTGTTCCCCATGAGGACATATGATAATGCTCTGTATTTTGTCTTCCTATCAACATTCAGAGTTGGGTTTGCTAAATAACTCACCAGTGGACTTCGCCAATCTGCATCTGATAAAGTGTTTATGGCTAATATTTCAAATCCCTGTTTCTCAGCATATCCCAATTTCATACTTTCTAGATCTGATGGTGTGAATCTAGTAGCCATAACTCTACCCCTTAATTCAACTAAATCCTCAAAGTTCCTGGCAGAAACTTTATAACCCGAAGCCAACTGTGCTAAGTCATTTGCTTCTTGGTTCTCTACTCTTGGTATATGTTGAATATCCATGTATTCAAATTTCCTAAGTAGCCTGTTGACTATGACGAAGTATATCATCAAGTTTTCCTTTATGCATTTATACTCCTTTGTTATTTGCTTGACCACTAATTCTGAGTCTCCTTTAATTTCGACTCTAGTTGCCCCCAATTCCAACAACGCTTCAAGTCCAACAATGAGCGCTTCATACTCAGCTTCATTGTTCGAGCAACGAGGACCATCTAATTTATACTTGAATTTTGTTGGAATTCCTTCAGGAGAAATTAGAAGGACTCCAACACCACTTCCATTCCTGTGGGTTGAACCATCAAAGTATAATTTCCATGGTTGCATTTCGACATAACTCATGACAGTCTGCTCAACCAATGAATGGTCCACAATGAAATCAGAAATCACTTGGCCTTTCACAGCTTTTAAAGGCATGAAAGTAAAAGAATATTCTGTTAAGGCTAAAGCCCATTTACCAACTCTGCTATGCATTATTGGTTTTGAAAGTATGTGTTTAATGACATCGAAATGAGATGAAACATAAACATCAACAGGCTTTATATAATACTTGAGTTTCATACAAGAGAAATACAAACAGAGACATAGCTTTTCTAAATTGCTATATCTGGTCTCTGCATCATTCAATACTCTACTTAAATAGTATATGGCTATTTCGATACCATTGCTATCTTCTTGTGCTAACATACTACCTATACTAACTTCAGAGGCAGATATGTACAATCTCATGGGCTTCCCCCATGAAGGTGGAGAGAAGATAGGAGGCTGAGAGAGGTATCTTTTTATCCTGTCAAATGCCTCCTGATGGGCTTCGTTCCATTCGAAGGCTTGGCCTTGCTTTAGACGAAGCAACGGGGAGAAAGCTTGGGTTCTTCCACTCAGATTCGAAATGAACCTTCTGAGGAAGTTAATCTTCCCTAGCAGAGATTGCAGCTCCCTTTTTGACGTAGGTGCTTTCGTCTCCGTTATGGCTTTGGTTTTGTTCTGGTTGATCTCAATCCCTTTCTTGTGAACCACAAAACCAAGGAAATCTCCAGCCTGCACAAAAAATGCACATTTAAGGGGGTTCATCTTTAAGCCATGTTTTCTCATTCGTTCGAATGATTGGCTCAGATGATGCAAATGTGTTTATGCAGATATAGATTTGATGATTATATCATCAATATACACCTTCATAAAGGTTTCAATGAAATCATGAAAAATCGAATTCATTGCTCTTTGATAAGTTGCCCCATCGTTCTTTAAACCAAAAGGCATCACCACCCATTCATAGGTGCCTAAGGCTCCTGGGCAACGGAATGCTGTCTTGGCAACATCTTCTTCAGCAATAAAAATCTGATTATACCCAGAGTATCCATCTAACATACTCAAGTATTCGAACCCTGCAGCAGAGTCTACTAGCATTTCTGCCACAGGCATGGAGTACTCGAGTTGCAGTGTTTAAATCCCTAAAATCTATGCAAATTCTTAAAGAACCATTTTCTTAATAACAGGTACTATATTTGCTAACCATTCGACGTACCTTGTGGTTCTGATGAATTTGCAATGCAGCAACCTTTCGATCTCAGCTTTAATCTGTGAGAACCGCTGGTGTGAATCTTCTGGGAGTTTGTTTGATGGGCTTCTTGCCATCTTTGATTGGCAGTCTGTGTTCGACTAACTCCCTCTTTAAACCAGGCATTTCGTCATAAGCCCATGCGAAGCAATCTTTATTTTTCTTGAGGACCTCGATCACTTCCTGCTTGAGGCCTGGGCTAAGTTTTTCACTTATGTAGGTTATTCTTTTTGTGTTTTCATCCCCTAAGTTGACTTCTTCGAGTGGATCCTGCGCCAACATTTTGGCACCTGAGTCTATGGGGTCCCTTTCGAAGCCTAAGGGTTCTTTATCATAGATGGCGTCCAGCCTTTGATCTATCTCAAGTTCTTTAAAGGGTAAGCATTTCGAGCCATCCCCACTTATTTCGTTCATCTTTACAGCTAATTTATTTATTTCAGCCTCTAAGGCCGCCTTTGATTCGTTCTCAGCCATATAGGCCGAAATCCTTTCAAAAAAGGAGGACTCAGTCATGGATAAGGTTGTCGAAGTCCCAGCCTGCTGGCCGTCTTTGTATAGTACTTTCGACTCCCTCGTCTTCACTGATTATTCTTCTATCCCAGTATAGGCCATCATGGCGAAGGGTCATGTAGTAGTGGGCATTTATGGTTTCGTTGATCTCATCATTTGGAACACACGGAGCAATCTTTGCCAGATGTTTGTCATAATTTCTCTTGTCAACTAAATTGACTGTTGACATGAAGTAACTCTGGTCTGCTTCAATGTTTTCCATGATCCCATCTTCTCTCCATAGAACTAATCGCTGATGCATTGACGAAGGAACTGCCCCTACGCCATGGATCCACTCCCTTCCCAGCAATAAGTTGTAGTTGGCCTTGGCTTCGATCACCATAAACATGGTGGGCCTACAACTTGAGCCTACTGTCAAGTCCAACTGAACCACTCCCAGTGTTTTGCCCACTTTCCCTTCATAATTGGATAGAACCATATTGTGGGGCTTGATGTCTCCTTCGCGTATTTCTAATCTTTTCAGCATGAAGTGGGGTATCAAATTGACTGCAGCACCCCCATCCACTAGAACCTTATTCACGCCATGAGCACCAACCTTTGCCCGAATAAATAGTGGCTTAAGATGGTTCTTCATAGCTGGTTCTGGACGTTCGAAGAACGTATTTTGCTCCTCGACAGCCCCATTGTCCATCACATAGTAGCACACAGGCCTATGCTTCATCAAGTCCATGGTATCTTCTTCCTCATATTCATCAATTTCAGTTTCCTGTCCGAATTCACAGGGAAGCACAGATACCACGTTGCAGTTTAGGTTGAACGAAGACTCCCCCTCTGATTCGAAGTTATCTGTTATCATATCTTCGTCTTCTTCTGGGCCTGGAGTGTATTCCTTTGGTTCATCTAGTTGTACTTCAGAGAAAAGCCTCCTATTAACTGGGGGTTTATCTTTAGTTTGATTTTTTGGTGTGGGTTTGTTGGTGCTAGATTCACCTTGGTTCTTTGTTGAAGTTGCCCCTTTATTTGCCACAGCTTCTCTCTCAGCCTTTCGAATCCTCTGTTGCCTTCGCCACTGGGATCTCGACATGGGGTTCCTTCCTTTGTAGTTCTCTAATCTTATCTCTTACCTTTTTGCTAAGTTGAATTGCCTCCTGTATGTCATAGCATGGCCTACATTTCGTTCGGTGTTTCTCCATCTGTCTTTGCCTTTGTCATTTCTGACTTGCAACCATCTGTCGGTTGGCACTTCAGCAGGGAGTTTGAATGTCACTCTTCGAGCACCCTTGGGATGAGGACTATCAGGCCTTCGTTGTTTGTATTTGCTATCGAAACATGGGCCTATCTGAACAGTTTCTTGATGGTTCCAGCAAGGGGCGAAGGGAATTGTTTCGAAGGCTCTGGCCATGCTTTGATCATACACAGCAGAACACCTTGGGCATATCAAGCACTTGGTTGCCCCTTTGTAGCAACGAAACACAAATTCCAGCAAACTTTCTCCAGCCTTAGGATAACACCTGAATAGCTGGTTATCCTGGCGCCAATTGTTGCCAGTTCGAGCCCTCTGTACCCTCTCGAAATTCGCAGCGATTCTCTGATTGCAGAGGATGCTGCACCTAGGGCACAGTATCATTCCTGTATCTCCCTTGTGGCACGTCATGAGGTAATCCTTGAGACTAGCATCTCCAACATGATTATCCTCCATTTTATACTTCTCTTTTTCTAAGTATCTTTCTACCTCCTCCATCTCAGAGCGAGGTCTCTCCATATCCACCATGTTTACCTCAACATCTTCCCCCCTTAGCTTCATCATCTCCCCATCCTGTGGGCTTTATATCTTCAATGTGGACTTTTGAACTCTCTGGGGCAGAATATTTGACCAAATAGTCAAATTTTCCACTGGGTTCCCCTAAAGTGTCCCATATTTCTTTCTGAGGGGAAGTTGGCTTCGTGATTTGGACTTTCTCCAATTCCAGCCTCAGGCCTTCAGTGACCTGTGTCAATTCTTGGTTTTGATTTTCCTGGCCTTCAGTAGCCTAGATTTCTTTTGCTACAGCTAAAGGTGCTGCTTCAATCGAAGTCTCCGGTAGCTTCTGGACGTCTTTAGTGACCTCCTTATCGACTTCGACTATCACCCAACTTTCTTTTTCAGTACCTTTCTCTCCTATTGGGGCATCAATTTGGTCAGCTTCCACCATGTTAATCTCTCTAATGCATGCAGGCTCGGAGTAATTGGTGTCTGCCACGTCCAAAGGATCTTCGTCCACTTTCATTTTTGCTTTATTAGCAAACTTCAGTCTGCCATCTTTGATTGCATTCTGAATTAGGTCCCTGAAAAGAAAACACTGTGAGGTTTTGTGGCCTAGGAAACTATGATATTTGCAAAATCCTCTCTTCTTTCTTTGATCTAAAGGAGGTATTTTGACATTTGATGGCACAATGAGTTGGCCATCTTTGATAACTAAATCAAAAATCTCGTCACATTTAGTGACATCGAAGGTATAAACCTTCTTTGGGAATTTGTCACTTTTCTCATTTTCAACAATCTCTTTCCCTTTTGTGGGAACTAATAATTTGCAGGAGTAAGGTGGTGCCTGTTTTAATTCAGCGAGGTCGATTTCGACCTCTTCGAATTCGAATTCAGGATAATCTTCTGCTTCCTCAGTTCCGACATAGGAGATCCTTTCCTTCTTGTTATTTTTAAAGACTCTGGCCTTTTCGGCCTTTAGCCTTTCGACCTGTCGAACCCTGTCGGCTAACTGAGCCATGTCCCTCAAATATTGAGTGTCTAGTTTCTTTCGAATAGAGTAATCCAAGCCACCAGCGGCCATTTCGACTAACTCATGTTCAGGCACCACTGTGTAACATCTGGATTTCAAAAGCCTAAATCTATTCAGATAATCATCTATGGGTTCAGTGAACTTTCTCTTGACACTGGCTAATTCCTTCAAGCTTATTTTTGACTGTCCCATGTAAAACTGTTCATGGAATAATCTCTCCAAAAGAGCCCAAGTATCAATGGACCCAGGAGGCAAAGTGGTGAACCATGTGAAGGCGTTTTTAGTCAGGGAACTTGGGAAATATTTGATCCCGAGGTCTTCATTATTGGCTATATCTCCCGCTTCGGTTAGATATCTGGCTATATGTTCGACTGTTGACTCATTGGTATCCCCAACGAACTTTGTAAACTTAGGGACTTTATATCCCCTTGGTAAATCAGTATGCATTATGTAATCTAATATAGGAGAAGCATAATTTGGCCTTCTAATTCCTGTGTTGAGGCCATTCTGGGCCATGACTCTCTCTATCATGGTGGTTAAATTGTTTTCTGCCAAGATGTTATCGTTTCGAATTCTATGAACGACTGCATCAGCATCTTGATTTCGACCCACCATGACAACCCCCCTAGGTTGTTCTTCTCGAAACTCTGGGACTTCCAGCCTTTCGACCCTTGCCCCTGGTTCCATAATTTCTTTTTGTGGGCCTGGGATCATTGGGGCTTCTAGCCTTTGTGCCCTTGCCCCCAAGTTAACTTCTTCTCTAGGTGGTCTATAGGTTGGGTCGTTAGCAACTTGTTCCATAATAGGTATGTTTGCTCGAACTCCCGCCTGATTCTGCCTACGCCTCTCTGGGGGAGCAAAGAAATCTGCTATTCGACTCATGTTATCTGCGTTCTCTCTGTTTGTCACAGTCACATTTTGTACTATTGGAGCAAATATTTCCTGCATAGTTTGTGCTAATACTCCTATCATATTATGGTTACTGTCATCCATCAATTGCCTAAAAGCCAACTGGTTTTCTGTGGTTAAAATAGGCATTGCGCTATAACCCACTGATCCTTGGTTATTTGTCATAAACTGATTCGCCCCAGACCCAGACCCTAATTGTGGTGATGAATTCGATGTGGAATTGTGTAAACCTGCCATAAAAGATGTTGGCATTCCATAAGAGGAATTTTTGGTTCTATTACCATCGAAACCGGGTGGTCTAGTTAGTGGGGTAGCGAAATGGGTTTGTGTCCCTCATGGTGGAACAAATCCCCCGGGATAACCAATGGTTCCAGTATTTCCTAAGATCGAACTATTAGTTGATATGCCACTTACTCCATTAGTGGCTATATTACTGGTAGAAGATGCAACAGACTGTGCATTCGAAGGGATCACATTAGACGTTCCCATCGAAGCGGACACATTAGTGCCTGTTGTATGTGGGGCATTCTGCTCCCCTTGTTGATTGTCAGAATTAGACATCTTGTTCAAACGTTTTCTTCTGGATAAGGGTTGGTTGCTGTTGGTTATTTTACCACTTCTTAGGTTCATAAAACAACAAATTTATCACTCAGAGGTTCTTTTTATAATGGTTATGTCTCAATAATCTTTATTTCTGTTCTAAATTCCGTAATGTCCAACGATTGGTCCCATCAGGTGTGCCAATTTGTTTACAGTGATTTCTGGTAAACAACCGCTAGTCCTCCAAACTATCGAATAAAGTTTCTGACTGTTATTCAATCTCTCTGGTAACTCGCAGGATCGACTAGATTGATCCTAGGACGTGTTGGCCATTAGGGTAACTCTCATGATCGAACTGGTATTCATGGTTGGTATTTTAGAATGTTGTGTAGGTGTTTAACTTATTTCGATTTCTCGCTTAAAGATCTAAAAGTGTGATCAAATAAATGTGCGCGAAACTAAATTGCATGAATAAAGGTCAATTGTAAAGACATGTAAAAACTGCATAAAAGACAAGTAAATGACTTCGAAACGTAAAAAACACAGTTAATGTAAAAGATTCGAAATATGAAGAAAGCGTTTAATGCAAGAAAACTGTAAAATGGCTTTACGTGAAAAAGGTGTTCGAAGGATAAAAACTTGAAGATAAAGGCATGAAATGTATAACAGTTTTTGAAATGTAAAGTATTTAAAACGGAAAGAAAGTATTTAAATGTAAGGCATCAGTGAGAAGATTTTGAATAAAAAGACTTTAGATGCAAAAACTTGTAAATGGTATTGACATAAAGATAAAGGAAAGTACTGGAAATGATAAAGAGTTTTCATTAAATCATAAACATGTGGTGTTATCATACGTACATTGCCCTTGCATTCGTTTCCCTAGCCATGTGGTAATTTGAATGTTTACTGAGTTTTTTGTACAATAGATATGACACACGAAATCCTAACGCTAAGACTTCTATTTATACTACTTCGACCATAACGGTCTTGCTATAAGATTCTGCCACGTTCAGAACATGCAGAGCAATGCCTCTCTCTTGCTTCCACGCGTCTTCGAATGCTCCAGCGCATATATTTCAAATTTCGAACATCCCGCTTGCATTTGAATTTCAAATGTTTTGGCACTTCTTCGCTTCGAACGCATTCCTTAGATACAACCTTGTTATCATTTCGAGACTTCTTTGGATATATTCTCATAACTTGTCACTCGAAGCTCCAAGCTTTGATATTTCCATTCGAAACACTGCTTCTGCTATTTCGAAACATGACGTTCTGTTTCATTTCAATCGAAACGTCCAATTTACTTTGCTTCTAATAATATCATCAAAATCTTCAGCCAACACCATCAAGGAAACGTAAAAACAGTGTAAAAAGAAGGAAAAAATGCATTTTGAACTATTATGTGTCGACACAAGCTCACATGCATCGACACATAACTTTCCTTGCCACTTTATTGCCAAATCAACTCAGTATGAGTCGATACATAATGGTATGTGTCGACTCATACACTGCATGTGTCGACTCATACATTGTTTTTTCCTTCTGTTTTGGGCCTGTAAAGCAGTATGTATCGACTCATAAGGCTATGTGTCAACTCATACTGTCACTTTTTCTACTTCAACATTCTCTTGTTGCATACATGGGTTAGTTCTCAACACATAATGAAAATAATGAAAGATAAACAAAAGGTTAGCTTTAAGGACAATGGTTACTATATTTTTGTCTTCAAAAATAAATTACTAAAGTCAAGAAACTTACCTTGGAGTTGGATCTTTATACTCTAAATTTGAGTTGTTGCCTTGACTGTTATTGAAATTGGAAGAGAAAACAGAGGTGTTGTAGAAGCTTGTTCTTGAGTTTGAACAATTTCTAGGTGGTGTACGTGAGGTGCTTAGATGTTTAGACAGAGCTTGCAAGGTGTGAGAGTTCCAAATATTTGGATTTTAAAACTCAAGAGTGGAAGCTTTTCTGGACAGTTATGGTTTTTGATGGCTAGTTTACAACAAGACTTCTGGCTTTTCTCTCTATTTTTCTAACCTTTTTCCAACCTCTTTCTCTTGCAAATGCTTCTTCTATTTATAGGCAAGGGGTTTATGCATATGATCTGATTAGGTTTATAAGACAACATGTTATGGTTTGGTTGGATTACAAAGATCAAACTAAGTCAAGTACTCCATAGTCCCAAGATGAAGTACCAAAGTTGCTGGTATTGAGGAGCTACTTCACATGATTTATGGTGAAGTATAGTCAGCAACCAGCAAGGTATGGGTTCAAGACAAACTTTGTACAAAAAGCTTGCTTTTCAAGAATAGCAATGGTGCCTTTATGCCATAAATGGAAAGATCTTTTGGACAATGGTTTAAACACTTGGGTAATAGCTCAAGAGTGGGTGTAAGCATTAAATTATGATGATATTTGCAAGCAAAGAAGCATGTAACATAAGATTATGCAGCAAATCATGAGAGTTTTGTTATGTGTTATTCACTTAGAATGACTTGCAATTCAAAGATGGATGGCCAACTTCAAGCCCTTGAATCTCCTAGCTCAAGTATGATAAATTTATGCTCTTGGATGTTTTGGAAAGCTTGAAACATCCTCTATAACTTTCATGTTGGCCATTTTGACAAAATTATCTTGGAACTATGTGAGAAAATGCCAAGAAGTTAGGGTAAAATCCTGACCAAAATCTGTTGAAAATTTCTCTAAGTGTTAAATGAAAATGTCATGACTTCATGAATTTGTAACTTGAGATCCCATCATATTTAGGAGAAGTTGTGTAAAGCAATTTTTTAGATATCATGGAGATCTACAACTTTCATTTTGAAAGTTTCTTTTTAATCATCTTGCATCATGATGAAAGAATGGCATGAAGTGATGAAATTATCATGTATAAAAACACTTAGAAAATTTCTAAGTCTTGGAAATCTTGATTTTTCAAGTTGACTTTTGAATTTCTTGACTTTCTTGATGATCAAGCTTAATATTCTTGCATGTCTTGATGAAATTTTATTTTTGGAATGTAATGTTAACCAAAAAGTCAAAGTTTGACTTTCTAATATGCAATTGACCATTATGCCCTTGTGCCAATTCCAAGCCTAAATTGATGTTTGAGTGCTATAAACTTGACGTCATAGAAGATCTTGTGAGAGAATCCTTGAGAAATGAGAGGGCAAATTTTGGGGTACAACAGTTGCCCCTGTTCAATCTTCTTAAACCTGAAGAGTTAGATTGGTGAGTCCGCCATTCGTGACTTGAAGGTGAAAGATGATTGAACACTAGAGTGCCCAGAAATTTACACTCGAAGATGGATGGTGAATGGGCTTATAGATGCCATTTGGAGGAAAGTTGATAAACATTAGAAGAAATATCAGCATAAATCTATTATTGATTTATACTAAAACTTGATGTTTTACCTGTGCAAAAAAGAGTTAGTAAAATGCAAATGTATGCATGATGTTCACCAGATGTGGTATTATGATAAATGCATAGGGTATGTACATGCTATAATGTATGGATGTGAGATGTATGTTTATGTCCGGGAAAATAAATCCCTGACTGCTGCTATGGAAATTCTGGGAGGTTGAATCCCTGATTGCAGTTGGGGATGAAGAATATGCATATGTTCAAACTTTGTTGAAAGGATTCTTTTGCTGGGGAATATCTCTTGAATGTCAATTGTTATCTGGTTGGATCCAGGCTTCACAATTTGCTGAGGATGAAGTAGTCAATTGCTATCTGGTCAAATCCAGGCTTCACGATAACTTACTGGGGGAAGAGACGAATTAACTGTTATCTGGTCAGATTTCAGGCTTTGCAGAAAATTTCTTGAAATTGAATAGTTATCTGGTCGGATCCAGGATTCACAACAACTTGCTGGGGATACAAAGGTTAACTGTTATCTAGTCGGATCCAGGCTTTGCAGTAACTTGAAGTGGTAACCACTATCTGGTCGGGTCCAGGTTTCATGGTTTTTGGAAAGTTGTACTATTATCTGGTCGAGTCCAGGATTCATAGTGTCTCTCTGGTGATCATAGTTAATTGTTATCTGGTCGGGCTCCAGGTTTCACAATAAATTGTTTGAAAAACTATCATCTGGTCGGGTCCAGGCTTTACAGATTTCTTGAGTTTGATGAGGTCAATTGCTATCTGGCCGGGTCCAGGTTTCACAATAAACTATTTGGGGACTTAATTGTTATCTGGTCGGTTTCCAGGTTTCACAATGAATCTCTGAGGATAATTGCTATCTGGTCGGATCCAGGCTTCACAACAACTTGGTTGAAAAGATGAAATTGAAAACTGATATATGGTCGGATCCAGGTTTCATAGTAATTTGTTGGGGCAAAGGAAAATTCTACTAGGGAAAAGAAGTAAACCTTGGTCGGGTTAGGACCAGGTTCTTCTATATCTTTGAAGAGTTAGACTATTATTTGGTCGGGCCAAGTTTCATAGTATATTGAAATTGAGATCAATTGTTATCTAGTCGGGTCCAGGTTTCAGATATTCAAACTGTTATCTGGTCGGGTCTAGGTTTCAACAACTACTTGATAATTATGCTAATATCTGGTCGGGTACAGGCTTCATAGTGTCTTTTTTTTTGGAAATAGTAAAGGCTTTGCTGACGACTTTACAGGGGATCAGGGGTTGTGGTCCTATGATTTGCAACAATCTGAAAGAAAAATCAAACTGGAGAGTGTAGACTCAGTTGGGTAGGACAGACTCAACTTGGGGAGGATATACTCAACTGGGGAGGATAAACTCCGCTTGGGGATACTAGCCTTGGCTGGGGAAGATATGCTCAACTGGGGAAGATATGCTCAGCTGGGGAACTTTGTGGTGTCTTGATTGTTGTATGTTGGGGAAATTTGAACTCGGCTGGGGAGTTATGTGGTTCCTCGATTATTATTTGGGAAGTAAAACCTGTTGGGGAAAGGTTTATTGCAGCCGTCCTCATGGGGATAATGATAATGAGATAACTCTGTGGGGATATTTCATATACATTAAAGAGATGTTTACTGCTGCTTAGCAGGACACATGTGCCAAATAGTTTTTAATTATGTTCTTATGTATATGTTCATTCAATTTTAGTCATTGGAAAAATTTGCATTTAAAACAAAGACATAAATTTTGTACTTCAAAGTGTATTTGTATTGATATTTTGCCCATGAATATGCATTTTTGTACAGAGAGACGGAGATCCTAGTAAGAGGAAATCATCGAAAGGAAAACAAAAATTGAGAATGAAAACAAATAGCCGTGTGAAATGATCTCATTGCCTTCCAACTCTACTATTGCCCCAATGTATTCGAATGTCTCTTGCCGTTGATAGAAGTTGATTGGATTGATCTTGGACCATTTGAACTTGGACCTTGATGATAAAATTGACTGTATTTATTCCACGGGACATAGTCATACGCTTTTAATCCTTAACTTTTTCCTGGACTGCCCTTTCGGGTTTTCAGCCCACCAGGATACCCTTTTTTGCCCAAGTCTCCCTTTCGGGTTTTCAACTTGCCGGGTGTACAATCTTTTCCATATATCCCTAATTTTTTCCCAAACCTTTTGGCTTGCCGGGATGCCCTTATTTTGCTTAGGTGTGTCAACCTAACGGGTCTCTTATGCGTAGTATTTTTTAACTATGTATGCATTTATGGGATGTGGGAAATCCTTGCCATCCATGGTAGTCAACATCATGGCACCGCCAAAGAAAACTCTCTTGACAACAAATGGTCCTTCATAGGTGGGAGTCCATTTTCCTCTGGGGTCGCCTTGTGGTAAAATGATGTGTTTTATTACCAAGTCACCAACTTGATATACTCGAGGCTTAACCTTTTTGTTGAAAGTCTTGATCATCCGTTTTTGATACGTCTGACCATGACAAAACAATAGCTAATCATTTTTTGTCAATCAAGTTCAGCTGATCCAATCTTGTTTGAATCCACTCGTCTTCGCCTAGGCCTGCCTCATTCATAATCCTCAACAAGGGGATCTGAACTTCTACTGGCAAAACAACTTCCATGCCATAAACTAAGAAAAAGAGAGTTGCCCCAATTGAGGTTCTAGCTGAAGTACGGTAGCCATGTAGAGCAAACGACAACATCTCATGCCAATCCTTATAGGTTACTACCATCTTCTGCACAATCTTCTTGATATTTTTGTTGGACGCTTTGACAACACCATTCATTTTTGGTCTATATGGAGAAGAGTTGTGATGCTTGATCTTAAACTAGGTGTAAAGCTCAGTAATCATAGTGTTATTAAGGTTAGTCCCATTGTCGGTGATAATCCTTTCGGGGATACCATAACGGTAGATGAGGTTGTGTCTGATGAATCTGGCTACCACATTCTTGGTGACTGAGGCAAACGAGGCGGCTTCGAACCATTTTGTAAAATAGTCGATAGCAACAAGAACGAAGCAATGTCCATTAGAAGCTGTGGGCTTGATCTCTCCAATCATGTCAATGCCCCACATTGCAAATGGCCACGGAGCGGTCATGACATTCAGAGGGATATGAGGCACATGGACCTTGTCAGCGTAGATTTGGCATTTGTGACAGGTTCTTGAATGTTGATGGAAATCAGTCTCCATCGTTGACCAATAGTAACCTGCTCTTAAGATTTTCTTAGCCATCGTATGCCCACTTGAGTGAGTACCAAAGAGACCACCGTGCATGTCTTCCATAATTTCCTCTACCTCCTTCTTGTCCACACATCGGAGTAGAGTCGAATCATGGTTGTGTTTATACAATATCCCGTTACTTAGGAAGAATTTGGCTGCAAATCTTCGCAAGAACTTTCTGTCATTGATAGATGCCTCCTCTGGATACTCTTGTGCTTCAAGGTATCTCATCACCTCATGGTACCATGGCTTTTCCGCATCGGTGTCAAGCTTATAGAAATGTTCAGGTTCATCGAATCTTTCAATTGTTATCATAGGGGCTTCGTTGTCCCATCTGACTTTGAACATTGAAGACATGGTTGCCAAAGTGTCGACCAACTGGTTTTCTTCCCTAGGGAAGTGCTCGAACGTGTTTCTTCGAAGTAAGGAATTAGGGATAGCACAAGTTCCTTGTAAGGGATAAAATTGAGGTGTTTAGTGTCCCAATCTCCTTTTACTTGGCGGATCACCAAGGCGGAATCTCCAAACACATCCAAATGCTTGATCCTTAAGTCAATAGCAGCTTCCAGACCTAAGATGCATGCTTCATACTCAGCCATATTGTTTGTGCAATCGAATCATAGTCTGACAATGAAAGGAGTGTGGAAACCTTCAGGAGAGATGATCACAACACCAATTTTGTTACCTAAGGCGTTGGAAGCCTCATCGAATACCATAGTCCATCAAGATCCTTGTTCAGGTCTGTCATACAGTCCATGTTTCGCATAATCAGTTACCAACATGATGTTCTCATCAGGGAAGTCGAAATGCATTGATTGATAATCATCCACAACCTGATGTGCCAAATGATCTGCTAGTACACTCCCTTTGATGGCTTTTTGAGTCATGTATTGAATGTCGTACTCAGTCAAGATCATTTTCCATCTGGCTATCCGTCCGGAAAGGGCAGGTGTCTCGAAGATGTACTTGATTGGATCCATATTAGAAATAAACAAAGTGGTATGAGTCAACATATACTGTCTTGGCCGACGAGCAGCCCATGCCAGAGCGCAACAAGTTTTCTCGAGCAGTGAATATCTGGTTTCACAGTTGGTAAACTTTTTTCTCAGGTAATAAATAGCATGCTCTTTTCAGTCAGACTCGTCATGTTGGCCCAACACACACCCCATAGAGTTCTCTAGTACAGTCAAGTACATGATCAAGGGTCTTCCTTCAACTGGAGGCATAAGAATAAGAGGTTCTTGTAAATATTCTTTGATTTTGTCAAAAGCAATCTGGCATTCATCGTTCCATCTGACTACCTGATCTTTCTTCAAGAGTTTGAAGAGTGGTTCATAAGTAGCAATCAAGTGGGATATGAAACGGGCAATGTAATTGAGACGACCCAAGAATCCTCAGACTTATTTTTCAGAATGAGGACTGGAATTTCTTGGATGGCCTTTACCTTGGCAGGGTCAACTTCAATGCCTTTATTGCTGACAACAAAACCTAGAAGCTTTCCAGAGCGTACTCGAAACGTGCACTTGTTAGGGTTTGACCCCAGCTTGTACTTCTTCAGCCTCTCGAACAATTTATATAGGTGATCGAGATGTTCTTCTTAGGTTTGTGATCTGGCAATCATATCATCCACATATATCTCTATCTCATGATGAATCATGTCATGAAATAAAGCTACCATATCCCTTTGATATGTTGCCCCTGCATTCTTTAGTCCGAACGGCATGACCTTGTAGCAGAAGGTGCCCCATTGCGTAACGAAAGTAGTCTTCTCCATGTCTTCAGGAGCCATCCTTATTTGATTATAGCCTGAGAAGCCATCCATGAAAGAGAAGACTTTATGCCGAGCAGTATTATCAACTAAGACGTCAATGTATGGTAGAGGGAAATCATCTTTAGGGCTTGCCCTATTCAGATCCCTATAGTCTACGCACATGTGAACTTTCCCGTCTTTCTTTGGCACTGGCACCACATTGGCAACCCATTAAGGATAGGATATCACAGCTAGGAACCCTGCATCAAATGGTTTCATCACTTCAGCTTTGATCTTTTCAGATATATCAGGCCTCATGCGACGAACCTTTTGCTTGACAGGCGGACAATCTTCTTTTGTCGGCAGACGATGAACTATGATGTCGGTATCCAACCCAGGCATATCTTCATAAGACCAAGAAAAAACTTCCACATAATCATGCAACATCTGAACTAACCTGCTCTTGACACTGCTTTCCAAGTTAGCGCCGATCTCGATTTCCTTCTTATCTGACTCAGTACCCATGTTGATAACTTCAACTGACTCTTCGTGCGGTTGAATAGCTTTTTCCTCTTGTAATAGATGTCTGGATAGTTCTCCCAGTATATCACAATCTTCCTTGCTTTCGTCTTCGGCTTGGTTGATAGGACATTTAAAGTCATAGTCGGCAATAGTAGAGTCATTGGCAATAAGATCTAGAGTGGATGTGGACCTGCAAGAGTGTGTGTATGTGCATGTAAGATACATGACAATTTTTTTTGAAAAATGTATTTGTAAGAAAAGAAAGACAATGAACACAAATATTTGAATGCAAAAGAGTCCAATGTACTGAATGATCATATGATTAGATGAACATAAATAAAACCCTTGACAAATGGACCACAGTGCCCCGGGCCAGGCAAATGGCTGAAAAGTCATTGTTAAAATATTACAGACAACATGTTCTTGAATTGAAAAAAAAGCAATAACAAGTATATTACTCCTCAATGAAGGAGATTGGCACAAAGTCCTTTGTATGCCAATTATTCAGCTCCTTAATAGTTGGATACACCCACTCTTCAAATGCGGCTTCTTCTTCAGAGTCAACCACGACGTTGACTTCATGGCTTCCAATGCGGAGAGGTGGCTTTCCAGCACGAGCACGCCTTATTTTCTTCTGAGTTTTGACGATGAATCCCAAACCAAACTTGTATGCTTTAAATGGGATATCGAGGAGTTTCCCCAAAGTATCACAATTTCCTTCTTCTATTGCCGCACGGGCATCCTCAATTGAAACCATCTTTGGTGTGGCCTTAATAGCTTTAGACTCATTAGAAAAATATTTAGTAGCAGCAATCGTCGGTGGTACAACCTCAAAGGCTTGAGATGGGGTTTCAATGAATTCTCCATCCATCTCTATGTATTTGAAAGAATTAAGGTGGCTTACCATAAACTCTTCTTCTCCACAGACGGTGACTATTCTGCCCTTGACTGGATATTTAAGTTTCTGATGGAGGGTTGAGGTCACTGCCCCAGCTTTATGAATTCATGGGCGACCTAACAGACAAGAATAGGCAGGGAAAATATCCATAATATAGAAGGTAGAGTTGGAGATTTGGGAGCCCACTTTGATTGGAAGATCTACTTCCTCATGAACAGTCCTCTTTGATCCATCAAACGCCCTTACGATGATATCACTTGGCTTCAAGATTAAATCTTCACAGTCAAGACTGTCTAATGCCCCCTTGGGTAACACATTCAGAGAAGAACCAGTGTCAACTAGAACATGCGCTAAGGTAGTCCCTTTGCACTCGATAGAAACATGTAAAGCTTTATTGTGATTCTTCCCGAGAGTTATTAAATCAGCATCTGAAAACCCCAAGCCATTATCAATTGTCAGGCTAGCCACACAATTCTCAAATTGGTCTGTTGTTGTCTCATGGGGGACATGAGCTTTTTTCAGGAACTTGATTAATGTTAGAGCATGGGCATCGGAGCAAAGCAGCAATGACAATATTGAAATCTTAGAGGGGGTTTGCCCCAACTGTTCTACAATCTTGAAGTCGCTTCTTTTTATGATCTTTAAAATCTCGTCCATCTCGCGAGCGGAGGGTTATTCATTAGTTACGTCCTTGGAGGGTACTTCAATCACATCAGGCTCAATAACCTTCCCTTTACCTTTTGTCTCGGTACTTGGATTGGCGACAGTAATGCGGATGAGCGTATTTGTAACTACTGGAGGTGAGATATTGGGTGAGAATATTCTCCCAGTTCTAGTTACTTTGCTTGAGCCGGCTATGTTGCCGACATCGTCATCTTTTTCTTCTCTGATCCAAGCATCTTGTTTAATCCCACGATAGAACACTTCAGCACCGTAATTCCATGGTACTGCTTTATTTGAAGAATAAGGAATCGGTCCGGGATTGGTAATTATTAATGGAGCAATGGTGGGTTCATTTGAAATCCTAATAGGACCTTTGGAGGTGATCCTAATAGGTTTGTTTGAGATGGTGATAATGGAGAGGTCTTCACATTTGTTAATCAAACTCTTGGCAAATGGAGTCTTTTCAAACAGAATTTCGTGGCTATCCATCAGGCGTTGTATGCCTTTCTTCAGCCCTTCACATTCATCGAGTCGTCTTGTACAACACACACAGTCTTTTTCACAGCCAGGGAAGATCCCAGCTTTGAACAGATTGTTCTTGATTATATTCAGCAGAGTAGTCAAATCTTCAACAGAGGTAACAAAAATTGTATCTTCGACAGCATTAACACCTTTGTCATGCTTCGGCCTTGGAGCGGTAATTACATTCGGCATTGGAGGAGGATCAAATTCAATAGTTTTGTTATCAATTAAATCCTGGATTTTGTTCTTCAAGGCCCAGCACTGGTCAGTCTCGTGCCCAGGGCTGTTTGAATGGTAAGCACATTTAGCATTTGGATTATACTTTGATGACGAGGTGCCAGGGTTGGCGGGAGGATCGCGCAACGTCACTAAATTAGCCTTGAGCAAATGTTGAAGGGATTGAGATAGTGACATGCCTAACCTCGTAAATTGTCTTCTTGGAGTTTCAAAACATTGATGATTTGCAGATGGTCTTGGAGTAGGAGTCAGATTGGAGATTCAGACATCATTGATAGACGGACGATCATTCTTCTTGGTATGGGCCCTTGCCTCATACACATCATTAACTTCCTTCTTTGCAGCAAAAGGTTTCTTGATAGGATTGATGGTGGAGGTAGATTCCACAGAGATCTTCCCTCTTTTGATGCCACTTTCAACTCTTTCATCGGTTAAGATTAATTCGGTGAAACCAGAAGAAGAGCAGCCAACCAATAGATTAAAGAAAGGACCAGATAAAGTGCCCATGAACATGTCGATGTGCTCCCTATCAGTCAAGGGAGGTTGGAATCTACTAGCAAGGTCTCTCCACTTTTGCGCATATTCCTTAAATCCTTCATTCTTTCCCATGGTCATATCTTGTAACTGAACCCTTGTTGGCGCCAAGTCGGCATTGTATTGATACTGATGGTAGAAGGCAGTAGCTAGATCCTCCCAAGTGTTGATAAGAGAACCATCTAACTGATAAAACCATTCAAGTTGTGTTCCAGCCAAACTCTCTTGGAAAAAGTGAACCCATAGCTTCTTATTAGCAGTGTGCGGCTCTATCTTGCGTACATAAGATTTCAAATGGAGTTTGGGACAAGAAACCCCATCGTACTTTGCAAAGATTGGTACTTTGAATTTGTGGGGAATGATTACCCCAGAGATCAAACCCAAATCATCAAAATCTAAACCTGGGACGACTTAGATTTCAACAGCTTTCAATCTGTCTTCTAACTGCTTGTATTTGATATCAGCGGGTGGATACTGCTCGTTGAAATAATCATCATCAGATTCTTGATCATTAGCACATTCAACCTGAGTACTCTTGACCTCACCGACCTGGTTCTCGTCCTCTTCAGATGAGTCTCCTCCTAATGGGATTTTACGGATTGTCTCCTCGAACCTTCTACCCATGTTGAGCAGAGCTTTCTTCTTTGGCTTCTTCTTAACGGCCAACAAAGCCATCATATCTTGTTGCCCCTTGGCTAGGGCTAGTAAAGCTTTCTGAAACTGAGAATTATGGGCTTAGAATTCCGTCACAGTTTTCTCTAGATCCATCTTGCTGAAATAAACAACAGAAAGATAAGGAAACCTGTTATGCGAAAACCCCTCTTGTTATGATGCATGGAATATGTACATGCAAATGATTTCAAGGATTAATGAAATTTAAATTTGTATAGACAAGAGAATGTTAATTTTCATTAGAAAAACAATAAAGATTACATCATGCCTCTTGGGCTTACAAAATAACTTTCTAAGATAAAAAGACTGAACACATCCTCTTTGGCGCGAGATAAGCGTTCACACTTTACTCTTCTTATAGCTGCTTCGTAAGCTCCAAGACCCTCTTTTCACTAGCATAGAACCGAGCCTCGAAAGTATCTCGTTCTTCCTTCAGCTGGATCCAAACCTTTTGTAAGTCTTCGAGAGAGGTAGGCATGTCGGGATGGAGGATGGTGTAGGGAACATCTCCTTCAACCACAAGCTCCATGATGAATGGTAGGATAGAGGGATAAGGCATCACAAGTTTCTGAGCACGAGCTCGTACCCATTTAAGGTAAGGCTCGAGGGGAATGGAATTCTTGTGTCCTAGTGTCTTTCTATCCACCTTGTTCAACATCCTCCAAGCTCGGATAAATCTCTGGCGGTGACCTTGATCGTCGTTCTCGTATTCAAAAACCAAACCTTGAATAAGCATCTCGTGTGGAACATCCCTTCAGGCGTAACCAAACTGTCTTAAGGCTAAGAAAGTGTTTTAAGTGATGCCTCATCTAATTCCAAGCAAAGGGACATTAGGGAACTCTCCATAACGGTCGATGATAGTAACATTCTCCAAAAAGCGGGAACACCAATAAATATCTGAATGTCTGAGTGTCATTAACCTATGGGACCACCTTGAACCTTGCTCGTTCTTCAATACAGATTGGGGAAGATGCGAAATAAACCATCTTACCAAGAGAGGAGTACAACACATAAGGATACCTCTTTTCCTCAAAGTGCGAGTGTGAAAGGAATGTAGGATGTCCCCTAGCAAAGTAGGCACCGGGTTATGAGACATGAAGATTTTGACGGTGTTCACATCTATGAGTTGGTCAGTATTTGGAAACAAAACCACCCCATAGACGAGGAGAGCTACAATTTCCTCAAAGGCTTGCAAATCCAAAGAGTTCCAACAGTTTTGGGCTTTCTCAAACAAGAACCTTGCTAGGAAGCGTTTGACACCACTCCTTGTTTCCCAATTAGTTGTGATATCAGATGGTTGCAAGTGTAGAGCTTGAGCAATCTCTTCTAGCTTTGGATCTCTTTTTGTACCATTGAAAGGTAGTTGATTGATAATGGGAATCCTCAAGATTTGGGAGAATTCTTCAAAAGTTGGCACAAGTTGATAATCGGGAAAAGTGAAGCAATGGTGTAAGGGATCAAAGAACTGAAAGAACACCTTCATCATGTCTTCATCAGTGTTGGAGGTAACCAAGTTTAGTAGGCAACCATGTCTTTCGGTAAATGGAGAATTTTCAGGAATCCTTGATGCTAACTCTTTGAGTTGAGGAGGGATCCTTACAAGATTGAATTGAATGGTTTTCTTGCGAATAGAATTCGTGTCCTACAAAACAGAACAAAGATAAATCCTAAAACATCCTTGAAATGGTTAGTGAGTATGAGTATGATGTTATGATATTTATGATGTCATGTATAAGAAAATATATACAAACAAAGCAAATAGGTCCTTAGGTTTAGGCTTGCATGGAGTTTCATAGGTAAGTACCCTCTTAAAGTTTAGTTGGCTCAAACCTGTCCTAGAAATAGTAACCGGGTTCTAAGGAGCTCAATATCACTGGTTTGTTTCCTTGGGCATTGTTTCAGCGTAAGCCTCTTAAATGGCGACCGAAATATCCCAAAAAACCAAACCTCAATGAGTGTAGTATCGAGTATCTACCAACTTCGGACTACACCAAAGTCGGTCATCTCACTACGTCCTAAAGGCCAAGTTGGTCAAGTAAAGGTTCTAAAAGTTCATTAGTGCTTCATGACATCACTCAGCGGCCCTGTATTCTCCTTGACTACTTAAGGGCTACCGGTACCCACAAATATGTCACACTAACATAGATATTTCTTAGACAGTGTCGGTATACCCCACACAATTTCCACAATGTATTGCTACTTACCTATAAGGTATCCCAAATCCGGGTGGAGGATTCAAACCCAAACAAAGAACCACAATGTAAATCATACAAGTCAAACAATGAAAGCAAGTAAATGTGATCTAACCCTAAGGTAACCCCACTCTTTAATTATTTCCCCAATAGAGTCGCCAGTTCTGTGATACGGTGGGAGAACTGACTTGGGTGTTTTGCGTTTGATTGCAAATGTTGCGGTTAGCAAGAGTCGCCACCGACTTTTCTTTTATCCAAAAGGAAAGGTGAAAAAGCACAGGAAAGACCTTTGAGATTGTTTCTTGAGTTTGAGGGGTAGATTATGAAAAAGGATGGTATTAGCACCCTTTTCATCCATGGTTTTCCATAGGCTCTTAGTTACTTGCTAGATCACTTTCTTTTGTTTGAAAAATGTGCTTTGTGTGGTTTTTGAAAGTATTTTGAAAAGGTGCCATCGTTTAGGCAAACTTTGTAATAATTCTCGTTCGTAAGAATGTATACAAAGTGTTGATCTTTTGAAAATGTTTTCGATTTTGAAAGGTGTTTTGAAAGTGTTGGTGTTTGTTTTAAAAATAGCAAGGATGTTTTTTGTTTGAAATTGAGCAAGTAACTAGGAACATTCTACCTACTCAAATGTCTTTCTTGTTCATTTTCTTTTCCTTTGACATTGTTGTCTTACCATTGATTTGGTAAGCAACCCTATCTTTGGATGTAAGCGGGACATGCGTGGGTCATCGTATAGCCATGATTAGCAATGTGCAAGGTATCTTAGCATTCTTTTTTGAGGGGCTAAGATCATTTGTAAGGCAACTTAGATAGCGTCATCGAGGGACTATGATCTTGTATTTGCTTGTTTTTGCTAAGATACCTTACATGCATAATATGGCCATTTTGTATAAGGAAACCAAGTGGAGTTTACCCTAGGGGTGCTTGGGGTGCAAGTGTATTGATTTACATGCATTGTTTTTGTCTTTGATTAGAGTTTTCTATTGATTGGTTTTAGTCTTTCCATACAAAACTCTAATTACTAGCATTTGTATTTGAAAGCGTTAAATTGCGGAAATGTAAAGTCCTACGCTATTACATCATTTAGGGGATGAGGGTACAATTTACAAATGGGGATGAAGTAGGCACTTAAATATTACAACCATATCGAATAACCATGAAGGAAACGTAAAAACAGTGTAAAAAGAAGGGGGAAAATGCATTTTGAACTATTATGTGTCGACACGAGCTCACATGCATCGACACATAAATTTCCTTGCCCCTGTATTACCAAATCAACTTAGTATGAGTCGATACATAATGGTATGTGTCGACTCATACACTGCATGTGTCGACTCATACGTGCTTTGTGTCGACTCATACATTGTTTTTTCCTTCTGTTTTGGGCCTGTAAAGCAGTATGTATCGACTCATAAGGCTATGTGTCAACTCATACTTTCATTTTTTCTAATTCAACATTGTCTTGCTGCATACATGGGTTAGTTCTCAACACATAATGAAAAGAATGTAAGATAAACAAAAGGTTAGCTTTAAGGACAATGGTTACTACATTTTTGTCTTCAAAATTGAATTACTAAAGTCAAGAAACTTACCTTGGAGTTGGATCTTTATACTCTGAATTTGAGTTGTTGTCTTGACTGTTATTGAAATTGGAAGAGAAAACAGAGGTGTTGTAGAAGCTTGTTCTTGAGTTTGAACAATTTCTAGGCGATGTATGTAAGGTGCTTAGATGTTTAGACAGGGCTTGCAAGGTGTGAGAGTTCCAAATATTTGGACTTTAAAACTCAAGAGTGGAAGCTTTTTTGGACAATTATGGGTTTTGATGGCTAGTTTACAACAAGACTTATGGCTTTTCTCTTTATTTTTCTAAGCTTTTTCCAACCTCTTTCTCTTGCAAACGCTTCTTCTATTTATAGGCAAGGGGTTTGTGCATATGATCTGATTAGGTTTATAAGACAACATGTTATGGTTTGGTTGGATTACAAAGATCAAACTAAGTCAAGTACTCCATAGTCCCAAGATGAAGTGCCAAAGTTGCTGGTATTGAGGAGCTACTTCACATGATTTATGGTGAAGTATAATCAGCAACCAGCAAGGTATGGGCTCAAGACAAACTTTGTACAAAAAGCTTGCTTTTCAAGAATAGCAATGGTGCCTTTATGCCATAAATGGAAAGATATTTTGGACAATGGTTTAAACACTTGGGTAATAGCTCAAGAGTGGGTGTAAGCATTAAATTATGATGAGATTTGTAAGCATAGAAGCCTGCAACATAAGATTATGCAGCAAATCATGAGAATTTTGTTATGTGTTCTTCACTTAGAATGACTTGCAATTCAAAGATGGATGGCCAACTTCAAGCCCTTGAATCTCCTAGCTCAAATATGATAAATTTATGCTCTTGTATGTTTTGGAAAGCTTGAAACATCCTCTATAACTTTCATGTTGTCCATTTTGACAAAATCATCTTAGAACTATGTGAAAAAATGCTAAGAAGTTGGGGTAAAATCCTGACCAAAATCTGTTGAAAATTTCTCTAAGTGTTAAATGAAAATGTCATGACTTCATGAATTTGTAAATTGAGATCCCGTCATATTTAGGAGAAGTTGTGTAAAACAATGTTGTAGATATCATGGATATCTACAACTTTCATGTTGAAAGTTTCTTTTGAATCATCTTGCATCATGATGAAAGAATGTCATGAAGTGATGAAATTATCATGTATAAAAACACTTAGAAAATTTCTAAGTCTTGGAAATCTTGATTTTTCAAGTTGACTTTTGACTTTCTTGACTTTCTTGATGATCAAGCTTGATATTATTGCGTGTCTTGATGAAATTTGATCTTTGGAATGTAATGTTGACCAAAACGTCAAAGTTTGACTTTCTAATATGCAATTGACTATTTTGCTCTTGTGCCAATTCCAAGCCTAAATTGATGTATGAGTGTTGTAAACTTGACGTCATAGAAGATCTTATGAGAGAATCCTTGAGAAATGAGAGGGCAAATTTTGGGGTACAACAATATGCTAACTGGGGATAAAAGAGATAAATAATCCTTTGATGCGAGGACGTCCACTCTTCTGGGGAGGACAAAGTTGAATGACATCTGACTGGGAACGGGGATTCTATTAGTGAATTATGATAATCATAGAAATAACCTATGTTAGGGAAATAAACAATGTTGGGGAAATAAACTCTGCCGGGAAAATAAACCATGTTGGGGAAATAAACCATGCTGGAGAGATAACTTTATTGGAGAAGAGAATTATGTCGGGGATTTTACAGCGTTGGAGGAATAAACTCCGTTGGGGAATTAAATTCCTATAAAATATGCTAAGGGAATCATTTTTAATGCGAATTGGAATTTCATAGGCTGTGCGGAGGAAGTTTCCATTGTAAGTTGGGGAAATGATCACACTTCTTTACCTGCTAGGGATCTACTTGGGAAGCTGATCAGGTGAAATGCTGGAAGATGCCTCAAATTCTGTCTGAAGGTATATTAGACTCACTGATGAATGCATCTTTGTCGAGGATAAGTTTGTAAAGGTAGCTCTGCAGAGATTTCTATATGGAGATTTATGGACGACTTGAACGTTATCCCAACTCCTAGAGTCTTTAGTAAATGATAACCCTGTTTTTATTCACATATTTATTAACAGTAATCATATTCATATGCATATGTTCACTCAATTTAGTCATTGAACGTTTTTGCAAAAAAAACAGAGAAAGTAAGTTTGAATTTTGAATTATATTTGTATTGGTGGTTTTCCTATAAACAAGAAGTTTTGTACAAGGAGACAAAGATCCTGGTAAGAGGAAATCATCGTAAAAATGAAGAAAGTACAAAGAATCAACAAAAAAAGACAGCTATGTGGAAACAATCCCATTGGGTTTCAACTCTGCTATTGTCCCTATGTCTTCAAGCATCTTATCCCTTACTGTCAGAAGAAGTTGACTGAATTGATATGTACCATTTGAACTTGGCGTTGATAATAAATCTTGTTGTAGGTAGATGATCCAGCGGGACATAGTCGTACGCTTTAATCCCTAACTTTTTCCTGGACCTCCGTTTCGAGTTTTCAGTCCACCGGGATACCCTTTTTTGCCCAAGCCGCCTTTTCAGGTTTTCGACTTGACGAATGTACAATTTTTTACATATATCCCTAATTTTTGCCTAGGCCATGTGTGAATACGGTGGAAGAACTGACTTGGTTTTACGTTTTATCGCAAATGTGCGGATAACAAGAGTTGCCACCAACTTTTCTTTTATCCAATAAGGAAAGGGTGAAAAGAAGAGGAAAGACCTTGAATATTTTTGAGTTCGGGGGGTAGGTTATGAAAAGGGAAGGTGTTAACACCCTTTTCATCCGTAGTTATCTACGGGCTCTTAATCGCTAGCTCACTTTATTTGAAAATGCTTTCATGTGTATGTTTGAAAATGCCTAAGTACGGAAAACTTTGTAATGATTCTCATATCAGTTGAGAACGCATACAAAGTATTTTGTTTTAAAAATATTTCAGAGAAAAGTGTTTGTGTGAAAAGATGTTTTTATGAGCAAGCGATTATGAGCTATCTACCTACTCAAAAGTCTTTCGTGTTATTTTCCTCCTCCTTTAGATAGTGCTATCCTAACATTATTTAGTAGGAAGCCCTATCGTAGGATGTGAAGGGACATGTGAGGGTCATCTTACAGTCATAAAGGCAACTTGTAAGGATGCTTTAGCAATTTTATCGTAAGGGACTAAGATCGTTTACCGAAGGTAGCATCGAAGGGTCATCGAGGGACTATGATCTTTTTAATCGAGGGATAGTGCTAAAGCGTCCCCACATTCGAGGGACATGACTGTTTATTCAAAGGCAATAAGTGAGGTTACCCTAGAGGTGCGTGTGTGAATAGTGATTCAATTCAGTTATTTTGTCTTGAGATTAGGGTTTTCTAGATTGTTTTTATCTTTCCCTACAAACCCTAATTACTAGCAATTATAAAGAAAGCAGTATAGTAGAAAATTAAAAATCCTACGCTATTACAAAGCTTCGGGGAAAGGGGTACAAAACCACAAAAATTTGGGAAAGAGAGCAAGTAAAAAAAACCCTAGTTAAACTATTACATTTTGTAGCAATTACATAATAGGAAAAAACTAATGCGAAAATAATAAAGCGCGCGAAGATTGTAAAATAAGAGGAAAATTTGATGAAAAATATTTGATGATCTAACCTAAACCTATTGATTTTAATTAAAAAACCGATTAAGTGATTAAATTAAACAAACCCTAAAGTCTAGGTTAATTTTGATTAATAAAAAAAGTTAAGTAATTAAATTAATAGAAACTAATTATCCTAATTAATTTAAAAAATAAAATCAAAATTAATTCATGAGAAAAAGACTAAACCTATTTTATTTTAATGTTGATTAAAAAATAATAGGGTTTGTTAAATTAGGGTTAAGAAAAAAGAAAAATAATGTTAGTAAAAAATTGAGAAAAAGAATGTTGGGGGTGGGTGTTGAACCCACGCCCCCTGCATCTTCAGGCAGCATGCTTACCAACTGAGCCAGGCGCGCGCCTGTGCTAGGATACGTGCTCAACATGTTTAATCACCAACCTGCAAAACATATGATAAATATGAGAAAAAGTGTCAAAAGGCTGGATCGAACCCATGCCCTTTAGTACCAATGCCTTATCGCGCGCGCTCTTGCCAATTGGGTGGCTGTTTCATCCATTCATATAACTAAAACCATAAATATATATTATATAATCAAATATACTGGCTGGAGAAGCGTTGGAGCCCTAGCTCCGGTTGTCTTCTCCGATGACCTGTTTTCTTGAACCTGTGAAATTTAAATGAATAATGATCTAAAACATCCCATCCCCCTAATTCAACCCTCCTGAATCCAAATACAGGCTTAGTTTTGGCTAAAAGTCCTTGGATCATGAGTTTCTACGATAGAAAAACCGATCGGAGCAAACATGGTATTTTGCAGTCTAGCATGCATGGGACACCTACGATTGCTCTATTGAACATTATAAGACCTCATGAACACATAACAAATGTTAGTAAATATTAAAATGCAGTAAAATAAAAAAATACAGAAATTTAAATATGGATGAAATCGTGATGTTTGCATGAGTGTTTTCTAGCCATTTGGATCATTGTAAATGACACAAGCTTACCCTGGGAGTGAGTGGAATTGATTAGAATCACAAGCTTGTGGTGAAATTTAGTGGAATAAGGGTTTGAGAATTTTAGGGTTCTTGAAAATATTTGGAAAATTTTGGACAAGTTTTGGGGTGCAAGGATTTGTGGTGTTGTTCTTGTCTTGATGCCTGAATATATAGATAATATTTAGGGCAAAAAAATGGGCTTGGACTCTTGTACAAAAAGATATGATTTTATCTTATTTATTTTATATTATTAATGAATTAAATCAAAAATAATAAAAATAATAAAAATAAAATAACGCCAAAAGGAGTGTGAATGAATTCTAAGGTGTATGAAAGGCATAAACAGGTCTGGACCTCAAAACCATGGCCCAATAGTCCAAAATATCAAGTTTGCTCAATTTGAACTTCATGCATTTGCTCAAAATTTCCCAACTTGCAATGGTCCTAACTTATTCAATTTTTATCTTTTGAAGGTGATATAGGACTTTTTGGAAATCTCAAGATGTCCTCTATAACATCTATGTTGATCATTTTTTCTTTTGAAGACTTTATCTTGATGTAAGTTGGCTTGACAAAAAGTGTCTTCTTGTTGACTTTTGAAATGATCTGTAATGTATTGGCTTATATCTCTCAAATGATGCATTTTTTGAACTTGAACATAGAGATACAAAGTTGTAGAGAGTTTAATTTCCTTCAAAATGGGATTTGGTTGGGGAAAAGATGATGAAGCATGTGAAAGTTATGCTTGGTCAAAGTTCAGTTGACTTCTCCTAAGGAAACCCTAATTTGGCAACTTTTGGCTTTTGATGATTTGAGGGATTTTCTTGAGGAAAAATGATCAAACCTTGATCAAATGATGAATATCACTTCAAAATGTTGATGTTGACCAAAAATCTTGAGGTTTGACTGTATGTTGACCATAGTTGACTTTTTACCCAATACAGTTGATTTATTATCATATGAGTCATTGACTGAGCAAACTTGTGATGCAAGACTTGAAACTTGACATGATCAATCTTGAAGACCTATGAAGAACCATGAAAACCACTTGATACCTTAAGAACCCAATCTTCCTTGTGAAACATAAAACCCTAGTTGTGGAGCCATTGCTTAAGAGGAAAATTTATATGATCAATTCTTGAGCCAACTTGAGCAAATGTGGATTTCATGAGAATGTATTGAAGGAAAATGGAAAGGAAAATTTTGGAGTACAAAAACTACCCCTGTTCAATCTTCTTAAACCTGGATATTTAGATTGGCATGTCCGCCATTCGTGACTTGAAGGTAGAAGATGATTGAACACTTAAATGCCCAGAAATTTGTACTCGCATGTGCACGAAGTAACAATGTTGGTTTATTATCCCAGGAACGGGCTTAAGGATGCCATTTAGAGAGGTGACGAAGAATCGTCAGTGATGGGCTTACAGATACCATCCAGAGTAACTGTTGATAGTAATATCAAAATAAATCTACGTCTGACTTTGTCTTTAGAAGATGTATTTGGAATGAGTCTACGTCTGACTTTGTCCAAAAGAATAATGGAATAAATCTACGCTTGATTTTATCCGAATGATATACTAGAATGAGTCTATGCATGACTTTGTATAGAAGGTACGTTTGGAATGAGTCTACGCTCGACTTTGTCCAAAAGAGTTTCAGAAGGAATCTACGCTTAATTTCATCTGAACTAAAAGATGTATATGCCCGACTTCAACTAAAGGAGGTACCGGAAAGAGTTTACGCATGAATTTTTCCAAAAGAGTATCAGAAAGAAATCTACGCTTGATTTCATCTGAACTAGAAGATGTCTATTCCCGACTTCAACTAGAAGAGGTACCATAAAGCGTCTACGCCTTACTTTTTCCAAAAGAGTGTCAGAAATAAATCTACGCTTGATTTCATCCAAACTAGAAGATGTCTACGGCCGATTTCAACTAGAAGAGGTATCAGAAAGAGTCTATGCCTGAATTTTTCCAAAAGAGTATCAGAAGGAAATCTATGCTTGATTTCATCCAAACTAGAATATGTCTACACCCGACTTCGACTAAAAGAGATACCGAAAAGAGTTTACGCCTGAATTTTTCCAAAAGGAATATCAGGAAAAAATCTACGCTTGATTTCATCCAAACCGCAAGATGTCTACGCCCGACTTTAACCAGAAGAGATACTGGAAAGAGTCTACGCCTGACTTTTTCCAAAGGAATATCATAAAGAAATCTACGCTTGATTTCATCTGAACCAGAATATGTCTACATCCGACTTCCCCTAGAAGAGATATCTTTCAGAATGACCTTCTAGGGAAAATGTTTAAGTAGCTACTGGTCAGATTTAGTCTCTGAGGGAAACGCTTGTCTGTTTGTGAACTTAACCTGAAAAGATAAAGTTAGTTTTATGCAACGTCATGATGTATGTAATACATTGCATAATGATGCTCTTGAAATAAATGTGAATATGCTAATGCGTTTCGTATGCATATGCTATGATAAATGATGTATGGATGTGAAATGTTATTGTAGTGTATTAGCAGCTATGTATAACATTTTTTGATCGAGAAAATAAATCCCCGATTGTTGTTGGGGATGACGAATATGAATCTTCAATCCGCTAGGGATTCTTATTTGTCGTTTGAGGAAACTTCGTTGGGGAATTAGATTTCTGCTTGGGGAGAAAAGCTCAAACACATTGGCCGTTCATCGCTCTAATGGGGGAGTTTAATCCTTATATACCTTGACTGGGGATAAAAGAGATATATAACCTTCTGAGATGTTGTTTGATCGAGTTTTCAATATGGATGTCGACTCGTCTGGGGAGGATAAGATTAACTTATGCTTAGTCTGGTTTCTAATTTCGTAGCAATTTTTTGGGGATAGTTGTTCGGACTACCCTTTGTTAGAGAGAGAAGTTTCGCCGATGATCCGTAGTAGTCAAAGTGATAGACTCAAGCCGGGGAGACTCAATTCCGCTGGGGAGATAAACCCTGTTGGGGAAATAATCCCTGTTGGAGAAACACACTGTTGAGGAAATAAACCTGTTGGAGGAATACGTTCTGCTGGGGACATGACCCTGATAGAGAAGAGAAATCCGTAGGGGATTGAATCTGGTTGGAGAAATAAAATCAGTTGGGGAAGAGAACTTCTGAGAACTGTGTTACTATCATAATCTACTAAAGACTTGGATCTCGTCGGTTGGCGATATTGTCGGGGAAAAGATTATACTACTTGGTCTGCTAGGGGGTTCTGCTGGTGAGTACGGCCTGCTAGGAATATGTCCTTGTTGAAGATGAGCTTGTGATGCTGATTCTGTGGGGGATAATCTTGTGGAAACTGCTCTGTGAAGCAACTTTACCGGGGATTACTCTGTGGGGATTTATGGACGACGTAAACATTATCCCAACTCCTAAAGTCTTGAGTAAATACTTATTCCTGTTTTTTATGCATATATTGTTAACAGTAATCATGTTCATATGTATATGTTCATTCAATTTAGTCATTGGACGTTTTTGCAAACAAAACAGAAAAAGTAAAACAAAATTTGAATTTTGAAATTATGCTTATATTGATAGTTTGCCCATAAACAGGAGATTGTTGTACAAGGAGACATAAATCCTAGAAAAAGGAAATTGTCGTAAATAAAAATGAAATGTATAGTTATGTGTAAATGATCTCGTCAAGTTCCAACTCTGCTATTGCCCCTATGTTTTCGAGAATATCATCCCTCGCTTGTCGGAAGAAGTTAATTGAATTGATTGGCACCATTCGAACTTGACGTTGATAATAAAGATGGATGTAAGTGATCCAATGGGACATAGTCGTACGCTTTAATCCCTAAACTTTTTCTGGACCGCCCTCTCGGGATTTCAGTCCATCGGGATACCCTTTTTTGCCTAAGCCGCCTTTTCAGGTTTTCGACTTGCCGGGTGTACAAGTTTTTATATATCCCTATTTTTTGCCCGAATCCTTTTGGTTCGCCGGGATGCCCTTATTTTTGCCTAGGCCAGTGAACCTAGCGGGTCGTTTTCATGCGTAGTATCTTTTAACTATGTTTGCCTTCACAGGGTGTGGAAGATCTTCCTTTTAACCATGTTCGCGTTCACAGGGTGTGGAAGATCTTCACCGACCATGGTGATAAGTATCATGGCACCGCCCGAAAATATCTGCTTGATCACAAATGGCCCTTCGTAGGTGGGAGTCCATTTTCCCTTTGGATCACCTTATGGTAGGATGATGCGCTTTATTACCAAGTCACCAGCCTGATATACTCAATGCTTGATTTTCTTGTTGAATGCTTTGATCATACGCTTATAATACATCTGACCATGACAAATATCTACAAGCCTATTCTCATCAATCAAATTCAACTGATCTAGCCTAGTCTGAATCCATTCATCTTCGTTCAAGCCCGCATCTTTCATAATTCTCAAGGAAGGAATCTGAACTTCAACTGGTAGGACAACTTCCATACCATAAACTAAAGAGAATGGGGTTTCCCCAGTTGATGTTCGAGCTGAGGTGCGATAACCGTGAAGAGAAAATGGTAACATATTGTTCCAGTCGTTGTAGGTCACAACCATTTTCTGCATAATCTTCTTAATGTTTTTATTGGCAGCTTCCACTGTGCCATTCACCTTTGGTCGATATGGAGAAGAATTGTGGTGCTTGATCTTGAACTGTGTGTAGAGTTCCGTGATCATAGTATAGTTGAGATTGGTACCATTATATGTGATAATCCTTTTGGGGATGCCGTACTAACAAATAAGGTTATGCTTAATGAATCAGGCAACAAAATTCTTAGTAACAGAGGCAAACGAGGTTGCTTCAACCCACTTCGTGAAATAGTCAATAGCAACTAGGATGAAATGATGTCTGTTAGAAGCAGTAGGCTTAATCTCTCTAATCATATCAATGCCCCACACAAACGGCCAAGGAGCAGTCAAGATATTTAAAGGTACTGGAGGCACATTGTGATACAGTGGGAGAACTGACTTGAGTGTTTTGCATTTTATCTCAAATATTGCGGTTAGCAAGAGTCACCACCTTTTCTTTTATCCAAAAGGAAAGGTGAAAAAGCACAGGAAAGACCTTTGAGATGTTTTCTTGAGTTCGGGGGGTATATTATGAAAAGGGAAGTTATTAGCACCCTTTTCATCCATGGTTTTCCATGGGATCTTAATTACTTGCTAGATCACTTGCTTTTGTTTGAAATTATGCTTTGTGTGGTTTTTAAAGTATTTTTGAAAAAAGGACATTGTTTAGGCAAACTTTGTAATGATTCTCATTCGTAAGAATGTATACAAAGTGTTTGATCTCTTGAAAATGTTTTTTAAGTTTTGAAAGATGTTTTGAAAGTGTTACTATTTATTTTGAAAATAGCAAGGATATTTTTGTTTTGAAATGGAGCAAGTAACTAGGAACAATCTACCTACTGAAAATTCTTACATGTTCATTTCCTTTTTCCTTTGACATTGTTATCTTACCATTATTTGGTAAGTAACCCTATCTTTGGATGTAAAAGGGACGGACGTGGGTCATCGTATAACCATGATTAGAAAGGTTGCAAGGTATCTTAGCATTTTCTTTAGGGACTAAGATCATTTTGAAAGGCAACACGGATAGCGTCATCGAGGGACTATGATCTTGTATTTTGCTTGTCTTTGCTAAGATATCTCACATGCGTAATATGGTCATTTTTGTAAGGCAACCAAGTGGATTTACCCTAGGGGTGCTTATGTGCAAGTGTATTGATTTTCATGCTTGGTTTTTGTCTTGATTAAGGTTTGCTATTTTGTTGGTTTTAGTCTTTCCATACAAAACCCTAATTACTAGCATTTGTATATAAAACGATAAATTGCGAAATTTAAAATTGCTACGCTATTACATCAATAGGGGAGGGGGTGTACAAATTTACAAATGGTGATTGCAAGAAAATTAAATCTAATTATCTATTACAACCATATTGAATATTGTACGAAATTGAAAATAAAATACAAGAATATAAATGGAAAAAGAAATGATTTTTGTTGTTTTTATGAAATGGGTTTTAACATAATTAAGAGGGATGATTAATGAAAAATAAACAAAATTTAAACCTAAATTAATTAAGAAGGAAATTAAGTTAAAAAATGTGTTTTAGGGTTTTTTTTTGAAAAGGTTTTAACTTAATAAAATAATATGAAAATTAATTAATTAAAATAAACCTAAGTTCTAAATTAATTTTAATTAATTAAAATAAATAAATAATTAAACCTAAGTCTAGATATTAATTATTAAAAAGAAATTAATTATTAAGAAAAATGTTTTTTTAGTCTTTTTTTTGTTTTATAGAAAAAATAAAATATATAAGTGTAAATAATAAATACAAATATTTTTGGATTTTTATTAATAAAAAAAATAAAAATAAAAATATTAAAGAAGAAAAGAAATAAAAAAATAAAATAAGAAAAAAGAAAATAATAAAAGAAATTTGGGTCAGGGGTGCACAAGAAAATCAAAGTTAGTAAAAGAAGAAAAAAAATAGGCCCAAAGACAAGGGAGCCCAACGCCTGTTGGTGGATCTAGTGGTGGGAGTCCTTTGAACGTCCATCATGGTCATGGCCTGTGGTGCATTAGATTTGGCCTGATGATGATCAAATGGTTGAGAAATGAGGCACATCACGCGCGATAGGGGGTTTCTTGTACTGAATCCGTGAAAATAAAACAAGAAAAAATAAAAGGGTACCACTGGGGCTCAAATCCAGGTCCCTATAGTCACAGGCACGCGCTTCTACCACTGGGGTGGCTATACATACGTTTATTAATACAAAACCATAAATATATATTTGAAACACATTCCTAGGCCTGTATCTTCTTCAACCTCGCGCCAAAGCATTCAACACAATTTTTGAAATTGCTATCTCTCTCATTTCTCAACCATTTTCAGAAGTACAAACATGAAAATTGCTGGAAATTTCATCACGAACCCAACCATGTAGATAATTTAAGCTAACAGTCAAAGATGAGTGAGAATTTTTCTGGCCCTAATTTAAAACCTAAAAATTTCATAAACTTCAACTCTAAAATTCTCTAAGCTTAAGCCATATAAATGCAAACTATGGATATGTACAACTTCGTGGCAATGGTATCTACATTTTATCTTCAAAAATCAGAATCAAATGATGCTTGTATGAAGAGATAGAAGTTTGAAAACTTACCTCTTGCAGCTGGAGTCGTGTATGGAGTTTGAGCAACCTTTGTGATGGCCTGGTGATTTTTATAGCTTCCCTGGACCTCCTTGAGTGTGTTCCAACTCCTACTTTGCTTTGAGGATGGCTGAAACTCCCAACTCAAGTCAAGTTGCAAGCTTCGGTTTTGGAATTGGTGGATAGCAATGGAGGAGTTACAGTCAGGGAACAGGGGCCTAGATCACTTTGATATGACATATATTAAGTGTTTGGATGGTTAAAACTCAATACGCACGAGTGGATTTAAAGATGGCTATGTGAGGTTCAAAATTGTCAAGCTATGGCAGATTCTGAGTTGTAGAGTGTTCTTGAGAGTTTTTGGGTCTTTGAACTCGTGTGTTATGTTGCAATAGACTTGTGTATATGTATGGAAAAGGTTAGAGATCAAATGCATTCAAGGTTTCTGAGTTTTAGCCTTTTGGCTTTATAACTTGCTTTTGAAGAAAAGTGAGAAGACAAATCTCAAAGTGTTGTACAAGCATGTTTTGAGTTCAAAGAGGATTTAGACACATTGCTTTTGGTTTATAGGGGTTGTGTGTGCAGAAAGAACAAGTGCAAAACTCAAGAAGTTGACAATTGCAAAAGTGATGCTTTATCAAAATGGAAATGGCAACTTTGTTCCATAAATGGAAATGTAACTTAGATAATGGCTCAAGTGCTTGGATTAAAGTTCTAACAGCCGTGTAAACATTTAATTATGGAGTGAAAAACAAGTTTGATGCCTGCAAAGTAAAGATCATGCAGCCTAGGCTTAGATTTGAATTTTTGTTCATCATGAAATGGCTTGTAATTTAAGTTTGAAAACCCTAACTTCATCTCTTCGATTATCCTTGCTCACAAATGATCTCAAGGAGTTCTTGGACATTTTTGAAAGCTTGTAATATGCTCTACAACCCCTATTAGAATCACTTTTGAAAATTCCCCTTGGAACTATATGAAAAAGTGCCATGAAGTTAGGTCAAAATCCTGCCTAAACTAGGGCAAAATTTCACTATTAATTTCAAGACCATGAATTTATGAATCAATAACTTGAGATCCAAGAACTTTTAGAAGAATTTGTGTAAAGAAATGTTGTAGATATCATGGAGGTCTACAACTTTCATTTTGAATGTTTCTTTTGAATCATCTTGCATCATGGTGAAAAATTGGCTCAAAGTTGTGAAAAAACATGAAGTTTTAAACACTTAGAAAAATTTCTAAGTTAGAAAACTTTGACTTTTCAAAATGAAATCTTGACTTTTTGATTTCTTGATTAATAAGTTTCATATTTTGACATGTTTTAATGAATTTTTTTGACATTGGATTTTAATCAAAAAATCAAAGTTTGACTTTTCAGAGTACAGTTGACTTTTGATCAGTTGATTGGAAATTCACTATCAATCCAATTGATCTTGAGCAATGTTTTGGGTCATGCCATTAGGTAAAAATGATGCAATTGAACTCTTGAGATCATGTTTCAAACCAATTGACCATTTTCTAGGTCAAAAATCAGAAATTGCCTTTCCTCAGTCAAAACCCTAATTTTGACCATTTTGCCCTTTTGATGTTTTGATCAAAATTATTGAGGAATTATGGTCCAAACTTGATCAAATGACACATATGAGTTTATAATGTTGATTTGGATAAAAAATTATGAAGTTTGACTGTAAATTGGCCAAAGTTGACTTCCCCCCCCCCCAATATAGCTGATTTTTAGGTCAACTGCTCAATTGACTGAGCAAAAATGTGATCCAAGGCTTGAAACTTGACATGAGTAATCTTGGGGATCCATAATGATCCATGAAAGTCATATGAGGCATTTAAAGTTCAATTATCCTTGTGCAATCTCAAACCCTAATTTTGGTCATCAGTGCTTAAGGAGGTGTCTTGAGTTGATCAATCCTAGTGCAGTCTTAAACCAAGAGAGATATTTTGAGAGAAAATATTTGATAAATGAGAGGGAAAATTTTGGGGTACAACAACTGCCCCTGTTCAATCTTCTTAAACCTGAAGAGTTAGATTTATGGATTTGCCATTCGTGACTTGAAGGTGGAAGATGATTGGACACTAGAGGAGTGCCCAAAAATTTGTACTCGAGGATGTGATAGTTGATGGTATAGGGAATGGGCTTAAAGATGCCATTTGGAGAGGTGATGGAAAGTTGTTGGAGATGGGCTTGTAGATGCCATCCAAAAATGATTGATGAACCGTATCTGCAAGCTAAAACTGAATGAGTATCAGAATGACGTCCCTGTCTGGAGCGTATCTGAACTGTATCTGGAAGTTGAATCTGAATGAGTATTAGAATGCCATTTGCATCTGGAGTGTATCTGTACTGTATCCGATGGTGAACCCGAATGAGTATCAGGATGGCATCTGTATCTGGAGCGTATCTGAACCGTATCTGAAGGTTGAATCTGAATGAGTATCAGAATGGCATCCGTGCCTGGAGCGTATCTGAATTGTATCTGAAGGTTGAATCTGAATGAGTATAAGAATGGAATCCGTGTATGGAGCATATCTGAATTGTATCTGAAGGTTGAATCTGAATGAGTATCAGAATGGCATCCGTGTTTGGAGCGTATCTAAACTGTATTTGAAAGTTGAATCTGAATGAGTATCAGAATAGAATCCGTGTCGAGCGTATCTGTACTGTATCTGAAAGCTGAATGAGAAGAACCCGTGCTAGATTGCTTCACTTGGTCGTGTAAATAATTATCCTGGCTCGTCTCAGGTATCAATCTCTGACCTTTGTAAATTGTTGATGATAGCCATCTGCTGACTGATCTTTCCTGAAGAGATAAAAGATTAGTTGTATGTAATGTCATGATGTATGAAATGCATTGTATAGTGATGTTCTCAATAAAATGAATGATATTATGTTGTATGCGTTCGTGTTGTCAATGTCATGACGTATGGATGCAATATATAGGCATATAAGCTATGTTGCTGTAACACTATTGGAATAGGGAAAATAAATCCCTGACTGCTGTTGGGGACGTTGTGATACGGTGGGAGTACTGACTTGAGGTTTTGCGTTTGTTTTTGCAAATGTTTCGGTTTAGCAAGAGTCGCCATCGACTTTTTATTTTATCCTAAGGAAAGGTCAAAAAGCACAGGAAAGACCTTTGAGATGTTTTCTTGGGTTCGAGGAGTAGATTATGAAAAGGGAAGGTGCAAGCACCCTTTTCATCCATGGTTATCCATGGGCTCTTAGTTACTTGTTTAGATCACTTGCTTTGCTTTTCCAATTGTTTGAAATGGTGCTTTGTGTGTGGTTTTGAAAGATGTTTTGAAAAGAGGCCATCATTGTGGCAACCTTTGTAATGATTCTTGTTTGAATGTATACAAAGGTGTTTTTGTCTTTTGAAAAGATTTCAATGTTTGAAAGTTTGATTTGGATAATGTTTTGAAATTGTATTGTGAAGTGTGTTTGAAAATAGCAAGGATGTTTTTGCAAGCTTTTTGATCAAGTAACTAAGAGCTATCTACCCTATTTTACTCAATGATATTTTCTAATGTTTTTAACCCTTTTGACAGTGTTGTTTCACCATTGCATTTGGTGAGCAACTTTGTGTTAGGATGTTAAACGAGACAGGCGCGAGTCATCGTATATATCATGATAGCAATTGTGTCAAGTATCTTTGGCAATTTTTTAAGGGACTTGATCATTTTTGTTTAGGCAACCAAGATAGCGTCATCGAGGGACTATGATCTTTTGTTTTGTTTTTGTTTTGCCAAAGTACCCAACATGCATAACATGGCCCATTTTTGAAGGCAACAAGTGGATTTTAACCCTAGGGGTGCAAGTGTGCATTGTGTTTGATTTTCATGCATTTTTGTCTTTGATTAGGTCAAACTATTTGTTGATTTGGATTTTTGCATACAAACCCTAATTCTCTAATCATGGCATAATTGAAAGCGTAAAGTGCGAGAATTAAAATTCTAAGCTATTACAACATGATTATAGGGATGGGGGTACAATCTTTGAATGAGGGGTATTTGATAAGAAATATAAACCCTAGTTTACTATTACATCCAAATTGAATTTAATTGCATGAATAATAAATGGATAATATTTAAATTAACAAAAAAGACAAATATATCAAATAATATGAAATATGCAAAAAAGGGGTTTTTGTTCATTGATGTATGTAAAATATTTAATGTAAAAATAAAGGAATAAATAAAAGATTTATTTTATTTGTTTAAGGGTAAAACCCTAATTTCTTTAAGAAAATAAACACATTATATTATTTATATACAATAAAATATATTAATATATGTAAAAATAGAATATACTTAAAAAAAAGTATTTTTTTAGTATACATAAAAATAAAAGTAAAAATGTAATATTTTGTATTTTTTATTCTAGAGTATTTAATAAAATAAAAAGTATATATTTATATATGTATATTAATCAAATTAAATATGTACAGTATAAAATAAAATATGTACAAAAATAAAATATATTTAGGAAAATATTTTTAGTATGAATAAAAATAAAGAACAAAAATAAAAGTATAAATTATATATATATTTTTCAAGTCTTAATAAATAATATAAAAGTATTTAAATACTTTTTCATGTTAGAAAAATTAAAATAAAATGCCAAATAAATGTAAAAAATTTATGAAAATATTTTTGAGCATTTTTTATATTTGGAAATAAATAAACAAAATCAGAAATGAAAACAAAAATGAAAAAATATAAAAATGCAAGAAATTGGGCCAGGGGGTGCAAAAAGGAAAAGAGGGGGTGTCAAAAGTAGCCAGGCCAAGCCCAGCCCAAAACTTCATCTTCAACCTCCAGCTTTTGAAAAAACGCGTGCGTCCCTGTACAAACTACCAGATTCTGTATACGAGCTCTATTGCAAAAACACACAACATCAAACTTGTAGAGCATTTCAAGACGATTCCAACCATATAAACAACTTGTCTTAACTCTCAAAGACCAGAGAGAATTTCTCTGGCCCTAAAATATGACCTAGTTTTTTCAGCATGTTCATGGATGAAATTCTCCTAGCACACTTAATATAAATGAAAACTGAGCATATGTACAGCTTCATGGTAATGAACACTACATTTTTTATTCACAAACCTAAGGCTAAATGTTCCTAAATAGAGAGATAGAAAGTGGAGAAAAACCTGTTTCAGTTGGATTCGTGTAGGGCAATGTAGTGCTTTTCAATAAGGCTTGAGATGTCTGGTAGCTTGCTTGAACTTCACTTGACCTTCTCCAATAGCTAGCTTGCCTTGAATGTCCTTGAATCAGCCTATAGAACTCAACCTGCACAAGCTCAAAATGAAAATGGTTAACACTGTAAATGGAGTTACAGTTGGTGTTTGAGGTTTGGGATAGCTTGGATGAGTTAAATGGAAGGTGTTTGAAGCAACTTGGGGCAAAACGCACGAGCCAAATGAGCTATGGAACTCAAGTTGCAGAACTTGCTCTATTTTTCCAAAGGAATGTGATTTCTGGCTATGGGGTGTTTAAAGGCTCAAGCAATCGTGTTTCTTACTCAAAGGGGTGTGAGAAAGATGTTCAAACTGTTTGCATAAGTTGGTATTGGCTGGTTTTCAAGTTCTCAAGTTTTTGACAAGTTTCTTGTTTTTGAAGTAAGAATGTGGAAGTGAAGTTACAGGCCTGTACAGGCTATCAAATATGCTTGCATACTTTTCTCTTGGCCCCTCTGATTTTTGGATTTGATTTTCCCTCTGAGATATGGACTAATGCTCAAGGGATAGTGGTTTGACATAAAGCACATTATGGCAAAAATGGAAATGTGCCTTTTTCTACTTAGGGCTTAATCTTGTGTACAATGTCCAAATGGCCAAAACAAAAGCTTAGACTAATGGATTTGCATTTAATTATGGAGTGTGAAGTGGTTTAGAGGCCTGTAAACTAGTGTAAGGCATGCTGATTTGAAAATGCAACTTGTATGAACATGAATATGCCATGGATGAAAAGTGAGTTTTTGCCAACTTCAAGCCTTCGATTATCCCTAACCACAAATGTGTTTGAGGAGTTATTGGACAATTTGGAAAGCTTGCAACATGCTCTATAATCCATATTTGAAATTTAACTTGAGATTCCAAATGAAACAATGTGAAAAATGGCCAAGAAGATAGGTCAAAATCCTGCCTAAACTAGGGCAAAATTTCACTAAGTTAAAAGTTTTAGGGACCCTTGTTCCAAAAATCATAACTTGATATCTAAGATTCTTTTGAGAAAACTTTGTGAATCAAAGTTGTAGACTTTGTAGAGGACTACAACTTTCATGTTGGAGGTTTTGTTTGAATCCATTTGCATCATGGTGAAAATGTGGGGCAAAGTTAGGAAAAATTAAGAAAATTTCATAACTTAGAAAATTTCTAAGTTATGAAAATTTTCAACTTTAAACCCTAATTTGCAATTTTGGGTTTCTTGATGAACAAGTTTCATAATTTGACACATCTTGATGAAAAATGACCCTTGGCACTTGGTTTTGACCAAAAAGTCAAAGTTTGACTTTTCAGTGCATAGTCAAATTTTGATCAGTTGACTGAAAAATTCATCTGTCAATCCCATGCATTTGAGATCTTTTGAACTTGTTGAATAAGTAAAGATGATTTCATTGAGTCCTTGAGTCCATGTTTGAACCTAATTTGCCATTGGCTAGGTCAAAAAGTCATAAATTGCCTTTGTACAGTCAAAACCCTAAAAATAACCATTTTGCCCTTTTGGTGATCTGATCAAATTTCTTGTGGAGTTGTGGTCCAAACTTGATCCCATGGTTCATATGAGTTCATAATGTTGATGTGGGTCAAAATTCATGAGGTTTGACTGTAAATTGGCCACAGTTGACTTTTTCCCCAATACAACTGATTTCTAGGTCAACTGTCCAATTGACTGGTCAAAAATTTGATTCAAGGCTTGAAATTTGGTATGGACAAACTTATGAGTCCAATATGAAGTATGAAAGTCAATTTGAGCATTGAAGGTCCAAAAATATTTGTGCAAACTCAAACCCTAGTTTAGGTCATCAGTGCAAGGAGATGTCTTGAGCAGAGCAAACCCTAACTTAATCTTGAGTTCCAATAGCCTTGTGATGAGAAATGTTGATAAAATGAGAGGGCAAATTTTGGGGTACAACAGTTTCCCCTGTTCAATCTTCTTGAACCTGAAGAGTTAGATTGGCAAGTTTTCCTTTCGTGACTCGAAGGTAAAAGAGGATTGGACACTAGAGTGCCCGTAAATTTGCACTCGTCAAAATATAGCTGAGGGAATGGGCTTAAAGATGCCATTTCGAAATGGTAGAATCTTGCTGGAGATGGGCTTAGAGATGCCATCCAAAACTTGTTTGTTGAAAATCAGTAGAATGAACATCAGAATGGTATCCGTATTTGGAACGTATCTGAGTTGTATCTGGAGACTGGGTTCATATGAGCAAGGGAATGGCGTCCGTGTCTAGAGCGTATACGAGCTGTAACTGTATTTGATTCTTGAATGAATATCAGAACGATTGCCGTGTCTGGAGTGTATCTGTATTCTGAATGGGTAACAGAGAAACATCTGTGTATGGAGCATCTATGTGCTGGGGATAAATTCCGAATGAGTGACAGAATGGCAACTGTGTCTGGAGCGTATCTGGACTGTATCTGAAGTTGAGATCTGTATGAGTAGCAGAATGACTTTCGTGTCTGGAGTATATCCGTAATGTAACTGGGATCCGGACAAGTGACAGAATGAATTTCGTGTCTGGAGTGTATCTGAACTTGAAGTTGATAGTTGAATCTGAATGAGAAATAGAATGGCCACCGTGTCTGGAGCGTATCTAGTCTGCATCTGATTGCTGAAGTCTGAATGAGTAATAGAATGATCGCCACGTCTGAGGTGTATCCATACTGTATCTTGACTTGAAATTCTGAATGAGTAATAGAATGACCGCCGTGTCTGGGGGTGTATCCATACTGTATCTGAAATATCTGAATAGTTGTTAATGATAGCTTTTTAATCTTATCCTGAAAAGGGTAGAATGTTAGCTATAGCACAAAGTTATGTTGCATGATATGTATGATGCAATAAAATGTGTTCCGTCAATGTTTATGATATATGAATGTAATGGATGTGCATGTAAGCTGATTAGCTGCCTTGCTGAGGAAAATAAATCCTTGATAGCTGGAGATAATGAAATCTTTGACTGCTGCCGGGGAAAGTAAATCCTTGACCGATGCTAGGGATTCCAAAAATCTTTGATTGTTGAAGACGAGATAACCTTGCTGATTACTGTTGGGGATAGAAAATCCTTGGCAACCTGCGGGGATTATCAAAACTTTGACAACTTCTGTGGGGATGTGAGAATCCTTCATGACTTTCCTGGGGAAACAAGGAAAAATCCGACGACCTCTGCTGGGGAATTAAAACCTGGGAGGCTTCAAATGGAGAGACGGGAACTAGAATCTTCGTTCTGTCGAGAAATAACTCTGTGGGGAGAGTGCTTATTCCACTGGGGAAATCAGGAGCTTGGGTTGTATGCCAATCTACTGGGGATTCCTTGTTTTGTGGAGAACTCTGCTAGTGAATCGGAGGAAGTTGGATAGTATTCCACCGGGGTTTAAGATTTGAAGTTTTGGACTCCGCTGGTGATGAAAGTTTAGAGTATTCTGGCTCTACTGGGGATCGGGAGTTTTTTAGAAACTTAACTCTGATGGGAATTTTGAAGTATAACTCCGCTGGGGATATGCACTTCAAGGTTTTAGCTCTGTTGAGGATCTGAATGACAAACTGTAGGGGATTTCTTCTGGAATAGCCTAAAGACGTTTTCCTATACTTTTGACCTATCATTAATTATCCTTTCTTATTTCGTTTTATTTGTAAGCAATGATTATATTCAAATGCATATGCTCATTTAACAAACCATTGGACGTTTTCAAATAAAACATAAGTGTAAAAAGAAAGGAAAGGCAAGTAAATTTATGCACTTTGAAGTATCTTTGTATTAACTTTTATAAGTATCTTTGTACAAAGGAAACATACATCCTAGTAAGAGAATGTTATCGAATAATTTGAGAAAAATTTTATACAAAAAGAAAGATGGCTATGTGTAACAATTCCATGGGGTTCCCATTCTGCTATAGCCTTCACAACTCTGAGTATCTTGTCCATTCGTTGCTTCGTCTGCAGATGATTGGATTGATCATGAGCTTGGAGTTTGGTCATGAAGAGATTGTCCTTAAAGTGATCCGACGAGACATAGTCATACGCTTTAATTCCCTAACTTTTTCCTGGACCACCCTTTCGGGTTTTCGATCCACCGAGAAACCCTTTTTTGCCCAAGTCGCCCTTTCGGGTTTTCAACTTGCCGGGTGTACATATTTTTTTTTTATCCCTAATTTTTGCCTGAACCGCCCTTTAGGGTTTTCGATTCACCGGGATGCCCATTTTTGCCCAAGTCGCCCTTTCGGGTTTTCAACTTGTCGGGTCATTTATGCGTAGTATCTTTTGACTATGTCTGCATTCGCAGGGTGCGGAAAGTCATCGTCGTCCATGGTGGTCAGAATCATTTCCCCACCAGAAAAGATGTTCTTGATCACAAATGGTCCTTCGTAGGTAGGAGTCCACTTGCCCCTGAGGTCACTTTGCGGCAAGATGATCCGCTTGATTACAAGATCTCCGACTTGATATACCTGACGCCTGACTTTCTTGTTGAAAGCCTTGATCATCCGTTTTTGATACGTCTGACCATGGCAAACAGCAGTAAGTCGCTTCTCGTCGATCAAATTAAGTTGATCAAGCCAGGTCTGAATCCAATCGTCTTCACTTAAACCAACATCTTTCATAATCCTTAAGGAAGGAATCTGAACTTCCATAGGCAAAACAACCTCCATGCCATATACCAAAGAAAAGGGGGTTGCCCCAGTTGAAGTACGCGCCGTGGTACGATATCCGTGCAGAGAAAACGGTAACATCTCATGCCAGTCTTTGTAGGTGACTGTTATCTTTTGAATGATCTTCTTGATATTTTTGTTCGCGGCTTCAACAACACCGTTCATCTTTGGCCGATAGGGAGATGAATTGTGATGTTGAATCTTGAACTGCTCGCACAAAGCGGTGATCACAGTGTTGTTCAAATTTGTACCATTGTCCGTGATGATCCTGTCGAGGATACCATACCGGCATATGAGATTCTGCTTGATGAAGCGGGCAACCACATTCTTTGTAACAGAGGCGAAGGAAGCTGCTTTGACCCACTTGGTAAAATAATCAATAGCGACCAAGATGAAGCGATGTCCATTGGATGCCGTAGGCTTGATCTCTCCAATCATGTCAATTCCCCACATCGTGAATGGCCAAGGAGCTGTCAGAACGTTGAGAGGAACTGGAGGAATATGTACCTTGTCAGCATAGACTTGGCATTTATGACAAGTACGGGAATATTGATGACAGTCAGCTTCCATGGTAGACCAGTAGTAGCCTGCCCTTAGAATCTTCTTAGCCATCGTATGTCCACTTAAGTGGGTGCCAAATGTGCCGCTATGTATTTCAGTCATGATCAACTCAGCTTCAACCTTGTCTACATAACAAAGTAGAACACAATCATGGTTGTGCTTATATAAGATACCATTGCTTAGGAAGAACTTGACAGCAAATCTCCTTAAGAACTTTTTATCATTGACTGAATCTCCTTCAGGGTATTCTCGAGTCTGGAGATACCTTTTGATTTCATGAAACCAGGGTTGTTCCACTACTTCTTCGGTATTAATCTCATGACAGTGTGCAGGTTCATCCATTCGCTCGATGGTGATTTGGGGAGCCTCATTATCCCAGTTGAGTTTAAACATGGAAGACATTGTAGCCAGAGCATCTGCTAGCTGATTTTCTTCTCGCGGGAAGTGCTCAAAGGTAATCTGCTCGAAATGAGGCAACAATGTGAAGACATGTTCTTTGTATGGGATAAGATTAGGATGTTTAGTGTTCCACTCTCCTTTGATTTGACTGATAACCAAAGCTGAGTCCCCAAATACAATCAGAGATTTGATTCCCAAGTCAATAGCAGCCCTGAGACCAAAGATACAAGCTTCATACTCGACCATGTTGTTGGTACAACTGAAGCAGAGTCTAGCAGTGAAAGGTGTATGGCAACCTTCTGGAGAAATAAGTACCGTGCCGATACTGTTGCCAAGTGCATTTGAAGCACCATCAAAGTACAGGGTCCATCGGGATCCTTGTTCAGGTCCGTCATACGGTCCGTTACCTTCAATGTTGTCCAAATTCATAATGTCCTCGTCAGGGAAGTCGAACCTCATGGATTGGTAATCTTCGATGGCTTGATGAGCTAGATGGTCAGCTAGTACACTCCTCTTTATAGCTTTTTGGGTTGTGTAATGGATATCATATTCATTCATGATCATCTGCCATCTAGCGATTCTTCCAGATAAAGCAGGCTTCTCGAAGATGTACTTAATCAGATCCATTTTAGAAATAAGCAAAGTGGTATGTGTCAACATATACTGCCTTAGCCGGCGAGTAGCCCATACCAAAGTGCAAAAAGTTTTCTCGAGCAGTGAGTAGCGAGCCTCACAGTCGGTAAACTTTTTGCTAAGGTAATAAATGGCATGCTCTTTTCGACCAGACTCGTCATGTTGGCCCAGTACGCACCCCATTGAATTATCCAAAACAGTCAAATACATGATTAACGGCCTTCCTTCGACGGGTGGCATCAAGATAGAAGGTTTGAGCAGATACTCCTTGATCTTATCGAAAGCAACTTGACAATCATTGTTCCATTCAACCACCTGATCTTTCTTCAATAGCTTAAAGATTGGCTCACAGGTAGATGTAAGGTGAGAGATGAACCTTGCAATATAGTTTAGGCATCCCAAGAAACCTCTAACCTCCTTCTCAGTGCGGGGGGCAGGCATTTCTTGTATAGCTTTGACTTTAGCAGGATCAACCTCAATGCCTTTGTTACTGACGATGAATCCCAAAAGTTTACCGGACCTGACTCTGAAAGTGCACTTGCTAGGGTTCAATCAGAGCTTATATTCCTTCAATCTGACAAACAACTTTTGCATATGGTCGAGGTGTTCTTCTTCTGTTTGTGAACGGGCTATCATGTCGTCTACGTAGACTTCGATCTCATGATGTATCATGTCATGAAACAAAGCTACCATGGCTCGCTGATAGGTTGCCCCGACATTCTTCAGTCCGAATGGCATCACTTTATAGCAGAAGGTACCCCACTGTGTAACAAAAGTAGTCTTCTCCATGTCTTCGGGGGCCATTTTGATCTGGTTGTATCCCGAGAATCCATCCATGAAGGAAAATACCTTGTGTTGAGCTGTATTGTCAACCAAGATGTCGATGTGTGGCAGTGGAAAATCATCTTTAGGGCTAGCCCTGTTTAGATCTTTGTAGTCCACACACATTCTGACTTTGCCGTCCTTCTTAGGCATGGGCACAATGTTAGCAACCCATTGTGGATAGGAAGTTACAGCCAGAAAACCAGCATTGAATTGTTTCATCACTTCAACTTTGATCTTTTTGGACATGTCGGGCCTCATTCGGCGGACTTTTTGTTTAATTGGTGGGCAGTCTTCTCTTGTAGGGAGACGGTGAACCACAATATCTGTATCCAATCCCGACATGTCTTCGTAGGACCAGGCGAAGATTTCAACATATTCATTCAACAACTGTACTAAGCGCTCTTTGACATTTGGCTCCAGGTTGGCACCCACTTTAACCTCTTTCTTGTCTTCCCCTGTTCCCAAATTGATAGTCTATAGCAATTCTTCATGGGGTAGGATAACCCTTTCCTCTTGTTTCAAAAGTCTAGCTAACTTTCCAGGCACTTCACAGTCTTCATCACCTTTGTATGTGATTATCATTTTCTATATGATCTTTTTGGTGTTCTTATTTGTGGATTCGACAACACCATTCATCTTTGGCCGGTAAGGGGAAGATTTATGGTGCCGGATCTTGAATTGCGCACACAGTGCGGTGATCATAGTGTTGTTAAGATTCGTACCATTTTTAGTGATGATCCTCTCTAGGATACCGTACCGACAAATGAGATTTTGTTTGATGAACCAGGTGACAACAATCTTGGTAACAGAAGCGAAGGAAGCCGCCTCAACCCACTTTGTGAAATAGTCGATGGCCACCAAGATGAAGCAGTGTCCATTAGAGGCTGTTGGCTTGATTTCCCAAATCATGTAGATGCCCCACATAGCAAAGGGCCAAGGAGCCATCAAGATGTTCAAAGGAACCGGAGGCACGTGCACCTTGTCAGCATAGGTCTAACACTTATGACAAGTTCGAGAGTACTGATAGCAATCTACTTCCATGGTAGACGAGTAATACCCGACCTGTAGGATTTTCTTTGCAATCGTATGCCCACTTGAATGGCTGCCAAAAGTGCCTTCATGTAGATCAGCCATGATCTTTTCTGCCTCAACCTTGTCTACGCAATGGAGCAAAGCAGAGTCATGGTTGCGTTTGTAGAGAATGCCATTACTAAGGAAGAACTTAGCAGAGAATATCCTTAGGAACTTCTTATCATTGACTGAAGCTCCTTCCGAATACTCTTGAGCCTCGAGATACTTCTTGACTTCGTAAAACCAAGGCAGGTCCACTAATTCTTCATTATTGATCTCGTGACAGTGAGCTGGTTCATCCATTTGTTCAATGGTGATCTGGGGAGCCTCGTTATCCCATTTGAGTTTAAACATGGATGACATTGTGGCTAGCGCATCTGCTAGTTGATTTTCTTCTCGCGGTAAATGCTCGAAGGTAATCTTCTCAAAATATGGGATTAATGTCAACACATATTCTTTGTAGGGGATGAGGTTAGGGTGTTTAGTGTCCCATTCTCCTTTGATCTAACTGATGACCAAAGCTGAATCTCCGAATACATTTAAGTATTTGATCCCCAAATCTGTGGCAACTTTGAGACCAAAAATGCACGCTTCGTATTCTGCCATGTTATCCGTACAGTTGAAGCAGAGTCTTGCAGTAAAGGGAGTATGACATCCTTCCGGAGATATGAGTACAACACTGATGTCATTGCTGAGTGCGTTGGATACCCCATCAAAAACCAAGGTCCATCGGGATCCTTGTTCAGGTCCGTCATATGGTCTGAATTCTTCGCAGTTGTTTACCATCATGATGTCTTCATCTGGGAATTCGAACTTCATGGACTGGTAGTCATCCACAGCTTGATGAGCAAGGTGATCGGCTAGTACAGTATCCTTTATTGCTTTCTGGGTAGTATACTAGATTCCATATTTCGTCAGGATCATCTTCCATATCGCTATTCTCCCAGAGAGGGCAGGCTTCTCGAATATGTATTTTATTGGATCCATCTTGGATATCAATAAGGTAGTATGGGTCAGCATATACTGTCTTAGCCGACGAGTAGCCCATGCCAGAGTACAACAAGTTTTCTCGAGCAGTGAATATCTTGTTTCACAGTTGGTAAACTTTTTGCTCAGGTAATAAATAACATGCTCTTTTCGGCCAGACTCGTCATGCTGCCCCAGCACACACCCCATTGAATTTTCCAAAAAAGTTAGATACATGATCAAGGGTCTTCCCTCGACTGGTGGCATCAAAACAGGAGGTTCTTGTAGGTATTCTTTGATTTTGTCGAAGGCAGTTTGGCATTCATTATTCCATTTGACTTTGATCTTTCTTCAGTAATTTGAAGATTGGTTCACAAGTAGCTGCCAGGTGAGAAATGAATCCGGCAATGTAGTTTAGCCGTCCTAAGAATCCTCTGACTTCCTTCTCGGTACGAGGAGAAGGCATTTCTTGTATTTCTTTCACCTTGGCAGGATCCACTTCGATACCCTTACCGTTGACGACGAAGCCTAGGAATTTACCAGACCTCATCCCAAATGTGCATTTATTCGGGTTCAACCTCAGCTTGTATTTCTTTAGCCGCTCGAAGAGTTTCTGTAAATGGTCAAGATATTCCTCTTCAGTTTGAGATTGGGCTATAATGTCGTCCGCATAGATCTCTATTTTGTGATGTATCATGTTGTGAAATAAAGCTACCATGGCACGCTGATAGGTTTCCCCAACATTCTTCAACCCGAATGGCATAACCTTGTAACAGAAAGTGCCTCATTGTGTGATAAAGGTTGTTTTTTCCATGTCCTCGGGCGCCATTTTGATCTGGTTGTAGCCTGAGAAACCAACCATGAAGGAAAACACCTTATGCTGTGTTATATTTTCAACCAAAATATCGATATGGGGAAGTGGGAAATCATCCTTAGGGCTTTCCCTATTCAAATCTTTATAGTCCACGCACATTCACACTTTGCCATCCTTTTTAGGAACGAGAACAACATTGGCGACCCATTGCGGATAGGAGGTGACGGCCAAGAATCCGGCGTTGAATTGTTTCATGACTTCCGCTTTGATCTTCTTTGACATGTCTGGTCGCATGCGACGAACCTTTTGTTTTACCGGTGGGCAGTCTTCTTTTATGGGTAAACGATGTACCACAATATTTGCATCAAGTCCTGGCATGTCTTCATACGACCAAGCAAAGACTTCAACATAATCATATAGCAACAGAATTAGACGCTTCTTGACACTGGATTCTAGATTGGCACCCACCTTGACTTCTTCCTTGTCCTCTTCGGTACCTAGGTTAACTGAGTCCACTGGTTCTTCGTGGGGCTGAATGGTCCTCTCTTCTTGTTGTAATAACCTGGCTAATTCCCCTGGCACTTCACAATCTTCCTCACCTTCGTCTTCGGCTTGGTAGATTAGATTTTCAGAGTCACCGAAAGCCATAGCAGAATCGTTACCCATGGGATCCCGAATGGATGTAGATCTGCATTCTGAATGTGAGTGTGTGTAAGAGTATAATTATCTTTGAAAGAAATAAAAAATGTAAAAAAGAAAGACAAAGAACAAAAAGTTCGTATGCAAAAACGTCCATGATTCATTGATGACATATGAAAATGAGATAACAACCCTTATAAATGGACCGTTGTGCCTCGGGTAAGACACAAGGCTTTAAAAGTCTGAATAGTTTAATCATTACAGATCCGATAAAATCAAAAGAAAATTACTGTCGAATAAAAGTAATTGGGATAAAATCTTTAGCTTCCCATTTGCTGAGTCCTCCATTGACAGTTGGGAAAATCCATTCCTCCAGGTCGTAGCTGTCCTCATCATCTTCCACTATGTTGACTCTGTGGTTGCTGATCTTAAGGGTGGTCCCCCAGCACGAGCACGGCGTATAACTTTATGGGCTCTTGAAGTGAAACCCAAACCAAATTTGTCAGATTTGTATGGGATATCCGAGAGTTCTCCCCAAATAGTGCACCCACCTTCTTCTATCACTGCCTTGTCATCTCTCAAAGATGACATCTTTAGCGGGGGTCTTGTTGTTCTTGGGACTTGGGAAACAACTTTGGTTACTGCCACGGTTGGTGGGACTTCCTCGAAATGCTGAAATGGAGTTTCAATGAATTCACCATCCAATTCCACGTATCTGAAGGAGTTTAAATGACTGGCCATATATTCCTCTTCTCCATGGACAATAATGATCTTCCCCTTGGTTGGGTATTTCAGCAATTGATGTAATGTAGAGGTGACAACACCAGCATTGTGAATCCATGGTCGGCCCAATAAGCAGGAGTAGGAAGGGCGAATGTCCATCACGTAAAAAGTTGAATCAAAGGTTTGGGTTCCAACTTTTATGGGGATGTCCACCTCCCCATGCACCATCCTTTTTGAACCGTCGAAGGCCCTTACCATTATATTGCCGGGTTTTAAGGTCAAACCTTCACAGTCGAGTCTATCAAGAGCCTTCTTAGGCAGCACATTCAAAGATGATCCGGTATCAACCAAGACATGGGCTAAAGTTGTGCTCCAGCATTCGACAGAGACATGCAATGCCTCATTGTGCTTCCTCCCTCTAGGTGTCAAGTCGACATCAAAAAAGCCTAAACCATTATCCACGGTCAAGCTGGACACACAGTCTTTGAACTGACCAACAGAGGTTTCTTGTGGTACATGGGCAATTTTAAGGAAATTCACCAAGGCCTTTGCATGAGCCTCTGAGCATAATAATAGAGCCAACATGGAAATCTTTGACGGAGTCTGCCCTAGCTGTTCGATTATGTTGTAGTCGCTTTTCTTTATAATTCTCAGGATCTCTTCCATCTCCTTTTGGGAGGCCTCAGGGATAGATACTGATTGCGCCTTCCTTCGTACAGGCTCAACCAGAATGCCTTTGCCCCAAGTCTCGGTCGACTCGGTGGTATGAGTATCAGCAGGTATGACTATAGGAATTATAGTTGTAGTAGTGTCAACGGGAACAGAAACATGGATGATCATAGGGCCGGTAACATTCTTCGGAGGAGCAATCTCGGGAGAGAACACTTTGCCACTTCGGGTTATCTTGCTGGTTCCCGCAATGTTACTGATGTCGGGGTCAACCTTCTCAAGAATTGAGTCTTCACCAGCCAGCCAATCTTGTTTGATGTCATGATAGTAGACGTCGCCCCCATAATTCCATGGGACAGTTTTATCTGATGAGTACGGGATTGGACCTGGCATAGTGATTATCAGTGGAGCTACTTTAGGAACTGATGTAATCCTAACGGGTATTTTGGTGGAGCCCCTGGAAGGATTGGCGGAAATGGTTACTATTGAAACATCTTTGTAGGAAACAGTTGGAACGAGAGTATTTTCAAACAAAATCTCTTTGTCATCTATTAGGCGCTGAACACCTGCTTTCAATAAATGACAACTAGTTGGTCGGGATAAACATAAGTGACAGCCTTCATCACAGCCCGGAAATAAACCGGCCTTCAATAGGTTCTTCTTGACGGTTAGGAGAGGAGTGACAAGTTCATCGACAGTAGAAACAAACATATCATCTTCAACAGTGTTAACACTATGACCATGCTTGGGCATAAGAGCGGTGATAACATTCGGGATTTCAGGGGCATCAAACTCAATTTCTTTTGCTTCAAGAAGTTGTTGCACCTTGTTTTTTAAATCCCAACAGTTATTGGTATCATGGTCGGGGCTTTCTGAATGGTATGCACAACGAGCATTAGGATGATAATGAGGAGAGGTTGTGTTAGGATTCTTCGGAGCTTCTTTCAAAGTTACCAGATTAGATCTCAACAAATGTGGAAGCACTTGAGATATTGTCATATTAATCCGGGTGAATTGTCTTACTGGTCTTTCTGTTCTAGGTTGATCGTTTCTTTGTTAAGTAGGTGCAGGCTTAGGGATCATGACAGCCCCTACCATTGGTCGGTGTTCAGTTCTATCTTGATTCCTTACACAACACCAACTTCTTTCTTCCCAATAAAAGGTTTTCTTATAGGGGCGGAGGATGCGTCTTTTTGGATCTTCCCACTCTTAATCCCAGCTTCCACTCTTTCTCCGGTCAAGATTAATTCAGTGAAGCCTTCTGAGGAGCTTCCAATTAAATGATTAAAGAAAGGACCAGACAAGGTACCCATAAACATGTCCACTAACTCTCTTTCAGAAAGGGGAGGCTGGACTCTTCCTGCTAAGTCCCTCCATTTCTGAGCGTAGTCTTTGAAACCTTCACTTGAAACCATAGCCATACTCTGGAGTTGAGTACGGGTAGGAGCAAGGTCTGCATTGTACTGGTATTGTTTATAGAAAGCAGCGACAAGGTCTTCCCAATTGTGGATATTGGCCCTTTCTAGTTGATAGAACCAATCAAGTTGAGTTCTGGATAGACTGTCTTGGAATAAGTGGACCCATAAATCTCTGTCAGCAGTGTGAGGCTGTATCTTCCTTACATAGGATCAGAGATTCATTTTGGGACACGAAACTCCGTCATATTTAGCAAATATTGGTGCCTTGAATTTTGGTGGAATGACAATCCCAGACACCATACCTAGCTCCTCAAAGTCTAGCCCGGACACTTTCTGGATTTCCATTGCGCTTAGTCGTTCTTTCAGATGTTTGTATTTATCGTCGGCCGGGGGATACTGCTCTTCAGAGTAATCCTCTTCTTCTTCCTCTTCAGACTCTTGCTGGACAACTGCTTCCTTGCCCTTCCCATCTTGATTACATTTTTCACCAGATGACGTTGCAAAGTCTAGGATCCGTCTTGCTTGTCCTTGGAACCTTCTTCCCATATTCAGAACTCCGTTAACTTTATTTTTATTCTTCTTTTATTCAATCAGCAAGGTTTTCAGATTTTCTTGTCCTTTGGCTAGAGTCAAGAACATCTGTTGAAACTGAGCATTCTGCGCCTGGAGGTCTTTTACTGTCTGCTCGAGATCCATCTTACTGAAATAAACAGTAGAAAGATGAGGAGACTTGTCGTAAGAAACCTGCTTATGTTATGATGAATGGAAAATGCATATGCAATGATTTCAAGGAAATTAGAAATTTAAAATTGCTTTAGACCAAAAAGGAACACACATTATATTAATAAATTAAAGCTTGAATAAATCATGCCTCTTTTGGGCTTGCAAAGAAGTACAAAAAACTCTAAGATAAAAAAGTTGTGCGTATCCTCTTTGGTGCGATGCAGGCGTTAAGGCTCCGCTCCTCATGAAGTTTCTTAGTGAGTTCCAAAACCTTCTTCTCACTGGCGTAGAATTGCTCCTCGAAAGTGTCTCGCTCCCCCTTAAGCTGTATCCAATCCATTTTTAAGTCTTCAAGAGAGGTGGGCATGTCAGGATGCAGGATAGTGTATGAAACATCTCCTTCCATAACAGGCTCTATGATAATTGGGAGAATGGAGGGGTAAGGCATTATAAGACTTTGAACATGAGCTCGTACCCATTTGAGGTAAGGCTCAAGAGGGATGGAATTCTTATGCCCCAATGTCTTGCTATCTACCTTGTTCAACATCCTCCAAGCTCGGATAAATCTCTGGCGATGACCTTGATCGTCATTCTCATAGTCAAATACCAAACCTTGAATAAGCATCTCATGTGGGCCATCCCTTAGGGCGTAACCAAACTGCCTTAAGGCTAAGCAGGGGTTGTAGGTGATACCTCCTCTAATGCCAAGTAAAGGGACATTAGGGAATTCTCCATAATGATCGACTATAGTAACATTCTCTATAGATCAGGAACACCAATGAATGTCTGAATGTTTGAGTGTCATCAACCTATGGGACCACCTTGAACCTTTCTCGTTCTTCAATACAGATTGGGGAAGATGTGAAATAAACCATCTTGCCAAAAGAGGAGTACAACATATAAGGATACCTCTTTTCCTCATAGTGCGAGTGTGAAAAGAATGTAGGATATCCCCTAGCAAAGTAGGCACCGGGTTACGAGACATGAAGATTTTGACGGTGCTCACATCTATGAGTTGGTCAGGATTTGGAAACAAAACCATCCCATAGATGAAGATAGCCACAATTTCCTTGAAATCTTGCAAATCCAAAGAGTTCCAACAGTTTTTGGCTTTCTCAAACAAGAACTTTGCTAGGAAAACTTTGACATCACTCCTTGTTTCCCAATTAGTCGTGATATCAGATGATTGCAAGTGTAGAGCTTGGGCAATATATTCTGGCTTTAGATCTCTTTCTGTACCATTGAAAGGTATTTGATCGAGAATGGGAATCCTCAAGAGTCGGGAGAATTCTTCCAAAGTTGGCACAATTTGATAATCGAGAAAAGTGAAGCAATGGTGTAAAGGATCAAAGAACTGGAAGAGCACCTTCATCATGTCTTCATCAGTGTTGGAGGTAACCAAGTTTAGTAGGCGACCATGTCTTTCGGTGAATGGAGAATTTTCAGGAATCCTTTATGCTAGCTCTTTAAATTGAGGAGGGATCCTTAAAAGATTGACTTGAATAGTTTTCCTGCGAATAAAGTCCATGTCCTACTGTGATCGGTGGAAATAGAACTGACTGTTTTTTAATCCGGTTAGCGAAATGTCGCGGTAAGCAAGAGTCGCCACCGTCTTTTATGTTCTCCAACATGGAAAGGACAAAATCACAGAAAAATTCCTTTTTCGAGATGTCTCTCGGTTCGGGAGGTAGATTTATAGAAAGGGAAGGTGTTAGCACCCTTTCTATCCATGGTTATCCATGGGCTCTTAGGTACTTGCTCACTATGTTTTCAAAATTTGTTTGCTTTTCAAGTGTGTGTGGGTTTTGAAAAAAGTTCTTTTGAAAAACTTCTAGGTAACTCTTGTATCTGTCCTCAAGAGTGTATGAAGTGTTTGTTTGAAAACTTTTTGAAAGTGTAAGTGCGAAAAGATGTTTTTGTTTTTTGAAAGAGCAAGTACCCAGGAGAACTCTACCTACTATAAGGAATTAGGCTGTGTAGGAGTCCTTTAGACAGTACTATCCCACTATTGAGAAGTAGGTAGCACCGTCGTTGGAGGTATTTGGGTCAATTCGATTATAGGGACATGTGTGGTCACCAAAGCAATAGTAGGACGCCTTAGCGGTAACCCTAATGTCCTAGATCCTTTTTATCCGAGGCAACCATTTCGAGGCAACTGGATCTTTAGACAGGAGGGCGACCTCTAAAACACCCTATACTTGACGACCACGTCGAGGCAACATGTGAGGCGTACCCTAGGAATGGCATGTGCATGTGTGTTGTTTCAATTCATATTTATCTTGTACATGTTATTTGTGAGCTACGCTTTGTTTTTATTTTTCAAACAATCTTGTCATGCATAATTAACAGTTAAGAGTGCGGAAAATAAAGTGCGGAAAGGTAAATCTACACTATTACAAGGCGCGGGTCTATACATCGCCAAAAACAAAACCCGTTTGAAAAATAAATGCGAGAAAAGTAAAGAAAGAGGTAAAAGACCTAATTAACTATTACATCCTCGGAAACAGTTACATCAATATAAATCAAAAGGAATTAAAGCGCGAAAGAAATTAAATCGGGAACGTCCTTAGGGTTTTGACCCTTTTTGAGAAAAGAATTGAATTTGTCCTTTTTTGCAATTAAATTAAATATTAAACCTAATTTACTAATTAAGAAAAAGTATTTTTTTTGTGTTTTTTAATATTTTTAATAAAAATAAAAAGAAATTAAAAGTCAAGAGAACCCTAATTCTAAGTTTATTTTATTTATTATAAAAAAAAATTAAAGTTAACCTAATTTAACTAAATCAATTAATTCACATTTATTTACAAAAATAATAATTAATAGTAATAATAATTAATAAAAATATTTACATTTTTTAATTGTCTGAATTTATTATGAAAAATATTAATTTGTTAATTAATTAAATAATAATAATAATAGTTATTAAAGAAAATAAAAAGAAAAGGAAAATAAAAAAGAGAATAGTAAACCAGGGGGGTTGATGGACCCATTGGAGGTGAATTAGCAATCTGAGCCCATTAAGAATCAAGCCTGCGTTGACCTTGTGGATCCTCTAAAGCGCTTGTTGACTGGGAGCATGATGTTCTTCATCTCCTGGCCTTTGGATTGGTATTGTGAGACACATGGCGCCTGGATGGTTGAGGTGTATGCTGAACAACGCTCAATAGCCTGCATATGATCACTTTGGAAAAAATATGAAACAAAGGTTTTGGGGGACCTGGGAATCGAACCCAGGTCCCAGTAGTTACCAGACACATCATCAACCACCACACCACGCTGCATGCTTTGTTATTATAATAATGAATAAACATAATATATGAAACAAGTAAATACGCTGGAAATTATAAAAAGCGCGCGTTACATTTGAACTTCTCAACCACATGCTTCCACGTCTTCATCGTCTTCCCGGAAACCTGTACAAAACAAACAGATAGCGGGGGTTTTTAACCCCCACAAAACAGCACGAGGAAAAATAACGAATAGCCCTACAAGCTATATAAATTGGGCGCGATATGTCCATTGTGTTCGTCATGTCCAAACGGTTTCAACCATAGGTCTCTTGAGGCCTAATTTTCCCTGTGCTGTAAAGCCTTAATTCGAAATCTTGGAAACCCTAGAATCCTTCAATGGTAGTTTTTGATTCTGTACACTATAACGCAATTAACCAATACCATTAGTTTCAGAGAGGTTTTAGCAATGCAAAGCAATGATTATAACATGTTAATGATGCATAAAATGTGAATTTCGATTCTGAAAAATATTGACAAACCGTGGGACTGTTCTTGCGTGTTCTTTGAGTGTTAAGGCTTGATTTCGATTGCAATATGTTCCTGGGAATGCTAGCAATGTATTAGACTCAAGAGAAAGCTTTGAATCGTGCTGGAAGGCCAAAAATAGTTTTCACTTTTTCTTGGTTTTTTTCCAATGTTGCTATGGTGTTTCTGCAGGAGTTCTCACGTGAATGGCATTAGGGTTAGGTTCAGCATATATAGTAGAATGGAATTAGGGTACAATCTTGGTCAAAGATCCATGGAATTATGATTTCAATATTTGATTTTCAATCAAATCTTTTTGCATATTTTTGATTGATAAAGCTTGCCAAACATGGAGATTTTTGCCTCTTGATTGATACACGAATTTGCCAGCTTGCCCTGAGTTTATTTGCTTCACAAAAGATTGAGAAAAACATATCTTGATATTTTCCTACATTTTAATGAATTAATAATCAATTAAAAATCCAAATAATTAATAAAAATAAGAAAATGATTCAATTTAATCTCAATGTGTCGTGTATAGGCCTTGGACAAAGTTTCAAGAAGAAATTTGAGGCCCATTAGCAAAAATGATGTGTTTTGGGCAAAGTTGACTTTTGCAAATTCCCAAAATTTTTCCAACTTCTCCAATGCATATCTTGCTCAATTTTGATCATATGAACATATTCTTGGACATTTTGGAAAGGTCTTGAAGTCCTCTAACCAATGCCTTTGGTCCCATGTCATTTGGATTTACCAATCTCAAGTTATGGTCTTTGACTTAAAGTGAATTTTTGTTGACTTTTGAAATTGACCTATAATGTAGAAATTGATAACTTTTTGTGAGAGCATTTCTTGGACTTGGAATGTGAAGATGAGTTGTAGGAAATGTCATCCCCTTCAAAATGAGAATTGTATGGGATTTTTCTGATGAACCATGAAAAAGTTATGCCTTGGTCAAGTTACAGTTGACTTTTCAACTGTCCAAAAATAGAAACTTTTGGCATCTTGATGATTTTTGAGCCATGATTGAGGAATCATGATCAAGACTTGATCAAATGATGATTGTGGACTCAAAATAAGATGTTGACCAAAAATTCTGACTTTTGACTGTGAAATGACCATTTTGCCCCTGCAGTTGATTGTGAACCAAATAGGGCTTTTGACTGTGCAATTTGATGTTGTGAGTCTTGAAACTTGCCATGTAGGTTCTTGAGAATATGTATGGGCCTATGGGACTTGATTGAGTCATTGAAAACCTCAAATTCCTTGAGAGAACCAAAACCCTAATTTTGACTGGCTTAGGAGGCATTTGGACTGTGCAACCCTTGAGTAGTCTTGAACCATTTGAAGATGATTCTTGAGAAATCTTGAAGAATATGGGAGGGAAAATTTTGGGGTACAACAGTTGCCCCTGTTCAATCTTCTTAAACCTGAGGATGTAGATTGGCTTGCATGCCTTTCGTGATCCGAAGGTGGAAGATGATTGAACACTAAAGTGCCTAGAAATTTGCACTCGCATAATAGAATATCAGCAATGTGATGTAGGGAATGGGCTTATAGATGCCATTTGGAGACTGTTGGTAGGTAGATGGGATTATAGATGCCATCCAGAGGTGTCGATCGCGTAAGAGATTCCTTAGCGAGAACTTGCGTACCTGAGAAAGAAAGATAATTTCCTGGCATGTTACAGGTGTTGATCTTCAACCTCTTTATGCAGATATGCCTTGGCTAGATACAGGTATCGAATCTACAATCAATTTCTCACAGATATGCCCTGGCTAGATACAAGTATCGAATCTACAATCAAACTCTTCATGCAGATATGCCCTGGCTAGATACATGTATCGAATCTACAATCAATCGCTCACAGATATGCCCTGGCTAGATACAGGTATCGAATCTAGAATTAGTTGTCTACAGATATGCCCTGGCTGGATACAGGTATCGAATCTCTAAACTCTTCATGCAGATATGCTCTGGCCGGATACAGGTATCGAATCTCGAATTAGAAGATTGATGGGTTGTCTCTACTGACAGGTTATCTCAGAAAATCTTCAGGAATCGATTTAACTGAACCAGGGGAGATTTTGTCTTCTTTGACGAGTTGTTTCTTTGGACGGGTTGTCTTCATGGACAGGTGGTCTTTATTGACGGGTTGTCTTCAACGACGGGTTGTCTTCAATGACGAGTTGTCTTCAATGACGGGTGTCTATAACGACGGGTGTCTATGACGACGGGTATCTATAACAACAAGTGTCTATAACGACGGGTGTCTATAACGATGGGTGTCTATAATGACAAATGTCTATAACGACGAGTGTCTATAACGACGGGTGTCTATAATGACAGATGTCTATAATGACGGGTGTCTATAACGACGGGTGTCTATAACGACGAGTGTCTATAACGACGGGTGTCTATAACGACGGACTGTCTTCTTTGACTTTAGGAATTAATTTAACTGGACTTGTCTTCTTTGACTGGATTTATCTTCTTTAACTGGATTGTCTACTTTGACATAGCTGATCATTTAACTGTATCCTTCCTGAAAGGTAAAAGTCGGTCATATGCAATGCATGATATGGATCAAGCAATGATGTTCTCGACATAAATGAGATTGTATGATATGATGCGTATATGCATGTATCATGATGTATGACGTGTATGAATGTATCTTCGTCTGGGAAAATAAATCCTTGACGAATGCCGGGAAGTTCGTTGAATCCTGGGTTGATGTTGAAGAGTAGCGTTCTTCATTTCCGCTGGGGATGATGATTGCAAGAATAAACCAGTAGGAGAAGATGACTCCGTTGGGGAATAAACTTGCTGAAGAGATTGCTCTGCGGGGAATTACTCTGTGGGGAAGAGATGCTTCGCTGAGATTTTAATGAGAACTCCGCTGGGGATTTCGTTGATAAGTTATGTTGGGTAATTTGATGAACTCCGCTGGGGGGTAGGAAGCACTTCGCCAAGGACGATCTTTCCGTTGTAATTAGCTGAGGATAACCCAGTTAGACCCTGGTGGGGAATAACCTTTGAACATGGTCGGGGCAGGGGACCAGCTTCCAGACTCTACTGGGGATAAGCTTCCAGAATCTACTGGGGATAAGCTTTCTGAATCTACTGGGGAGATTGATTCAACTCTCCTGGGGAAACTTCTGGACTGTACTGGGGAATGGCTCCACTGGGGGTCTGTATTCCGCCGGGGAACAATCTTATATTAAGACTGTCGGGGATGCTTGCTTAGGAACATCTGTATACTCCGCTGGGGAATATTGAAATCTTCTGGGAATACCCAACTTCCTTAAGGCTGACAGTATACTAACTCTGCTTGGGGAGAGTGTTGCTGACTTGCTAGGGATACTGTGCCTTTTTGGGCTGATTGGAGACCAACTCTGCTTGGGGAGAGTATTGATGAACCTTGTCTTACTCTGCGGGGAGTGAAGGTATCTTGGTCAAATACTTCAGCCGAACTTACCTTGGTACCTTGTGAGCAAAGCAGCCGTACAGTTTGGACAACTCTTATCGCCCCAGCTTCTATGGGAGAAGGTACCTTGATGACTGCCGATTGACAAATCTTCTTCTGGTAGGCGAGTGACGAGATGACGGGACATAGTCGTACGCTTTGATCCCTAATTTTTTCCTGGACCTCCCTTTCGGGTTTTCAGTCCACCGGGATACCCATTTTTGCCCAAGCTGCCTTTTCAGGTTTTTGACTTGCCGGGTGTACAGATTTTTCCATTTCATCCCTTATTTTTTCCCGAATCCTTTTGGTTCGTCGGGAAGCCCTTATTTTTTCCTAGGCCAGTCGACCTAGCGGGTCTTTGATTATGCGTAGTATTTTTTCGACTATGCCCATGCTCTCAGGATGTAGGGAGGTGCCCCTGTTGGTAGTGTCGTGTTGTCATACTACCAGAAGATCTTCGTTTGATCGTGCAAGATTCGTGGCTGGAATTTATGACCAATGCCCCAAGTGACTCAGACGGAGATTTGCCCCAGGCTGTTTGGCATCCTTGAGAGATTCTCTAAATCTTGATTGGAATGCCCCAGATGATAGACCATGATCATGCCATGCCCCTTTGATTGGAAGTGCTTTTGTTCATTAGACATTCGTCGTGCGACTTTCTCTGCTGTTCGAACAAATAGTCATATGTAAACAATGTTATTTCAAGAATGCAAAGCTTATGTCTGTCTTGAAGTTTCAGAAAATGCAGTTTTTAATAAAACAAGCGAATTTTTGTAAAATGTGATGTCAACTCAAGATTTTACAGCGAGCCTTAAGGAGTCAGGATACCTTAGGTAACAGTATGCTTTCAAACTAACCCATGCTTCAGCTAGGACTTTTAAGGGTTATAACGTAGCCTGGTTCACAGTTTAAGAAACAAAGGATAAAGGCTCAAAGTATATTTGTACCCACCCGTTCTTCGTGATGTTCTTCAATCCTAAACTCAGTTGATCGTGCGTTAGACCTTGTTTGAGTCTTTGCTTTGATGCTCCGGTGATGGTTCGGATATTGACAGTTTATTTTGAATAGGCAGTCATTTCTTTTTTGTTGAGGGTTTGTAGAACCTCTTTCTTTTTTGATTTTGTTATCCCTGTTTTTTGCCTGAACTGTTTCTTTTAGGATTTACAGTCAGCGGGATGCCCCAGTTTTGTAAGTCTCCTTCATAGGTTTTGACTTATTGGGTTTTTATTTTTTGAGAGATAATGACTGCCTGTCTTTGTGATTATTCGGAACCATCACTGTTTTTTGTTTTGGAAGGACTCCTTTGATACCATTCATTGTGCACCTGGATCAACTGAGAGAACTACCCTGCCCCAGGTTATGATTAAGGGTTTTAATTTTTGAAAAGAAAAACTCCTACTTCTTTGGCTCGAAGGGTTTGACGAGGGATTATCTTCCTTATAACTCCAGTGTTTAGGAATTGAAACAATGCCTGTACCTCATCAGCGGGGTTTGTTCAAAAGCATACTGTAAAGATTGTGGTATCGTTTTCGTCATCCTCCCTCAAGAGGCTTAGAATTATTAATCGAGCGTTGAACCTAAAAAAAAAGCAATTTTAAACATAGTGAACACAATTACTTCAAAACAGACACGTGTAATGCATTAATGAAATAAGATAGTTTGACATGAATAAAATGTTTGAATAATCAAAGAAAAATACAACTTGAACATTCGAATGAACAAAAGTTTTTTCAATCCTAGCCATGTTTTGGCAAGGGAGCAGTGATCACATTGGGAGTCCCGGGCGCTTCGAACTCGACCTCCTTTGCATCGATTAAGTCTTGAACCTTGTTCCTCAAAGTCCAACAATCATCTGTAGCATGCCCCGGGCTATCAGAGTGATAAGCGCAGCGGGTGTTAGGGTTATACCTTGAAGGTGTCTTGCTGGGATTCTTAGGAGGGTCCCTTAGAGTTACCAGATTGGTCTCCAGCAACTGTGGCAATATCTGGGATAAGGTCATACTGAGTCGAGTGAACTGCCTCTTAGGTCTCTCTTCCCTTTGTTGGTTGTGACGCTGAGGAGCACCAGCAGGCTTTGAAATGACCACCGTGTTGACAGCTTGGCGGTGTTCGGACCTATTCTGATCTCTTGAACCATAGCCAGCACTAGATTCTTTCTTGGATGGTTTCTTCTTAGTGTTCGAGGAGTCACCCTTTTGTATCTTCCCCGACTTGATACCAGCTTCTATCCTCTCCCCAGTCAAGATCAGATCTGTAAACCCAACAGAAGAATTCCCAATCAGATGGTTGAAGAACGGACCAGACAGGGTCCCCAGGAACATATCCACAAGCTCACGGTCCGTCAAAGGTGGCTGCACCCTTCCAGCCAGGTCTCTCCACTTTTGCGCATACTCCTTAAAACCTTCACCCATCCCCTGTGACATACCCTGGAGTTGGGTACGCGTGGGAGCGAGGTCGGAATTATACTGATACTGCTTATAAAATGCAGTAGCCAAGTCCTCCCAGTTACGAATACTGGTTCCATCCAGCTGATAGAACCATTCGAGTTGAGTCCCTGAAAGACTATCCTGGAAGAAATGGATCCATAGATTCTTGTCAGCAGTGTAAGGTTGGATCTTCCTCACATATGATCTGAGATGCAACTTAGGACAGGATGCCCCGTCGTATTTTGCAAAAGCAGGTGCTTTGAACTTATGTGGGATCACCACCCCAGAGGATAGACCTAGATCTTCGAAGTCCAGGCCGGGCACTTTTTGTATCTCCATAGCACTTAACCGGTCTTCCAGCTGTTTGTACCTGTCTTCAGCCGGAGGGTACTGCTCATCATTGTAATCCGTCTCATTGTCGGAGACCATGGGACTAGGAACCCTTCTCTCTTGGGGTCTGTCTTTGCCCACAGATGAAGTAGTCAGCTTAGCCTCATTCGGTAATCCATTCTCAGATCTGCGTCTAATGTTGAACAACACAATCCTCTTCTTCTTCTTCTTCTTCTCTTTCAGAATCAAAGTTTTCAAGTCCTGTTGACCCTGGGCTAGGCTCATTACCAACTCCTGGAACTGGGCATTCTGGGCCTGGAGGGCCTGGATAGCTTGTTTAGTGGATGGTGCAGGATTCATGATGATTGCTGAAATAAAACAAAGAAGAAGATAAGTGACCTGTCAAAAGGGTACCTGTAATGCAATGCCATGTATGAGATATGTATGCAATGTTTTCAAGGATCTCGCGGGATAAGCAAAGAAACTTGTTAGAATTTGAATTTTGTGGCTTGATTGAAGGAACTTCATGTTGTTGGGAGTCCTTCTTCAAGAGTCAAAGCTCACCATATCGAGTGGGTCATAGCCCCTGACTCAAGTTATCAACCTTGGCTAGAGGAAAATAAATCCCCTTTGCCCCTTGCTAGACAGTTGGTTCATCATGACCTGCATCACAAACCCTTGAGATCCTTGAAATGGGTTAGTCCTTATGCAGGATGCATGCAATGGTATGATGTTATGCTATGCATGAAGTGATGTAAGTAGGCCCTGTCATGAGTCACGATTAAGGACTGTAAACAACACCTGCAAGGAACTCATGTGTCAGATAACAAGAACATGCAAGTAATTCAAGTTTTAAGGCACACAAGTCACACCAGAAAGCCCTTAGAGTTTAGGCCAGCATGAAGTTCAGGTATTACCCTCTTTCAGTTTCGTTGGTTAAGACCTGTCCTAGAAAATAGTAACCGAGTTCTAGAGGATCACAATATCACTGACTACCCTCAATCGGTCATAACTCCAACTTCGTAATCTTTTCTTGCAGCCGGAACCATCGCGAGAGTTTAACCTCAATGAGTGTAGCATACTGCTACTGTTCTATGGCCAAGTTGGGTCAATTTAAGGTTCTAAGGTCGGTTGGTGCTTAATGACTCCTCAGAAGACCCATATTCTCCTCGTTGCAACACAAGGGATATCGGTACAGACCAAGGTGTCACACCAACGTAGCCACTGCTTCACCCATGTCGGTCTACGCCGGACAGGTCCCTCACAGCTTATGCTACCTAAAGGGTATTCCCCAGATCCAGGTTAGGATCTATGAAAATCCAATGCAAAGCCCACAAATATAAAAGCAAACAAAGCAAGCAATTGAAAACAAGAGTGGTCTAATCCTAAGGTACACCTCACTTATTAAGTCTCCCCAGCAGAGTCGCCAGTTCTGTGATCGGTGGAAATAGAACTGACTGTTTTTTAAGCCGGTTCGCGAAATGTCGCGGTAAGCAAGAGTCGCCACCGTCTTTTATATTCTCCAACATGGAAAGGACAAAAGCACAGAAACATTCCTTTTTCGAGATGTCTCTCGGTTCGGGAGGTAGATTTATAGAAAGGGAAGGTGTTATCACACTTTCTATCCATGGTTATCCATGGGCTCTTAGGTACTTGCTCACTATGTTTTCAAAATTTGTTTACTTTTCAAGTGTGTGTGGGTTTTGAAAAAAGTTCTTTTGAAAAACTTCTAGGTAACTCTTGTATCTGTCCTCAAGAGTGTATGAAGTGTTTGTTTGAAAACTTTTTGAAAGTTTAAGTGCGAAAAGATGTTTTTGTTTTTTGAAAGAGCAAGTACCCAGGAGAAATCTACCTACTCTAAGGAATTAGGCTGTGTAGGAGTCCTTTAGACAGTAATATCCCACTATTGAGAAGTAGGTAGCACCGTCGTTGGAGGTATTCGGGTCAATTTGATTATAGGGACATGTGTGGTCACCAAAGCAATAGTAGGACGCCTTAGCGGTAACCCTAATGTCCTAGATCCTTTTTATCCGAGGCAACCGTTTCGAGGCAACTGGATCTTTAGACAGGAGGGCGACCTCTAAAACACCCTATACTTGACGACCACGTCGAGGCAACCAGTGAGGCGTACCCTAGGAGTGGCATGTGCATGTGTGTTGTTTCAATTCATATTTATCTTGTACATGTTATTTGTGAGCTACGCTTTGTTTTTATTTTTCAAACAATCTTGTCATGCATAATTAACAGTTAAGAGTGCGGAAAATAAAGTGCGGAAAGGTAAATCTACGCTATTACAAGGCGCGGGTCTATACATCGCCAAAAACAAAACCCGTTTGAAAAATAAATGCGAGAAAAGTAAAGAAAGCGGTAAAAGACCTAATTAACTATTACATCCTCGGAAACAGTTACATCAATATAAATCAAAAGGAATTAAAGCGCGAAAGAAATTAAATCGGGAACGTCCTTAGGGTTTTGACCCTTTTTGAGAAAAGAATTGAATTTGTCCTTTTTTGCAATTAAATTAAATATTAAACCTAATTTACTAATTAAGAAAAAGTATTTTTTTTGTGTTTTTTAATATTTTTAATAAAAATAAAAAGAAATTAAAAGTCAAGAGAACCCTAATTCTAAGTTTATTTTATTTATTATAAAAAAAATTAAAGTTAACCTAATTTAACTAAATCAATTAATTCACATTTATTTACAAAAATAATAATTAATAGTAATAATAATTAATAAAAATATTTACATTTTTTAATTGTCTGAATTTATTATGAAAAATATTAATTTGTTAATTAATTAAATAATAATAATAATAGTTATTAAAGAAAATAAAAAGAAAAGGAAAATAAAAAAGAGAATAGTAAACCAGGGGGGTTGATGGACCCATTGGAGGTGAATTAGCAATCTGAGCCCATTAAGAATCAAGCCTGCGTTGACCTTGTGGATCCTCTAAAGCGCTTGTTGACTGGGAGCATGATGTTCTTCATCTCCTGGCCTTTGGATTGGTATTGTGAGACACATGGCGCCTGGATGGTTGAGGTGTATGCTGAACAACGCTCAATAGCCTGCATATGATCACTTTGGAAAAAAATATGAAACAAAGGTTTTGGGGGACCTGGGAATCGAACCCAGGTCCCAGTAGTTACCAGACACATCATCAACCACCACACCACGCTGCATGCTTTGTTATTATAATAATGAATAAACATAATATATGAAACAAGTAAATACGCTGGAAATTATAAAAAGCACGCGTTTCATTTGAACTGCCCAACCACATGCTTCCACGTCTTCATCGTCTTCCCGGAAACCTGTACAAAACAAACAGATAGCGGGGGTTTTTAACCCCCACAAAACAACACGAGGAAAAATAACGAATAGCCCTACAGGCTATATAAATTGGGCGCGATATGTCCATTGTATTCGTCATGTCCAAACGGTTCCAACCATAGGTCTCTTGAGGCCTAATTTTCCCTGTGCTGTAAAGCCCTAATTCGAAAGCTTGGAAACCCTAGAATCCTTCAATGGTAGTTTTTGATTTTGTACACTATAACGCAATTAACCAATACCATTAGTTTCAGAGAGGTTTTAGCAATGCAAAGCAATGATTATAACATGTTAATGATGCATAAAATGTGAATTTCGATTCTGAAAAATATTGACAAACCGTGGGACTGTTCTTGCGCGTTCTTTGAGTGTTAAGGCTTGATTTCGATTGCAATATGTTTCTGGGAATGCTAGCAATGTATTAGACTCAAGAGAAAGCTTTGAATCGTGCTGGAAGGCCAAAAACAATTTTCACTTTTTCTTGGTTTTTTTTCAATGTTGCTATGGTGTTTCTGCAGCAGTTCTCACGTGAATGGCATTAGGGTTAGGTTCAGCATATATAGTAGAATGGAATTAGGGTACAATCTTGGTCAAAGATCCATGGCATTATGATTTCAATATTTGATTTTCAATCAAATCTTTTTGCATATTTTTGATTGATAAAGCTTGCCAAACATGGAGATTTTTGCCTCTTGATTGATACACGAATTTGCCAGCTTGCCCTGAGTTTATTTGCTTCACAAAAGATTGAGAAAAACATATCTTGATATTTTCCTACATTTTAATGAATTAAATGAATTAATAATCAATTAAAAATCCAAATAATTAATAAAAATAAGAAAATGATTCAATTTAATCTCAATGGGTCGTGTATAGGCCTTGGACAAAGTTTCAAGAAGAAATTTGAGGCCCATTAGCAAAAATGATGTGTTTTGGGCAAAGTTGACTTTTGCAAATTCCCAAAAATTTCCCAACTTCTCCAATGCATATCTTGCTCAATTTTGATCATATGAACATGTTCTTGGACATTTTGGAAAGGTCTTGAAGTCCTCTAACCAATGCCTTTGGTCCCATGTCATTTGGATTTACCAATCTCAAGTTATGGTCTTTGACTTAAAGTGCATTTTTGTTGACTTTTGAAATTGACCTATAATGTAGAAATTGATAACTTTTTGTGAGAGCATTTCTTGGACTTGGAATGTTAAGATGAGTTGTAGGAAATGTCAACCCCTTCAAAATGAGAATTGGATGGGATTTTTCTGATGAACCATGAAAAAGTTATGCCTTGGTCAAGTTATAGTTGACTTTTCAACTGTCCAAAAATAGAAACTTTTTGCATCTTGATGATTTTTGAGCCATGCTTGAGGAATCATGATCAAGACTTGATCAAATGATGATTTTGGACTCAAAATAAGATGTTGACCAAAAATTCTGACTTTTGACTGTGAAATGACCATTTTGCCCCTGCAGTTGATTGTGAACCAAATAGGGCTTTTGACTGTGCAATTTGATGTTGTGAGTCTTGAAACTTGCCATGTAGGTTCTTGAGAATATGTATGGGCCTATGGGACTTGATTGAGTCATTAAAAACCTCAAATTCCTTGAGAGAACCAAAACCCTAATTTTGACTGGCTTATGAGGCATTTGGACTGTGCAACCCTTGAGTAGTCTTGAACCATTTGAAGATGATTCTTGAGAAATCTTGAAGAATATGGGAGGGCAAATTTTGGGGTACAACACCTACAAAACAGAACAAAGATAAATCCCAAGATCCTTGAAATGGTTAGTGAATATGAGTATGATGTTGTGATGTTTATGATGTTATGTACAAGTATATACAAACAAAGCAAACAAGTTCTTATGTTTAGGCTTGCATGGAGTCTCATAGGTAAGTACCCTCTTGAAGTTAGTTGGCTCAAACTTGTCCTAGTAATAGTAACCGGGTTCTAAGGAGCTCAATATCACCAGTTTGTTTCTTTGGGCATTGTTTCAGCGCAAGCCTCTTTAATGGCGACCGAAATATCTCAAAAAACCTAACCTCAATGAGTGTAGTATCGAGTATCTACCAACTTCGGACTGCACCAAAGCCGGTCATCTCACTATGTCCTAATGGCCAAGTTGGTCAAGTAAAGGTTCTAAAAGTTCATTAGTGCCTCATGACATCACTCAATGGCCCCGTATTCTCCTTGACTACTCAAGGGCTACCGGTATCCACAAATATGTTGCACTAACGTAGCTATTGCTTAGACCATGTCGGTATACCCCATATAGTTTCCACAATGTATTGCTACTTACCTATATGGTATCCCAAATTCGGGTAGAGGGTTCAAACCCAAACAAAAAACCATAATCTAAAGCATATAAGTCAAAGAATGAAAGCAAGTAAATGTGATCTAACCCTAAGGTAACCCCACTTTTAAAGTAAAGTCCCCAACAGAGTCGCTAGTTCTGTGATACAGTGGGAGAACTGACTTGGGTGTTTTGCGTTTTATTGCAAATGTTGCGGTTAGCAAGAGTCGCCACTAACTTTTATTTTATCCAAAAGGAAAGGTGAAAAAGCACATGAAAGACCTTTGAGATGTTTTCTTGAGTTCGGGGGGTAGATTATGAAAAGGGGAGGTATTAGCACCCTTTTCATCCATGGTTTTCCATGGGCTCTTAGTTACTTGCTAGATCACTTGCTTTTGTTTGAAATTATGCTTTGTGTGGTTTTGAAAGTATTTTTGAAAAGAGGCCATTGTTTAGGCAAACTTTGTAATGATTCTCATTCGTAAGAATGTATATAAAGTGTTTGATCTCTTGAAAATGTTTTTCAAGTTTTGAAAGATGTTTTGAAAGTGTTAGTGTTTGTTTTGAAAATAGAAAGGATCTTTTTGTTTTGAAATGGAGCTAGTAACTAGGAACAATCTACCTACTCAAAAGTATTTCATGTTCATTTCCTTTTTCCTTTGACATTGTTATCTTACCATTGATTTGATAAGTAACCCTATCTTTGGATGTAAAAGGGACGGACGTGGGTCATCGTATAACCATGATTAGCAAGGTTGCAAGGTATCTTAGCATTTTCTTTAGGGACTAAGATCATTTTGAAAGGCAACATGGATAGCGTCATCGAGGGACTATGATCTTGTATTTTACTTGTCTTTGCTAAGATACCTCACATGCGTAATATGGTCATTTTTGTAAGGCAACCAAGTGGATTTACCCTAGGGGTGCTTATGTGCAAGTGTATTAATTTTCATTCTTGGTTTTTGTCTTGATTAGGGTTTGCTATTTTGTTGGTTTTAGTCTTTCCATACAAAACCCTAATTACTAGCATTTGTATATAAAGTGGTAAATTGCGGAATTTAAAATTGCTACGCTATTACATCAATAGGGGAGGGGGTGTACAAATTTACAAATGGGGATTGCAAGAAAATTAAACCTAATTATCTATTACAACCATATTGAATATTGTACAAAATTGAAAATAAAATGCAAGAATATAAATGGAAAAAGAAATGATTTTTGTTATTTTTATGAAAGGGGTTTTAACCTAATTAAGAGGAATGATTAATGAAAAATAAACAAAATTTAAACCTAAATTAATTAAGAAGGAAATTAAGTTAAAAATGTGTTTTAGGGTTTTTTTGTGAAAAGGTTTTAATTTAATAAAAATAATATGAAAATTAATTAATTAAAATAAACCTAATTTCTAAATTAATTTTAATTAATTAAAAAAAATAATTAAACCTATGTCTAGATATTAATTATTAAAAAGAAATTAATTATTAAGAAAAATGTTTTTTTAGTCTTTTTTTTGTTTTATAGAAAAAATAAAATATATAAGTGTAAATAATAAATAAAAATATTTTTGGATTTTTATTAATAAAAAAAAAAAAAATAATAATAAATATTAAATAAGAAAAGAACTAAAGAAACAAAATAAGAAGAACAAAAATAATAAAAGAAATTTGGGCCAGGGATGCACAAGCAAATCAAAGTTAGTAAAAAAAAAAATAGGCCCAAAGACAAGGGAGCCCAACGCCTGTTGGTGGATCTAGTGGTGGGAGTCCTTTGAACGTCCATCATGGTCATGGCCTGTGGTGCATTGGATTTGGCCTGATGATGATTAAATTGTTGAGAAATGAGGCACACCACGCGCGCTAGGGGGCTGCTTGCACTGAATCTGTGAAAATAAAACAAGAAAAAATAAAAGGGTACCACTGGGGCTCGAACCCAGGTCCCTATAGTCACAGGCGCACGCTTCTACCACTGGGGTGGCTATACATCTGTTTATTAATACAAAACCATAAATATATATTTGAAACACATTCCTATGCCTGTATCTTCTTTAACCTCGTGCAAGACCATTCAACACAATTTTTGAAATTGCTATCTCTCTCATTTCTCAACCATTTTCAAAAGTACAAACATGAAAGTTGCTGGAAATTTCATCACGAATCCAACCATGTAGATAATTTAAGCTAACCGTCAAAGATGAGTGAGAATTTTTCTGGCCCTAATTTAAAACCTAAAAATTTCAGAAACTTCAACTCTAAAATTCTCTAAGCTTATGCCATATAAATGCAAACTATGGATATGTACAACTTCGCGGCAATGGTATCTACATTTTATCTTCACAAATCAGAATCAAATGATGCTTGTATAAAGATATAGAAGTTTGAAAACTTACCTCTTGCAGCTGGAGTCGTGTATGGAGTTTGAGCAACCTTTATGATGGCCTGATGATTTCTATAGCTTGCCTGGACCTCCTTAAGTGTGTTCCAACTCCTACTTTGCTTTGAGGATGGCTGAAACTCCCAACTCAAGTCAAGTTGCAAGCTTCAGTTTCGGAAATGGTGGATAGAAATGGAGGACTTACAGTCAGGGAACAGGGGCCTAGATCACTTTGATATGATGTATATTAAGTGTTTGGATGGTTAAAACTCAATACGCACGAGTGGATTTGAAGATGGCTATGTGAGGTTTAAAACTGTCAAGCTATGGCAGATTCTGAGTTACATAGTGTTCTTAAGAGTTTTGGGGTCTTTGAACTCATGTGTTATGTTGCAATAGACTTATGTATATGTATGGAAAAGGTTAGAGATCAAATGTACTCAAGGTTTCTGACTTCTAGCCTTTTGGCTCTATAACTTGCTTTTGAAGAAAAGTGAGAAGACAGATCTCAAAGTGTTGTACAAGCATGTTCTGAGTTCAATGAGGCTTTAGACACATTGATTTTGGTTTATAGGGATTGTGTATGCTGAAAGAACAAGTGCAAAGCTCAAGAAGTTGACAATTGCAAAAGTGATGCTTTACCAAAATGGAAATGGCAACTCTGTGCCATAAATGGAAATGTAACTTGGATAAAGGCTCAAGTGCTTGGATTAAAGCTCTAACAGCTATGTAAACATTTAATTTGGAGTGAAAAATAAGTTTGAGGCCTGCAAAGCAAATATCATTCAGCCTAGGCTTGGATTTTAATTTTTGTTCATCATGAAATGGCTTGTAATTTAAGTTTGAAAACCCTAACTTGATCTCTTCGATTCTCATTGCTCACAAATGATATCAATGAGTTCTTAGACATTTTAGAAAGCTTGTAATGTGCTCTACAACCCCTCTTTGAATCACTTTTGGAAATTACCCTTGGAACTATATGAAAAAGTGCCATGAAGTTAGGTCAAAATCCTGCCTAAATTAGGGCAAAATTTCACTAAGTGTTTAATTTCAAGACCATGACTTTATAATCAATAACTTGAGATCTAAGAATTTTTAGAAGAATTTGTGTAAGGAAATGTTGTATATATCATGTAGGTCTACAACTTTCATGTTTAAAGTTTCTTTTGAATCATCTCGCATCATGGTGAAAATTTGGCTCAAAGTTGTGAAAAAACATGAAGTTTTAAACACTTAGAAAAATTTCTAAGTTAGAAAACTTTGACTTTTCAAAATGAAATCTTGACTTTTTTGATTTTTTGATGAATAAGTTTCGTATTTTGACATGTTTTAATGAATTGTGATCTTTGACATTGGATTTTCATCAAAAAGTCAAAGTTTGACTTTTCACTGTACAGTTGACTTTTGATCAGTTGACTGAAAATTCATTGTCAATCCAATTGATCTTGAGCAATGTTTTGGGTCATGCCATTAGGTCAAAATGATGCAATTGAACTCTTGAGATCATATTTCAAACCAATTGACCATTTGTTAGGTCAAAAATCAGAAATTGCCTTTCCTCAATCAAAACCCTAATTTTGACCATTTTGCCCTTTTGATGATTTGATCAAAATTATTGAGGAATTATGGTCCAAACTTGATCAAATGATACGTATGAGTTTATAATGTTGATTTTGATCAAAATTTATGAAGTTTGACTGTAAATTGGCCAAAGTTGACTTTTTTCCCCAATATAGCTGATTTTTAGGTCAACTGCTCAATTGATTGAGCAAAAATGTGATCCAAGGCTTGAAACTTGACATGAGTAATCTTGGGGATCCATAATGATCCATGAAAGTCATATGAGGCATTTAAAGTTCAATTATCCTTGTGCAATCTCAAACCCTAATTTTGGTCATCAGTGCTTAAGGAGGTGTCTTGGGTTGATCAATCCTAGTGTAGTCTTGAACCAAGAGAGATATTTTATGAGAAAATATTTGATAAATGAGAGGGAAATTTTTTGGGTACAACACACATGTACTTTATCAGCATAGATCTGGAACTTGTGACAAGTTCTCGAGTGATGATGGCAGTCAGTTTCCATAGTCGACCAATAGTAGCCCGCTCTCAGAATCTTGTTGTCCATAGTATGTCCACTAGAATGAGTACCAAAGATACCTTTGTGCATATCTTCCATAATCTTCTCCGCCTCTTCCTTGTCCATACAACAAAGCAGAGTCGAATCATGATTGTGCCTGTACATAATTCCGTTGCTCAGGAAGAACTTAGCTGAGAACCTACGTAGGAATTTCTTGTCATTGCTAGATGCTCCTTCAGGATACTCTTGAGCCTCAAGATATCTTTTCACTTCATGAAACCAATGCTTCTCTTCTACTCCGTCAGTGTTAACTTCGTAGCAATGTGTCGACTCGTCTAGCCTTTCAATGGTAATTCTGGGAGCCTCATTGTCCCATCTGACTTTAAACATAGACAACATGGTAGATAATGTGTCTGCCAACTGATTTTCTTCCTTTGGGATATGCTCAAAAGTGATATCCTCTAAGTACAGGATTAAGGTCAACACATGCTCTCGGTACAGAATGAGATTCAGATGCTTATTATCCCATTCTCCCTTGATTTGACTGATTACCAGGGCCGAGTCTCCGTATACACTCAAGAACTTGATTCTAGGGTCAATAGAAGCTTTAATACCCATGATGCACGCTTCGTATTCAGGCATATTGTTGGGACAGTGGAAACATAATCGGGCGATGAAGGGTGTATGACATCCCTGCAAAGATATAATTACAACACCAATTTCGTTGCCAAGTGCATTAGAAGCTCTGTCGAAAACGATAGTCCATCAGGATCCTGACTTGGGTCCTTCAAACGGTCCAGGTTCTTCACAGTCTGTTACTATCATGATGTTCTCGTTTGGGAACTCAAAATTCATAGATTGGTAATCATCTACAGCTTGATGCTCCAAATGATCTGCCAATACACTTTCTTTAATTGCTTTCTGAGTGGTGCACTGAATATCGTATTCCATCAAGACCATTTGCCATCTAACTATTCTTCCTGAGAGTGCGGGCTTCTTGAATATGTATTTTGGGGTCCACTTTAGAGATTAATAGAGTAGTATGAGTCAACATATATGTCTTAGTCGGCGAGCAGCCCATGCCAAAGCGCAATAAGTTTTCTCGAGCAGTGAATATCTTGTTTCATAGTCGGTAAAAGTTTTGCTAAGGTAGTATATTGCATGCTCTTTTCGACCAGACTCGTCATGCTGGCCCAATACACACCATATTGAGTTCTCTAACACTGTTAGGTACATAATTAGAGGTCTTCCTTCAACAATTGGCATTAGAATTGGAGGTTCTTGTAGGTACTCATTGATTTTGTCAAAAGCTATTTGACAATCATCATTCCACTTCACTACTTGATCTTTCTTCAACAACTTAAAGATCGACTCACAAGTAGCGGTCAAATGAGAAATAAATTTGGCGATATAATTCAGTTGTCCCAAGAAACCTTTGACTTCCTTCTCAGTGCAGGGAGGAGGAATTTCTTAAATATATTTTACTTTAGCGGGATCAACCTCAACTCCTTTACCGCTGACAACAAAACCCAAGAGCTTACCAGATCTCACCCCAAAGGTGCACTTGTTCGAATTTAATCTCAGCTTATACTTCCTCGGTCTCTCAAACAACTTATATAGATGGTCCAGATGCTCTTCTTCAGTCTGTGATCTGGCTATCATATTGTCAACATAGACCTCTATCTCGTGATGAATCATGTCATGGAACAAAGTTACCATAGCACGTTGATATGTTACTTTGGCGTTCTTCAACCCAAAAGGCATAACCTTGTAGCGGAACGTGCCCCACTGTGTAACAAAAGTAGTATTTTCCATGTCTTCAGGTGCCATTTTGATCTGATTATATCCTGAGAAACCATCTATGAAGGAGAATACCTTGTGTTGAGCGGTGTTGTCAACCAAAACATCAATATATGGAAGTGGGAAGTCATCTTTGGGGCTCTCCCTATTTAGATCCCTATAGTCTACACACATACGCACCTTGCCGTTTTTCTTCCGTATCAGAACCATATTTGCAAACCATTGAGGATATGATGTCACTGCTAAGAACCTTGCATTGAATTGTTTCATAACCTCAACCTTGATCTTCTCTGACATCTCGGGACGCATACGATTGTTGTACCCCAATTTTCGCCCCTAAGATCCTTTCATCATACCATGTTGATCCATTCACAATAAGATCACACTAGGATTCTTGGTTCCCCTCCCCATATGTAGCTTTGCCCTTTTGAGGAATCACCAAGCACCTTGACTTATGTTCTTTTATGATCATGAATATTGTTTTTGTCTTGATTTCTTCTTTTAACTAAATAAAATGCAATATTGGTTTGTCTTGCTTGTTATCCATGTAGGTAAAGGCAATGGGATTTAACAAGTTACCCCATGGGTTCATGAGTTTATTTCCATGCCCTATTTAATAAAGCTTGAGAAGTTCAAACCTCACCATTGGATTGGTTTTAGAAGAATTGGCATGGCAAGGTTGTTTTGGTTCATCACATTTCAATGTTATCAAATTTGGTTGAAAAGCACAAGGGATTGATTGGAGAAGTTATCATGGTTGGACAAGATTTTATTCCATTTGGTCATAAGTGCATATTTCTCTCAATGTTCAAGATATGAAAGTGGTTTTGGTGGCTATGAGTTCTCATTATCATCCTCAACAACTTCTATTTACAAATCATGTATGTTGGTACAAGAAGTTTGTTCAAAATTGTCAAAGTTCCTCAAAGCATTCTCTTGATCTAAGGAGCTAGGGTTTTGAACTTCAAAGAAGCATATCTTGCTCATCTCTTGGTATTTTTGAGTGATTCCAAATACATCTTTCTCTTTAAAGGGTTATTAACAAATCACTTCAAAAGTTTCAAGGAGTTGTCATGAGGAAGAGACTCAATGAGGAAGAAAGATTACAAGTCCTCCAGATGAATCCCCAATTTTCCATGTGTGACTTCAAATGATCATAACTTGGTCAATTTTTATCACCTTGAGCCCATTTCTTTTTCCATAATGATCTTGAAGGTGTGAACTTTATGCCTTCTTTTATGTGCAAAGTGATAAAATGGATGTAAGTTGCCTTAATGATGCAAAAGATTATAGGTCATTTCATGATTGTTTGCCAACTTCAACAATTCATAACTCTCTCAATTTTTGGAGATTTTGAATGGTTCAAGTTTCAAAATGTCATTCAAGAGATCTGCTTCATGCCATCTTTTTTGGTCAAGAGCAAATTCCAAGTGGAAGGCCATGTTTGGATGCAAGACATTATAGGTCATTTTTGAAGAAGAACTTTAAATATTTCTAAGTATGGAAAGTCAACTCTTTTTCTCCAACTTTGACTCAACACAACTTTCAGCTCAAGCATCCATTTGATTCCATTCTTTTTCCATTGCAAAGCTTGTAACCTCATCTTTCTAAAGCATCCAGAATCATGCCTTAAGACCCCTTGAGCTGAGATGCCATTGTTTCAAAAGTCATAACTTGGAATTGAAGTTTCATTGCAAGTCAGAATTTGAATTTCATGTTACAACCTCTAAACCTCAAATTAGCACGCGTTTTGGGTCTAAACATGATTAGCCAACTTTCCCAAGTGGATTAGTGCATCAAAACGCGCATTTGGGGTGAGTTTTAACAAAAGAGAAGTCACATTTTCTTCATGATGAAGACCCACACGAATTCCCTCCAAATTGCATTATTCACCCTTCCTTTTGATCCCATTTGCTTATCCTATAAATACATGAGCAATCCCATTCATTTTCTCAAGCTTGGATAGCCAGAATCACCCTGCCAAACTTGTTCCACAACTCAGAATTCAGTAACTTCAAAATCCATTCTCAAGACTTTTTCAATCCAATTTTTCCATAAATTCACCTTCCTTGATCTTCCTTGAAGCTAACCACATAATTACATTCGAGAATCGTGCCCTATACTTCTCCATAGAGGTCCAATTTCAGAGCTCTGCAACTCAATTTCAATAGGTAAATTCCTTCATCAATTATTCAAAACTCTAATATCATTGTGTTGCTCTCATTTCCCTGGTTCTAGTCATAACACTTACCTTTTACTGGAAACACGTTTTTACCATGAAATTTCAAATCCCTTTTCAAAACTTTCCTTCTAAATTGCTTGAGCTACAGTTTATATAAATTTGGCACGAGGGTGGGGTTGTCTTCGTCTTGAAGAGACGAAGCGAACAACATAGGTCTGAGCTTCTGATTTTACAGTTTGAGAGACCTGCAAATCACGTTGGCTGGAGGTTGAAGATGACCTACGTGTCATCTTCCAACCAATGATGGCATGCCACTTGTTATTTTTGAAAATCTGATTTATATTTGATTATGTACTTTATTCACTAATGACCATGATATGCACAGTGCGCCAGATCCCTTGGATTTGATTACTAACGCCTTTTGACTCTCATCCAATGGTCCACATATTTTTACTTTTATTTTCTTTTCTAATTTTTATATTTTAATTATTTTAAATTTCAAAAAATCATAGAAAATTCATTTTAAGTCCAAAAAATCTGAAAAAATTATGAAAAAATATTTTGATTATTCTCTTTCTGATTTTTCTTTTTTCACAATTTAATTTTGTGTTTTGGTATTTTTTATAAATTTACACTTTATTTGAATTATTTTAAATGTTTAAAAATACTTTTATACATTTTTAAATTCTGAAAAAATTATGGAGTGATTCAATGATATTGTGACAAATATTAGTGACCTTATTTTATTTTTGTTTCTGACTTTACTATTTTTTTAAACATTTTTGGTTTATTTTACCCATTTATTTTAATTTTAAAAATAGTTTCTGACTTTAAAAAATTATCAAAAAATTTGTAAAATTATTTGAGCCTTTTTCTGATTTTTCTATGGTATTACTTTTTATTTCTTGATTAATTTGGACATAGTTGATATTTTTTTCTTTATTTTCTATTTTTAAACATTATTTTTAAACCCTTTTGTATATATTAAAGTGTAATATTATTTTGTGACTATTTTCTGGCTGATCTTGGGTTAAATTTTGGACATGAACTTTACTAACATTATTGGATCCATGGTGTTGAGTTTAACTCCACAAAAATGGATGAATGATTTTAATAATAGTTTGATTAAATTTAATTCAAAAGTGGTTTGGATATTCTCTCCCATCCTTCTTCATCTCATTCCCTTCTTATTGCATTAAATGTTGTTAGAGCACGATCTATATATCATGTCTCAGAACAAATGATGCATAGATTGCTATTGATCGGCCTCAAAATAGGTGCGACTTCTATATAAGTCCACTTACGATTGCTTAACATAGCGCTAAATTTTGTCCCGATTTGAAGAAATGATTATTTGTGGCCCAAACTTATGTTTGCAAGCCCAAGTATGTTATTTGATCTCTTTGATCTAATAACCTTGAGATTCATTGTGTAGAGGCTTTGGTTCTACCAATCCTCTAATGAATCTACAACACCTTTGGTCAACACGGATCACTTAAACATCGTTGATCATTAAATGACACTTGTGAGAATTCCAAATGGATGATATACTTGACAAAAAGCAAATGCAACTTGTTGTGTGGAGGCTTTGGTTCTACCAATCCTCTAATGAGTTCCAAATGCAAGCTTCAAGATGGTCATCCAACTAACCACTAATTATTTACTTGTTTTACTTTATGCTTTTATTTTTTTTATGCTTTATGTACAATTTACTTTTAACATTTACATTTCATGTCATTTTCATCTTTGCTCATTTGAGAATTTACTTTCTTGTCATTTTTACTTTTCTCACTTGAGCTTTTTTTTAAGATGCTTAATAATCAACAAAAACCATAAAAATCTTTAATGGTACTTGGACTATTTGGTTACTATCCTTGGCATTATGGAGCATGGGACTTTTTTCTTGGACTTAGGATTAGAAACCTTGGCCTATCTTGGAAGACCTTGTGATCTTATCTGATTATTTTGTCTGGAGTTCTTGAGGTTTACCTCAAGACATTGGGTTACTTGTTTGTTTTTGTGTGCAGGTTTTTGTGATTACACCCTTTGTTTGTAATCTGGAATTCACCCGTATACAGCTGTTACTCTGCCCAATTTTTGTGAAGATTTAATACACTTGAAGTTTGGTTCTCTTAAGAGGTCTAGTATTTTTTGCTTGATTGGTTTCAATCCAAGGAATGGGAATTCTATCTTGGCTCATAATGTCAAGTATTGGCTTCTTGTTGGTTAGATGGTTCTTATCCCTAGCTTTTACCTTATGCTTTAGGATAGTCCCTTCTTCTCCTCCCATGTTCTTTAATTTCAAAAATCTTCTTCCTCCTTTTGAAAACTCTTCTTGTTTTTAAACTTGAACCACTTTCACAATAAACTTGGACTTATATCCATGCATTTTCAAAATATTTTCATAAATAAACTCCAATCAACTTAATAATACCTTGACATTTTTTTAGAAGACTAAAAGTCAATCAATCTCATTTCAAACCATTTTGCCACTTTGGCTTTTATCTTTAAACTTTTCTCAAAAGATTGAACTCTTGTCAATCCTTGTAGTGATGCAAACAACTATACTTCTACAATATGTAGTGAAGAGAGATATTTTCCACTTGGGTGTTGAGTGAGGCATTGTTGATTTTAAAATCCAAGCCATATCCTCAACTTTGAGATGATGCAAATTCTTCTTTCTCATGGTTGTGGGTGGTAAGCATGTTTTCCACACGGACAATGACGATGATGTTTTATCTCATAAAATTAACCAACACATTTGTGTTTTAAATTTTTAAAAAGAGGAACTATGTGTACCCTGATCCCCTATTGCATGAAAAGGTGGTACGTAGGCACTAAAGGTTCGCAACCGCGGCGGGTGCAAAAATTATAAAATAAATATATTTCTTTTCTCACCTCCACCATCCATTTTTTATACAACATTTTTCATAGCCAAATATACAGATTTCACAAAGAGGTTCCTGCGGAGTACTGTAGATGTTTAGAGTGCTAATATCTTCCCTTTGCATAACTAACCCCATTACCTTGAATCTTTCCCCTTCTTTTTGGGTTATTCGTTCTTTTCCCATTCCTTTGGAAACAATAAAGCGCGGTGGAGATTTTTATCTTGATTTGTATAAAGTCTAATCAACCCAATGGCTTAGTCTTAAACATTTCTACCGCTACAATGACGAACCTTCTATTTTATTGGAGCACAACCCTCTTTCATCGGTAGACGGTGAACCATGATATTGGTATCCAGTATTGGCATGTCTTCGTATAACCAAGAAAAGATCTTAACATATTCATGCAACATCTGTATTAATCTGTTCTTGACACTGTCCTCTAAGTTAGCGCCTATCTTGACCTCTTTCCCGTCTGATTTAAAACCCAAGTTTACCACTTCAACTGGGTCTTCATGTGGTTGAATAGCTTTCTCTTCTTGCACTAATAGTCTGGCAAGTTTCTCCTGGTATCTCACAATCTTCCTCACCTTCGTCCTCGGCTTGGTAGATCGGATTTTTAAAGTCATAAGTGGAAATAGCAGAATCGTTATCAATGGGATCCAGAGTGGATGTGGATCTGCAATATGTTGTGTGGGTGTGTGTAAGAACACATAACTATTTAAAAGTGATAAAAGTAAGAAGAAAGATAGAGAGCAAAAAATTTGAACAAATGAACCTTTGTGCCCCGGGTAAGGCACAAGGCTTAAAGTCATTGTTCAAATATTATAAAGCCAAAAGTTGAAAGCAATAAAGAACAGAATGTAGCTAGTACTCCTGACTAAAGGAGATAAAGATGATGTCCTCAACCTTCCAGTTGCTGAGCTCTTTGCCAATGGTAGGAAAGATCAAGCTTTCAAGGACATAATCATTGTCATCACCCTCTATCATGTTGATTATGTTGTTGTTGATGTGGAATAGTGGCCTCCCAGCTCGAGTATGATGAACAACCCTTTGACCCTCTGCAGTGAAACCCAAACCAAACTTATAAGATTTATAGGGGATGTCAGGAAGCTGACCCCAAATAGTGCAACCACCTTCTTCTATAATAGCTTTAGCATATTTTAACGAAGCCATCCTGGGAGGAATCCTCGTAACTTTTGGAATGGCAGAGACATCTTCAGTAGTGGCAGGAGGGATAACTTCGAAAGTATGACATGGAGTCTCGATGAATTCACCATCCATCTCTACATACTGGAAATAATTCAAGTGATTAACCATATACTCTTCTTCACCGCAGACAGTAACAATCTTTCCGTTTACAGGATACTTTAACTTCTGATGCAGAGTAGAGGTAACAACGCTTGCCCCATGGATCCAGGAGCATCCCAGTAAACAAGAATAAGCCGGTTAAATGTCCATAACATAAAAGATAGATTTGAAGATTTGCGAACCCACCTTGATCGGAAGATCCACTTCTCCATGCACCATCCTTTTTGATCCGTCAAAGGCTCGAACCACAATATCACTAGGTTTCAATATGACCCCTCTGCAATCAAGTTTATCAAGAGCGCCTTTCAGTAGAACATTCAATGACAAGCCAGTATCAACCAAAACATGAGCCAGAGTAACGCCCCTGCATTCAATGGAGACATACAGGGCCTTATTATGGTTTCTTCTCTCATGAGTCAGATCAGCATCAGAGAAACCTAAACCATTATCAGTCGTTAAACTAGCAACATAACTTCCAAATTGATCTGCAAAAATCTCTTGTGGCACGTGAGCAGTCTTCAAAAAATTTACTAAAGCATATGCATGGGCTTCAGAACACAGTAGGAGGGATAACATAGAGATTTTGGATGGGGTCTGCCCTAGCTGTTCAATAATTTTTTAGTCACTCTTGTTGATAATATGCAATACCTCTTCCAACTCTTGTATTGAGGTGTCTTCAACCGTAGCTTCCTTAAGTGCCTCTGTCTGGGCAGGCTCTATCACTTGCTCTTTGCCTCGATCCTCAGTAGTTGACTCCATAGCAGTAACTCTAACAGGTGTAGTAACGGTCTTTGGAGAGATTTCTGGAGAGAAAATCCTTCCGCTTCTAGTAACCTTACTAGTTCCAGCAATATTATCGATATTGGGATCAACAACTTCAGTAACTTCAATTTCAACAGTCGATAGTTTTTGTTTGACACCATGGTAGTAGACGTCAGATCCATAGTGTTATATGGTGGCAGAACCGACTGTTTAATACTGGTTTTATGTTTGTGTTCGCAAATGTTGCGGTAAGCAAGAGTCGCCACCGACTTTTCTTTTATCCAACAAAGGAAAGGGTGAAAAGAACACAAAAAGACCTTTTCGAGAATTTTCTGAGTAAGGGGGGTAGATTATGGAAAGGGATGGTGTTAGCACCCTTTCCATCCGTAGTTTTCTACGGGCTCTTAGAGGTTTTCTCATTTTGAAATACCTTTGTGCTTTGTGTGTTTGAAAATGTTTTAAAATGCCTTTGTGCGGCTATTTGCTTTATGATAACTCTTGTATCAGTCCTCAAGAGTGTTGATAAAGATTTTTTTGTAAATGTTTTTGAAATGTTTTGTGTATGTGAAAAAAAGTTTATTTTGAGAAAGCATCTAGGAACTATTTACTTTACTCGAAAAGGTAGTTCTTTTCCTCCTATCCTTTAGACAATGCTATCCCACTATTAGTGAGTAGGTATCCCTATCGTTGGATGTATGAGGGACATCGAAGGGACGTTACAGTCACAAAAGCAACTTGCGAAGACGCTTTAGCAATTTTGTTTAGGGACTAGATCATTTACCGAGTAGGCAACTGTAGGGTCATCGAGGGACTATGATCTTTTTGATGTACGGGTCTTTGCTAAAGCGTTCCTGCCTCATGACTGTTTTATTTATAAAGGCAACCAAAGAGGGGTACCCTAGAGGTGTATATGTGCAATTTATTCAATTCAGTTATTTTTGTCTTTTTGTTAAGTTTTCTAGCGTTTGATTATTAGTCTTATCATACACGCCTAATTACTAATAGTTAATATATATTGCAGAATATTAAAGTGCAGGAATTTAAATCTACGCTATTACAATGCTTTGGGGAGAGGATTTACACTGTACAAGAATGAGGGGGGGATAAAGCAGTAAATATCCTAGTTTTAATCTATTACACCTAGTAGGCAGATACAATGATATGAAAAAAAATATGAAAATAAGTAAATGCACGCGAAGTAGAAAAGATGTCTGAAAAAAATCCTAAGGTGAAAAATCTTTTTGTTTTGTTTTTATTTTAAGAAAATATAACCTAAGTCTATTTAATTTTAATTTAAGGAAAAATGTTAGAATAATTAATTAATTTATTTACAAAGTTAATTTAATTAGAAAAGACACTAGCTTAGTGTTTTTTTGTGATTTTAATTTAAAGTTAATTTAAATAAAAGAGGGTCAATAAAGAAATGAAAACAAAAATAAAAATAGAACAAGAAGCATCATTCGATTGCAGGGAGATGGTGTCTTTCGATTCTATGAAGGGAAAGTTGTATTTTGATTGCCCTTTGATCCAGTGACAGGATGTGGCTTTCGATCCAGAGGGCGCTGCTGGAATTTCCTGATGGATCACTTTTGAGGGCATTACGCCTGCAAACATGTTGGCAAAACGAAAAGCATGACCTGGGTGCCCAACCCAGGTCTTTCGATTCTGCACGCGTTGAGTCTATTCAGGCTACATTTGCAACAAGTGTTAGCAGCAAAACAAAGGAAGACCTGGGGTCGAACCCAAATCTTTATTCTTGAACAACAAATTGAATGAAACTAAACAAATGTTGATGTGTCAGGAAAATGTAGAGATTGATCTTTTTACCAATTCTTACCAATGGTTGATGAATGAATATGTGATGACGGGTGTGGGTACCCTTGTTTGATGATTACTTCGATTTGGCTTCTGGACATAGGTACCTTTGTTTAAGGGTTGCTTTGATTTGGCTTTTGGACATGGGTACCTTTGTTTAAGGGTTGATTTGATTTGGATCACTTATGAGATTTTTGATAACCTTGGTGGGTTTATGGGGCAGCGTATCTCTAATGTGTGTGTCACTGTCCATTTGGCTTACAAGCATGCTACTTATATAGAGTAGAAGGGAGGGGACAAGAAGACAATAGTTTAAATTGCCATAAACAAATTTTTTCAAGGCCATGAATGAAGTTTTGTAACGTTGGCCAAAAACATGGGATCTTGTCCTTTTTTGAAATTTGAATGTATGTGGACATTTTGGATCATTCGAATACCCTCTAGTGTTGCTCTTCGACTGGCCTCAAGTTGCCTCTTTCGTCTGTACCTCTTGTGTAGCCTTCGACTGGGCCTTCTGCATGCTTCTTCAAATTTACTTCTTGTGTACCCTTTGACTGGGCCTTCTGCATGCTTCTTCAAATGTACTTCTTGTGTACCCTTCGACTGGATCTAGTATTACTTCCTTCGAATGGGTCTTTAGATGTTCCTTTTGGTGTACCCTTCAAATGGGCCTTTGGTGTGTTGAAGTGTGTACAATTGTTTCATAGGGGGGTCAACGCCTAGTCGAAACTGGCACAAAGGCAGCCTATGCCTTGTGGATGCTAGCATGAAGCAAGTCAAGGCAGGCGTAAAGGAGGTCATTGCCTAGGCGAAGCTGGTACAAAGATGGCCAGTGCCTTGTGGTCAAAGGCAACTTTTTTGCCTGGCGCATCAAAAGAAGCTTTTTTCCTAGTGGATCAAAGACAAACCTGAAGGAGTCTTGGCCTTGTGTGCTGAAGGCAAGCTGAAGAGGCATACGTTCACTAGTGACATGCTAAGGGGTTTTTTTGCCCATTGGGAGCTTTGTGAATTGAAGGCCAGTTTGGAGAAGTTCTTGCTTTGTGCGCTGAAGGCACACACAGAGGGATAATTTGCCTAGTAGAAGCAGGAAACAAACTTGCTCCAAGGAAAACAAATTCCTAATCGAAGCAGGGATCCAACTTGCATGCAGGTAGCCATTGCATTTATGAGTCAAGCCATCATGCAAAGACAATGGTGCAATCGAAGGAGCACTGACAAGAAGCCCTTCCCCTTTGGATCGAAGGAGGATATTTTAAAGGGAAAACATGCCCAGTCGAAGCTGGTGTGCAACAAACAAGCAAAAGACGAGGGCTTCAATCGAAGCTTGGAAATTTGAGGCAAAATTGGAGGAGGTTAGGCGCTCAATCGAAGCCTATGCAAATACCAATCAAAAGGCCTTTTAACATGCCAATCGAAGGATTTTGTCAAAATGCCAATCAAAGGATTTTGTCAAAATGCCAATCGAAGACTCCTTGTTTATCTTCAAATTTTTTTTATCTTTCCTTTAATCAGATGCTTGTGATCACCATGTAAGAGAAAGATCTTGGGAAAATATGAGGGAAAATTTTGGGGTACAACACATAGTTCTAAGGAATAACTTTGTGCGAAGAATATGGGATAGGTCCAGGTGTAGTGATGACCAAGGGAGCAACTTTCAGGTTAGCAGTAATCCTTACAGGACCTTTGGAGGTGATCCTGACATGAGGGCCATAAGTTACAGATAAGTCTTGACACAGATTCTCAATAGACAGAACCTTCTCGATCAAAATTATATAATTGTCCATCGGGTGTTGAATGCCTTCCTTCAGTAACTTACAGACATTGGGTCGGGCTGCGCAGCAGTAACATTTTTCAATACAACCCAGAAATAAACTGGCATGCAGCAAATTCTTCTTGATTATTGGTATACGAGTCATCAATTCACTCACTTATGCCTTTGTCATGCTTCGGCATAGGCGTAGTAATCACATTTGGGGTCTCCGGAGGATCAAACTCAATTTCCTTGTTGTCAATCATATCCTGAATTTTGTTTTTCAGGCTCCAGCAATTGTTGGTGTCGTTCCAAGGACTGTTAGAATGGTAGGTGTATCTCGCTTTCGGATTATACGTAGGAGACGAGGTGTTAGGATTCCGAGGAGGATCCCTTAGTGTAATCAGTTCTGCTTTTAGCAAATGTTGTAACGCTTGAGACAACGACATATTAATCTTGGTAAACTGCCTTGGCGGAGCGTCTAACCTACTCCTATTTCCCTGTTGTTGTTGTTATTGAACATGTGTAGGATTAGAAATTAGCACTGCTCCCATAGACTGATTGCGGTCATAAACAACATTAGTTTCCTTATTATTATTGAACGTCTTCTTTACAATACTCGAAAAGACAGCCACTTGAATTTTTACGCTCTTAATACCACTTTTAACTTATTCCCTAGTTAGAATCAACTCAGTTAAACCAGGAGAAAAGAACACCCAATCAAATGATTAAAGAATGGACCTGTCAGAGTGCCCATGGACATATCAACTAGCTCCCGATCAGACAAGGGAGGTTGCACCCTTCCAGCTAAGTCTCTCCACTTCTGGGCATATTATTTAGACCCTTCATTCGAAACCATAGTCATATTTTGTAATTGCGCACGGGTCGGTGCAAGGTCAGCATTGTATTGATATTGCTTGTAAAAAGTAGCAACCAAGTCTTCCCAAGTATGAATGTTGGTTCCCTCCAGCTGATAGGACCACTCGAGTTGTGTACCAAACAAACTTTCCTGAAAGAAGTGCACCCGTAACTTTTTGTCAGCAGTATAGGGTTGGATCTTCCGAACATAAGATCATAGATGAAGTTTCGAACAAGACACACCATCATATTTAGCAAAAGTAGGGACTTTGAATTTGTGAGGGATAACCACCTCTGGAATAAGGCCTAGCTCTCTGAAATACAACATATGCACTTTATGGATTTCCATAGCCTTAAGACGGTCTTCTAGTTGCTTGTATCTGTTATCAGCCGGAGGATATTATTCATCAGAATAGTCTTCGTCCTCAGGCATCTTACCAGAATCAAGGTTGCTTCCACCTTCATCCCTGACACTTTTGCCATCCTCTTCTTGGTTATCATCTTCATTAGAAGTGACATCAGCAGTTTGAACTTGTTTAGCAGAACCTTTGAATCTTCTTCCCATGTTGAAGATACCAATTGGCTTCCGAGTCTTCTTCTTTTTGGCGATGAGCGTCATCATATCTTTCTGTCCTTGAGCAAGATTCAAGAGGGTCTCCTGGAATTGGGAATTCTGAGCTTGGAGTTCCTTAACAATATGTTCAAGAGCCATCTTTTACTGAAATAAACAACAAGAAGATGACAAAAACTGTATAGGAAAACATGTTTATGTAATGATGCATGATATGCAAATACAATGTTTTCAAGGATCGTTGCGGGATTTAAATTTGTTTAAACAAAAGGAAACAAGAGAAATTTTAGTAATAAACTGAAATTATAATTGCTTTCAATAAAAAGAGTTACAAAATAGCAAAAATATAAATTCAAGTCTCCCATGGGTGCTTCCTCTTTGTGTTGACATATGCGTCAAAGCTTTGTTCTTCGTGGAGTCGTTTCGTCAACTTCAGTACTTTCTTCTCAGTAGCATAGAACTGAGCATCAAAGGTATCTCTTTCTTCCTTTAGTTAAATCCAAGACTTCTGTAGTTCTTCAAAATCGGTAGTCATACCGGGATGAAGAACAATATGTGAAGCATCTCCTTCCACAACAGGCTCTACGATCACTGATAAGATAGCGGGATATGGCATTTTAAGATTCTGAGCACGAGACCTCATGTAATACGGTGGGAGAACTGACTTTTGGTTTTGCATTTTATCGCAAATGTCACATATAACAAGAGTCTCCATAGAATTTTCTTTTATCCAATAAAGGAAAGGGTGAAAAGAACAAGAAAGACCTTTGAGAATTTTCGGAGTAAGGGGGTAGTTTATGAAAAGGGAATGTGTTAGCACCCTTTTTATCTGTAGTTATCTATGGTCTCTTAATCGCTAGCTCACTTTGAAAATTCCTTGTGAATGTGTGTTTGAAAATATTTTGAAAATGCCAAAGTTCGGCAAACTTTGTAATGATTCTCGTATCGTTGAGAACGCATATAAAGTGTTTGTTTTGAAAATATTTTTGAAAAGTGTTTGTGTGAAAAGATGATTTTGTGAGAAAGCGATTAAAGGATATCTACCTACTCAAAATTCTTTCGCGTTATTTTCCTCTTCCTTTAGATAGTGTTATCCCACCATTAGTTGGTAAAAAGTTCTATCATTGGATGTTTGAGGCACATGCGCGGGTCATCATACAGTCATAAAGGCAACTCGTAGAATGATTTAGCAATTTTATCGTAAGGGACTAAGATCGTTTAGCGAGGCAACATTGAAGGGTCATCGAGGTACTACAATTTTTTAACCGAGGGTCTCTGCTAAAGCATCCCACATTCGAGGGATATGACTATTTTTCATTCGAAGGCAACGAGTGGAGTTACCCTAGAGGGGTGAGTGTGCAAAATATGTTGTGATTCAGTTATATTAATATTTAGGATGAGGGTTAGCTATCGTTTGATTTTAGATCTTATCATACAAACCTAATTACTATACAATTATATATACATCCAGGCATAATTATAGGTGCAGAAAGTAAAATGCGGGAAGATAAAACCTAGGCTATTACAATGCTTCGGGAATGTGGGTTACAAACCATAAAAATGGGGGAAGAAACAGTAAACCCTAGCTTATCTATTACAACCTTTAGCAGTTACAATATTTAGTAAAAACTCGCGCAAAATTTAAATCTAAAACTACTACAACTTGATGTGAAGCCTATACATTCGATCTAAGAAATTTAAATAGCGAGGAAAAAAGTATTAAGAGAGATATTTTTTTAAAAAAGAAATCTAAAAAACCTAATTTGATATTTTTGGTATTTTAGTTAAATGATTAACCTAATTTTAAATTAAATTATAAAGTATTAAATAAAATAAAACCTAAGTCTAAAATTAATTAAAAAAAGTTAATTGATAAAAAACATCTTTCTTTTTTTAATGAAATATTCTGATTAAATTTACTTAGTTAATTATTTAAAAACAAAGGGTTAATTATCTAAAGCAAAATAAATATTAAAACAAAAAAAGAAGTGGGCCTGAAAGTAATTCAGGGGGTGCAAGGGAAACAAGTTTGTTAGGCCCAAACGCGCTGGCCCAACTGCTACGTGTGATCCCATGTGGTGGATTTCAGGAGGTGCATCATGGGGCCTTCTATGGAGCCATTGGATTTAGATTGGTTGAGATCAGATGGTTATGACATGAGGACGCATGGTGAGCATGATGAACTAATTTGTACCGGATCTATAAACAAGAAAACATGGAAAAAATAAAATGTGAAAACACCAGGGGCAGGGATCGAACCCGTGCCCTGATACAACAAAGTCTTTGAAACGCTCGCATCTACCGCTGGGGAGGCCATTACTTTTGATTACATAAGTCAAACAATAAAAACAAAAATTAGGCACAATGCTATTGGCCGGAGAGGCGCCAGAGCCCTAGCTCCGGTCGTCTTCTCCGGCTATTCCTTTTTTTTGTCCTGCAAAAATAAACACGGTTTAGGCAGAAAATTATATCATGCCCCCTAAATGGAGGGCTTCGAATCCTATGATGATGTTTTTGAAGGCTAAAAGTTCATGGTTTGACCATTATTGTGTAAATCATACAAATCGGAGCAAGCATGGTGTAATGCAAATTTGACTGCATGGGATCAACATAATGATCCAAACCTATTCAGCGAATACTCAGAAACTCATTAGTGATAACAATAAGACTTAAAATAACACAAATCTTAAGATATGAATTTCATAAAAGCATGCGATAGGAGATGATGAATACGGTCATTTCAGGCATGAGAAACCATTAGAAATTGACTGTTCTTACTCTGTAGATGCTCAGGAAATGATAAAAGTGCTTGGTTCGGTCTGAATGTGGCTGGAACTTTGAGATATGACCTGCACCTTCTTTGAATTTTTGTGAACAAGAACGCTAGCTTTAGAGGCAACTGCGTGTATCCTTGTTAGTCTGGCTTATTGTGCTTAAATATAGGGAGAAAGTGAGGGTGAACCAATATGGAAGAAAACAATGCATTCATGGTTTTGAGACAAGAATCAAACAACTATAAAAGCTTCCATTTTTGAGAATTCTTTCCCTTTTGAGCTCCATATGGTTTTGGCATGATTTTTATAGGTTTCCATGAGTTGTCTTGGGCCTCTAGATGATTAAAACAAAAAGCCCAAGCCCTTATACCATTATCTCATATTTTACTTGATTTTATTTGCATTTAAATGAATAAAAATTCAAACAAAATAAATAAAAATCATAAAAAATATGTGAATGGATATATAGGTCCTATAACACCTTATGAACAAGTTTGAACATCAAAAGTTAAGTCTACTGGTCCAAAATTTCAAGTTTGCTCACTTTTCACTTCATGCATTTTCTCAAAATTTCCCAACTTGCACTGGTAACGACTCTATCCATTTTCATCTTTTGAAGGTGATATTGGACTTTTTGTAAAACTCAATATGTCCTCTACAATTTCTCTTTTGATCATTTTTGTATTTGGAGACTTTATCTTGATGTAAGTTGCCTTGACAAAAAGTGTCTTTTTGTTGACTTTTGAAATGACCTATAATGTATGGGCTCATATATCTCAAATGAAGCATTTTTTGGACTTGAGAATAAATATACAAAGTGGTAGAGAATTGAATTTTCTTTAAAATGGTATTTGGCTGGGGAAAAGATGATGAAGCATGTGAAAGTTATACTTGGTCAAAGTTCAGTTGACTTCTCCTAAAGAAACCCTAATTTGGTAATTTTTAACTTTTGATGATTTGAGGGCTTTCCTTGAGGAATAATGATAAACCCTTGATTAAATGATGAATATCACTTCAAAATGTTGATGTTGACCAAATATCTTGAAGTTTGACTGTATGTTGACCATAGTTGAATTTTTACACAATACAGTTGACTTTCAATCATCTGAGTCATTGACTGAGCAAACTTGTGATGCAAGGCTTGAAACTTGACATGAGTATTGTTGAAGACCTATGGAGAATCATGGAAACCACTTGATACCTTTGAAACCCATTCTTCTTTGTGCAAGATGAAACCCTAGTTGTGGACCCATTGCTGAGGACGAGAATTTGTCTGATCAACTCTTGAGAATCCTTGAGCATTTGAGAACCCTAGAAGAATGTCTTGAAGAAAATGAGAGGGAAAATTTTGGGGTACAACAACTTCCCCTGTTCAATTTTCTTAAACCTGAAGAGTTATGTTGGCATGTCTGCCATTCTTAACTTGAAGGTGGAAGATGATTGAACACTTAAGTGCCCAAAAGTTTGCACTCGTCGATGCACCAAGTAACACCGTTGTTTGATTATACTGGGAATGGGCTTAAAGATGCAATTTGGAGAGGTGACAGAGAGTCACCGGATATGGGCTTATAAATTCCATCCAAAGTAACCTTTGATAGAAATTAGACTAAGTCTACGCCTGACTTTGTCTTAGAAGATGTATTTGGAGTGAGTCTATGCCTGACTTGGTCCAAAAGGATAATCAGAATAAATCTATGCTCAATTTAATCTGAGCCAGAAGATGTCTATGCCCGACTTCAACTGGAAGAAGATGTTGGAAGAAGTCTACGCCCAACTTTTCGAAAGGAGCTTCAGAAGGAATCTACGCCCGATTTCGCCTGAATGATATACTAGAAGATATCTACACCCAACTTCAACTAGAAAATATGTTGGAAAGAGTTTACGCCTATCTTTTCCAAAGAAGTATCAGAATAAATCTACGCTCGATTTAATCTGAGCTAGAAGATGTCTATGCTCGACTTCAATTGGAAGAAGTATCAAAATAAATATACGCTCGATTTAATCTGAGCCAGAAGATGTCTACGCCCGACTTCAACTAGAAAATATGTTGGAAAAAGTCTATGCCCGACTTTTCCGAAGGAGTATCAGAATAAATCTACGCTCGATTTAATCTGAGCCAGAAGATGTCTATGCCCAACTTCAACTGGAAGAAGTATCAGAATAAATCTACGCTCGATTTAATCTGAGCCAGAAGATGTCTACCCCGACTTCAACTAGAAAATATGTTGGAAAGAGTCTATGCCCAAATTTTTTGAAGGAGTATCAGAATAAATCTATGCCCGATTTAATCTGAGCCAGAATATGTCTACACCCGACTTCAATTGAAAGAAGTATCAACGTAAATCTATGTTCAATTTAATCTGAGCCAGAAGATGTCTACGCCTGACTTCAACTAGAAAATGTGTTGGAAAGAGTCTACGCCCGACTTTTCTGAAGGAGTATCAGAATAAATCTACACTTGATTTAATCTGATCCAGAAGATGTCTACACCCAACTTCAACTGGAAGAAGTATCAGAATAAGTCTACGCTTGATTTAATCTGAGCCAGAAGATGTCTACGCCCGACTTCAACTGGAAGAATATGTTGGAAAGAGTATACGCCCAACTTTTCCAAAGGAGATTCAGAAGGAATCTATGCTCGATTTTGTCTGAATGATATACTAGAAGATGTCTATGCCCGACTTCAACTAGAAAATATGCCTATTTGAAAATGAACCTCTGAGGAAATTGCTTAAGCAACCATTTGTCAGATGTAGCCTTTGAGAAGACTGTCTGGTCATATAGGTAGTCGATGATGTTTGTTTGTTGATTGATCTTTCTTGAAAAGGTAAAAGGTTAGTTGTATGCAATGTCATGATGTATGAAATGTACTGCGTAATAATATTCTCAAAATAAATGAGATTGTGCATATGCACATGCTATGACTTTTGTAAATGATGTATGAGTATGAAGTGTTATTGAATTATATTTGTAAACCTGTGCATCATCTTTGTCTGGGAAAATTAATCCCTGATTGTTGCTGGGGATGAAGAGTATGTGTATCTTTGACCTTGATGGGGATTCCTGCTTGCCGCTTGTAGCGGTAGAAATGTTAAGACAAAGCCATTGGATTGACTTGACTTGTACATATTAAAATAAAAATCGCCACCGCGCTTTATTGTTTCCAAAGGAATGGGAAAAGAGCGGATAACCCAAGATAAGGGGGGAAGATTCTAGGTAAGGGGTTTATTATGCAAAGGGAAGGTATTAACACCCTAAACATCTACGGTACTCCGTATGAACCTCTTTGTAAAAATCTGTATATTTTAGCTATAAAATGTTGTGTAAAAATAGATTATGGGGATGAGAAAAAAAATATTTTTTTATGATTTTTGCACCCGCCGCAGTTGAGAACCTTTAGTTCCTACGTACCACCTTCCGTGCAATAGGGGACCAAGGTAAACATAGTTCCTCTTTAAAAAATTTAAAACACACATGTGTTGGTTAATTTTATGAGATAAGACATCACCGTCATTGTCCGTGTGGAAAACATACTTACTATCCACAATCATGAGAAAGGAGAATTTGCACCATCTCAAAGTGAAGGATATGGTTTGGATTTTAAAATCAACAAAACCTCACCCAACACCTAAGTGGAAAATATCTCACTTCACTACATATTGTAGAAGTATAGTTATTTGCATCACTACAAGGATCGACAAGAGTCTAATATTTTGAGAAAGAGTTTTAAAGATAAAATAAAACAATGGAAAAATGGTTTGAATGAGATTGATTGATTTCTAGTATTCTCACAAAAAAGGTCAAGGTATTGTTAAGTTGATTGAAGTTTGATTAAGAAATATCTTTTTAAAATACATGGACATAAGTCCAAGTTTATTATGAAAGTAGTTCAGGTTTTAAAATAAGAAGAGTTTTCAAAAAGAGAGAGAAGATTTTTGAAATTTAAGAAGATGGGAGGAGATAAAGATACTATCCTAAAGCATAAGGTAAAAAGCTAGGGACAAGGACCATCTAACCAACAAGAAGCCAACACTTGACATAATGAGTCAATGTAGAATTCCATCCTTTGGATTTGAAACCAAGTAAACAATTAATAAACCTCTTAAGAATACAAAGCTTCAATTTGTATTAAGTCTTCACAAAAATTAGGCAGAATAGCGGTTGTATACAGATGAATCCCCGATCACAGACAAAAGCATGTAATCACAATAACCTGCACACAAAGCAAACAAACAAACAACCCAATGTCTTGAGGTAAAACCCCAAGAACTCCTGACAAAATAACAATTGAGGTCACAAGGTCTCATGAAAGGCCAAGGTTTCTAGTCCTAAGTCCAAGAAATCCATGTCTCCATAATGCCAAGGATAGTAACCAAATAGTCCAAGTAACATTTAATTTTTTTAGGGTTTAAGTTGGTTATTAGGTATCTTTAAAAAGAAAATAAAAAGCTCAAGTGAGCTAAATAAAAATACATAAAAGTAAATGCCCAAGTGAGCAAAGATGAAAAGTAGTATGAAATGTAAATGCTAAAGTAAATGGTACATAAAGTAAAAGCATAAAATAAAAACATAAAATAAAATTCAATTGTTAGGAATTAGTGGTTAGTTGGATGGCCATCTTGAAACTTTGCATTTGGAACTCATTAGAGGATTGGTAGAATCAAAGCCTCTCAACAACAAGTTACATTTGCTTTTTGTCAAGTATATCACCCATTTAAGAATCTCAAAGTAATACTTAATGATCAATGATGTTTAAGTGATCCACTTTGACCAAAATTGATGAAGTTCCATTAGAGGATTGGTAGAACCAAAGCCTCCTAACAATGGATCTCAAGGTTATTGGATCAAAGAGTTCAAATTAACATACTTGGGCTTGAAAACATAGGTTTGGGCCACAAATGATCATTTTCTCAAATCGGGACAAAATTTAGCGCTGTGTTAAGCAATCGTAAGTGGACTTATATAGAAGTCGCACCTATTTTGAGGCTGGTCAATACAATCTATGCACTTCAAGTTTTGAGACATGATATGTAAATCATGCTCCAATAACACTTGGTATAATAAGAATGGGATAAGATGAAGAGGGAAGGGGAAATGAATAAACCACGTTTGAACCAAAAATTTAATCAAACTATTATTAAAATTACTCATCCATTTTTATGGAGTTAAACTCAACACCATGGATCCAATGATGTTAATAAAGTTCATGATCAAAATTTTAATCCAAGATCAGCCAGAATATATACAAAAATAAATTTTCATTTAAAAATAAAAGAAAATGGTTTTTTAAAAATGATTATAAAATGGAAATAAGAGATAAAAATAGCAACTATATTCAAATTAATCAAGAAAAAAATAAGACCATAGAAAAATCAGGAATGAACTCAAAGATTTATATGAAATTTTTGGTAATTTTTTAAAGTCACAAACTATTTTTAAATCAATTTAAAATTTTCAAATAATGGAAAAACAGATCAAAAATAGAAAAAATTAAGATAAAATTCCCTAAAAAAATCAGAAGGTCAGAAAATGATTTTTATGAAAAAATTCAGAATTAAAAAATGTCAGAAAGTATTTTTAAAATAATAAAAACAAAGCAAATAAGGAAAAAATGATAAAAATACCAAATATCAAAATAAAAATATGAAAAAATATTCATAAAGTCGGAAATAATTCAAAGTATTTTTGTATATGTTTTTCATAATTTTTGGATAAAAAATAAAAGAGTTATGAATTTTTGAAATTTAAAACAATTAAAATATAAAATCAGAAAATAAAAATAAAACTAAAAAGATGTGGAACGTCAGATCGTAGTCAAAACGTGTTAGTAAGCTGATCAAGTGGACCAGACGCGCTGAACTTGATATGGACCTTATTTGAAAATGCATTGGATCAGAAAAAGGGCAACCAATAAAAATAAAACAATTGGCGTGCTATCATTGGTTGAGATGAGACATGTCATCGTCTTCAACCTCCAGACACCCTGCAATGGAGATTTCATGAGTTTATTCAAATGGAAAAATTAGAATCCCATACTAGTATCATTGGATTCGTCTCTTCAAGACGATCCTAACACCACCATCGCGCCAAATTTATATAAAGTGTACACGAAGATATGGATCAAAAATTCAGAAAATAGCGAGCACCATTCAGTTGAGATTTCTCTCTCACTTCTCAATGGATTTAAAAATTGTAAGAAGCACAAGAATCAGGAGAAGGAGTAGAGTAAGTTAGTGCTTTATTTGGATCTAAATGGTGGAGAATTCTACCTGTTCAAAGTTCAAGAACAAAACTCTGAAATTTGTCTTCTATAGCTTGAATTATGGCTCGTTTTGCTTGGTCTAGGTATTGGAGAGTTTATATAATGATGAAGGATGACGGATGTGCAAAGAATTTTGGAGGAAAAGGCTTAAATCTCAGAAACTGATTTCAAAAATTTGAAGTTTGTGTGAGGTTTTGATAGGGTGCATTTGGCTCTCAAAGCTCGAGGAAATGAATGGAATATGGTCCACTATTTATAGGAAAACGAATGGCAATGAAAATTGGAAGAAACAAAGAAGTTTAGAGGGAAGTTGAGTGAAGGTCGAGCACGAGTGAAGTGTGACTTCATTTTCATCAAAACTCATCCAATATTCGCGTTTTGAAGCGCTAAACACCTTTGGCAAGTTTGTTAATCAAGTTTAAATAAAAAATGCGCACAAATATTGTGATTAGAAGCCATATTATGGATTTCAAAATTCTGACTTAGTGAGAAATTTAGTTTTAAGTTTCCAAATTCAAATCAATGGCATTCTCAGCTCAAGGGGTCTTAAGTCATTATTCTTGAAGCTTTAGAAAGAGGAGGTTACAAGCTTTACAATGTGCAAAGAATGAGATCAAATGGATGTTCGAGCTGAAAGTTGTGATGAGTCAAAGTTGAGAAAAAGAGGTTGACTTTCCATACTTAGAAAATTTCTAAGTTTTTCTTCAAAAAATGACATATAATGTCTTGCATCCAAACATGGCTTTCCACTTGAAAGTTTCTCTTGAAAAAAAAAGATGGCATGAAGTAGACCTCTTGAATGGCATTTTGAAACTTTAACCATTCTAAATCTCCAAAAATTGAGAGAGTTATGACTTGTTGAAGTTGGCAAAAATTCAAGAAATGACCTATAATCTTTTGCATCCTTAGGGCATATTCCATCCATTTTCAAGATTTGCACATAAAAGAAAGGTTGAATTTCACATTTTCAAGATCATTATGGAAAACGAATGGGCTCAAGGTGATAAAAATTGATCAAGTTATGGTCATTTGAAGTCACATAAAGGAATTTGAGGGTCCATCTGGAAGACTTGTAATCTTTCTTCATCATCAAGTTTCTTCCACACAAAATTTCTTTGCAACTTTTGAAGTGATTTGTTAATAAACCTTCAAAACCCTAGCTCCTAAAGCCAGAAAATGCCTTGGGGAACCATTACAATTTTGACCAACCTTCTTGCACAAATACTTTTGTTATGTGATTATAAGTTGTTGAGGATGATAAGGAGAAACTATTGCAACCAAAACCACTTCCACATCTTGAGAATTGAAGGACATATGTGTTGTACCCCAAAATTTGCCCTCCCATATTCCTCAAGATTTGTCAAGAATAATCCCCAAATTGCTCAAGATTGCTTAAGGGTTGTACAGTCAAACCATCTCATAAGACAGCTGAAATTAGGGTTTTGGTTCTTTCAAGGAATTTGAGGTTTCCAATGTCTCAATCAAGTCTCATAGGCCTATATACATCCTCAAGCACCTACATGCCAAGTCTCAAGACTCACAGTGCCAATTTGCACAGTCAAAAGCCTCATTTGACCTACAGTCAACTGCAAGGGCAAAATGGTCATTTCACAGTCAAAAGTCAGAATTTTTGGTCAACATCTTATTTTGAGTCCACAATCATCATTTGATCAAGTCTTGATCACGATTCCACAAGAATGGCTCAAAAATCATCAAGGTGCAAAAGTTACTATTTTTGGACAGCAAAAAAGTCAACTGTATCATGACCAGGGCATAACTTTTTCATGGTTCATCAGAAAAATCCCATCCAATTCTCATTTTGAAGGGAATGAAATTTACTACAATCCATCTTCACACTCCAAGTTCAATAAATGCTCTCACAAGAAGTTATCAATTTTGACATTATAGGTCAAATTCAAAAGTCAACAAAAATTCACTTTAAGTCAAAGGCCATAACTTGAGATTGGTAAATCCAAATGACATGGGACTAAAGGCACTGTTTAGGGGACTTCAAGACCTTTCCAAAATGTCCAAGAACATGTTCATATGATCAAAATTGAGCAAGTTGTGCATTGGAGAAGTTGGGAAATTTTTATGAATTTGCAAAAGTCAACTTTGCTCAAAACACCTTATTTTTGCTAATGGGCCTCAAATCTCTTCTTGAAACTTTATCCATGACCTATGCACCACCCATCAAGCTTAATGGAATTTATTTTCTTATTTTTATTGATTAATTGGATTTTTAATTAATATTAATTCATTTAATTAATTTAAATTGTAGGAAAATAAAAGATTTGGTTTTTAAATCTTTTTGTGAAGCAAACAGGACCTAATCATGGTGGCAATTTCGTGCTCCAAGTCAAAGGTACAAAAAATCCAAAATTGGCAACTTTGTTCAATCATGAAGATTCAAAAATATTTGATTTCCAATCAAAGATTCAATCATCAATTCAATGGATTTTTGCCAGTTCTTGACCTAATTCAATTGCCCTATATATATGCAAGCAAACCCTAACGAAAGGACGTGAAAAAAGCTGCAGAAAAAGCCATAGCATATTGAAAAAATTCCAAGAAAATTGCAAACTGATTTTTGTATTCTAAAGCGATTTAAGGACTTTTGTTGATTCTAATACATTGCAGGAGGTTCCAGGAACGTGTGGCAATCAAATTCAGGCCTTAAAGCTCAAAGAATCACCATATACAGAATCACAGTTTGCAGCTTTTATCCATAATCGTATATCTTGATTCATGCATATTTAACATGTTTTTGTGGTTGATGTATGTTGCTAGGGACCATACGAAGCTAATGGTATCACTTAATTGAACTATAACTCCCTAAATCACAAGATGCCATGAACGATTTCTAGGGTTCTTAAGCTTTGAAATTGGGGCTTTGCAATCCAGGAAAAATTAAGACTTGTGAGACCCATGGTTGGAATCGTTAGGATAAGACAAATACAACTGACCCCTCGCGAAATATTTATATGTCCCGTATCTCTAATCGCTATTATTCGTGCAGCTAGTTTGTGGGGGTTAAAAACCCCCGCTATCTAATATTCTTTTTACAGGGCAAACGAAGAAGACGAGGGCGTGTTGTCACCTGATTGGCCAGTTTTAAATCTTAGCGTGTTTTTCATAATTTCAGCATATTAATTGATTTTTACATATTATATTTACTTGTTATCCTCATAATGAATAAACGCGCTAGTAGGAGTGGTAAGCAGGTGGATGGAAAGGCTATTGGGACATGGGTTCGAACCCCAGGTCCCCCAAAATTCTTGTTATTATTTTGTTGTACATGTTCACATGCAGCTTTCCAGGATATGTCTATCATATACCTCACATCCCAGCGCGCCAGATGGCTTCAAATTCAAATCTAATGGTCCTGAGTGGAAGACCATCATACTCCCAATCAACACGCGCCATGGAGAATCAGCAAAGTCAAACAGGCTTGAGTATTGTTGGGCCTGAGAATTTCCAAACACACCTCCGCAGTTGGCCCATCACCCCCTGGGTTTTACTCCTTTTTTCTTTTCTTCCTTTATATTTATTTATTTAATTGTTTTATTATTAATTATTATTATTATTATTTAATTAACCAAATTAACTTTTTCATAATAAAATCAGAAAACTAAAATATAATATTTTTTCTTAATTAAAATTAATTTCACCCTTAATTTATTATTTTGTAAATAAATATAATTAACTAATTTAGTTTTAATTAGGTTAAATTTGATATTTTTGCAATAATTTAAAATCAACATAGAATTAGGGTTTTTGACAAATTTTAATCCTTTTATTTTTATTTCTTTAAAACATTTAAAAACCAAAAAAAGTATTTCTTTTTATTTAATTAATTCATTAGTTTAGGTTTAATTTAATTAAATGCAAAATAACTAAAACTTCTTTCTTTCTCAAAAAAAGGGTCAAAACCCTAGGAACTTCTCCGATTCAATTTTTTTCTCGCGCATGTTATTTTGATCATATTTATGTAATTGCTCCGAGGATGTAATAGCTTTAATTAGGACTTTTTATCGCTTTCTTTTATTTTCCGCAATTTACTTTTTCCAAGGGTTGTTTTTGGCGATGTAAATACCCGACGCCTTGTAATAGCGTAGATTTATTTTCCGCAACTATTAACTGTTAGATGTATGTTAATTAGGCTATGCATGACAAGACTTCTCTGAAATTAAAAACAATCGTAGCTCACCATAACATGTACAAAGATAACTTAACTGAAACCTGACACACGTGCACATGCCACTCCTAGGGTACGCCTCACTTGGTTGCCTCGACGTGGTAATTGAGTATAGGGTGTTTTAGAGGTCGCCCTCCTGTCTAAAGATCAAAAGTTGCCTCAGAACGGTTGCCTCGATAAAAAACGATCTAAGACATTAGGGTTACCGCTAAGGCGTCCTACTATTACTTTGGTGACCACATGTCCCTATAATCGAATTGACCCGAAACTCCAACGACGGTGCTACCTACTTCTCAATAGTGGGATAGTACTATCTAAAGGATATTTACACAACTTAATTTCTTTTGAGTAGGTAGAGATTCTCAGGTACTTGCTCTTTCAAAATAAAAATACTTTTCGCACTTACACTTTTCTGACAAAAGTTTTCAAACAAACACTTCATACACTCTTGAGGACAGATACAAGAGTTAAATTGAAGTTTTCAAACAAACTTTTTTTTCAAAACCCACAAACACAAGAAAAACAAACATTTTTGAAAACATAGTGAGCAAGTACCTAAGAGCCCGTGGATAACCACAGATAGAAAGGGTGCTAACACCTTCCCTTTCTATAATCTACCTCCCGAACCAAGAAACATCTCGAAAAGGAATTTTGCTGTGCTTTTGTCCTTTCCTTGTTGGAGAAAATAAAAGACGGTGGCGACTCTTGCTTACCGCGACATTTCGCGAACCAGCATTCCAAAACAGTCAGTTCTATTTCCACCGATCACAGAACTGGCGACTCTGCTGGGGATATATTTATAAGTGAGGTGTACCTTAAGATTAGATCACTATGTTTTCAATTGTATGCCTTGAATGCTTTAAAATTTTGGGCTTGTATCGGAGTTTTATATATCCTAACCCGGATCTGGGGATACCCTTTAGAAGTAGCAACAAACTGTGAGGGAACTGTGCGGGGTATATCGACATGGTTGAAGCAGTTTCTACGTTGATATGGCACTTTGGTGAGTACCGGTAACCCTTAAGTCAAGTCAAGGAGAGTACGGGGCCGCCGCGTGGTGTCGCGAAGCATCAACTGACCTTAGAACCTTACTTGACCATCCTGGCCTTTTTAGGGGTAGTGAGATGATCGATTTTGGTGCAGTCCGAAGTTGGTAGATACTCAATACTACACTCATTGAGGGTTGTTTTCTTGGAATATTTTGGTCGCCAGTTAAGTGGCTAAATCAAAACAATGAACATAGAAAACAATCCAATGATATTGAGCTCCTTAGACCCGATTACTATTTTTAGGACAGGTCTTAACCAACTGAAATTGAAAGAGGGTAGTACCTAAACTTCATGCTGGTCTGAAATCTAAGGGCTTTCTTGTGTGACTTGTGTGCCTTTACCATGTTTGCCTTTTGTGAATACTTGCGGTGTGCCTTTATCATGACATCATAACATCATAACATCATAACACTGGATACATCTTGCATAAGGACTAACCCATTTCAAGGATCTCAAGGGTCTGTGATGCAGGTCATGATGAATCAAATGTCTAGCAAGGGGAAAAGGGGATTTATTTTCCTCTAGCCAAGGTTGTCTGGAGATCAAAACATGATAACTTGAGTCAGGGGCTATGACCCACTCGATATGGTGAGCTTGACTCTTGAAAAAGGACTCTCAGCAACATGAAGTTCCTTCAATCAAGCTGCAAAATTCAAATTCTAACAAGCTTCTTTGTTTACCCTATGAGATCCTTGAAAACATTGCATACATATATCATACATATCATTGCATTACAGGTACCATTACAGGTCTCTTATCTTCTTCGCTGTTTATTTCAGCAATCCTCATGTCTACTGAACCTTCCACTGAACAAGCTATCAAGGCCCTCCAGGCCCAGAATGCCCAGTTCCAAGAGTTGGTTATGAGCCTAGCCCAGGGTAAACAGGATTTGAAGACTCTGATTCTGAAAGAGAGGAAGAAGAAGAAGAAGAGGACCGTCTTGTTCAACACTGGACGCAGATTTAGGAATGGACTACAAAATGAGGTTGATCTGACTACTTCCTCTGTAGGGAAAGACAGTCCACAAGAGAGAAGGGTGCCTATTCCCGTGGTCTCCAACAATGAGACGGATTATGATGAGGAACAATATCCTCCTGCTGAGGATAGGTATAAACAGCTGGAGGACCGCTTAAGTGCTATGGAAATACGGAATGTGCCCGGGTTGGACTTTGGAGATCTAGGCTTATCCTCTGGGGTGGTGATTCCCCATAAGTTTAAGGCCCCTGCCTTTGCCAAATATGACGGAGCCTCCTGCCCAAAGCTGCACCTCCGGTCGTATGTAAGGAAGATCCAACCTTACACTGCCGACAAGAATTTGTGGATCCATTTCTTTCAGGATAGTCTTTCAGGGACTCAACTCGAATGGTTCTACCAGCTGGATGGGGCCAGTATCCGCAACTGGGAAGATTTGGCTACTGCGTTCTATAAGCAGTATCAATATAATTCCGACCTCGCTCCTACGCGTACCCAACTCCAAGGTATGTCAATAGGGACGGGTGAAGGATTTAAAGAGTATGCTCAAAAGTGGAGAGACCTTGCCGGAAGGGTGCAGCCACCTCTAACTGATCGTGAACTCGTTGATATGTTTCTGGGGACCCTGTCGGGTCCATTCTTTAACCATTTGATTGGAAATTTTTCAGCCGGGTTTACAGACCTTATCTTGACTGGTGAAAGAATTGAAGCTGGCATCAAAAGCGGGAAGATTCAAGAAGCTATACCTTCCGATGCTCAGAAAAAGCTCTACAACGGGAAGAAAGAGTCCAATGCTGTGTATGGTCAAAAGAGTCGTCATGACCAACGCATAGGAGAAATCTTGATCTCTAATCCTACGCCTGCTCAACAAAGACAGGGGCATCAACGTAAGGAGGTCGCACCTAAAAGACAATTCACTAAGATCAACATGTCACTGACTCAAGCGCTACAGCAAATGTTGAAGGCAGGGCTGATTACATTAAGGGCTCCTCTCCGGAATCCAAACACTTCTGCTCCTACCTATCACCCCAATGAAAGGTGTGCATACCACTCTGACAGCCCGGGACATGACACCAACAACTGTTGGGCCCTGAAGAACAAGGTCCAGGACATGATTGATGCTAAAGAAATTCAGTTTGACCCTCCAAAGACTCCAAACATAATCACTGCTCCTATGCCAAATCATTGAAGGCTTTTGTTTATTTGAATTTTCAAGTTGTATTTTTCTTTGCTTATTCAAACAATTATTGTCATGACAAACTTTTTTATTTCATTAATGCATCGCATATGTCTGTTTTGAATCAATCCATTCGCGTTCACTATATTCAAATTCTTTCATTTTTTGTGATGTTCAACTCTCGACAAAAAAGTTCTAAACCTTTTGAGGGAGGATGACGAAAACGATACCACGATCTTTACAGTATGCTTTTGAACAGACCCCGCTGACGATGTACATGCATTGTTTCAAATCCTAAACAGTGGAGTTATAAGGAAGATAATCCCTCGTCAACCCCTTTGAGCCAAAGAAGTTGGAGTTTTTCTTTTCACAAAAATTAAAAACCCTTACTTATAACCTGGGACAGGGTAGTTCTCTCAGTTGATCCAGGTACATAATGAATGGCATCAAAGAAGTCCTTCCGAGACAAAAAGACAGTGATGGTTCCATATAATCGTAAGGACAGGCAGTCATTATCTCTCAAAATAAAAGCCCAATAAGTCAAAACCTATGAAGGAGACTTACAAAACTGGGGCATCCCACTGACTGTAATCACAAGAGAAACAGTTCAGGCAAAAAGACAGGGATAACGAAATAAAAAAGAAAGAGGTCCTACAAACTCTCATAAAAATGACTGCCTATTCAAAATAAACTATCAGTATCTGAACCATCACCGGAATATCAGAGCAAAGACTCAAACAAGATCTAATGCACGATTAACTGAGTTTAGGATCGAAGAACATCACGAAGAACGGGTGGGTACAAATAAAATTTGATCCTTTATCCTTTGTTTCTTAAACCGTGAACCAGGCCACGTTATAACCCTTAAAAGTCCTAGCTGAAGCATGGGTTAGTTCGAAAGCATACTGTTACAAAAGGTATCCTGACTCCTGTGAGGCTCGCTGTAAAATCTTGAGTTGACATTGCGTTTTACAAAAAATTCACTTGCTTTATTGAAAACTGCATTTTCAAAAACTTCAAGACAGACATAAGCTTTGCATTCTTAGAATAACATTGTTTGCATCTGGCTATTTGTTCGAACAGTAGAGAAATTCGCATGAAGAATATCTAGTGAACAAAAACCTTCTCAATAAAAAGAGTCACCTCAAGTGGAAAAACACTTCCAACCAAGGGGCACGACATGATCATTGTCCATCATCTGGGGCAGTCCAGTCAGGATTCAAGGAATCTCTCAAGATGCCAAATAGCCAGGGGAAAATCTCCTCCTGAGTCACTTGGGACATTAGACGTGAATTCCAGCAACGAATATTGCATGATCAAACGAAGATCTTCTGGTAGTATGGCAACATAACACTACCGACAGTGACAACTCCCTGCACTCTGAGAATGTGGACATAGTCAAGAAAAATACTACGCATAATCAAAGACCCACTAGGTCGACTGGCCTAGGCAAAAATAAGGGCTTCCCGGCGAACCAAAAGGGTTCGGGCAAAAATAAAGGAAAAATAAAAAATTTGTACACCCGACAAGTCAAAAACCTGAAAAGGCGGCTTGGGCAAAAAGGGGTATCCCGATGGACTGAAAACCCGAAAGGGCGGTCCAGGCAAAAATTAGGGATCAAAGCGTACGACTATGTCCCTTCATCTCGTCACTTGCCTACCAGAAGAAGATTTGTCAATCGGCAGTTATCAAGCACCTCATAGGCCTTCTTCTCCCGCAGGAACTGGGGCAATAAGAATTGTTCGAACTGTACAAGCTGCTCTGTCCTCCAGGTACGAGGTAGATTCAGTTGAAGAGTATGACCAAGATACCTTCACTCCCTGCAAAGTAAGATGGTAATGATAGCTCTCCCAGTTGAGACTTGCAGCTACGTACAAATCAACAATACTTCCCCAAGCAGAGTTGGTCTACTATCATCCTTAAAAGAAGTTGGGTATCCCCAGTAGATCTTAATATTCCCCAGCGGAGTATACATATATTCCTCAGCAAGCATCCCCGACGGTCTTAATATTCCTCAACGAAATATAAGATTGTTCCCCGACGGAATACAGGATACCCCCAGTGGAGCCATTTCCCAGTGCAGTCTAAAAAAAGCTTCCCCGCCAGAATTGAATCATCTTACCCAGTAGATCCTGGAAGCTTATCCCCTGCAGAGTACAAATGCTTCTCCCCAGCCGTATTCAGAGGTTATCCCCACCAGAGTCTAACTGGGTTATCCTCAACAAGTTGCAACGGAAAGATCATCCTCAGCGAAGTTCTTTCTATCCCCAACGGAGTTCATCATCAAAATCCCCAACAGAGCTTATCAACAGAATCCCCAGTGGAGTTATCATTAAAATCTTAGCGAAGTATCTCTTCCCCACCGAGTAATTCCCCGCAGAGTGACCTCTTCGCCATGTTTATTCCCCAACAGAGTCATCTTCTCCTACAAGTTTATTCTTGCAACCATCTTCGTTCATCATCCCCAGCGGAAACGAAGAATTCAACATCATTCTCCAGCAACTCCGGGATTTATCTTCCCCGACTAAAAATAGCACATTTCCATACATCATGATACATGCATATATGCATCATATCACACGATCTCATTTATATTGAGAACATCATTGCTTGATCCATCTCATGCATTGCATATGACTGACCTTTACCTTTCAGGAAAGATGCAGTTAAGTTCTCAGCCATATCAAAAGGCCTTCTCTGGTTCAGTTAAGTCGATTACTAAAGATTTTTCTGATGCCGATCCAGTTGAAGATATTCCAAGACCTTGTCTGGCCCAGTTAAATCGATTCCTAAAGATTTTTCTGATGCCGAGCCAGCCAAAGGCCTTTTCTGGTCCAGTTAAGTCGATTCCTAAAGATTTTTCTGATGCCGATCCAGTTGAAGATATTCCAGATTCCTTCTAGAGATAGTTCAGATGTGACCCAGATATGGCGACATTCTGATACTTGTTCCCGATTTCCTTCTAGAGATAGTTCAGATGTGACCCAGATTTGGCGACATTCCGATACTTATTCCAGATTTCCTTTCAGAGACAGCTTAGAGATGCTCCAGACACGGATGCTATTCTATTGCTTATTCAGATTTCCTTTCAGAGACAACTCAGAGATGCTCCAGACCCGGATGCTATTCTATTGCTTATTCAGATTTCCTTTCAGAGACAACTTAGAGATGCTCCAGACCCGGATGCTATTCTATTGCTTATTCAGATTCAAACTTCTAAAGACAACTTAGAGATGCTCCAGACACGAATGCTATTCTATTGCTTATTCCAGATTCCTTCCAGAGACAGTTCAAATGTGACCCAGATATGGCGACATTCTGATACTTATTCCAGATTGAATCAAAAGATGATTACCATCAACCTTTCTTAAGTTCCGGATCAACACCTGTAACAGGCCAGGAAATATCTGTGAACGACTGATTGTAGATCTATACCTGAAACCAGACAGGAAAGTCATCTACATTAAAGAGATTGAAGATTAATACCTGAAACCAGACAGGAAAACTATCTTTCTTTCTCAGGTCAGAGATTAATACCTGAAACCAGACAGGAAAACTATCTCCTCGACCGACCTTTCTTAAGTTCCAGATCAACACCTGTAACTAGCCAGGAAATATCTGTGGACGACTGATTGTAGATCTATACCTGTAACTAGCCAGGAAAGTTATCTACATGAAGAGATTGAAGATTAATACCTGTATCAAGCCAGGAAAACTATCTTTCTTTCTCATGTCAGAGATCTATACCTGAAACCAGACAGGACAACTATCTCCTTGACCCATCTCTCTTAAGTTCCAGATCAACACCTGTAACTAGCCAGGAAATATCTGTGGACGATTGATTGTAGATCTACACCTGAAACCAGACAGGAAAGTTATCTACATGAAGAGGTTGAAGATTAATACCTGTAGCAAGCCATGAAAACTATCTTTCTTTCTCATGTCAGAGATCTATACCTGAAACCAGACAGGACAACTATCTACTTGACCATCATGAAGCAACCCTACACCGATTCCTTCTCTTCCAAGATGCAGTTTTACACGGACTCATCATCAGGCAACCCTACACAGGTTCCTTCTTTCAACCTACCAAGTTACAATTCAACAAACAATCTCCAGATGGCATCTTTAAGCCCATCTCCACAACTATCCATTACATTCCCAGATGGCATCTATAAGCCCATCCTCCTATCCATCATATCTCCAAATGGCATCTGTAAGCCCATTCCCGACATCACATTGCTAATACTATGCTATGCGAGTGCAAATTTCTGGGCACTTTAGTGTCCAATCATCTTCCACCTTCGGATCACGAAAGGCACACAAGCCAATCTACATCCTCAGGTCTAAGAAGATTGAACAGGGGCAACTGTTGTACCCCAAAATTTTCCCTCCCATATTCCTCAAGATTTGTCAAGAATAATCCCTAAATTGCTCAAGATTGCTTAAGGGTTGTACAGTCAAACCATCTCCTAAGACAACTGAAATTAGGGTTTTGGTTCTTTCAAGGAATTTGAGGTTTCCAATGGCTCAATCAAGTCTCATAGGCCTATATACATCCTCAAGCACCTACATGCCAAGTCTCAAGACTCACAGTGCCAATTTGCACAGTCAAAAGCCTCATTTGACCTACAGTCAACTGCAAGGGCAAAATGGTCATTTCACAGTCAAAAGTCAGAATTTTTGGTCAACATCTTATTTTGAGTCCACAATCATCCTTTGATCAAGTCTTGATCATGATTCCATAAGAATGGCTCAAAAATCATCAAGGTGCAAAAGTTACTATTTTTGGACAGCAGAAAAGTCAATTGTATCTTGACCAGGGCATAACTTTTTCATGGTTCATCAGAAAAATCCCATCCAATGATCATTTTTAAGGGAATGAAATTTCCTACAATCCATCTTCACACTCCAAGTTCAATAAATGCTCTCACAAGAAGTTATCAATTTTGACATTATAGGTCAAATTCAAAAGTTAACAAAAATGCACTTTAAGTCAAAGGCCATAACTTGAGATTGGTAAATCCAAATGACATGGGACAAAAGGCATTGGTTAGAGGACTTCAAGACCTTTCCAAAATGTCCAAGAACATGTTCATATGATCAAAATTGAGTAAGTTGTGCATTGGAGAAGTTGAGAAATTTTTATGAATTTGCAAAAGTCAACTTTGCTCAAAACACCTTATTTTTGCTAATGGGCCTCAAATCTCTTCTTGAAACTTCATCCATGACCTATGCACCACCCATCAAGCTTAATGGAATTTATTTTCTTATTTTTATTGATTAATTGGATTTTTAATTAATATTAATTCATTTAATTAATTTAAATTGTAGGAAAATAGAAGATTTGGTTTTTAAATCTTTTTGGGAAGCAAATAGGACCTAATCATGCTGGCAATTTCGTGCTCAAAGTCAAAGATACAAAAAATCCAAAATTGGCAACTTTGTTCAATCATGAAGATTCAAAAATATTTGATTTCCAATCAAAGATTCAATCATCAATTCAATGGATTTTTGCCCAGTTCTTGACCTAATTCAATTGCCCTATATATATGCAAGCAAACCCTAACCAAAGGACGTGAAAAAAGCTGCAGAAAAAGCCATAGCATATTGAAAAAATTCCAAGAAAATTGCAAACTGATTTTTGTATTCTAGGGCGATTTAAGGACTTTTGTTGATTCTAATACATTGCAGGAGGTTCCAGGAACGTGTGGCAATCAAATTCAGGCCTTAAAGCTCAAAGAATCACCATATACAGAATCACGGTTTGCAGCTTTTATCCATAATCGTATATCTTGATTCATGCATATTTAACATGTTTTTGTGGTTGATTTATGTTGCTAGGGACCATACGAAGCTAATGGTATCACTTAATTAAACTATAACTCCCTAAATCACAAGATGCCATGAACGATTTCTAGGGTTCTTAAGCTTTGAAATTGGGGCTTTGCAATCCAGGAAAAATTAAGACTTGTGAGACCCATGGTTGGAATGGTTAGGACAAGACAAATACAACTGACCCCTTGCAAAATATTTATATGTCCTGTATCTCTAATCACTATTATTCGTGCAGCTAGTTTGTGGGGGTTAAAAACCCCCGCTATCTAATATTCTTTTTACAGGGCAAACGAAGAAGACGAGGGCGTGTTGTCACCTGATTGGCCAGTTTTAAATCTTAGCGCGTTTTTCATAATTTCAGCATATTAATTGATTTTTACATATTATATTTACTTGTTATCCTCATAATGAATAAACGCGCTAGTAGGAGTGGTAAGCAGGTGGATGGAAAGGCTATTGGGACCTAGGTTCGAACCCCAGGTCCCCCAAAATTCTTGTTATTATTTTCTTATACATGTTCACATGCAGCTTTCCAGGATATGTCCATCATATACCTCACATCCCAGCGCGCCAGATGGCTTCAAATTCAAATCTAATGGTCCTGAGTGGAAGACCATCATACTCCCAGTCAACACGCACCATGGAGAATCAGCAAAGTCAAACAGGCTTGAGTATTGTTGGGCCTGAGAATTTCCAAACACACCTCCACAGCTGGCCCATCACCCCCTGGGTTTTACTCCTTTTTTCTTTTCTTCCTTTATATTTATTTATTTAATTGTTTTATTATTAATTATTATTATTATTATTATTATTTAATTAACCAAATTAACTTTTTCATAATAAAATCAGAAAACTAAAATATAATATTTTTTCTTAATTAAAATTAATTTCACCCTTAATTTATTATTTTGTAAATAAATATAATTAACTAATTTAGTTTTAATTAGGTTAAATTTGATATTTTTGCAATAATTTAAAATCAACATAGAATTAGGGTTTTTGACAAATTTTAATCCTTTTATTTTTATTTCTTTAAAACATTAAAAAACCAAAAAAAGTATTTCTTTTTATTTAATTAATTCATTAGTTTAGGTTTAATTTAATTAAATGCAAAATAACTAAAACTTCTTTCTTTCTCAAAAAAAGGGTCAAAACCCTAAGAACTTCTCCGATTCAATTTTTTTCTCGCGCATGTTATTTTGATCATATTTATGTAATTGCTCCGAGGATGTAATAGCTTTAATTAGGACTTTTTATCGCTTTCTTTTATTTTCCGCAATTTACTTTTTCCAAGGGTTGTTTTTGGCGATGTAAATACCCGACGCCTTGTAATAACGTAGATTTATTTTCCGCAACTATTAACTGTTAGATGTATGTTAATTAGGCTATGCATGACAAGACTTCTCTGAAATTAAAAACAATCGTAGCTCACCATAACATGTACAAAGATAACTTAACTGAAACCTGACACACGTGCACATGCCACTCCTAGGGTACGCCTCACTTGGTTGCCTCGACGTGGTCATTGAGTATAGGGTGTTTTAGAGGTCGCCCTCCTATCTAATGATCAAAAGTTGCCTCGGAACGGTTGCCTCAATAAAAAACGATCTAAGACATTAGGGTTACCGCTAAGGCGTCCTACTATTGCTTTGGTGACCACATGTCCCTATAATTGAATTGACCCGAAACTCCAACGACGGTGCTACCTACTTCTCAATAGTGGGATAGTATTGTCTAAAGGATATTTACATAGCTTAATTTCTTTTGAGTAGGTAGAGATTCTCAGGTACTTGCTCTTTCAAAACAAAAATACTTTTCGCACTTACACTTTTCTGACAAAAGTTTTGAAACAAACACTTCATACACTCTTGAGGACAGATACAAGAGTTAAATCGAAGTTTTCAAATAAACTTTTTTTCAAAACCCACAAACACAAGAAAAGCAAACATTTTTTAAAACATAGTGAGCAAGTACCTAAGAGTCCGTGGATAACCACGGATAAAAAGGGTGCTAACACCTTCCCTTTCTATAATCTACCTCCCGAACCGAGAAACATCTCGAAAAGGAATTTTGCTGTGCTTTTGTCCTTTCCTTGTTGGAGAAAATAAAAGACGGTGGCGACTCTTGCTCACCGCGACATTTCGCGAACCAGAATTCCAAAACAGTCAGTTCTATTTCCACCAATCACAATATGCACTTGTGGTCATTGAAATTAAAGGCTTGTCCAATTGAGTCAAACTTCTTCAATCAACCCTTGTATTTTGAACTAAATCTTGACAACTTGAGGTATGATGAATCATGAAATACTTTGTCATGATATTACTTCCAAACATATTTAATGATGAGGCTTGAATATAAATGAAGCTTTGTTGAGGAGGGCATAGAAGTGAACTCATGAATCCATAGATCAATCTTGATGGAATGTATTGTGCTTTTGCCTACATCATTAACAATTTGGGGAAACACTCATTGTATTTATTAGTTGAAGGATAGTCAATACAAAACATAGATGATCATAAAGTATAAGTCAAGGTGCTTGGTGATTCCTCCTAGAGCAAAGCTAAAGATAGGGAGAAGAGCTAGACCCTAATGTGTGATCTTATTGTGATTGAATTAATATGATATGATGAAGGGATCTTAGGGGAAAAAATTGGGATACAACAACTGCCCTTATTTAAGTGTCTTCTATCCGGAGATACAAAGGTTACAATCTTTATGTCGACGCGATTGAAGATACTTAAACATAAAACAAGCCTTATTTTTGGCCCTAAGATACCATGCAATGCTTATGATTATGAATGCAGATGAACAAATCTAAAGGGACGCAAGACACCACTGGGGATGTAAAATGAAAAAGAGGAAGCCAAAGAAAACTTGACCAGGAAAATAAATCATTGGTGAAGAAAATACGAGACTCTGCTGGGGTAATACCCAAGAGAGTATCTAAAGCATCGTCAACCCAAAAATTGAGGATAGAGAGTGAAGGATAATAGTGACCGACAAATAACTGTGAATTACCAACTGACAGAGGGGATAGCAAAAAAGTAATGTCGACCCACCGAGGAAAGGAATGGTAAGATAATACTAGTAAATTTCAAGATGCATTCAGTACTCATGACTGCGAACAAATGAACCTCTACTGAGAAACAAAATCTCAACGATGAACTACCTTCCATAATGACAAGGCTACCATTCATCGAAAAAAGATCTCAACAACGGACTACCTTCCATAATGACAAGGCTACCATCCATTGGAGTAACAAAATCTCAACAACAAACTACCTTCCATAATGACAAGGCTACCACTCATTGGAGTAACAAAACCTCAACAACAAACTACCTTCCATAATGACAAGGCTACCATCCATTGGAGTAACAAAATCTCAACAACGAACTACCTTCCATAATGACAAGGCTACCATCCATTGGAGTAACAAAACCTCAACAACAAACCACCGTCCATAATGACAAGGCTACCATCCATTGGAGTAACAAAATCTCAACAACGAACTACCTTCCATAATGATAAGGCTACCATTCATTGGAGTAACAAAATATCAACAACGAACTACCTTCCATAATGACAAGACTACCACTCATTGGAGTAACAAAATCTCAATAATGAACTACCTTCCATAATGACAATATTACCATTCATTGGAGTAACAACATCTCAACAACGAACTACCTTCCATAATGACAAGGCTACCATCCATTGGAGTAATAACACTCAGCAACAAATTTCCTTCCATAATGACAAGGCTACCATCCATTGGAGTAATAACACCTCAACAACGAACTACCTTCCATAATGACAAGGCTACCATTCATTAGAGTAACAAAATCTTAATCTTCTCTGGGAGTCTATCAGATTCATTGGGGGAAATACAGGTTGCTCAAATAAAGAGACCTTCCACTTGCTGCTATGAGAAGGAATTGTAATAAGGACTTCCTGAAGAAAGAAAATATGGCTTCTTGGGGAAAGAAAATGGAACTATGGAGAAATGCAAATATAATTCCTATTATGGATATAAAATCCTCTCGTGCAAAAATAAATGCACATTTCAAACCAAAGCTCAAAGCTTGCAGAAACCTAAATAATAATATTGTTGAGGGTGCCCATCCCAACCAGAAATAAACCGGAATGAAGCAGTCAAAAGACATCTCCTGAGAAATAAACTCAAGAGGGAATCATAATTCCATCTGGACAATGAGTCAAATAGGAAGGCTAAAGAAAAATTATCCCACGAGGGATAAATTAGTGGGGAAATTGAAAGAATATACACTTTCTGCTTAAGGTTGACATTCTAATGGAGAAAGAGTAACACAACTTTTTTGCAAAACAGGGTAATATACCAACGAGATATTAAAAAATGAAAATGAGCAATGATTATGCATGATGGTGGTATGAAATTATGAATGTTACCATGTATATGCTGACAAAACAGACATATAACATTGGGGATAAACATACAACAAACAAGTGGGTACTGTCAATATTCGGCTAAATCACATTCAGGATGAAAATTCCATGAGATAGTAAGCACCAACTGAGGAAATAAACTCCTATTTCATAGATTAAATCTAATGGGAAAGAACAATATCAATAGCATCAAGTTAACACAAACATGGTGATATAACATCTTCCTCCAAGTTTCACCGGGGAATTACACAAACTTCAACAGGGGAAACAAAATGTTCGAAGTTCATACTTCTGCAATGGTTGATTTCCTTCGGGAAAACAATATCACCTTATTAAGACAACAGTTGGGGATGAAATGCTGACTTCATTGGGGAGGGTGATATTATATCGTCAGAGGGGACACCTAGATACATTCTTCAATACTGAGAGTGATAATTGCACCAACTTCTCTAGGGAGAAAGTGCGAAAACCTCACGGGGATAACAATTTCAGAGAAATACATCATCTCAACTTCACCTGGGGAAATCAAGAAATCAAACACTACAGCAAGAAACTTATGGGGATTTTAAATCCAATCCAGCACTCGGTGGGAGAAAACCCAAAAAGTTGATAACCAATTCAACACTTCTTCAATAAGACATTGCCCTTGCCTGACTGCCGAGCAAACAAACAATATGCTCGTACTACTGAAAGGAGATGTTTTGCAAATGAGTCCAATCTCAGCATGTACGGGGAGACAAGACTTTTATTAAATGATTGAAGCCTTCATTGGGGAATCTTGGATTAAGTCTTCATATCATGCAAACCTTTGAGCTTATCCGTCCCTGAAGTTACTAATTTTGTTCTCCTTATATCACAAAATTTAAAGCAATTTGTAAATTCTTTTCAAAAATAATTTTGTTATTTAATATTTTTTCTTTGATCATTACTATCAATAATAAATGAAATCTTTATAAGCTGAATAAAATAAGAATTGCAAAAAATTGGATAAAAGGCTCAAACTTTATTAATAGAATGGTAGTCTGCGAATGGCAAGACTCCATAGATGATTACAAAGTTTGGAACATGGTAATATATATTTGGAAAATATACATTGGATTTCAATGACCACTATTCTCCCTAACAACTTTGAATTCCTGAGCCGAAACTTTGGTCGAAGAGTAGTAAGATCCAAGCAAATTGTTGCTCCATTGACCAAGTCTTGTCTGATGCAGTTACTTGCCAGAAAATCTCTAACTTTTGCCTAGGTCGCCCTTGTAGGTTTTCAACCTACCGGGAAAATTTATTCTGTTTATGTCTCTAATTTTTTCCTAGACTCCCCTTTCGGGTTTTCGGCCTACCGAGACGCTCTTTTTTGCTTAAGTCGCCCTTTCAGGTTTCCGTCTTAGTGAGCTGTTCTTTTTTTTTCTTCTAGGTGAAGTATTTCTTGACTGCATCATCATTCACGGGACGTGGGAACTTCTCTCCATCCATTGTTTCAAGAATCAGTGCACCTCCATAGAAGGCTTTCTTGATAACATATGGGCCTTCAAAATTGGGAGTCCACTTGCCCCTAGAATCAGCGTTAAAAGACATGATCTTCCTGAGCACGAGGTCACCTTCTCTAAATTCACGAGGTTTTACCTTCTTATCAAAAGCTTTCTTCATTCTCTTTTGGTATAATTGGCTATGACACAAGGCCTTCATTCTTTTCTCTTCTATTAAATTCAATTGGTCAAACCTGTTCTGGATCCATTCAACCTCTGACAACTTGGCTTCCATTATTACACGCAAAGAAGGAATCTTAACTTCAATGGGGAGCACTGCTTCCATGCCATATACAAGAGAGAATGGGGTTTCCCCTGTTGAAGTGCGTACAAATGTTCAGTACCCATGCAGAGCAAAAAGGAGCATCTCATGCCAGTCTTTATAAGTAACCACCATTTTCTGGATAATCTTCTTGATGTTCTTATTGGCTGCTCCCACAACTCCATTCATCTTTGGCCTGTAGGGATATGAATTATGATGTATAATCTTAAATTCTTCACAAAGTTCATACATCATTTTGTTATTCAGATTTGAGCCATTGTCGATGATAATCCTGCTTGGCACATCATACCGACATATGAGATTGTTTTTGATGAAGCACACTACCACCTGTTTAGTGACATTAGCATATGAAGTTACCTCCACCCATTTGGTTAAATAATCAATTGCCACGAAGATAAAACGATGCCTATTTGACGCCTTTGGTTCAATCATTCTGATCATGTCAATACCCCACATAGAGAAAGGCCATGGGGAAGAAATAACATTAAGAAGTGTAGGAGGTACATGAATTGTATCAGCATAAATTTGGCACTTATGGCCCTTCTTTGCAAATTGGTAACAATTAGATTCCATTGTCAGCCAATAGTAACCTGCCCTAAGCATCTTTTTTGCCATTGAATGTCCATTGGTATGGGTACCAAATGAACCTTCATGAACCTCATGCATTAACATGTCTGCCTCGTGTCTATCCACGCATCTGAGCAAGACCATGTCATGATTTCTTTTATACAATACATCTTCATTAAGGAAAAAGCTGCCTGCCAACCTTCTCAATTCCTTTCTATCTTTATTTGATGCACCAATTGGGTATTCCTGAGTCTGAAGAAAGTGCTTGATATCAGAATACCAAGGTTTTTCATTTACCACATCCTCTGTTGTAAACACATGAGCTGGTCTATCCAGACACCATACTGTAATACGAGGCACATCATTCCAAGTATTAACTTGATACATAGAAGCCAGAGTTTCCAAAGCGTCCGCCATTTGATTTTCATCTCTTGGAATATGATGGAATTCAACTTTGTTAAAGAAGGGTAATAGTCATCTAGCATAATCTTTGTAAGGGATCAAGCCAGGGTGACGAGTAACCCATTCTCCTTTAATTTGATTAACAACCAAATCCGAATCGCCATACACAACTAGAACCTTGATTCTAAGATCAATGGCCTCCTCCAGACTTATAATGCAAGCCTCATATTCCTCCATATTATTAGTGCATTCAAATGTCAGCCTTGTAGTAAAAGGAATGTGTGATCCATGTGGAGTAATGATCACCGCACCAACTCTTTTTTCATAAGCATTCACCGCTCCATCAAATACCATGCCCCAACGAGATTCAGGACCCGGACCTTCCCCAGGCATAGGTTCATCATAATATTTTTCTTTTAAGAACATCATATCCTCATCAGGGAAGTCAAACTTAACAGACTGGTAGTCATCTACCGATTGGTGAGCAAGATAATCTGCAAGCACACTGTTTTTTATGGCCTTTTGAGTGTGGTACTAAATATCGTATTCAGATAATAACATTTGCCAATGGGCAATTCTCCCTGTGGGAGCAGGCTTTTCAAAAATATACTTAATTGGATCCATTTTGGAGATCAACCAAGTAGTATTATTCAACACATATTGTCACAAACTCTTTGCCGCCCAGACCAGAGCACAACATGTTTTCTCCAACATAGAATATTGTGACTCACAATCAGTAAATTTCTTACTGAGATAGTGTGATCGGTGGAAATAGAACTGACTGTTTTTTAATGCTGGTTCGCGTTTATGTTTTGCAAAATGTCGCGGTAAGCAAGAGTCGCCACCGTCTTTTATTTTCTCCAACAAGGAAAGGACAAAAGCACAACAAAATTCCTTTTCGAGATGTTTCTCGGGTTCGGGAGGTAGATTATAGAAAGGGAAGGTGTTAGCACCCTTTCTATCCATGGTTATCCATGGGCTCTTAGGTACTTGCTCACTATGTTTTCAAAAATGTTTTGCTTTTCTTGTGTTTGTGGGTTTTGAAAAGAGTTTTGTTTGAAAACTTCGATTTGACTCTTGTGTCTGTCCTCAAGAGTGTATGAAGTGTTGTTTGAAAACTTTTGTCATAAAAGTGTAAGTGTGAAAAGTATTTTTTGTTTTGAAAGAGCAAGTATCTAAGAACCTCTACCTACTCAAAAGAAATTAAGCTGTGCAAATGTCCTTTAGACAGTACTATCCCACTATTGAGAAGTAGGTAGCACCGTCGTTGGAGTTTTTGGGTCAATTCGATTATAGGGACATGTGGTCACTAAAGCAATGGTAGGACGCCTTAGCGATAACCCTAATGTCTTAGATCGTTTTATCCGAGGCAACCGTTTCGAGGCAACTTTGATCTTTAGACAGGAGGGCGACCTCTAAAACACCCCATACTCAATGACCACGTCGAGGCAACCAAGTGAGGCGTGCCCTAGGAGTGGCATGTGCGAGTGTGTCAGGTTTCAGTTATGTTATCTTTGTACATGTTATGGTGAGCTACGATTGATTTTAATTTCAGAGAAGTCTTGTCATGCATAGCCTAGTTAACATACATCTAGCAGTTAATAGTTGCGGAAAATAAATCTACGCTATTACAAGGCGTCGGGTATTTACATCGCCAAAAACAAACCCTTGAAAAGTAAATTGCGGAAAATAAAATAAAAGCGATAAAAAGTCCTAATTAAAGCTATTACATCCTTGGAGCAAATACAATTATATGATGAAAAATATTAATCAAGAATAATCACATGCGCGAGAGAAAAATTGGATCGGAGAGTTTTTAGGGTTTTGACCCTTTTTGAGAAAGAAAGAGGTTTTTGTTATTTTTGCATTTAATTAAATTAAACCTAGACTAATTAATTAATTAAATAAAAGAAAGATATTTTTTGATTTTTTTATGTTTTTTAAGAAAAATAAAATAAAAGATGGTCAAAATTGTCAAGAAACCCTAATTCTACATTAGTTTTAGATTTATTGTGAAAATATTAAAATTAACCTAATTAACTAAATAAATTAATTATGTTAGTATTTATTTACAAAATAACTAATTAAATTTAATAAATAAAAATATTACATTTTTCATGTTTTCTGAATTTATTAAAAAAATATTAATTGTTTTAGTTAGTAGTTAATTAAAAATTAATAAAAACAAATTAAATAAAAAATGAAAGGAGAAGAAGAACTAAACCCAAGGGGTGCTGGCCCAAATTAGGAGGTGTGTTTGGAAATTTGTGGCCCATCAATACTCAAGCCTGCTTTGACTTTCTGAATTAGCTATGCGTGTGCTAACCAGGGAGCATGGTGGTCTTCCACTCATGGCCATTGGATTTAGCCTTGAAGACATCTGGCTCACTGAGACGTGAGGTGCATGGTGGATCACGCGTTGGAGAGTACATGGGATCACCTGCAGAAAGAAAACAAATAATTGTTTTGGGGGACCTGGGATTCGAACCCAGGTCCCAAGGGATAATGCTTCAATGCTTTTGCCAACTGAACTGTAACGCGCGTTTGTTAAGTGGATGGAAAGAGAATATTATATACAAAAAATAAACAATATGCTGTAAACACAAAAAAACGCGCGTGTTTTCAAACAAGCCAAACAGATGCTAACACCTCATCATCTTCTTCGTTTGTCCTGCACAAATAACATCAGATAGCGGGGGTTTTTAACCTCCACTATCTAGCTGCACGAAAAATAGCGATTAGAAATCTAGCAAGCATAAATATTTCGCGAGGGGTGGTTCTTGTTCGTCTGGGTCTAACGATTTCAACCATGTGTCTTATGAGTCCTAATTTTTCCTGGTTCAGAAAGCCCTAATTTAAAGCTCAAGAACCCTAAAAAATCAGTCATGGCATTCTTTGATTTAGGGCGTTTCAGTTCAATCCAATTATACCATTAGCTTCGTATGGTTCCTAGCAACACAAATCAATCACAAAAACATGTTAACTATGCATGAATTAGGATATACGATTATGAAATATAAGTGCAAACCGTGGTTCTGTATTCTTTGATTCTTTAAGCTTTGATGCCTGAATTGGATTGCAAAACATTCCTGGGACCTCCTGCAATATATTAGAATCAACAAAAACCCTTGAATCGACCTAGAATGCAAAAATCAGTTTTCAATTTTCTTGGAATTTCTTCAATGTGCTATGGTTGTTTCTGCAGCTTTCTCTCGTCCAATAGGTCAGGGTTTGCTTGCTTGCATATAAGGGAAACAAATTAGGTCAAAAAGCTGGGCCAATATCCATTGCATTGATGATTGAATCCTTGATTGAAAAATCAAATATCCTTGATTTTCATGATTGAACAAACTTGCCAAGATTGGATTTTTTTGTATCTTTGACTTGTGCACGAATTTGCCAACATGTTTAGGTCATATTTGCTTCACAAAAAGATTTAAAAAACAAATCTTCTATTTTCTTATGATTTAAATTGATTAAATGAATTAATATTAATTAAAAATCCAATTAATCAATAAAAATAAGAAAATAAATCCAATTAAGTTTGGTGGGTCGTGCATAGGTCATGGGTGAAGTTTCAAGAAGAGATTTGAGGCCCATTAGCAAAAATGAGGTGTTTTGAGCAAAGTTGACTTTTGCAAACTCATGAAAATTTCCCAACTTCTCCAATGCAAAACTTGCTCAATTTTGATCATATGACCATGTTCTTGGACATTTTGGAAAGATCTTGAAGTCCTCTAACCAATGCCTTTGGTCCCATGTCATTTGGATTTACCAATCTCAAGTTATGGACTTTGAATCAAAGTGCACTTTTGTTGACTTTTGAAATTGACCTATAATGTAAAAATTGGTAACTTCTTGTGAGTGAATTTCTTGAACTTGGAATGTGAAGATGGATTGTAGGAAATTACATCCTCTTCAAAATGAGATTTGGATGGAATTTTTCTGACAAACCATGAAAAAGTTATGCCCTGGTCAAGATACAGTTGACTTTTCTACTATCCAAAAATAGTAACTTTTGCATCTTGATGACTTTTGAGCTATGCTTGTGGAATCATGATCAAGACTTGATAAAATGATGATTGTGAGCTCAAAATGAGATGTTGACCAAAAAAATCTGACTTTTGACTGCAAAATGACCATTTTACCCTTGCAGTTGACTGTGGATCAAATGGGGCTTTTGACTGTGCAAATTGGCACTGTGAGTCTTGAAACTTGGCATGTAGGTGATTGAGAATGTATATAGGCCTATGAGACTTGATTGAACCATTGAAAACCCCAAGTTCCTTGAAAGAACCAAAACCCTAATTTCAGCTGCCTTAGGAGGTGGTTTGACTGTCTACCTCTTGAACCATTTTGAGCAATTTGAAGATTATTCTTGACAAATCTTGAGGAAATATGGGAGGGCAAATTTTGGGGTACAACAGTTGCCCCTGTTCAATCTTCTTAAACTTGAGGATGTAGATTGGCTTGCGTGCCTTTCGTGATCCGAAGGTGGAAGATGATTGAACACTAAAGTGCCCAGAAATTTGCACTCGCATGGTGTAGTATCAGCAATATGATATCAGGAATGGGCTTAAAAATTCCATTTGGAGAGATGATGGATAGGAGGATGGGATTATAGATGCCACCTGGAGATTGTTGGTAGGTAGTTTTGTCTTCGTTGACGGGTTGTCTTCATTGACAGGTTGTCTTCATTGACGGGTTGTCTCTATTGACGGGTGTTGTCTCTATTGACGGGCTTTGCCTCAGAAAAATCTTTAGGAATCGATTTAACTGATTTTGTCTCCATTAACTGGCTTTGCCTCAGAAAAATCTTTAGGAATCGATTTAACTGATTTTGTCTCCATTGACTGAATTTGTCTCAGAAAAATCTTTAGGAACTGATTTAACTGGTTTTGTCTCCATTGACTGGCTTTGTCTCCTTTGACTAGATTGTCTCTTTTGACTGGATTGTCTCTTTTGACTGGATTTTCTCTTTTGACTGTATTTGTCTCTTTTGACTGGATTGTCTCTTTTGACTGAATTTGTCTCCTTTGACTGAATTTGTCTCCTTTGACTACTGAGAACTTTAACTGTATCTTTCCTGAAAAGCAAAGGTCAGTCATATGCAATGCATGATATGGATCAAGCAATGATGTTCTCAATATAAATGAGATTGTATGATATGATGCATATATGCATGTGTCATGATGTATGGAAATGTGATGTTTTAGCTGGGGAAAATAAATCCCGGAGCTGCTGGAGAATAGAGTGGAGTTCTTCGTTTCCACTGGGGATAATGAACGAAGATGATGATGAGAATAAACCTGCAGGAGAAAAGAACTCTGTTGGGGAATAACCTTGATGAAGAGATTACTCTGAGGGGAAATACTCTGTGGGGAGGAGATGCTTTGCTGAGATTTTAACGATAACTCCGCTGGGGATTCCGTTGATAAGCTCTTTTGGGGATTTTGCTAGTGAACTTCGCTGGGGATAGAAAGAACTTCACTGGGGATAATATTTCCTTTGCAACTTGCTGAGGATAACCCAGTTAGACTCTTGTGGGGATAACCTTTGAATATGGATGGGGAGAAATATTTGTACTCTGCAGGGGACAAGCTTCCAGAATCTACTGGGGAGATGATTCAACTCTGGCGGGGAAGCTTTTTAGACTGCGCTGGGAAATGGCTCCACTGGGGGTATCTTGTATTCCGCCGGGGAACATTCTTATACTCTGTCGAGGAATATTAAGACTTCCGGGGATGCTCTTTATGCTTGCTGAGGAATATATGTATACTCCGATGGGAAATATTAAGACCTTCTGGGGATACCTAACTTTTTCAAGACTGATGGTAGGCTAACTCTGCTTGGGGAGAGTATTGTTGATTCGTCCTTGGTTGCAAGTCTCAGTGGGGAGAGCTACCATTACTGTCTTATTCTTGGGGAGTGAAGGTATCTCGGTCACATTCTTCAGCCGAACCTACCTTGGTACCTTAGTGGGCAGAGCAACTAGATCGCTTAGACAGTTCTTATTGCCCCTACTTCCGATGTCACCCATAATTAGTCCTTTGTTTCGCATGCAAATATTTGTGATCAGCAATTAATGTCAAATGCATATATCAGAAATGAACATTGGACGTTCTTTGCAAAACAAAACAGATAAAGGAAAAATAATTTGCAATTTGTCTGAAAATGAACTTGTATTGATTTTGAAGTTTGCCTGTAAATAGGCGTTTTGTACAAGAGGCTGACGTCCTAGTAAGAGAACTCCGCCGAACAAATAGGATTTATATAGTTTGTAAAAAGAAAACAAAACAGCTATGTGAATAATCCCATTGGGTTCCAACTCTGCTATCGCCTTTATGTCTTCAAGCATCTCATCACTTTGCTGCTTAGTTGAAGATGAATCTGATTGATCGGTGCCGTCTGAGCCTGATAGTCGATACCAAAGTCTGGATGTAGGGTGATCCAATGAGACATAGTGTTACGCTTATCCCTAACTTTTGCCTGGACCGCCCTTTCGGGTTTTCAGTCCACCAGGATACCCATTTTTGCCCAAGCCGCCTTTTCAGGTTTTCGACTTGCCGGGTGTACAGATTTTTTTTATTTTCATCCCTTATTTTTGCCCGAACCCTTTTGGTTCGCCGAGAAGCCCTTATTTTTGCCTAGGCCAATCGACCTAGAGGGTCTTTAATCATGCGTAGTATCTTTTTACTATGTCTGCATTGGCGGGGTGAGGAAGGTCGTCACCATCCATGGTGGTTAGAATCATTGCTCCTCCTGAGAAGATGTTCTTAACCACAAATGGCCCTTCATACGCGGGGGTCCATTTTCCCCTGGGATCACCTTGAGGTAGAATGATGCGCTTTATTACCAGGTCTCCGACTTGATACTCTTGTCGTCTGACTTTCTTGTTAAATGCCTTGATCATCCGTTTTTGGTACGTCTAACCATGACAAATAGCAGTGAGTCTCTTTTCGTCAATTAGGTTTAGTTGATCAAGCCAGGTCTGGATCCAGTCATCTTCGCTTAAACCTGCATCCTTCATGATTCGGAGAGAGGGTATCTGAACTTCAATGGGCAAGACTGCCTCCATGCCATATACCAAGGAGTAGGGTGTTGCCCTTGTTGACGTCCGTGCTGAGGTACGGTATCCATGAAGAGCAAATGGTAACATTTCGTGCCAATCTTTGTAGGTCACTGTCATCTTCTGCACAATTTTCTTAATGTTTTTATTAGCTGCTTCTACAGCCCCATTCATCTTCGGCCGGTAGGGAGAAGAGTTGTGGTGCTGTATCTTGAATTGCTCGCAGAGCTCAATGATCATCTTGTTGTTAAGATTGGTACCATTGTCCGTAATGATCCTCTCTGGTACACCGTATCGACAGATCAGGTTGTGCCGAATGAACCGTGTCACGACGTTTTTGGTTACGGTAGCAAAGGAAGCTGCTTCAACCCACTTTGTAAAGTAATCAATCGCTACCAGGATAAAGTGATGCCCGTTGGATACCGTAGGTCGGATCTCGCCGATCATATCAATGCCCCACATTGCAAAAGGCCAAGGTGCTGTTAAGACGTTCAAAGGAACTGGGGGAATGTGCACCTTATCAGCATAGACCTGGCACTTGTGACATGTCCGAGAATGCTGATAACAGTCGGCTTCCATTGTTGACCAGTAATATCCTACCCGAAGGATTTTCTTTGCCATGGTATGTCCACTGGAATGCGTTCCGAAGGTACCTTCATGCAGCTCTGCCATGATCCTTTCTGCTTCAGTCTTATCCGCACAATGCAGTAAGGTTGAATCATGGTTTCGTTTGTAAAGAATATCGTTACTGAGGAAGAACTTTTCCGCGAATCTTCTCATAAACTTCTTGTCATTAACAGATGCGCCCTCGGGGTATTCTTGAGCTTCAAGGTACCTCTTTACTTCATGATACCACGGCTTTTCTGTTACCTCTTCGGTCTCAAGATCACAACAATGTGTAGGTTCATCCAATTTCCAAATAATGATCCGGGGAGCTTCGTTGTCCCATTTGACTTTGAACATAGAAGACATCGTAGCTAGCGCGTCCGCCAACTGGTTCTCCTCTCTTGGGAAATGTTCAAAAGCTATCTCCTCGAAATGGGGAAGCAACGTCAATACATACTCCTTGTGAGGAATAAGATTTGGGTGTTTCGTATCCCACTCGCCTTTGATCTGACTGATCACGAGAGCAGAATCTACAAAGACACTCAGAAACTTGACCCTTAGGTCAATTGCAGCTCGAAGACCCATGATGCATGCTTCATACTCCGCCATGTTGTTGGTGCAGTTGAAACATAGCCGGGCGGTAAGTGGAGTATGAGAGCCTTTAGGAGATATGATCACAGTGCCAATGCCATTACCCAAAGCGTTTGAGGCTCCATCAAAGTGCATAGACCATCGGGATCCTTCCTCAGGTCCTTCATCCGGTCCAGGTATTTCACAATCAGTTACTACCATGATATTCTTGTCTGGGAATTCAAAGTTCATAGATTGGTAATCATCCACTGCCTGATGTGCCAAATGGTCTGCCAACACACTTCCCTTGATTGCTTTTTGGGTCGTGTACTAGATGTCATATTCAGTCAAGATCATCTGCCATCTTGCTATTCTTCCGGACAAGGCGGGCTTTTCGAAGATATACTTGATTGGATCCATCTTTGAAATCAACAGAGTAGTGTGAGTCAACATATATTGTCTTAGCCGGCGAGCAGCCCATACCAAAGCGCAGCAAGTTTTCTCGAGCAGTGAGTATCGGGTCTCACAGTCGGTAAACTTTTTGCTAAGGTAATAAATAGCATGCTCTTTTCAGCTAGACTCGTCATGCTGCCCCAGCACACACCCCATTGAGTTGTCAAGTACTGTCAAGTATAAGATTAGAGGTCTCCCTTCAACTGGTGGCATAAGAATGGGTGTCTCTTGGAGATACTCTTTGATTCTTTCGAAAGCAGCCTGGAATTCATCGTTCCAACGTACTACTTGATCTTTCTTCAGTAGCTTGAAGATTGGTTCACAAGTAGCAGTTAGGTGTGAGATGAATCGGGCAATGTAGTTCAGCCGTCCTAGAAAGCCTCTGACTTCTTTCTCTATCTTGGGAACTGGCATCTCTTGTATGGCTTTCACTTTGGCAGGGTCTACTTGAATACCTTTATCGCTCACGACGAAACCTAGTAGCTTTCCAGATCTCACCCCGAAGGTGCACTTGTTCGGGTTTAATCTCAGCTTGTACAACTTCAACCGGTCAAACAGCTTCTGTAGATGGTCAAGGTGTTCCTCCTCAGTTTGGGACCTTGCTATCATATCGTCGACGTATACTTCAATCTCATGATGGATCATATCATGAAACAGAGCAACCATGGCACGCTGATACGTTGCCCCAACATTTTTCAACCCAAATGGCATGACCTTGTAACAAAAGGTGCCCCACTGAGTAATAAAGGTGGTCTTCTCCATGTCTTCAGGAGCCATATTTATTTTATTGTAACCGGAGAAACCGTCCATGAAGGAGAATACCTTATGCTGAGCAGTGTTGTCAACCAGAACGTCGATGTGAGGCAGAGGGAAGTCATCCTTAGGGCTCGCCCTGTTCAAATCCCTGTAGTCAACACACATTCTGACCTTACCATCTTTCTTTGGCACTAGCACCATATTGGCAACCCACTGGGGGTAAGAAGTCACTGCTAGAAACCCGGCATCAAATTGTTTCATAACCTCGGCTTTGATTTTCTCGGACATCTCTGGCCGCATACGGCGGACCTTCTGTTTTACGGGAGGGCATTCTTCCTTGGTAGGCAGGTGATGAACCACAATGTCGGTATCCAACCCAGGCATATCTTCGTAAGACCAGGAAAAGATTTCCACATAGTCATGCAGCATCTGAATCAACCGTTGTTTCACACTAAGCTCCAGATTTGCACCGATCTTGACTTCCTTCCTGTCTGTCTCAGTACCCAGATTTACTGTTTCCACTGGCTCTTCATGTGGCTGAATGGCCCTCTCTTCCTAGAGTAGCAGTCTTGCAAGCTCACCCGGCACTTCGCAATCATCTTCACCTTCGTCTTCGGCTAAGTTGATCGGATTTTCAAAGTCATAACTGGAAGTAGCAGAGTCGTTACCAGTGAGATCCAGAGTGGATTGGGACCTGTATATGTGAGTGTGTGTAAATAGCTGTTTTGCAATATATAATAAAGAAAGACAAGGAGCGCAAGATTTGAAATGCAAAAAACGTCCAATGCTTTTATTAATGATATATGAAAATGACACACGAAAGCCCTCACAAATGAAGCCACGGTGCCCCGGGTAAGACACCGGGCCAAAAAGTTTCACAATATCGTCTGTTACAAATTCAAAACAAAGGAGTTCATTACTGAGTGACAAAAGTAATAGGGACGAAGTCTTTTGCCGTCCAGTTGCTTGGTCCACCGTTGGTCGTAGGGTAGATCCAGCTGTCGAACTCAGATTCCTCTACGTCATCTTCAATGGCATTTACTCCCGAGTTGCTGATAAACACAGGAGGTCTTCCAATCCTTGCACCACGAACAACCCTTTGAGATTCCTTCTTAATGACAGCCCGGGCATCCTTTAAGGAAGCCATCTTCAAAGGAGAATCTTCGATCACAGTCTCAGCTAATGCCAGTGTCTGAGGAACCTCTTCAAAGTGCTGGAATGGAGTCTCAATGAATTCCCCATCCATCTCTATGTACCGGAACGAGTTGAGGTGTCTGACCATGTACTCTTCTTCCCCTTGAACTGTCACAATCTTCCCTCTGATCGGGTATTTCAGCTTCTGATGCAGTGTGGAGGTCACAGCTTCAGCCTTATGGATCCATGGACGACCCAACAAACAAGAATAGGATGGTCGGATGTCCATCACATAGAATGTAGAATCAAAGACCTGAGAACCAACTCTAATTGGGATATCAACTTCACCATGTACCATCCTTTTAGACCCGTCAAAGGCCCGGACAACAATGTTACTTGGCTTTAGCTCCAGCCCTTCGCAATCCAACCTGTCTAGGGCTTTCTTGGGCAATACGTTTAATGAGGAACCAGTGTCAACCAACACATGTGCAAGAGTAGTGCCCCTGCATTCGATGGAGACATGCAGGGCATCGTTATGATTCTTCCCCTTAGCAGTCAGATCAGCATCGGAGAAACCCAAACCATTATCAGCAGTTAAATTGGCCACACAATTGGTAAACTGATCAGCTGATGTCTCTTGTGGCACGTGGGCTGTCTTCAGGAAGGTAATCAGGGCCTTGGCATGGGCCTCTGAACACAACAACAGTGATAACATAGAAATCTTGGAGGGGGTTTTCCCCAGCTGCTCAACTACATTATAATCACTCTTCTTGATGATTTTCAGAATCTCTTCCATCTCTTGTTTGGAAGCTTTAACGTTGATGGTCTTTGGTGCCTCCGTCTGGGCAGGCATATCAGTGGCTATCCCTTTGCCCCGAGCATCAGATGACTCGGCAATAGGGGTAGAAACAGGAACTTGATTAGGAAGGGAAGTAGGCACACTTGCAGGTGTGATGACAATAGGTCTCTGGATGGTTGGTGGCGCAATATATGGTGAGAAAAGTCTACCACTGCGGGTGACTTTAGCAGGCCCGGTGATGTTGCTGACGCCGGTACTAGTATCAAACTCTTGCTTAACTCCCAGAACATAAACATCTGCCCCATAGTGCCAAGGGACAGCTTTGTCGGATGTATAGGAGATGGGCCTCGGAACAGTGATAATTATAGGTGCAATCTTCTGAGCAGGCATAATTTTGACAGGCTTCCTTGAGGGAGCCTTGGGAGAATTGTTGAAAATTGTAACAATAGAAACTTCTTCAGTATGGGTGGCAGGAACAACAATCTTCTCGAACAGGATTTCTTTATTATCCATCAGGTTTTGGATACCTGACTTCAAAGATGGGCAACCAGTAGGTGAAACAGAACATAGATGGCAACCTTTACTATATCTCAGAAATAAACCGGCCAGCAACAGGTTCCTTTTGACGGTCAACAGCGGGGTAACGACATCATCCACAGAGGCTACAAACAGGTCTTCCTCTACAGCATTCACTCCATGCTTGGGTATGGGAGCAGCCACAACATTGGGCCTTTCGGGCGCCTCGAACTCTATCTCTTTAGCATCAATCAGGTCTTGGACCTTATTCTTCAGAGTCCAACAATCATCCGTATTGTGCCCCGGACTATCAGAGCGATAAGCGCAGCGGGCGTTAGGATTATACTTTGGGGATGTAGTGTTGGGATTCTTGGGAGCTTCCCTTAGAGTCACCAAATTGGTTGTCAGCAACTGCAGCAATATCTGGGACAAGGTCATGCTGAGACGAGTGAACTGCCTTCTAGGTCTCTCACCCCTTTGCTGGTTGTGATGCTGAGTAGCACCAGCAGGTTTTGAAATGACCACCGCGTTGACATCTTGGCGGTGTTCAGATCTATTTGGTCTCCTTGAACCATAAACAGCACTAGATTCTTTCTTGAACGACTTCTTCTCAGTACTCGAGGAGGCACCTTTCTGTATCTTCCCAGACTTGATACCAACTTCAATTCTATCACCAGTCAAGATAAGGTCTGTAAATCCGGCTGAAGAATTTCCAATCAAATGGTTGAAGAACGGACCAGACAGGGTCCCCAGAAACATATCAACCAGCTCACGGTCAGTCAAAGGTGGATGCACCCTTCCGGAAAGGTCTCTCCATTTTTGGGCGTACTCTTTAAATCCTTCACCCGTCCCTAGTGACATACCCTGGAGTTGGGTACGCGTAGGAGTGAGGTCGGAATTATATTGGTACTGCCTATAGAACGCAGTAGCCAAATCTTCCCAATTACGGATGCTGGCCCCATCCAGCTGATAGAACCATTCGAGCTGAGTCCCTGAAAGACTATCCTGAAAGAAATGGATCCACAAATTCTTGTCAGCAGTGTAAGGTTGGATCTTCCTTACATACGACCGGAGGTGCAGCTTTGGGCAGGAGGCTCCGTCATACTTGGCAAAAGCAGGTGCCTTGAACTTATGGGGAATCACCACCCCAGAGGATAAGCCTAGGTCTCCAAAGTCCAACCCGAGCATATTCTGTATCTCCATGGCGCTCAAGCGGTCCTCCAACTGTTTATACCTATCCTCAGCAGGAGGATACTGTTCCTCATCATAATCCGTCTTGTTGTCGGAGACCACAGGACTAGGAACCCTTCTCTCTTGTGGGTTGTCTTTCCCTACAGATGAGGTAGTCAGCTCAACCTCATTCTGCGATCCATTCCAAAATCCGCGTCCAGTGTTGAACAAGACGGTCCTCTTCTTCTTCTTCTTCCTCTCTTTCAGAATCAGAGTCTTCAAATCCTGTTGACCCTGGGCTAGGCTCATAACCAACTCTTGGAACTGGGCGTTTTGGGCCTGGAGGGCCTTGATAGCTTGTTCAGTGGAAGGCTCAGTAGACATGATGATTGCTGAAATAAACAGCGAAGAAGATAAGTGACCTGTAAAAAGGGTACCTGTTATGCATATGATGAATGGTATGCTATTTATGTAATGCATTCAAGGGTTTGAAAATTCAAATTCGTTGCAGACAAAAAAGGAACACACGTCATATTAAGAAGTAATTTGTTTAGTACATCAGTGCCTCATGGGAGAAATATTACAAAATACTTAATGTAAAAAGACATTGCGCATCCTTTTTGGAGCGATGTAAGTGTTGAGGGTCTCTTCCTCGTGAAGTCGGCGGGTGAGCTCCAAAACCTTTTTCTCACTGGCGTGTAAGCTGGCTTCAAAAGCATTCCATTCTTCCTTTAGTTGGATCCAACTCTTTTGCATTTCTTCCCATGATGTTGGCATGTCAGGATGTAGGATGGTGTAAGGAACCTCTCCTTCCATAACAGGCTCTTTGATCACGGGGAGAATGTGAGGATATGGCATCATAAGATTCTGGGAGAGGGTTCGTACCCACTTGAGGTAAGGCTCAAGGGGGATGGAATTTTTGTGCCCCAGTGTCTTACTATCTACCTTGTTAGGCATCCTCCAAGCTCTGATGAACCTTTGTCGAAGTCCTTGCGCATTGTTGTCGAAGTCAAAAACTATGTCAGGAATCAACATGTCATGAGGACCATCCCTCCGAGCATATTCAAATTGTCTCAAAGCCAGACAGGGGTTGTAGGTAATGCCTCCTCTAATTCCAAGTAAAGGAACATTAGGAAATTCTCCGCAATGATCAATGATAGTGACATTTTCTCTGGACCGAGAACACCAATGTACATCAGAATGTGTGAGGGTCATCAATCGTTGTGACCACCTTAAACCCTGCTCGTTCTTCAAAACTGATTGTGGAAGGTGAGAAATAAACCACCTTTCCAGGAGAGGAGTACAGCACATCAGAACACCTCTTTTTCTCATTGTTCGTGTGTAAAATGAGTGGAGTATGTCCCCAAGCAATGTAGGTATGGGATTCCTGGACATAAAAATCTTGACGGCATTCACATCTATAAGTTGATCAGGATTTGGGAACAACACCAACCCATAGACAAGGAGTGCCACAATCTCTTCAAAGGCTTGTAGATCAAGAGAATTCCAACATTCTTGTGCCTTCTCAAACAGGAACTTTGCCAAGAATCCTTTGATACCACTTCTGATTTCCCAATTCCCCTTGATGTCAGATGGTTGTAGACGTAATGCTTGAGTAACATCTTCAAGTTTTGGTTCCTTTTCCGTACCGTTGTAGGGTAGTTGACTAAGATTAGGAATTCTCAGAAGTTGAGAAAATTCCTCCAGAGTAGGCACCAATTGATAATCCGGGAATGTAAAATAGTGGTGTAGGGGGTCAAAGAACTGGAAGAGAACTTTTATCATATCCTCTTCAATGTTGGTGTTGACCAAGCTGAGGAGTCTACCATGTCTTTCACTGAAGAGAGAGTTCTCGGGAATCCTGGATGTAAGCTCCTTGAGTTGAGGAGGGATCCTTACAAGGTTGACCTGAATTGTTTTCCTGCGGAGAGACTCCATGTCCTACAAAACAAGAACAAAGATGAAGATCCGAACCCTTGAAATGGTTAGCAGATGCACATGATGCTTTATGATGTTATGTACATGGATGCAAAAGTAATCAAGTGTATATACAGACAGTCATATTCACACAAAGCAAGCAAGTCCTTAGGTTTAGGCTTGCATGGGGTTCGTAGGTAAGTACCCTTTTGAAGTTAGTTGGCTCAAAACTTGTCCTACAAATAGTAACCGGGTTCTAAGGAGCTCAATATCATTGGATTGTTTTCTATGTTCATTGTTTTGATTTAGCCACTTAACTGGCGACCAAAATATTCCAAGAAAACAACCCTCAATGAGTGTAGTATCGAGTATCTACCAACTTCGGACTGCACCAAAGTCGGTCATCTCACTACCCCTAAAAAGGCCAGGATGGTCAAGTAAGGTTCTAAGGTCAGTTGATGCTTCGTGACACCATGCGGCGGCCCTGTACTCTCCTTGACTTGACTCAAGGGTTACCGGTACTCACCAAAGTGCCACATCAACGTAGCTACTGCTTCAACCATGTCGGTATACCCTGCACAGTTCCCTCACAGTTTGTTGCTACTTCTAAAGGGTATCCCCAGATCCGGGTTAGGATCTATAAAACTCCGATACAAGCCCACAATATTAAAGCATTCAAGGCATACAATTGGAAACATAGTGATCTAATCCTAAGGTACACCTCACTTCTTATAAGTCCCCAGCAGAGTCGCCAGTTCTGTGATCGGTGGAAATAGAACTGACTGTTTTTTAATGCTGCTTCGCGTTTGCGTTTTGCAAAATGTCGCGGTAAGCAAGTGTCTCCACCGTCTTTTATTTTCTCCAACAAGGAAAGGACAAGAGCACAACAAAATTTCTTTTCGAGATGTTTCTCGGGTTCGGGAGGTAGATTATAGAAAGGGAAGGTGTTAGCACCCTTTCTATCCATGGTTATCCATGGGCTCTTAGGTACTTGCTCACTATGTTTTCAAAAATGTTTTGCTTTTCTTGTGTTTGTGGGTTTTGAAAAGAGTTTTGTTTGAAAACTTTGATTTGACTCTTGTGTCTGTCCTCAAGAGTGTATGAAGTGTTGTTTGAAAACTTTTGTCATAAAAGTGTAAATGTCCTTTAGACAGTACTATCCCACTATTGAGAAGTAGGTAGCACCGTCGTTGGAGTTTTCAGGTCAATTCAATTATAGGGACATGTGGTCACTAAAGCAATGGTAGGACGCCTTAGCGATAACCCTAATGTCTTAGATCGTTTTATCCGAGGCAACTGTTTCGAGGCAACTTTGATCTTTAGACAGGAGGGCGACCTCTAAAACACCCCATACTCAATGACCACGTCGAGGCAACCAAGTGAGGCGTACCCTAGGAGTGGCATGTGCGAGTGTGTCAGGTTTCAGTTATGTTATCTTTGTACATGTTATGGTGAGCTACGATTGATTTTAATTTCAGAGAAGTCTTGTCATGCATAGCCTAGTTAACATACATCTAGCAGTTAATAGTTGCGGAAAATAAATCTACGCTATTACAAGGTGTCAGGTATTTACATCGCCAAAAACAAACCCTTGAAAAGTAAATTGCGGAAAATAAAATAAAAGCGATAAAAAGTCCTAATTAAAGCTATTACATCCTTGGAGCAAATACAATTATATGATGAAAAATATTAATCAAGAATAATCACATGCGCGAGAGAAAAATTGGATCGGAGAGTTTTTAGGGTTTTGACCCTTTTTGAGAAAGAAAGAGGTTTTTGTTATTTTTGCATTTAATTAAATTAAACCTAGACTAATTAATTAATTAAATAAAAGAAAGATATTTTTTTGATTTTATTATGTTTTTTAAGAAGAAAAAAAAATAAAAGATGGTCAAAATTGTCAAGAAACCCTAATTCTACATTAGTTTTAGATTTATTGTGAAAATATTAAAATTAACCTAATTAACTAAATAAATTAATTATGTTAGTATTTATTTACAAAATAACTAATTAAATTTAATAAATAAAAATATTATATTTTTCATGTTTTCTGAATTTATGAAAAAAAATATTAATTGTTTTAGTTAGTAGTTAATTAAAAATTAATAAAAACAAATTAAATAAAAAATGAAAGGAGAAGAAGAACTAAACCCAAGGGGTGTTGGCCCAAATTAGGAGGTGTGTTTAGAAATTTGTGGCCCATCAATACTCAAGCCTGCTTTGACTTTCTGAATTAGCTATGCGTGCGCTGACCAGGGAGCATGGTGGTCTTCCACTCATGGCCATTGGATTTAGCCTTGAAGACATTTGGCTCACTAAGACGTGAGGTGCTTGGTGGATCACGCGTTGGAGAGTACATGGGATCACCTGCAGAAAGAAAACAAATAATTGTTTTGGGGGACCTGGGATTCGAACCCATGTCCCAAGGGATAATGCATGCTTTTGCCAACTGAACTGTAACGCACGTTTGTTAAGTGGATGGAAAGAGAATATTATATACAAAAAATAAACAATATGCTGTAAACACAAAAAAACGCGCGTGTTTTCAAACAAGCCAACCAGATGCTAACACCTCATCATCTTCTTCGTTTGTCCTGCACAAATAACATCAGATAGCGGGGGTTTTTAACCTCCACTATCTAGCTGCACGAAAAATAGCAATTAGAAATCTAGCAAGCATAAATATTTCGTGAGGGGTGGTTCTTGTTCGTCTGGGTCTAATGATTTCAACCATGTGTCTTATGAGTCCTAATTTTTCCTGGTTTAGAAAGCCCTAATTTAAAGCTCAAGAACCCTAAAAAATCAGTCATGGCATTCTTCGATTCAGGGCGTTTCAGTTCAATCCAATTATACCATTAGCTTCGTATGGTTCCTAGCAACACAAATCAATCACAAAAACATGTTAACTATGCATGAATTAGGATATACGATTATGAAATATAAGTGCAAATCGTGGTTCTGTATTCCTTGATTCTTTAAGCTTTGATTCCTGAATTGGATTACAAAACGTTCCTGTGACCTCCTGCAATATATTAGAATCAACTAAAACCCTTGAATCGACCTAGAATGCAAAAATCAGTTTTCAATTTTCTTGGAATTTCTTCAATGTGCTATGGTTGTTTCTGCAGCTTTCTCTCGTCCAATAGGTCAGGGTTTGCTTGCTTACATATAAGGGAAACAAATTAGGTCAAAAAGCTGGGCCAATATCCATTGCATTGATGATTGAATCCTTGATTGAAAAATCAAATATCCTTGATTTTCATGATTGAAAAAACTTGCCAAGATTGGATTTTTTTTGTATCTTTGACTTGTGCACGAATTTGCCAACATGTTTAGGTCATATTTGCTTCACAAAAAGATTTAAAAAACAAATCTTCTATTTTCTTATGATTTAAATTGATTAAATGAATTAATATTAATTAAAAATACAATTAATCAATAAAAATAAGAAAATAAATCCAATTAAGCTTGGTGGGTCGTGCATAGGTCATGGGTGAAGTTTCAAAAATAGATTAGATGCCCATTAGCAAAAATGAGGTGTTTTGAGCAAAGTTGACTTTTACAAATTCATGAAAATTTCCCAACTTCTACAATGCACAACTTGCTCAATTTTGATCATATGACCATGTTCTAGGACATTTTGGAAAGCTCTTGAAGTCCTCTAACCAATGCCTTTGGTACCATGTCATTTGGATTTACCAATCTCAAGTTATGGCCTTTGACTCAAAGTGCACTTTTGTTGACTTTTGAAATTGACCTATAATGTAAAAATTGGTAACTTCTTGTGAGTTCATTTCTTGAACTTGGAATGTGAAGATGGATTGTAGGAAATTGCATCCTCTTCAAAATGAGCTTTGGATGGAATTTTTCTGACAAACCATGAAAAAGTTATGCCCTGGTCAAGATACACTTGACTTTTCTACTATCCAAAAATAGTAACTTTTGCATCTTGATGACTTTTGAGCTATGCTTGTGGAATCATGATCAAGACTTGATCAAATGATGATTGTGAGCTCAAAATGAGATGTTGACCAAAAAAATCTGACTTTTGACTGCAAAATGACCATTTTACCCTTGTAGTTGACTGTGGATCAAATGAGGCTTTTGACTGTGCAAATTGGCACTGTGAGTCTTGAAACTTGGCATGTAGGTGCTTGAGAATGTATATAGGCCTATGAGACTTGATTGAACCATTTAAAATCCCAAGTTCCTTGAAAGAACCAAAACCCTAATTTCAGCTGCCTTAGGAGGTAGTTTGACTGTCTACCTCTTGAACCATTTTGAGCAATTTGAAGATTATTCTTGACAAATCTTGAGGAAATATGGGAGGGCAAATTTTGGGGTACAACAGATAGTATATGGCCTATTCTTTCTTTCTTTCATGTCTCATCTTGTTGTCCCAAAATACAGCCCATAGAACTATCCAACACAGTCAGATACATGATCAATGGTCTTCCTTCAACAGGAGGGAGCAAGATAAGAGGTTCAAGTAGATATTCTTTGATACTTTCAAATGCCCTTTGTCAATCCTTTGTCCACACACAACCTTGATCCTTCTTTAGCAACTTAAATATTGGTTCACGTGTTGCGTTCATGTGGGAGATGAATATGGAAATATAATTTAGACGCCCAAGTAATACTTTAACTTGCTTCCCAGTCCTTGGCGCAGGCATTTCTTGAATAGCTTTGACTTTATCTGGATCAACTTCAATCCCTTTCTGGCTGACAATGAAACCTAACAACTTCCCTGATTATACACCGAAGGTGTATTTGTTTGGATTCAGGCGGATACGGTACTTCCTCAAACGCTGAAACAACTTCAACGAATCTTCCACATGCCCTTCTTCGGTATATGATTTGGAAATCATGTCATCGACATATACCTAAATTTACTTGTGCATTAGATCATGAAATAGGGTTGTCATAGCCCTCTGGCACGTTGCACCAACGTTCTTCAACCCGAAGGGCATCACTTTGTAACAGAATATTCCCCAGGGTGTAATAAACGTTGTTTTTTCCATGTCCTCAGGAGCCATTCTTATTTGATTATATCCGGAAAATCCTTCCAAGATGGGTTAGGTATTCTACGGTCCTCAGTTTCAGCAGGCTCCTAGGTCGAAAGCAGTACGTCTTCCTGATTACTCAGTACACGACACTACAATCAAAGGGGCCTCCACTGAGTGAGGGATCTCATGCCTCCTTTTTTGGGATTACTCCCTCAAATTTAACATGACTATACCACCCGTCTAATCTTAAGTGTGCCCAAGTCCGGGTATAGGACTTATGAGAAATCACCAAGCACCCTGAAAACCAGGAAAATCCAGACAAACATATATACAACATATAATATATAACAAACAATAGCACATATATAGATATAGACAAAGATAGGATTAACCCACTTAGGGATGGACCGACAAGAGGTCAATCTTTCCCCAGTGAAGTCACCATTTTTTCGGTAGCGGTAGAAATGTTAAGACAAAGCCATTGGATTGACTTGACTTGTACATACCAAAATAAAAAATCGCCACCGCGCTTTATTGTTTCCAAAGGAATGGGAAAAGAGCGAATAACCCAAAAGAAGGGGGAAAGATTCTAGGTAAGGGGGTTGGTTATGCAAAGGGAAGGTATTATCTCCCTAAACATTTATGGTCCTCCGCAGGAACCTCTTTGTAAAATCTGTATATTTTAGGTATAAAATGTTGTGTAAAAATAGATTATGGGGATGAGAAAAGAAATATTTTTTTTATGATTTTTGTACCCACCGCGGTTGCGAACCTTTAGTGTCTACATACAATCTTCCGTGCAATAGGGGATTATGGTACACGTAGTTCCATTTTAAAAATTTTAAAACACACATGTGTTGGTTAATTTTATGAGATAAGACATCATTGTCATTGTCCGTGTGGAAAACATACTTACTACCCACAGTCATGAGAAATGAGAATTTGCATCATCTCAAAGTGGAGGATATGGTTTTAAAATCAACAAAACCTCACTCAACACCTAAGTGGCAAATATCTCACTTCACTACATATTGTAGAAGTATAGTTGTTTGCATCACTACAAAGATTGATAAGAGTCTAATATTTTGAGAAAGAGTTTTAAAAATAAAAACAACAATGGCAAAATGGTTTGAATGAGATTGATTGACTTTTAATCTTCTCACAAAAAATGTCAAGGTATTGTTAAGTTGATTTAAATTTGATAAAGAAATATCTTTTGAAAATACATGGACATAAGTCCAAGTTTATTATGAAAGTTGTTCAAGTTTTAAAACAAGAAGAGTTTTCAAAAAGAGAGAGAAGATTTTTGAAATTGAAGAAGATGAGAGGAGATGAAGAGACTATCTTAAAGCATAAGGTAAAAAGCTAGGGACAAGGACCATCTAACCAACAAGAAGCCAACACTTGACATAATGATTCAATATAGAATTCCATCCTTTGGATTTGAAACCAAGAATATAATTAATAAACCTCTTAAGAATACCAAACTTCAATTTGTATTAAGTCTTCACAAACATTGGGCAGAGTAACAGCTGTATACAGATGAATCACGGATCACAGACAAAAGCATGTAATCACAATAACCTACACACAAAGCAAACAAACAAACAACCCAATGCCTTGAGGTAAAACCCCAAGAACTCTAGACAAAATAACAGTTGAGGTCACAAGGTCTCATGAAAGGCCAAAGCTTCTAATTCTAAGTCCAAGAAGTCCATGTCTCTATAATGCCAAGGATAGTAACCAAATAGTCTAAGTACCATTAAAGTTTTTTAGGGTTTAAGCTGGTTATTAGGTATCTTATTAAAGAAAATGAAAATCTCAAGTGAGCAAAATAAAAAGACATAAAAGTAAATTCCCAATTGAGCAAAGATGAAAAATAACATGAAATGTAAATGCTAAAGTAAATGGTACATAAAGTAAACGCATAAATAAAAACATAAAATAAAAGTTAATTGTTAGGAATAAGTGGTTAGTTGGATGACCATCTTGAAACTTGCATTTGGAACTCATTAGAGGATTGGTAGAAACAAAGCCTCTCAACAACAAGTTGCATTTGCTTTTTGTCAAGTATATCATCCATTTAAGAATCTCAAAGTAATACTTAATGATCAATGATATTTAAGTGATCCACTTTGACCAAAATTGATGAAGTTCCATTAGAGGATTGGTAGAACCAAAGCCTCCTAACAATAGATCTCAAGGTTATTGGATCAAAGAGTTCAAATTAACATATTTGGGCTTGCAAACATAGGTTTGGGCCACGAATGATCATTTTCTCAAATCGGGACAAAATTTAGTGCTATGTTAAACAATCGTAAGTGGGCTCATATAGAAGTCACAACTATTTGAGGCCTATCAATAGCAATCTATGCACTTCATGTTTTGAGACATGATATGTAAATCATACTCCAATAACACTTGGTAAAATAAGAATAGGATAAGATGAAGAGGGAAGGGGAAATAAATAAACCACATTTGAACCAAAAATTTAATCAAACTATTATTAAAATCATTCGTCTATTTTTATGGAGTTAAACTCAACACCATGGATCCAATGATGTAAATAAAGTTCATGATCAAAATTTTAATCCAAGATCAGCCAGATATATACAAAAATAAATTTGCAATTAAAAATAAAAGAAAATGGTTTTTTAAAAATGATTATAAAATGGAAATAAGAGAGAAAAATAGAAACTATATTCAAATTAATCAATAAAAAATAAGTAAGACCATAGAAAAATCAAGAATGAACTCAAACATTTATATGAATTTTTTGGTTATTTTTAAAGTCAGAAACTATTTTTAAATCAATTTAAATTGTTCAAATAATGGAAAAAAAGATCAAAAATAGCAAAAATTAAGATAAAATTCCAAAAAAAAAAACAAAAGGCCAAAAACAATGAAAATGATTTTTACGAAAAAATTCAGAATTAAAAAATGTCAGAAAGTATTTTTAAAACAATTAAAGCAAAGCAAACAAGGCAAAAATCATAAAAATACCAAATATCAAAATAAAAATATGAAAAATATTCATAAAGTCAGAAATAATTCAAAGTATTTTTGTATATTTTTTTTCATTGTTTTTGGATAAAAAATAAAAGAGTTATGAATTTTTGAAATTTAAAACAGTTAAAATATAAAATCTGAAAATAAAAATAAAACTAAAAAGATATGGACCATCAGATCATAGTCAAAACGCGTTAGTAAGCTAATCAAGTTGACCAGACGCATTGTGCTTGATATGGACCTTAATTGAAAATGCATTAGATCATAAAAAGGGCAACCAATAAAAGTAAAACAATTGACTCGCTATCATTAGTGGAGACGAGACATGTCATCGTCTTCAACCTGCAGACACCTTGCAATGGAGATATCATGAGTTTCTTCAAATGGAAAAATTAGAATCCCAGACTAGTATCATTGGATTCGTCTCTTCAAGACGATCCTAACACCACCATCATGCCAACTTTATATAAAGTGTGCAGGGAGATATGGATCAAAAATTCTAAAAATAGCGAGCACCTTTCAGTTGAGATTTCTCTCTCAATCATTAATGAATTTAAAAATTGTAAGAAGCACAAGAATCGGGAGAAGGAGTAGAGTAAGTTAGTGCTTTATTTGGATCCAAATGGTGGAGAATTCTACCTGTTCGAAGTTCAAGAATAAAGCTCTGAAATTGGACTTCTGTAGCTTGGATTATGGCTCGTTCTGTTTGGTTTAGGTATTGGAGAGTTTATATGATGATGAAGAATGATGAATGTGCAAAGAATTTTGGAGGAAAAGGCTTAAATCTCAGAATCTGGTTTCAAAAATTTGAAGTTCGTGTGAGGTTTTGACAGGGTTCATTTGGCTCTCAAAGCTTGAGGAAATGAATGGAATAAGGTCCTCTATTTATAGGAAAATGAATGGCAATGAAAATTGGAAGAAACAAATAAGTTTGGAGGAAAATTGAGTAGAGGTCGAGCACGAGTGAAGTGTGACTTCATTTTCATCAAAACTCATCCAATCTTCACACTTTGAAGCGTTAAAAACCTCTGGAAAGTTTGTTAATCAAGTTTAAATCAAAAAAATGCACAAATATTATGATTAGAAGCCATATTATGGATTTCAAAATTCTGACTTAGTGAGAAATTCAGTTTTAAGTTGCCAAATTCAAATCAATGGCATTCTCAGCTCAAGGGGTCTTAGGTCATGATTCTTGAAGCTTTAGAAAGAGGAGGTTACAAGCTTTACAATGTGAAAGAATGGGATCAAATGGATGTTTGAGCTGAAAGTTGTGATGAGTCAAAGTTGAGAAAAAGAGGTTGACTTTCCATACTTAGAAAATTTCTAAGTTGTTCTTCAAAAAATGAATTATAATGTCTTGCATCTAAACATGGCTTTCCACTTGAAATTTGCTCTTGTCAAAAAAATATGGCATGAAGTAGGCCTATTGAATGGAATTTTGAGACTTTAACCATTCAAAATCTCCAAAAATTGAGAGAGTTATGACTTGTTGAAGTTGGCAAAAATTCAAGAAATGACCTATAATCTTTTGCATCCTTAGGGTACCTTCCATCCATTTTCAAGATTTGCATATAAAATAAAGGTTGAAGTTAACATATTCAAGATCATTATGGAAAAAGAGTGGGATCAAGGTGATAAAAATTGATCAAGTTATGCTCATTTGAAGTCACATAAAGGAATATAAGGGTCCATCTGGAAGACTTGTAATCTTTCTTCATCATCAAGTTTCTTCCACACAAAATTTCTTTGCAAATTTTAAAGTGATTTGCTAATAACCATTTGAATATAAGGATGTCTTTTGAATCACTCAAAAATACCAAAAGATGAGTAAAATATACCCCTTTGAAATTCAAAACCCTAGCTCCTAAAGCCAGAAAATGCCTTGGGGAACTATTACAATTTTGACCAACCTTCTTGCACAAATACTTTTGTTATGTGATTATAAGTTGTTGAGGATGACAAGGAGAAACTATTGCAACCAAAACCACTTCCACATATTGAGAATTGAAGGAGATATGCACTTGTGATCATTGAAATGAAAGGCTTGTCCAATTGAGTCAAACTTCTTCAATCAACCCTTGTATTTTGACTAAATCTTGACAACTTGAGGTATGATGAATCATGAAATACTTTGTCATGATATTACTTCCAAACATATTTAATGATGGGGCTTGAATATAAATGAAGCTTTGTTGAGGAGGGCATAGAAGTGAACTCATGAATCCATAGATCAATCTTGATGGAATGTATTGTCCTTTCGCCCACATCATCAACAATTTTGGGAAACACTCATTGTATTTATTAGTTGAAGGATAGTCAATACAAAACATAGATGATCATAAAGTATAAGTCAAGGTTCTTGGTGATTCCTCCTAGAGAAAAGCTAAAGATAGGAAGAAGAACTAAACCCTAATGTGTGATCTTATTGTGATTGAATTGATATGATATGATGAAGGGATCTTAGGGGCGAAAATTGGGGTACAACACCGCTTGAGGAAATTATGCTGGGGAGTGTTTAATCCTATTTGGGGAGAAGAGTCCAAGAACATTGGTTGTTCATTACTCTACTAGGGATTTTAGTTCTTATATACCTTGATTGGGGATAAAAAGAGATGGATAAGCTTTCGAGGTGTTGTCTGACTGAGTTTTTTATATGGATACTGACTCGTCTGGAGAGAATAAGGTTTGAACGATATCTGATCCAGTTTTAGATTCAGTAGCAACTCTCTGGGGATAGCAACCCAGACTGTCCTTTGCTGGAGGTGGGAATCTTGTCGTTAATTTATGGTAGAAATAGACTCAAGCTAGGGAGACTGTAATCTGTTAGGGAAATAAAACCTATTGGGGAAATAAACCCTGTTGATGGAGAAATACTATGCTGAGGAAAAACCCTTACTGAGTAAATGAGCTCTGTTGGAGAAAATAAATCTGCAAGGGGTTTTACAATTTTGGAGGAATAAACTCAGTTGGGGAAGAGAATTTCCATAAACTGTACTGATTGGGACTCCGTAGGTTGGAGATATTGCCGAGAAAAAGATCATATTAGTTTATCTACTATAGACTGATTCCATATCGGGATCATGTTTTAAAGTTAGCTGCATAATTTACAGAGATCACTTTCAGTCATATCCCACGAGAAGAAAATCAAATGGCAGACGCCCTGACAACTCTATCAGCTATGTTCAAAGTGACTTGGCCGAATCATGGACCACATATTACGATCAGAAATTTCGAAGAGCCCGCACACTGCCTTGCTATTTAGGAAGGACTTGACAACAAACCTTGGTTTTACAATATTAAAAAGTACCCGGAAAGGCAGGAATATCCAGAAAATGCCTCTATCCTTGACAAGTGAACCTTGCGAAGGTTAGCTTCAAAATTCTTTATGAGTAATAGAGTGGTATACAAAAGAAACTACGACATAGTACTACTCAGGTGTGTGGAAAAGCAAGAAGCAGATACGCTCACGAGAGAAATCCACGAGGGTACTTTCGGAACTCATACAAATGGGCACGCCATGGCTAGAAAGATTCTGCGAGTAGGGTATTACTGGTTTACAATGGAAGCTGATTGTTATCACTACACGAAGACGTGTCATAAATTCCATATATACACTGACAAGATAAATGTACCACCGACTCCTCTGAACGTCATGAGCTCCCCTTGGCCATTCTCAAAGTGGGGAGTTGATATGATTAGAATGATTGAGTCGAAAGCATCCAACAGACACCGCTTTATATTAGTAGCCATCGACTACTTTACCAAATGGGTAGAAGCAGTGTCATACGCCAACGTAACAACTCAAGTGGTTACACGCTTCATCAAACAAAACATCATATGCAGGTACGGTGTCCCAAGCCGGATAATTACAGCTAACGGGTCTAATTTAAACAACAAGATGATGAAGGAACTGTGCGACGACTTTAAAATCGAGCACCATAATTCCACACCGTACAGACCAAAGATGAACGGGGTCATCGAAGAATCCAACAAAAATATCAAGAAGATCATCCAGAAGATGGTGAAGACATACAAATATTGGCACGAAATGCTTCCCTTTGCCCTGCATGGCTATCGCACCTCTGTACGTACATCGACAGGCGCGACTCCTTTCTCACTAGTATATGGCATGGAGGCGGTACTCCCGGTGGAAGTTGAGATACCATCACTTTGAGTCCTGAGGGAAACAGAGCTAGAAGAAGCGGAGTGGGTGCATACACGACTTGACCAGCTCAACCTTATTGAAGAAAAACGATTGACGGCTTTGTGTCATAGTCAGCTACATCAAAAGAGAATGAAGAGAGCCTTCGACAAGAAAGTCCGCCCTCGAATATTCAAGGAAGGGGATCTAGTGCTCAAGAAGATTCTACTACCTCGCCTCGTTTCACGTGGTAAATGGACACCCAATTACAAAGGTCCATATGTAGTCAAAACAACATTTTCTAGAGGTGGTCTCATCCTCACAACAATGGATGGGGAAGAACTACTGCATCCGGAAAATTCAGACGCAGACAAAAAATACTATGTATAAAAAGCTCGCTAAGCTCGAACCCCAAAAGGGAGACTTAGGCAAAAAGGAGCGTCCTGGTGGATCGAAAACCCTAAAGGGAGATCTAGGCAAAAATTAGGGGCATATAACAAGAAAATTATCCCGGTGGATTGAAAACCCAAAAGGGAAATCCAAGCAAAAGTTAGGGATCATTCAAAAAGAAATAAAGAACAAAAATATTGTGATCTAAGAGCTATGCCTACAAACTACGAAGGGAAGGATAGATTGGAATCATACAACTCAGAAGTAAAGGAGATAAGATCATCAAAGGATATGGGGGAACAACATTAGCGATTATCATTTTTCATTTCCATTTACTGTTTTAAACCTTTCTGTAATTACCTCTTTCTAGGAATTGCATCTTGTATTCTTGCCTACTTAGAGGCATATCAATAAAACATTTGTTTTCTTTACATCTTTCGAATTATGTTTTTCTTTTCTCAGATTTGTTTACAAAATACTACGATTATTACTTGTGAATATTGTCTTGAAATCATTTTGGGGAATCAACAAAATAAAAGCATTTGACAGAAAATCGGAAAAAACATTTTGTTTAGAAAAATATTGGAAGAAAATCCACGTCTACGTTCATATACATGGTTATGCCTACTCCTACATCTACGCGTCCGTACACAAAGTCTACAGCACCTATGCCTACACTTGCAACACGAGGACTACATTTGCGCGTGTCCACGCACATGTCTACTCCTGCGTCAACAATACAAACTCTATACGCATGTTCGCGCCTAGGCCTGCGCTTACAACATAAGAGTCTACGCATATGCCAATATCTACGTCATCTACGCACATGCCAGTACCTACGTCTACGTCTACACACGCGCTTACAATACAAAACCAATGTTCAAATTTTGATAACACTGTCCACTGTGTTCAAGATCAACAATGCTACGACAACACATAATGCCATGAATCGGTAACTCTAAGCCAATGGTTTAAAGGAGAGAATGACATAAATAGTCTTCAAGGCATACACGCGTCTTACACACATTTCATACATACACACATTTTGTGTATCTCATACATACATACACTATGTGTTGTACCCCAAAATTTACCCTCTCATATTTCTAAAAACATGGCAAGAATCCTCAAGTGGCTCAAGATTGCTCAAGAGTTGGACAGTCAAGCTATCTCCTAAGGCAGTCAATTCAAAATTAGGGTTTTGTGTTGCATCAAGGTCCTTGCATCCAAATGACCTCAAGTTCTCCCCAATGTCCTAATATGTTCTCAAGGTCATCCATGCCAAATTTCAAGCCTTGCAGAGGAAGTTTGGTCAGTCAATAGCTCAAGAGGTCCAAAAATCGACTATGCTAGGGCAAAAGTCTGTGACCCAAATAAAGTCAAACTTCAAGATTTTTTATCAACATTATCATTTTGAAGGATATTTCATCATTTTATCAAGGGTTGATCATGATTCATCAAGGATTGCTCAAAATTCATCAAGACTCAAAAGTTGCTAAATTAGGGTTTTGTAGGAAAAGTCAACTCAACTTTGACCAATCATAACTTTCTCATACTTTATGAGAAATGACCCATACAAAGCTAATTTTGAAGAGGATGCAATTTACTACAATCCATCTTCATACCCCAAGATCAATAAATGCACTCACAAAAAGTTACAAATTTGGACATTATAGGTCATTTTTGAAAGTCAACAAAAACACCTTTTTTGCCAAAGCTTATAACTTGAGCATGGAATATCAAAATGAGATGAGACCAAAAGGGTTGGTTATATGACATCTCAAGATTTCTAAAAAGTCCAATAACACCTCCAAAATTTCAAAATTGAAGAAGGTATGCATTGTTGAAGTTGGGCATTTTTGCAAAATTGCCAAAAGTCAACTATCCCCAAAACTTCAAATTTTGTCAAATGGGCCCATTCTTTTCCACTTGATTTGATCTTGTCACACTACACACGTGTCCTAGCTTCAGCCTTGTGCCCATTTATTAATTTTTCTATTTTATTTGATTTTTTATTGAATTAATTCACTTTAAATCAATTTAAATCAAGTAAAATCCAAATATTGATCACTTACGATCTTTTTGATTGTTATAGGTCTTAATTGTCATCATGGACATGATAAAATCTGTATCAAGCCATATTATGAACAAAATATTGGATTTTGGACAAAGTTGGAAGGTTTTCAATGGAGGATCAAATCAAATCCTAAAACATCAATGCACAAAGATTCAGCCCAAAAAAGTTAACCTAATTCACTCCATATTACATATACAATGCAAAGGCACGAGTTTGAGAGGTTAGAGGCTGCTAAATCACAAAAACCAAACTTGAGAAAACTTGAAAAAAGCTTGAAACTGAAATCCTTCTTATAGGCGCTTTCAGAACCAAATCTCAACGTGAATCAATTGCTGGACATCCACTAAAGCGAAGCCAACTCAAAACCACTCCCCATACACGTTCTAAAGCGCTGTAAGTCTCTCTGAAAATCGCTTTTCATTTGAATTCGCAACCTCTCATTCTTGCATCTTTTTGACAAATTATTGGTATATTCATGCTTATCGTTCAAATTAGAGGCATTCTGCATTATTTGATTGCGTTTTTATGAGCCATAGCCCTGTAACTGAACCTAGGGTTTTGGTAGTTTGTTTTTGGGCATTTCTTATACAGGTGAAATCAAGATCCAAGAGGGACATAGACGTACTCAGGATGCCCAGACGAATCGAACCATGGTCATAGAATCAATTTCTATGGCCTAGGATAGATTTTAGGATGGCCATGCGCATTTAGCTGTGGATACAAATCCGCAGGTAAAAAAACCAGGTTTCAACGAGGAAGACAATGACGTGTCCCCCTCCCATTCGTTGATTCAAACTCCGCGCTTATTTTTTTTTGTTTTCTGGAATTTATTTGTTTTTCCCATATTATATTTATTATCCATTACACTAACAATTAAGACGCGCTGGCTGAGTGGTAGTGGAGTGTATGCTGTGACTCATAGGACCTGGGTTCGAATCCCAGGTCCCCCAAATGCATGTTATTATTTTTCAACAGGTATTCCAATGTGTTAGCTAGGAATTTCGACCAGGTTAATATAGGAGCTTTTACACTTTAAAATTTCCATAAAACGGCTGAAAAAGAGCTTTTATGTCGAAATACATTACTAGATCTGCGTCGAAGATAGTCTAAAAAGACAAATTGTTTATTTGGTCCAAAGAGCGCATTTTCGACGGCCACGTAAGAAAATCATTACTGAAGGCTTGAGCGGGATTATTTGAAATTCGAAAAGGGTTTCTTTGGATAAGAAGGACGCGTGGAAGCCTTAGAGTATCGAAAGACATGCAAGAGAGCAACGTGGCCTTTTCCTAGAATAGTACAGTTATGGATAGGACATTATAAATAGGTGTTTTTACGTTAGATTTGGATGTTCAGTTTCATGTACTAAAAGATCTCAAAACACTTAAATTACCGTGAATTAAGGGAAACGAGTCAGAAGACACAATGTACGTATTGAACATCATCATTCTTTACAATTTCAATACAAGTCTTTTTATATTTAGTTCACTGTTACATTATTTCTGCCCTTAAATCCTTCGATTTCCTTGCATTTCCTTGTTTTACTTGCCTTTAAACACAGTTATTTCGTTAGAAACTTCACTTTTACTTTATCCTTTTATTCAAACACTTCATATTTCCAGAAACTGTTATTTTCTCAGAAACTCCTTATCTTTACATTCAAGCATTAAATCCTAAGTCTAATTCGAAGCCTTTTCTTCCTACATTCAGTCAGTTTATTCCTATAGACAATTTTAGAGATATTTCTTAAGAATCTTACTTTTGAACTTAACATACAATATAAGTTTATCAAGATAATGGGTATGTACATAGAAATGAGTTATGACACATGTGTTCTAGGATCAATCTAGTCGATCCTGCAAGTAACCAATAATAATCAATAAATTGGAAGACTAGCGGTTGTTTACTAGAAATCACTGTAAACAAATTGGCACACCTGATGGGACAGTGTCATAACAAAAAGTTTTATCAAATATATTAGAAGAATTTTTAGGATTTTCTGAGTGTGGAGCGCGTTTCGGTACATGAACCTTCGAAGCGGAAAAATAAAGAATAATAATCCACATATACCTAGAAAATAACGTACCAAAACAATGGTTAACACAACCAACCAAGATGGGGTACAAAATCCCCCACAGGGGGCTCCAACAATCGTTTCAAGTTCGATTGATGCCTCCAATGCCATCCCTGTTGGCAGTTCGAATACAATCCCAATAAGTACATTATAAATGCCATCAAACGTGTCCTCAATGCAGACTGTGCCACACGTAGGGAATCAACAGTATTCGACCCCCCTAGGCCTCCAGGTTTCGAACCTTTGAGACCCAGAAACCCTCAGTATGGAATGCCAACTTCGTTTATGGCAGGGTTACATAATGCATCAACTTCGTCCCCACTCCAAAGGTCTGGTTCAGGAATGAACCATTTGGGCACAAATTTCCAGAATATAGGAAACTTCGCCCAGTTGCCTACCCTTATAACCAATAGTCAAGCAGCGCTTAGGCAACAGATGGATGATAGCAATCATGATATGGTAGGAATCCTAGCCCGTGAAATGAATGCTATTTTCAATCCCCTAATCCAGAATATAAATAGAACAAACCAAGAAAACGCAGCCCAGATGGCCAGAATAGCATATTTTTTTGGTGCCCCTAATGCGCCTACAAGGCGTAGGAAAAACCCAGTGGTGATTCGAAATAAAGAACCCATAATCGAACAAATTCGACCCCCTGTACAAGTGGTCGAAGAAAGAAATATAGGGGTAAGATTAAGGAACCAGGAAGTTCAGGAAGTTTAAAATGAACAGCCTAGACCTGTAATGATGGTGAATAGGGACCAAAATGCAGACGAAATTGTTCATAGAATTAGAAATGACAATTTGGTGGCAGAAAATAACCTCACCACCATGATTGAAAGAATAATGGCCCAGAATGGTTTAAATTCAGGATTTAGGAGGCCAAATTACACATCTCCTATTATAGATTATGTTTTGCAAACAGAATTACCTAGGGGATTTAAAGTCCCTAAATTCACGAAATTTGCTGGAGATACAAGTGAATCAACAGTGGAACATATAGCAAGATATTTAACCGAAGCAGGAGATATAATGAAAATCTTAGGATAAAATACTTCCCAAGTTCTTTAACAAAGAACGCTTTCACTTGGTTCACCACCTTTCCCCCTGGATCTGTGAACACATGGCCTTATTTAGAAAGACTTTTCCATGAACAATTTTACATGGGTCAGTCTAAAATCAGTCTCAAGGAGCTAGCAAGCATTAAGAGAAAGTTCACGAAACCAATAGACGAATATTTGAATAGGTTCTGTTTATTAAAATCCAGATGCTTCACAGTGGTCCCTGAACATGAATTGGTCGAAATGGCTGCTGGGGGCCTAGATTATTCCATTCGAAAGAAATTGGATACACAGTATCTTAGAGATATGGCCCAATTAGAAGAAAGAGTTCGTCAGGTCGAAAGGTTAAAAGCTGAAAAGGCTAGGGCTGGTAAAAATCATAAGAAAGAGAGAATAGCCTACATAGAGGCTGAAGAGGAGAACATAGATGATTCTCAAGACCCATATGACTTCGATCAGTTCGAAATAGATCTTGCATAACTAAAGGAAGCACCCCCTTATGCTTGCAAAGTTCTGCTTCCTTCCAATGGAAAGGATTCTATCGAAAGTGAAAGGAATGATAAATTCCCTAAGAAAATCTATACTTTTGACATAACTAAATGTGATGAGATATTTGATCTGCTTGTTAAAGATGGCCAGTTAATAGTCCCTCCTAACCTTAAGGTTCCTCCGTTGGAACAAAGGAAGAAGATGGGCTTTTGTAAATATCATAACTTTTTAGGCCATAAAACCTCACAGTGTTTTCTTTTCAGGGATCTGATATAAAATGAAATCAAAGATGGCAGGCTGAAGTTCTCAGACAAGGGGAAGAATCCAATGAAAGTTGATATGAATCCGTTGCTGATGGAGGAGACTAACTATGATGAACCTCTGGACATCAATGTAGTAGAAATTGCTGAGGGGTAAGTTGAATCGAAAATAGAATTCGAAGAGGAAGGGGACTTCATCTTAATCAAAAACGAAAGAGAGGCTACTGATGGCCTCCCATTGATCAAAAACGAAAGAGAGGCTACTGATGGCCTCCCAAAGGTGCTCAAAGCAAAGATATTAAGTGACAAAAAATTAATTGAGGCCACTGAGGGTCTTAGGATGAAATTTGAAGAAGTCAAAATTTCTGATGATCAAATGCTGGGAGTGAATATGGTGGACTTCGAACAGCCTAACACTGAAATGGAAGAAGTGGAACACTGTTTGGAGAGGGAGAGAGAACAAAGAAGAGATAACTTACCTAGAAAAGACGCAGGTTTGCGCGAATACCTCTTCCACTATCATAAGAAAAACCAGGATAAGTTGTCGTGGCCAAGGTGCAGCATCATTTGCAACCCCAGAGTTACTGCTGAGTTCGAAAGGGCCCAGCGCGAACGAACAGGGGTCAATTGGAGGCAAGACAACCAGTTGTACAGAGTCTATCTGTGATACAGTGGGAGAACTGACTGTGAGTTTTGCGTTTGTTTTCGCAAATGTTTCGGTTGAGCAAGAGTCGCCACCGACTTTTTATTTTATCCTAAGGAAAGGTTTAAAAAGCACAGCAAAAACCTTTGAGATTTTTTTTTGGGTTCGGGGAGTAGATTATAGAAAGGGAAGGTATTAGCACCCTTTCTATCCATGGTTATCCATGGGCTCTTAGTTACTTGCTTAGATCACTTACCTTTTTCAATTGTTTGAAATGGTGCTTGTGTGTGTGTGGGTTTGAAAATGTTTTGAAAAGATGTCAATATGGTGGCAACCTTTGTAATGATCCATGTGGGGATGTATAAAAAGATGTATGTCTTTTGAAAAAGGTTTTCATTTGTTTTTGAAAGTTGTTTTGAAAGTGTTGTGAGGTGTGGTTTTAGGAAAATAGGCAAGTGTTTTGTTTTTGCAAGTTTTGATTCAAGTAACTAAGAGGTTATCTACTCCTAAATTTCTCAAAGTTTATTGCTATGTTTTGACCCTTTTAATAAGTTTGTTCCACCATTGTATTTGGTGGACAATCTCATGTTAGGATGTGAAAGGGACGGGTGCGGGTCATCGTTTAGGCCATAATTGCAACGGTGTCAAGTATCTTTGGGCAATTTTCTTTAAGGGACTTGATCATTTGTTTAGGCAACATTTGGAAAGCGTTATCGAGGGACTATGATCATTTAATTTGTTTGTTTTGCCCAAAGAGACCTAACATGCAATATGGCCCACTTATTTGAAGGCAACAAAGTGGAATACCCTAGGGGGTGCAAGTGTGATATGTGTTGTTCATTTTCATGCTTGATTATCTTGAAATTAGGTCAAAACTATTTTGTTCGTTTTATTCGCATACAAACCCTAATTCTAGCATGGCATATTTAAAAAGCGTTAAAGTGTGAAAAATAAAATTCCTACACTATTACAACACAATAATATGGGGAAGGGGGGTACAAATGTTCAAATGGGGGTATATTTAGACAAAGAAATTAAACCTAGCTATTACATCATTTTTGGAATATTTGCAACATAACTAAAGGCATAAATTAAATAGAAATAAAACAAATATACAAGAATGCAAAAAAAGTTTTTATATGTATGAAAAAAAAAGTATTATTTATGCCACATGAATAAAATAAAAATAAAAGTATTTTTTGGAGTATTTTCATATTTAGGTCAAAACCCTAGTTTACAAAATAAAATGCATTATTTATTCAATATATACAATATTTATTATTTACATACAAAAATAAAACAAAAATGAAGTCTATTTGTGAAAAAATGTATTTTTAATATTAAATATTAATAAAATAAAATATGTATATTTTTGGTATTTTATTCTAAGTATACTAACATATGTATGTATTTATTTATGTTATTTACAAAATATGTATTATATATACTAATTAATAATATTTAATATTTAATAAAAAATGGTATTTTTTCTATAAAATATTTTCAGAAAGTAAAACAAAATAAAAGTGTATAAAAATGTATTTGCACTATTTTAGTATTTTAAACAAAAACATATGTATTTATTTATTTATGTACAAACTAAAAGAAAAATCAAATAAATGCCTAATAAATTCAAAAATGGTGAGAAAAAATATTTTTATATTTTTAATATCATGAGAAAAAATAAATGAGTCAATCAAAAAAAGAAAAAGTCAAAAAACATTAAAAATAAACCAAATGGGCTCAGGGGGTTCAGAAGCAATTGTATGGTGTAAAAAGGAAATACAAAAACAAGCCCAGCCCAGATAACCTTTCTTCAACCTCTGGCCAGAAAATATCAAAAAAAATGCGCGCCTTGTTCCACCATTCAAACATCCTGATTCCTGGCTTGTTAATGAAAACTCACAACATAAAAAATGTTCAGCATCAAGAGACGAATCCAACCATATGCAGAACTTGTCTTAACTCTCTAAGATGAGAGAGAATTTCTTCTCCCCCAAATCCTGACCTAGATTTTCTTCCATGTTCAGACTCAAAATTCTTGCAACACACATAATATAAATAAAATCTAATTATATGGGCATGTTCAGGGCAATGATTGTGACATATTCTCTTCACAAACCTAAAGCTAACAATGCCTAATAAGAGAGATACGAATTCAAGAACTTACCTGTTCAGTTGAAGTTCTATCTGGCAATGGAGAAGCTTTCAATGCAAGGTGATGATTGGGATAGTTTCCTTGAGGTTCAGGGATGCTATTCCAAGCTTTACTTTGTCTTGAAAGCTTTTGAATCGTGCTAGAGCACTTCACCTGCAAATCAGAAAAGTGAAAATGGTGGAACCAATTAGAGGAATTACAGGTCGTGTTTTAGGTTTTGGTTAGCTTGCATAGATGGTATGGAAGGTGTGTGAACTGGTTTGGGCAAGAAAGCTTGAGAGGAATGAGAGATGGCACTCAAACTGCAGGCCCTGCCCTATTCTTGCAGTTTGAAGGTGATTCTGAGAATGGGAGTGTATGAAGGATGTTAAGGTCGTGTACTAGCTCAGTTGGTATCTCTTGAATGTGTTTTACAAGTTTGCTTAAGTGTTTGTAAGCTGATATGAGAGTTGGTACAAGTTATGCTATGTTTCTTGAACTTTAAGCAAGCAATGGTCACTTTGTGCGTCTAGCCTGTACAGGCCCCCATACTATGCTGCATACATTGGCCTTGATCAGTGCAATGTGTCTCATAACTTGTGCCAAGAAGATTTCAAGTGTACTTGCTTGGATTTGCATTTGACATAAAGTGAAACTTTTCTAAAATGGATATTATGCTTTATCTATAAATGGATTAATCTTCTAGGCAATGCTTGAACACACAAAACATGGTCTTGGCACAAAGGTTTGGCATTAAATTTATGAGTGTAATTGAGATAAAAGGCCTGTAATCAAGTGGCATGCTGAGTTTTGAAAATGCATAGTGTTATGAACATGTAACTTAGCCTAATCAAAAGTGAGTTTTTGCTATATTGTGAAATTCGATTCTCCCTAACCATGAGGTTGTTTGAGAAGTTCTTGGACATTTTAGAAAGCTTGGAATGTGTACTACAATCCATCTTTGAAATGCAAATTGAAATTCCAAGTGGAAGTGTATGGAAAATGGCCTTGAAGTTAGGTAGAAAACCTTGCCAAAATAGGTTAAAATTTCATTAAGTTAAGAATGGTTTAGCACCCTTATTCCAAAAATTGTAACTTGAGATACAAGCCTCATTTGGGAAAATTTTGTGAATCAAAGTTGTAGATTATGCAACAAGCTACAACTTTCATGTTTTGACTTTTGTTTGAATCCAAATGAATCTTGGTGAGAAAGTGGGGCAAAGTTGGGAAAAAATTAGGGTTTTCCATAACTTAGAAAAATTCTAAGTTATGAAAAATTCCCATTTCAAACCCTAATTTGCAATTTTTGATTTCTTGGTGAAAAAGTTTCATGATTTGGCATGTTTTGATGAAAAATGAATCTTGACTCTTGATTTTGACCAAAAAGTCAAAGTTTGACTTTTCAGTATACAGTCAAAATTGATCAATTGACTGAGAAATTCAACTATCAATCTTGTGTATTTGGGATCTTTTGAACTTGTTGAGCATGTCAAGATGAATCCATGGGGTCCTTGAGTCCATATGTGAGCTTGGTTTGCCATTGGCTAGGTCAAACAGTCAAAAATTACCCTTGTGCAATCAAAACCCTAAAAAATGACCATTCTGCCCTTTTGATGATCTGATCAAATTTCTTGTGGAATTGTGATCCAAACTTGATCAAATGGTCTATGTGAGTTCATAATGTTGATGTGGGTCAATTTTAATGAGATTTGACTGTCAATTGGCCACAGTTGACTTTTTCTCCCATACAGTTGATTTCTAGGTCAACTGTCCAATTGACTGGGCAAAACTTGGAATCAAGACTTGAAACTTTGTATGAATAAACTTGGGAGTCCAACATGAAGCATGAAAGTCATCTTAGGCTTTTTATGTCAAAACATCTTTGTGCAAACACAAACCCTAATTTGGGTCGACAGTGCAAGGGGAAGTCTTGAGCAGAGGAAATCTTAACTGGATCTTGAGCTCCAAGGTTTTTGTGATGAGAAAATGTTGAGGAAATGGGAGGGCAAATTTTGGGGTACAACACTATCCAAAAGCTGATGAAAGTCTGCTCGAATTCCTGGTTCGTTGCCACAAGATTGGAACAAAGTGTTTAATATGTCCCAGATGTGCAGCGGTGTATGATAAAGAGATGGCTGAAGCGTTCGAGAGAATTCCGTTTGCATCAGGCTGGGGGCACCAGGGCGGAATGCCTTCGAATCTTGTTAGCACTGGCAGAAGTATGCCAAGGAGGCCAGATAGCCCTTACCCCAGGGGAGCAAAGAGAGTTTCCTTTAAACTACCTGCAGAAATCCCCACTGACAGATGGCTGCAGGTGAATGCTGATAAGGGAAAAGGGAAGTGGCGCAACTTTGACCGAGGAGGCAGGACTGTGATGGCTTACAGGAGGCAATTCAATTCAAATAGGAGGGAAGAAATAAGATTTGAGAATTATAAAGGCAGAAATCAAATGTCTCGCTCTCAATGGCGCAGACACCAGAGAAACCAAAAAGCTGCATGGGATTCGAAGCCTATGGGAATAGGAGAATCTAGTACCAATAACCCAACATCAGTGAACTAGACTGGGGGAAAACCCCCAGTGTCCAGGAAACTTTTTTCACCACAGAAAGACACTGAAGAAAATAAGACTCAGAAGGAGGCTGTAAACGAAGAGGACTTGATGACTGATGACTTCGAATCGGAAGGGGAATCCTTCTTTAATGAAACCTGCAATGTAGTTTCGGTGCTGCCTTGTGAGTACAATCAGGATACAGAGGTTTATGCTGGTGAGGAGACTGATGAGGACGAAATGGCCAAACATAGGCCAGTGTGCTATTATGTGATGAACAATGGAGCGGTCGAAGAGCAGAACGCTTTCTTCGAAAAACCAAACGAAGGAATGAGGAACCATCTAAAACCCTTATTCATCAGGGCAAAGGTGGAACAATATGGTGTGAACAAGGTTCTGGTGGAGCTGTTGTTAATTTGATGCCTCAATTCATGCTGAAAAGGATAGGCATGCAGGGCTTAGATGTTAGACCTCACAACATGGTGCTTTCGAATTATGAAGGAAAGGTTGGCAAGACTTTGGGAGTAATACAAGTTAACTTGACAGTTGGTTCCCTTACAAGACCAACAATGTTTATGGTCATTGCTGTGAAGGCAAACTACAATTTGTTGCTTGGCAGGGAATGGATCCATGGAATTGGCGCAGTGCCTTGTTCAATGCATCAAAGGTTGGTGTTGTGGAGAGATGATGGAATTGTCGAAAACATAGAAGCAGACCAAATTTACTATTTGACAGAAATCAACAATGTGGACAAAAGAAACTTCGATCAAAATATGGCCAACATAGGGCCATGTCACCCACCTGAGGAATATTTCGAGCCCAATGAGAACGCTTATTATTCCCTAACCCTACGTCCCAATCGATTCCAATGGGATAGGTAAATCATGTGGGATGGGCAGGTGATTGAGAAAGATGGAGATACTTAGACGATACGGCCAACTGGTTGGGCAAGCGAAGGTTATTATGACTGAGTCAGATTACTACCAAAAGATTTCGGCCTATCTGGCTGAGAACAAACGAAGAACGGCTCTCGAAGCCGAAATACAAAACATGGCTGTCGAAGCCATAGACAAAAAAGAAATAGCAAATCCTGAAGGAAACCATTCACCCTCACCATGTGATGGACAAACTTCTGAATTGGTGGATCAACGACTAGATGCCATTTATGATCAAGAGCCCTTGGGGTTCGAGAAGGATCCAGAGTCATCAAGCGCTAAGATGCTGGCCCAAGATCCTTTGGAGGAAGTTGATATTAGGGATGACGTCGAAAAATGGGTTACGTACATCAGTGCGAAACTTAGTCCCAGTCTAAAAGGCAAGGTGGTTGAAATGCTCAAACAAAACAGAGATTGCTTCGCCTGGGACTACGATGAAATGCCTGGTTTAAAGAGGGAACTGGTAGAACATAGGCTTCCAATCAAGGATGGCAAAAAGCCCATCAAGCAGATGCCTAGGCGATTCGCTCCAGCAATCCTCTCAAAAATAAAGGCAGAGGTGGAACGGCTCCTTCGATGCAAATTTATCAGGACCACAAGGTACGTAGAATGGCTTGCTAATATTGTACCTGTTATTAAGAAAAATGACTCTTTACGAATTTGCATAGATTTTAGGGATTTAAACACTGCCACCCCAAAAGATGAATATTCCATGCCTATAGCAGAAATGCTGATTGATTCTGCTGCGGGTTTCGAATACCTGAGTATGTTAGATGGATACTCTGGGTATAACCAGATTTTTATTGCTGAGGATGATGTTCCCAAAACTGCTTTCAGATGTCCAGGCGCCTTAGGCACTTATGAATGGGTAGTTATGCCCTTTAGACTAAAAAATGTTGGGGAAACATATCAGAGGGCAATGAACACCATTTTTCATGATTTCATTGAGTCATTCATGCAGATTTATATAGATGACATAGTAGTCAAATCTGTTTCTGATGAGGATCATTTGACTCACCTTTTCCAGTCATTCGAAAGAATGAGAAAACATGGCTTAAAAATGAATCCTCTTAAATGTGCTTTCTTTGTTCAGGCTGGGGATTTCCTAGGCTTTGTGGTCCACAAGAAGGGGATCGAAATTAACTTGAACAAGACGAAGGCTATTATGGAGACAAAACCTCATTCAACAAAGAAAGAGTTGCAATCTCTATTGGGTAAAATTAACTTTTTAAGGAGATTCATATCTAATTTGAGTGGGCGAACTCAGGCTTTCTCTTCACTCCTCCGTCTCAACCAAGGGAATTTTGAATGGACGGTGCAGCATCAGGAGGCATTCGAGAAGATCAAAGCCTATTTGATGCATCCTCCTTGTAGTTGTTTAGTTATTGGCTTGCATTTTTGGTAAATCCCAAGTGTATGTGTGAATGTCATGACTGATGTCATAACATTCTAGCTTAGTTTGTACTGATTCATTAGGTACATTTGCAGAAAAATATTGTCTTACAGGTACTGATGTTTATGAGTGTGTATCTGAGCATTTTGCAAAATGATCACATTTACCAAAATCAGTAAACAGGAATTCAGATGTCATAACAAATGTTAAGACATCCTGTTCTGAACTAACAGGTTTGCAGTTTGGTTAATTCTGAGTTTTTTCAGGAAAATGACTCAGTCTTTCCAGAACAGAATCCTGCATTTTCTTTGGGTTAACCTAGCTCAACCCTAACCTGGTTGATAAAGTCATGTGACCTAGTCTTAAGGTCAAATGGAATTAACCCTAGCTTTTTATGGAAACCCTAACTGAAGATGCAGCTGCTATATATTCAACAGAGCTGCTGTTTTGAAAGTAATCCCTTTTTTGACAGAAGATCATTTAGAAGCTGTATAGTTTTAACTATTGTAATCCAAGCAATTATCATTGTGATAAGTGACTTGGAATAGGTTTTTAATTGTAAGGGTTGTGTAGCACTCAAAGCTTTGAAGCAAGAGTGTTTGTATGTCTCTTGACTAAAGCTGTGAAGCAGAGTCAAGTTAGGTGTGTGTATCACTCAAAGCTGTGAAGCAAGAGTGGTTGTGTTGCTTGATTAAAAAGCTGTGAAGCTTAATCAAGTGTATGTTTTTGAAGAGTGTCTTCATCAATTCATTAGTCAAATTGTTTTATGTATCACTGCTGTGATTGAGGGGGAGTGAGTAGGAACTCAGGTTTAAGTTGTACTTAGATTGAAATTGCATTGGGTAGGTCTTAAGTGAAGGAGATAAACTGGTTGGTTTATTCCTGAATTAACATCTCTTATAGTGGATTTCCTCCCTGGCTTGGTAGCCCCCAGAGTAGGTGTTGTTGCACACTGAACTGGGTAAACAATTGACTGTGTTCTTTACTGTTTTTGTATTTACTGTCTTATAGAAAGTCAGATACGGTGTCATAACATTGAACGTGACATTGAGTATCTACATCCAGAATTTCAATTGGTATCAGAGCAGGCACCCTGCCTGTATTACTGGGTGAGATCTAGGGATATTACTTTCTGGCACTATGGACAAAGAAGGAGTTTTTGGAAATAGACCACCCATTCTGGATGGAACTAATTATGACTACTGGAAACCTCGTATGATTGCCTTCTTAAAATCTCTGGACAAAAAGGCTTGGAGAGCTGCTGACAAAGGATGGAACCATCCCACCATAACTGAGAAAGATGGGTCAATCAGTCTGAAGCCTGAGGAAGATTGGAGTAAAGAAGAAGATGAGTTAGCCCTGGGAAATTCCAAAGCTTTAAATGCCTTGTTCAATGGAATTGATAGAAACATTTTCAGACTAGTACATCAATATGAACTGGCCAAGGAAGTTTGGGACACTCTCAAAACTACTCATGAGGGCACTTCCAAAGTAAAAATGTCAAGGCTTCAGATGTTGACTACCAAGTTTGAAAATCTAAAAATGATGGAAGATGAAACCATTCATGAGTTTCACATAAACATCTTGGAGATTGCCAACACCTCAGGAGCACTGGGAGAAAAAATGGCAGAAGAAAAATTGGTGAGAAAGATTCTCAGATCCTTGCCCAAAAGATTTGCAATAAAGGTAACTGCCATAGAAGAAGCCCAGGACATCAGCAAGTTGAAAGTGGATGAACTTATTGGGTCTCTTCAGACTTATGAGATGGGGATCACTGAAAATGGTGACAAGAAGAACAAGAGCATAGCACTTGTATCCAACACTGATGTTGACAACAAGGAGGATGAAGAAGAAAATATTTCATAAGCTATAGCCATGCTTGGAAGACAGTTCAACAAACTCATCAAAAGAATAGATCCAAAGTCAAGGTCTAATGTTCATAACATTCCCTCTGACATTGTCAGTTCCAGCAGAAGACCAAGGTCAGAAGAGAAGGGAAACCAAGGCAGAGGAATTCAATGCCATGGTTGTGAAGGATATGGGCATATTCGAGCTGAATGTCCAACCTTTCTTAAGAAACAAAAGAAAGGAATGACTGTTACTTGGTCTGACTATGATTCAGAAAGTAATTCTGAAGAAGAATCTGCCAAACTAGTTACTGCTCTAACTGGTGTTTGTACCTCTGAAAGTGACACTAGTGATGAAGAGGTGACATTTGAAGAACTGGCTGATACTTACAAGAAATTGTGTATCAGAAGTACTGAAGTCTGTGTGCAGAATGAGAAACAATCAAAACTCATCACAAAGCTGGAGGTTGAGAAAAGGGCAAACCTTGAAACTATAAGTCATCTAGAAGGGGAAGTTAAATTGCTGAACTCACAACTGAATCAAATGACAAAATCTGTCAAGATGCTGACTAATGGAACAGACAAATTGGAAGAGATCCTTCAGGTTGGACAAAATGTGGGAAATAAATCTGGACTAGAATTTGTGGAAGCTAAGAAATCTGGTGCAGACAAGAAGATCAGGCCTGTTAAACAATTGTCAAAGCTGATGTCTCAACACAACTCTCAACATCAGGAACAGAGACATATGAAGAAAAGGTACCAAAGATGGAGATGTCATCATTGTGGGAGATATGTCCATATAAAACCTTTCTGCTTCAGATTGCATGGATACCCTAATCAGAACTCAGGTGTCAAACCTAAGTCTAAAAAGGTACCACATGCTCCTAAATGGAAGAAAAAGGCTACTGCCCTGATAGCCCACACTTCCCTGAGGGTCTCTGCAAAGGAAGACTGGTACTTTGACAGTGGGTGTTCCAGACACATGACTGGAATCAAGAACCTCCTCAATAATGTTAAACCTCACACCACCAGTTTTGTGACCTTTGGAGATGGTGCTAAAGGTGAAATCAAAGGAGTTGGTAATCTGGACTTCCCTGGAGTTCCAAGTCTGAATGAAGTACTGCTGGTAAAAGGACTGACTGCTAATCTCATTAGTATCAGTCAATTGTGTGATCTAGGATTCAAGGTAAATTTCTCAAAATCTGAATGCCTTGTAATCAATGACAAACAAGAAATTGTAATGAAAGGAGTCAGATCTAAAGACAACTGTTACTTGTGGGAGCCTGAGAACACTAATTTCTCCTCTGTGTGTTCCATTGCAAAAGAAGAAAAAGAGGTGAAACTGTGGCACCAAAAACTTGGCCATCTTCATCTAAGAGGAATGAAAAGGATTATCTCCATGGAGGCAGTTAGAGGGATTCCAAGACTGCAAATTGATGAAAAAAGAGTTTGTGGTGAATGTCAGGTTGGTAAGCAGACTAGGATGTCTCGTCCAAAGTCAAGACATCTGACCACCTCTAAGGTTCTAGAACTTCTTCATATGGATCTGATGGGACCAATGCAAGTGGAGAGTCTTGGTGGAAAAAGATATGCCTATGTGGTTGTGGATGATTTTTCCAGATTCACCTGGATTAATTTCATTAGGGAAAAATCTGATGTATTTGAAGTTTTTAAAGAATTGTGCAAAAGAATTCAAAGAGAAAAGGAAGGGTGTATTGTCAGAATCAGAAGTGATCATGGCAAGGAATTTGAAAACAGCAAGTTTGATGATTTCTGTTCCTCAGAAGGAATTAGTCATGAATTTTCTTCTCCTATAACTCCTTAGCAAAATGGAGTTGTGGAAAGAAAAAACAGGACCATACAGGAATCTGCCAGAGCAATGTTACATGCCAAAAGACTTCCTATGTATTTTTGGGCTGAAGCTATGAATACAGCCTGCTATGTTCATAACAGGGTCACCTTGAGAAAGGGAACCTCATCCACCATATATGAACTCTGGAAAGGAAGAAAACCAACTGTGAAGTACTTCCATGTGTTTGGCAGCAAATGCTATATTCTGGCAGATCGTGAACAAAGAAGAAAACTGGACCCTAAAAGTGATGAAGGCATATTTCTAGGATACTCCTCAAACAGCAGAGCTTATAGAGTATTCAATTCCAGAACCAAAGCCATGATGGAATCAATAAATGTTATAATTGATGATTATCATGAAGAAATAGATGTTCCTTGTACTGTTGAGACATTCTTTGAGAATTCAACCCAACAGAATGATCTACCCAACTCCACCACAACAGAATCTGAATCAAAGGAAGCTAGCAAGATCCCTTCCATCAGAATTCAGAAGGATCATCCAAAAGAGCTCATCATAGGAGATCCCAACAGTGGAGTCATTACAAGATCTAGAGAAATCATCTCAAACTCTTGTTTTGTGTCCAAAATGGAACCAAGAAATGTCAAGGAAGCTTTAACTGATGAATACTGGATTGGTGCAATGCAAGATGAACTGAACCAATTCAAGCAACATGAAGTTTGGGAACTGGTTCCTAGACCTGAAGGAACTAACATCATTGGGACAAAATGGATTTTCAAGAACAAGTCAGATGCTGAAGGAGTTGTCACCAGAAATAAGGCAAGACTTGTTGCTCAAGGATACACCCAGGTTGAAGGGGTTGATTTTGATGAAACCTTTGCACCTGTAGCCAGGCTGGAATCAATCAGACTCCTATTGTCAATTGCTTGTCTTCTGAAGTTCAAGTTATTTCAGATGGATGTGAAAAGTGCCTTTCTAAATGGGTACTTAAATGAGGAAGCTTATGTGGAACAACCTAAAGGCTTTGTGGATCCAACCCACCCTGATCATGTCTACAAATTGAGAAAAGCTCTATATGGCCTAAAACAAGCTCCTAGAGCATGGTATGACAGGTTAACAAAGTTTCTCTCAGACAAAGGATACAGAAAAGGAGGCTTGGACAAAACTCTCTTTGTCAAAACTGAAGGAGGGAAGTTGATGGTTGCCCAAATATATGTTGATGACATAGTGTTTGGAGGAATGTCAGAACCTATGGTTAAACATTTTGCTGACCATATGCAGGCTGAATTTGAAATGAGTCTCATGGGAGAACTAACTTATTTTCTTGGACTACAAGTCTCACAGATGGAGGACTCAATCTTCCTATCTCAAAGCAAGTATGCTAAGAACATTGTAAAGAAGTTTGGTATGGAGAATGCCAGTCACAAAAGGACTCCTGCTCCTACTCATTTAAAGCTTTCCAAAGACTCAAGTGGGGTTAAGGTGGATCAAAGTCTGTACAGAAGCATGATAGGAAGCTTGTTGTACTTAACAGCCAGCAGACCTGATATTGCTTTTACAGTTGGAGTCTGTGCAAGATACCAAGCTGATCCTAAAGTCAGTCATGTCAATCAAGTGAAGAGAATTTTGAAGTATGTGAGTGGAACTTACAACTATGGGTTGATGTATTCTCATGGCTGTGAACCAGCTCTGACTGGCTACTATGATGCTGATTGGGCTGGTAGTGCTGATGATAGAAAAAGCACCTCTGGAGGATGTTTCTTCTTGGGAAATAATCTAGTTTCCTGGTTCAGCAAGAAACAGAATTGTGTGTCTCTTTCTACTGCTGAAGCTGAATACATTGCAGCTGGTAGTAGCTGCTCTCAAATGATCTGGATAAAACAGATGCTTACTGAGTATAATGTCACACAAGATGTTATGACATTGTAATGTGACAATCTGAGTACAATCAACATTTCCAAGAATCCCATTCAGCATAGTAGGACCAAACATATTGACATATGACATCACTTTATCAGAGACCTTGTAGAAGAGAAGACAATCAAATTGGAACATGTTGCCACTGAGCTACAGCTGGCTGACATTTTTACCAAGGCTCTTGATGCAAATCAATTTGAAAACTTGAGGGGTAAGTTGGGTATTTGTCAACATGAGGAATTCTAGCAATTAATTTTGCTTAAAACAAGGGTTAAAGGTGTTATGCTTGTTCTGATTGGGTTAAAATTATATTTTCCCATTTCCTTCAATTTTTTTAAGAAGTTGAATAGACACTCCTTTCCTTCCTTCCCCTCTCGTCTCCTCATCAAAACCCAGTCTCTCAATCAGAATTTTCTCTTCAGTTGCTGTTGGTCCTCTAAGACTGTCAAAATGCCTCAAACACCATCATCATCCAATACGACCATTTCAACCTCTTCCTCTGATCAAGATTCTAGGACAATCTCTTCTTGTCAGGACTCTGAAGTCCTGGAGATCTCTTCTCTTAGAAAAGTGGAATCTAACCCCACCAAGGTCAAAGAGCTGAGAACAAGACATGCAGGAAGGTCCCAAGCTTCTGCCTCTGGTAATTCATCTCATCCTTCTTCTTCAGTTCCCCCTGAAATTGCAAATAGGGAAGGGTCAGCCTATGTTCGTCAAGCAATAGCAAAAATTGTTTCAAGAATTCTGAACGAGAACCACTTAGTTCCTGGCATTTCTGTTCCTTTAAATCAAGAAAGTTCAAATGTTGAAACAAGTCCAGATGTCTCTAAGGATGTTGAAACATCAGACAAAGAGAAGAATGCTGACATTGCTCTCAAGAAAAGGAAGAAGCCCGAGTCCTCTGAGTCTGATGACAGTGCTTAAAGGTTGGTTGCTGTTTGGTGGAGTTGATGCTGGTCCCTGGTGGAGTTTGGAAGTGTGTTCAGTTTTTAGCTGCTGCTCTTATTACTTTTTCTGGATGACTGTATAATTTTTATGAACATGTATCTTTGGCCCATTTGTGGCTAAAGAGGGGGAGATATATTTTGGTACTTACTTAATTAGACATTCTATTTTTCTGCAGTCATTTCTTTCTGCTGCTAACTATCTCTGATTGCTTAGGGTCTTTAGCCAAAAATCTGCCAAAGGGGGAGTTTGTAGTTGTTTAGTTATTGGCTTGCATTTTTGGTAAATCCCAAGTGTATGTGTGAATGTCATGACTGATGTCATAACATTCTAGCTTAGTTTGTACTGATTCATTAGGTACCTTTGCAGAAAAATATTGTCTTACAGGTACTGATGTTTATGAGTGTGTATCTGAGCATTTTGCAAAATGATCACATTTACCAAAATCAGTAAACTGGAATTCAGATGTCATAACAAATGTTAAGACATCCTATTCTGAACTAACAGGTTTGCAGTTTGGTTAATTCTGAGTTTTTTCAGGAAAATGACTCAGTCTTTCCAGAACAGAATCCTGCGTTTTCTTTGGGTTAACCTAGATCAACCCTAACCTGGTTGATAAAGTCCTGTGACCTAGTCTTAAGGTCAAATGGAATTAACCCTAGCTTTTTGTGGAAACCCTAACTGAAGATGCAGCTGCTATATATTCAACAGAGCTGCTGTTTTGAAAGTAATCCCTTTTTTGACAGAAGATCATTTAGAAGCTATATAGTTTTAACTATTGTAATACAAGCAATTATCATTGTGATAAGTGACTTGGAATAGGTTTTTAATTGTAAGGGTTGTGTAGCACTCAAAGCTTTGAAGCAAGAGTGTTTGTATGTCTCTTGACTAAAGCTGTGAAGCAGAGTCAAGTTAGGTGTGTGTATCACTCAAAGCTGTGAAGCAAGAGTGGTTGTGTTGCTCGATTAAAAAGCTGTGAAGCTTAATCAAGTGTATGTTTTTGAAGAGTATCTTCATTAATTCATTAGTCAAATTGTTTTATGTATCACTATTGTGATTGAGGGGGAGTGAGTAGGAACTCGGGTTTAAGTTGTACTTAGATTGAAATTGCATTGGGTAGGTCTTAAGTGAAGGAGATAAACTGGTTGGTTTATTCCTGAATTAACATCTCTTATAGTGGATTTCCTCCCTGGCTTGGTAGCCCCCAGAGTAGGTGTTGTTGCACACTGAACTAGGTAAACAATTGACTGTGTTCTTTACTGTTTTTGTATTTATTGTCTTATAGAAAGTCAGATACGGTGTCATAACATTGAACGTGACATTGAGTATCTGCAGCCAGAATTTCACTCCTATACTGGCACCCCCTTCTAAAGATAGACCAATGAGACTGTATATCCTAGTCTCCAATGTAACTATAGGTAGTATGTTGGCCCAAGAAAATAATGATAGCGTCGAAAGAGCCATCTACTATCTTAGTAGGGTCCTAAATAAAGCAGAGACTAAGTATAGTAGCATTGAAAAATTATGCCTCTGTCTGTATTTCTCTTGTACAAAACTTAAATATTATATTAAACCAGTTGATGTTTATGTTTCATCTCACTTTGATGTTATTAAACACATTCTTTCAAAACCAATCATGCACAGCAGGATTGGCAAATGGGCTTTAGCGCTCACTGAGTATAATTTGACCTTCAAGCCTTTAAAGGCTATGAAAGGACAAGTAGTTTCAGATTTCATAGTGGATCAATCTATGAGTGAGGACTTCACGTTAGATTATGTTGAGATCCACCCTTGGAAATTATCCTTCGATGGATCAACGCATAAAAACGGAAGTGGTGTTGGAGTCCTTATAATTTCTCCTGAGGGAATCCCAACAAAATTCAAGTACAAGTTAGAAGGCCCTCCATGTTCGAACAACGAAGCTGAGTATGAAGCATTAATTGCTGGACTTGAAGCTTTGTTGGAATTGGAGGCAACCAGAGTCGAAATTAGGGGAGACTCAGAGCTAGTCATCAAACAGATAACCAAAGAATACAAATGTATCAAGGAAAATTTGATCATGTACTTCGTTATTGCTAACAGATTACTCAAGAAATTTGAATATGTGGATATAAAACATATTCCCAGAATTGATAATCAGGAGGAAAATGACTTGGCTCAAATAGCTTCAGGATATAAGACATCTAGAGAAAAACTCCAATATCTCATAGAGACAAGAGGCAGAATAATGGCTACCAAATTATCACCATTAGACTTGGAAAATTCGAAACTTGGTTATGCAGATCAGAAAGAATTCGAAGTACTAAATATTGATACTTTGGTAGATACAGATTGGAGAAGTCCCATAGTAAATTACCTGAAAGAACCTTCAGTAAGTACAGAGAAAAAGATCAAATATAGGGCATTGTCTTATGTCCTAATAGGGAATGAACTTTTTAAGAAAACCCCAGAAGGTATCTTACTCAAATGTTTAGGAGAAAATGAAGCATATTTAGCATTGTCCAGTGTGTACAGTGGGGCATGTGGGGCACATCAAGCAGGTCACAAAATGAAATGGTTGTTGTTTCGATATGGAATGTATTGGCCCACTATGCTCAAAGACTGCATAGAATTTGCTAAAGGATGCGAGGAATGCCAAGTTCATGCAGGTATTCAACATGCTCCTGCGAGTGAGTTACATTCAATTGTTAAGCCTTGGCCTTTTAGAGGATGGGCATTAGATCTAAGTGGTGAAATTCGACCAACATCATCCAAAGGGCAGAAATATATCCTTGTGGGTATAGATTATTTTACAAAATGGGTCGAAGCAATTCCTCTAGTGAATGTTGATCAAGAGGCTATTATGGAATTTGTCCAGAGGCAAATAATTTACAGGTTCGGAATACCAAAAAGTATCACAACAGATCAAGGTTCAGTTTTCACAGGGAGAAAAATGCAAGAGTTTACAAAAGAAATGCGATTTAAGTTACTCACGTCAACTCCTTATTATGCTCAAGCTAATGGACAAGTGGAAGCAGCCAATAAAGTCATAATAGGGTTGATAAAGAAACATGTAGGATGAAAGCCAAAGAGTTGGCACAAAACTTTGGACCAAGCTTTGTGGGCATGTCGAACATCCCCTAAAGAAGCAACGAATACTACTCCGTTTCAACTTACGTTTGGACACGACGCAGTGCTGCCAGTCGAAATACATTTACAATCAGTGAGAATCCAAAGACAAAATGAGATACCAGCTGATCAATATTGGGAAATGATGATGAATGAATTAGTGGACGTGGATGAAGATAGGCTACATGCTTTAGAAGTTATGAGAAGACAGAAAGAAAGAGTAGCCAGAGCATACAACAAAAGAGTTAAAAGTAAGTTGTTCTCAACCAATGACCTGGTATGGAAAGTTATATTACCTATGGATAAAAAGAATAGATTATTAGGTAAATGGTCACCCCATTGGGAGGGTCCCTTTCGAGTTTTGAAAGCATTTTCGAATAACGCTTATGAAATAGAAGAACTAGCAGAAGATCAGAGAATCCTAAGGGTAAATGGGAAATACTTAAAGAAGTACAAACCATTTCTGCAAGAAATTAGAATAAGAAAACAGTAGCGACAAATAAATATTAGCGAAACCAAGATGGAAATACTAGAATGGCTACTGTAACATATCAGAAAATTCGAAAGAGAAAATTTTAGAATAAAGGTGCCAAACTGGCATTTGTCTGAATATTACAATTTAAATTGCATTTTCAAAGCTAGCGGCTAAAAGCTAGAAAGGAAGATTTTTCTTTATTCTTGCATATTTGATCTTCGACAAATTAAGTTTGTACTGGATAGCTGCTTGGGACTCCTGAATTTTGGCTATTTCTTTGTCCATATCGGTAGCCGCTTCCACTTGAGCAACACTTTCTTTCGCCAAAAGGTCAGCCTAAGGGTCATTCAAGCCTTGAATGGCAGCCTGTTTTTTTTCGCCTTAGCAATCCTTTCTTGCAACTCTGAGATCTGAGTTTCCCAAACTTGGATGGAGGATGCATAGTTATTGTATTCCTCTTGGGATTTTTTCTTCGACTGCATGAGAGTTTCAGAGGTAGTATAGGCGTTGTAAGCTTTTTCATATGCTAGAGATTGTGCCTTTTCCGCCGCTTGAAGTTTCGTCTGAGCATTGAAGTCTCTATTAAACTCGGAACTCACTTGATCAATCAATTGCTGAATATCAACGAGAGCTTCGCCCACATTAGGTGGACACGCTATGATAGGTATCTGAGAAATTAGTTTCTTTATCCGAGAACCAGCGGTGCAATCCTCCTTTAGGTTGATAAAAAGGTCCACATCAAAGACAACTTGCTTCACCTGTTGCAAGAGGGCATCAAGAGGAGTTTCTTTGATGCCAACACCAGCTTGGGCAAAAGTATCAAGAAATGTTTTAGTAGGAGATGAATCCTTTAAAGCCATCATTAGTTTGACATACTTTAAAGGATCCGTTGTTTTTAGGGAAGTTCTTTCCTCTTCTGAGAAAGTGGCAATAGTGGGATGACTTGAAGAAGGCTGGTTGTGTGTCGAAGCAAGATTAGACTCTTCAGTGGCGTGAGTGGAATCCAAGTCTTTGTTACTAATAATCTGTTATGGCTCTTCGACGTTTCTTTCATCATCTCCCATACCCTCATTACCTTCGAAGAAACCTTCTATATCGGAGGAACATTCTGCTTCCTCATTTATTTCAATTTCCTCAGACGTGCCAGTGTTAGGGGAAGTACCATTTTTTTGAGCATCTGCCTCAGGAGAAGAATTCTCCTGCTCTTCTGTGTCATTCGACTCAGATTGAGGATGGCCAGTCGCAGACCCTTTGTTTTGCGCAATTCCAGCATTGGGAGAAGGTGAGAAGTTTGTCAAGTCACCCAACATTGGGAATAGTTATTCATCATTATAAACTGCTGCACGCACGTCTTGAAACGACGTTTTTGGAGAGATGTCATGATGATATCTTTAAAGTACGAAAAGGTCCTCTTTGCTGGTCGAAATAGCATAAATCACAAGAAATGCCTATTTCTGCACCCATTCGAAACAGACATTTTTTGGGGGCAATCTGTTAGCTGAGAATTTCGACCAAGTTAATATAGGAGCTTTTACACTTTAAAATATCCATAAAACGACTGAAAAAGAGCTTTTATGTCGAAATACATTACTAGATCTGCGTCGAAGATAGTCTGAAAAGACAGATTGTTTATTTGATCCAAAGAGCGCATTTTCGACGGCCACGTAAGAAAATCATTAATGAAGGCTTGAGCGGGATTATTTGAAATTCGAAAAGGGTTTCTTTGGATAAGAAGGACACGTGGAAGCCTTAGAGTGTCGAAAGACATGCAAGAGAGCAACGTGGCCTTTTCCTAGAATAGTACCGTTATGGATAGGACATTATAAATAGGTGTTTTTACGTTAGATTTGGAGGTTCAGTTTCATGTACTAAAAGATCTCAAAACACTCAAATTACCGTGAATTAAGGGAAACGAGTCAGAAGACACAATGTACGTATTGAACATCATCATTCTTTACAATTTCAATACAAGTCTTTTTATATTTAGTTCACTGTTACAGTATTTCTGCCCTTAAATCCTTCGATTTCCTTGCATTTCCTTGTTTTACTTGCCTTTAAACACAGTTATTTCGTTAGAAACTTCACTTTTACTTTATCCTTTTATTCAAACACTTCATATTTCCAGAAACTGTTATTTTCTCAGAAACTCCTTATCTTTACATTCAAGCATTAAATCCTAAGTCTAATTCGAAGCCTTTTCTTCCTACATTCAGTCAGTTTATTCCTATAGACAATTTTAGAGATATTTCTTAAGAATCTCACTTTCGAACTTAACATACAATATAAGTTTATCAAGATAATGGGTATGTACATAGAAATGAGTTATGACACATGTGTTATAGGATCAATCTAGTCGATCCTGCAAGTAACCAATAATAATCAATAAATTGGAAGACTAGCGGTTGTTTACTAGAAATCACTGTAAACACTCTGCTCAAGACATCTCCTTACACTGATGACCTAAACTAGGGTTTGAGTTTGCACAAGGATTTTTGGGCATTCAATGCTCAAATTGACTTTCGTACTTCATATTGGACTCATAAGTTTGTCCATACCAAATTTCAAGCCTTGAATCAAATTTTTGCCCAGTCAATTGGACAGTTGACCTAGAAATCAGCTGTATTGGGGAAAAAGTCAATTGTGGCCAATTTATAGTCAAACCTCATGAATTTTGACCCACATCAACATTATGAACTCATATGAACCATTGTATCAAGTTTGGACCACAACTCCATAAGAAATTTGATCAGATCACCAAAAGGGCAAAATGGTCATTTCTAGGGTTTTGACTGTACAAAGGCAATTTATGACTTTTTGACCTAGCCAATGGCAAATTAGGTTCAACCATGGACTCAAGGAATCAATGACATCATCTTGACTTATTCAACAAGTTCAAAAGATCTCAAATGCATGGGATTGACAGATGAATTTTTCACTCAACTGATCAAAATTTGACTGTACACTGAAAAGTCAAACTTTGACTTTTTGGTCAAAATCAAGTGCCAAGGTTCATTTTTCATCAAGATGTGTCAAATTATGAAACTTTTTCATCAAGAAACCAAAAATTGCAAATTAGGGTTTAAAGTTGAAATATTTCATAACTTAGAAATTTTCTAAGTTATGAAATTTTCTTAATTTTTCCTAACTTTTCCCCATATTTTCACCATGATGCAAATGGATTCAAACAAAACCTCCAACATGAAAGTTGTAGTACTCCATAAAATCTACACCTTTGATTCACAAAGTTTTCTCAAAAGAATCTTGGATCTCAAGTTATGATTTTTGGAACAAGGGTCCCTAAAACTTTTAACTTAGTGAAATTTTGCCCTAGTTTAGGCAGGATTTTGACCCATCTTCTTGGCCATTTTTCACATAGTTCCACTTGGAATCTCAAGTTGCATTTCAAAGATGGATTATATAGAATGTTTCAAGATTTCCAAATTATCTAAGAACTCTTCAAACACATTTGTGGTTAGGGAGAATCGAAGGCTTGAAGTTGGAAAAAACTCACTTTTCATCCATGGCATATTCATGTTCATACAAGTTGCATTTTCAAACCAGCATGCCTTAAACTAGTTTGCAGGCCTCTAAACCACTTCACACTCCATAATTAAATGAAAATCCATCAGTCTAAGCTTTTGTTTTGGTCATTTGGACATTATACACAAGATTAATCCCTAAGTAGAAAAAGGCATATTTCCATTTTTGCCATAATGTGCTTTATGTCAAACCACTATCCCTTGAGCATTGGTCCATATCTCAGAGGGCAAATCAAATCCAAAAATCAGAGGGGCAAAGAGCAAAGTATGCAAGCATATTTGATAGCCTGTACAGGCCTGTAACTTCACTTCCACTTCCTTACTTAAAAAACAAGAAACTTGTCAAAAACTTGAGAACTTGAAAACCAGCCAATGTTAACTTACACAAACAGTTTGAACATCTTTCTCACACCCCTTTGAGCTATAAACACGATTGCTTGAGCCTCTAAACACCCCATAGCCAAAAATCACATTCCTTTGGAAAAACAGGGCAGGTTCTGCAACTTGAGTTCCATAGGTCATTTGGCTCGTGCGTTTTGCTCCAAGTTGCTTCAAACACCTTCCATTCAACTCACCCAAGTTATCCCAAACCTCAAACACCAACTGTAACTCCATTTACAATGTTCACCATTTTCATTTTGAGCTTGTGCAGGTTGAGTTCTATAGGCTAATTCAAGGACATTCAAGGCAAGCTCCAACGCGTAGTTCACCATACACCCTCACTCAGATGCCTGCCAGATGGCCCCAGGCCAAATCTGATGGCCCATATGTGATGTTCATCATACTACCTAGTCAACGTGCATGCGTGGAATCCAAAAAAGTCAGTCAGGCCAGCTTATGATGGGCCACAAAATTGCTAATCTCACCTCTAATTTGGGCCCAAATCCCCCTTGGTTATTTCTTTTTCTTTCTTTCTTTTATTTATTTATTTATTGTTATTATTTTTAATTGACCAATTAAACTTTTTCCTCATAAAATCAAAAACCAAAAATATATATTTTATTTATTAAAATTAAATTCAACACTTTATTTTTGTAAATAAATATTAATTTAATTAATTTTGCTTAATTAGGAAATAACTTTAATAACTTTTGCAATAATTAAAATTAATGTAGATAATTAGGTTTTACTAACTTTGATCAAATTTACTTTATTTCTTTAAATATCAAAAAAATCCAAAAATATTATTTTCATTATTTAATTAATTAGCTTATTTAATTTAATAATTAATTTAGGTCTAATTTCTTTTAATTTAAAAAATAACAAAAAAAATCTTTTCTATAATAACAAAAGGGTCAAAACCCTAAAAAACTCGCCCAATTTAATTTCTCGCACGCGATCCATTTTACCATAATATTGTATTTGTTTCCCTGAATGTAATAGTTTAATAGGACTTAAATATTTTTATTGCTTTATTTATTTTCCGCATTTTAAATTCAAGGGTTGTTTTTGGCGATGTAAATACCCGACGCCTTGTAATAGTTTTGTTTCAATTTCCGCAATTTAATTTCTGCAACTTATAAACTGTTAGATGTTTGATAATAGGGAATGCATGACAAGATCAAATGTTTAAACCTAAAATCAACATAGATAACCATTGACATGTACAAAGACAAATTAACTGAAAAATAATACACTCGCACATGCGCACTCTTAGGGTACACCTCACTTGGTTGCCTTCGAACATGGTCATTGAGTATAGGAAGTTTTAGAGGTCGCCCTCTTGTCCAAAGATCATAGTTGCCTCGAAACGGTTGCCTCGGAAAAATGATCTAAGACATTAGGGTTACCGCTAAGGCGTCCTAACGTTGCTTTAATGACCACGCGTCCCTTAATCGAATTGACCCTTAAAACTCCAACGACGGTGCTACCTACTCATCAATAGTGGGATAGCATTGTCTAAAGGACATTAGCACAGATTAATTCCTTTTTCGAGTAGGTAAATGGTTCTTAAGTACTTGCTCTTTCTAAAACAAAATAAAACTTTTTGCACTTACACCTTTCAAACAAAAAACTCTTTTCAAACCCACAAACACAAAGAAAAGCAAATTTTGAAAACACGTTGATCAAGTACCTAAGAGCCCGTGGATAACCACGGATAGAAAGGGTGCTAACACCTTCCCTTTCTATAATTTACCCCCCGGACCCGAGAAACATCTCGAAAAAGGAATTTTTCTGTGCTTTTTTCCTTTCCTTGTTGGATAAAATAAAAGACGGTGGCGACTCTTGATTACCGTGACATTTTGCGAAAACAAACGCAAAACGCGAACCAACATTCCAAAAACAGTCAGTTCTCTCCCACCGTATCACAGAACTGGCGACTCTGCTGGGGATCCACTAATAAGTGAGGTGTACCTTAGGATTAGATCATTGTGTTTTCAATTGTTTGCTCTGTATGCTTTATATTTGTAGGCTTGTATCGGAGTTACTATAGATCCTAACCCGGATCTGGGGGATACCCTTTAGGTAAGTAACAATAAACTGTGAGGGAACTGTACGGCGTAGACTGATACGGTTGAAGCAGTAGCTACGTTGGTGTGGCACTTTAGTCTGTACCGATATCCCTTGTGTTGGAACGAGGAGAATATGGGTCTTCTAAGGGGTCATTAAGCACCAACTAACCTTTAAATTGACCAACTTGGCCATAGAACAGTAGCAGTATGCTACACTCATTGAGACTAAACTCTCACGATGATTCCGGTTGCAAGAAAAGGTTGCTAAACTGGAATTATGACCGATCGAGGGTAGTCAGTGATATTGAGATCCTCTAGAACCCGATTACTATTTTTAGGACGGGTTTGGACCAACTGAACTGAAAGAGGGTACTACCTAAGCTCCTTGCCAGCCTGAAATCTAAGGGCTCTCTGTGTGACTTGTGTGCCTTTACCATGTTTGCTATTTGTGGATACTTGTGGTGTGCTTGCTATCATGACATCATGACATCATAACATTGCATACATCTTGCATTGGACTAACCTATTTCAAAGACAGGAGGGATTCATCTTTGTTCTGTTTTATAGGTCATCATGATGCCCATGCATAGGAATACCATCCGGATCAACTTTGTTCAGGTTCCCACCTTGCTTAAAGAGTTGATTGCAAAGATGCCTGATACTACTTCTTTCATCAGAAGACATGGGTATCTTCTCAGTTTGGTTACCTCCAAATTGGACGAGCAGATGATGAGTGTCTTGGTTCAATTCCATGATCAGATGTACCATTGCTTTACTTTTCAAGACTACCAGTTGGTTCCCACCCTAGAAGATTTCTCTAAGCTGCTCGATATCTCTATTCTGGAGCAGACCCCGTTTACTGGTTGGGAGAAGATCCTTAGGCCGGAAGAGATTGTTGCAGCCCTTCATATGACAAAGGAAGAGGTAATGGCTAATTCGGAGACTAGAAGTGGAGCAAAGGGATTTCTGACTAAGTTCGTGGTTGGTAAGGCTAACTATTTCTGGGATAGTCTAGACTTCAAGGCATTCGAGGATATTCTGGCTCTTCTGATATATGGCTTGGTATTTTTTCTGAATCCTGACTCCTTTTTTGATGTGAATGCGGTAAAGATCTTCATCTCTCGTAATCCTGTACCCACCCTCTTGGGTGACATTCTTCATCAGCTTTATGCTCGTACTGCCCGAAAGCGGGGAACCTTGATGTGATGTGCTCCGTTATTGGCGAGGTGGTTTATTTCACACCTCCCCAAATCAGTGCTGAAGAACAAAGAAGGCATGGGTTGGGCCTATAGGGTTATGTCTCTCTCGTATAATGACATCATCTGGACTATCAAGGGTATGGATGAGGTGGCTATTATTGATCCATGTGGGGAGTACCCCAATGTTCCACTGATAGGAACCTGTGGGGGAATTTCTTACAATTCGTGCTTGGCCTTACGTCAGTTTGGGAGAGCCAGAAGAGAAGGACCTCATGAGCTGTTAATGCCTAGCATCATCTTTTATTTTCAAGGGGATAGCGACGAGCAGCGTCGCAAATTCATAAGGGCTTGGGATAGAGTTCACAAATCTGATCCACACGAGCTGGGCCCAAAGACTTCTCTTCCAATGGAGCCATATCTCAGATGGGTCCGTATCCGTGCCCAAAAGCTGGGTATGCCGTATGAAGTCGTCCGGCCTATCATTGTTGAAGTTGCTAATGAAGAAGGGGTTCTTCCGACCATCCTCCATCCTCATATGCCCACTGACATTGGGGCACTGAAGAGGTATTGGATGCAGCTGAGAGAGGAATGGGATTCTTACCGAGAAAAGTTCAATGAGCAAGAGCAGAAGATCCAGAAGTTGACTAGGCAGCTGGAGAACGAGCGGATTCTCAATGACTATGTCCACACCGACAAGAAGATACCATGGGAGCACTGATTGCCCTTTGATGATTTCCCTTCCAGTTTTTATTTACTTTTCAGTATTTCCATTCTTGTAACGCCTTAATGGCATCAGTTGAACAATTTGAATTTCGAAGTTTATCTAATAAAGTGTGTTTCCTTTCTGGTTTACAAATTTGAATCTCTCGATTGTCTTTGAAATCATGTCATACGCATTTCGTCCCATGCACTTCATAACAGGTACCCATTACAAGTCTCTTATCTTCTTCGCTGTTTATTTCAGCACTCATCATGTCTGCTGAACCATCAACTGAGCAAGAAATCAAGGCCCTACAGGCTCAGAATGCCCAATTCCAAGAGTTGTTCATGAATCTAGCTAAGGGTCAGCAAAATCTGAAGACCCTAATTCTGAAAGAGAAGAAGAAGAAGAAGAGGACAGTCCTGTTTAACACAAGGCACAGGTTTGGAAACAGGCTTCGGGATGAAGTTGATTTGACCACCTCATCTGGAGGGAAAGATAGTCAGGAAGAAAGGAGGGCTCCTAGCCCTGTGGTCTCAAAAAATGAGACGGACTTCGACGAAGACCAGTATCCTCCGGCCGAGGATAGATACAAACAACTGGAAGACCGGTTGAGTGCAATGGAAGTTCAGAAAGTGCCTGGTCTGGACTTTGGTGATCTAGGTCTATCATCTGGGGTGGTGATTCCCCACAAATTCAAGGCACCAACCTTTGCTAAGTATGACAGAGTTTCTTGTCCGAAGCTGCACCTCCGGTCATATGTGAGGAAGATTCAGCCGTACACCGCTGATAAGAACCTATGGATCCACTTCTTTCAGGACAGTCTCTCAGGGACTCAGCTTGAATGGTTCTATCAATTGGACGGAGCCAGCATCCGCAGTTGGGAAGATCTGGCTACTGCTTTCTATAGGCAGTATCAGTATAATTTTGACCTCGCTCCTACGCATACCCAACTCCAGGGTATGTCAATGGGAACGGGCGAAGGATTCAAAGATTATGCTCAGAAGTGGAGGGACCTCGCCGGAAGAGTGCAACCACCCTTGGCTGATCGGGAGCTTGTGGATATGTTTCTGGGGACCTTGTCAGGTCCATTTTTCAACCATCTGATCGGAAGTTCTTCGTCTGGGTTTACAGAGCTGATAATGATCGATGAAAGGATTGAGGCTGGTATTAAGGCCGGTAAGATACAAAAGGGTGCCTCATCGAGCACCGGGAAAAAGCCTTTTAAGAAAGAGTCAAGTGCTGTCTACAGTTCGAAAAGACAGAATAGACCTGAACACCACCAAGCTGTTAATGCGGTTGTTATTTCAAGACCTGCTGGTGCTCCTCAGCACAATAATCAACAAAAGGACGAGAAACCTCGAAGGCAATTCACCCGTCTCAGCATGACTTTGTCTCAGATTCTGCCACAGTTGTTAAAGACCAATCTAGTGATTCCAAGGGAGGCCCCGAAGAATCCCAACACTACATCACCAAAGTACAACCCTAATACCCGTTATGCTTTTCACTCTGATAGCCCGGGGCATCATACAGATGATTGTTGGGTCTTGAAGAACAAGGTACGGGACTTGATTGATGCCAAGGAGATCGAGTTTGGAGCACCAGAAAATCCTAAACAAGATTCAGGGGTGAATGCTATCAGGGATGACGATGATGAAGAGTTTGACGTTGACGGCTGGATCTACCCAACCGCCGATGGAGGATTAAACAACCGGAAAGCGAAGGATTCTATGCCCGTTTCTGTTATCACCCAGTAATGAACTTTTTGTTTTGGATTTGTAATAGACAATGTTTTAGACTTTATGGCTCGGTGTCTTACCCGGGGCACCGTGGCTTCATTTGGGAGGGCTTTATGTGTGTCATTTTCATATATCATTAATAAAAGCATTGGACGTTCTTGCATTTCAAATCTTGCGCTCCTTGTTTTTCTTTTATTATATATTAAAAAACAGCTATTTTACACACACTCACATATACAGGTCTACATCCACTCTAGATCCTACTGGTAACGACTCTGCTACTGCCGGTTATGACTTCGAAAATCTGATCAACTTAGTCGAAGACGAAGGTGAAGATGATTGTGAAGTTCCTGGTGAACTTACGAGACTGCTACTCCAAGAAGAGAGGGCTATACAGCCACATGAAGAGCCGGTGGAATCAGTGAATCTGGGTACAGAAGAGGACAAGAAGGAAGTTAAGATCGGTGCAAATCTGGAGCTTAGTGTGAAGCAACGGTTGATTCAGATGCTGCATGACTATGTTGAGATCTTTGCCTGGTCTTATGAAGATATGCCTGGGTTGGATACCGATATTATGGTTCATCGCCTGCCTACCAAGGAAGACTGTCCTCCAGTGAAACAGAAGGTCCGCCGAATGCGCCCAGAGATGTCTGAGAAAATCAAGGCTGAAGTTATGAAACAGTTTGACGCCGGTTTTCTAACAGTTACTTCTTACCCATAGTGGGTGGCCAATGTGGTTCTTGTGCCGAAGAAGGATGGTAAGGTTCGAATGTGTGTTGACTACAGGGATCTGAACAGGGTGAGCCCCAAGGATAACTTCCCTCTACCTCATATCGACGTTCTGGTTGACAACACCGCTCAGCACAAAGTCTTCTCCTTTATGGATGGCTTCTCCGGTTATAATCAGATTAAAATGGCTCCCGAAGACATGGAGAAGACGACCTTTGTTACTCAGTGGGGTACCTTTTGCTACAAGGTCATGCCTTTTGGACTGAAGAATGTTGGGGCAACGTATCAGCGTGCCATGGTTGCTTTGTTTCATGACATGATCCATCATGAGATTGAGGTATACGTCGACGACATGATTGCAAGGTCCCAAACTGAGGAGGAACACCTTGACCACCTTCAGAAGCTGTTTGACAGGTTGAAGTTGTACAAACTGAGGTTAAACCCGAACAAGTGCACCTTCGGGGTGAGATTTGGTAAGCTGCTGGGTGAAATCCATACAGGAGATTCCAGCTCCCAGAACCGAGAAAGAAGTCAGAGGCTTCCTGGGACGACTGAATTACATTGCCCGATTCATCTCGCACCTGACTGCTACTTGTGAGCCAATCTTCAAGCTGCTGAAGAAAGATCAAGTAGTACGTTGGAACGATGAATTCCAGGCCACTTTTGAAAGGATCAAAGAGTATCTCCAAGAGCCACCTATTCTGATGCCTCCAGTTGAAGGGAAACCTTTGATCTTATACTTAACATTACTCAATAACTCAATGGGGTGTGTGCTGGAGCAGCATGACGAGTCTGGCCGAAAAGAGCATGCTATTTATTACCTTAGCAAAAAGTTTACCGACTGTGATACCCGATACTCACTGCTCGATAAAACTTGCTGCACTTTGGCATGGGATGCTCGCCGGCTGAGACAGTATATGTTGACTCACACTACTCTGTTGATATCAAAAATGGATCCCATCAAGTATATCTTCGAAAAGCCTGTCTTGTCCGGAAGAATAGCAAGATGGAAGATGATCTTGAGTGAGTATGACATCCAGTACACGACCCAAAAGGCAATCAAAGGAAGTGTGTTGGCAGACCATTTGGCACATCAGGCAGTGGATGATTACCAGTCTATGAACTTTGAATTCCTGGACGAGAATATCATGTTGGTAATTGATTGTGAGACACCTGGACTGGAGGAAGGACCTGAGGAAGGATCCCGATGGTCTATGTACTTTGATGGAGCTTCAAACGCTTTGGGTAATTGCATTGGCGTCGTGATCATATCTCCTAAAGGCTCTCATACTCCGTTCACCGCCCGACTATGTTTCAACTGCACCAATAACATGGCGGAGTGTGAAGCATGCATCATGGGTCTTCGAGCAGCAATTGACCTAAGGATTAAGTTTCTGAGTGTCTTCGGAGATTCCGCTCTCGTGATCAGGCAGATCAAAGGCGAGTGGGATACGAAACACCCAAATCTTATTCCTTACAAGGAGTATGTGTTGACATTGCTTCCCCATTTCGAGGAGATAACCTTTGAACACTTCCCTAGGGGGGAGAATCAGTTGGCGGACGCGCTAGCTACGATGTCTTCTATGTTCAAAGTTAATTGGGACAACGAAGCTCCCCGGATCATCATTGAAAGACTGGACGAACATGCACATTGATGTGATATTGAGACTGGAGAGGTAACAGAAAAGCCATGGTTTTATGAGGTGAAGAGATACCTTAAGGCTCATGAGTACCCCGAGGGTGCATCTGTTAATGACAAGAAGTTTCTGAGAAGGTTCGCGGCAAAGTTCTTCATCAGCAATGGCATTCTTTACATGCGTAACCATGATTCGACCTTACTGCGTTGTGTGGATAAGAATGAAGCATAAAGGATCATGGCGGAGTTACATGAAGGTACTTTCGGAACTCATTCCAGTGGACATACCATGGCAAAGAAAATCCTTTGGGCAGGATATTATTGGTCCAAAATGGAAGCCGACTGCTATCAGCATTCTCGGACATGTCACAAGTGCCAAGTCTATGCTGATAAGGTGCATATACCTCCATTCCCTCTAAACGTCTTGACGGCACCTTGGCATTTTACAATGTGGGGCATTGATATGATCGGCGAGATCAGACCTACAGCGTCCAACGGGCATCGTTTCATTCTGGTAGCTATTGATTACTTTACAAAATGGGTTGAAGCAGCTTCCATTGCTACTGTAACCAAGAACATCGTGGCACGGTTCATTCGGCATAATCTGATCTATCGATATGGTGTACCAGAGAGGATCTCTACGGACAATGGTACCAATCTCAACAACAAGATGATCACTAAGCTCTGCGAGAAATTCAAGATATAGCATCATAAATCTTCTCCCTACCAGCCGAAGATGAACGGGGCTGTAGAAGCAGCTAATAAGAACATTAAGAAGATTGTGCAGAAGATGACAGTGACATATAAAGACTGGCACGAGATGTTACCATTTTCTCTTCACGGGTACCGTACCTCAACGCGGACGTCAACAGGGGCAACACCCTACTCCTTGGTATATGGCATGGAGGCAGTCCTGCCCATTGAAGTTTAGATACCCTCTCTCCGAATCATAAAGGATGCAGGTTTGAGTGAAGATGACTGGATTCAGACTCGGCTTGATCAGCTGAACATAATCGACAAAAAGAGACTTACTGCTATTTGTCATGGTCAGTGTGATCGGTGGAAATAAGAATTGACTATTTAAAGCTGGTTTCGCGAAATGTCGCGGAAGCAAGAGTCGCCATCGTCTTTTATGTTCTCCAACATGGAAAGGACAAAAGCACAGCAAAATTCCTTATGAGAATGTTTCTCGGTTCGGGAGGTAGATTTATAGAAAGGGAAGGTGTTAGCACCCTTTCTATCCGTGGTTATCCACGGGCTCTTAGGTACTTGCTCTTATGTTTTCAAAATTGTTTGCTTTTCAAGTGTGTGTGGGTTTTGAAAAAAAGTTCATTTGAAAACTTCTAGGTAACTCTTGTATCAGTCCTCAAGAGTGTATGAAGTATTGTTTGAAAACTTTTTGAAAGTGTAATGTGTGAAAAGTATTTTGTTTGTTTTTTTGAAAAGAGCAAGTACCCATGAGTCATCTACCTACCCTAAGGAATTAAGCTGTGTAAGAGTCCTTTAGATAGTGTTATCCCACCATTGAGAGGTAGGCAGCACCATCGTTGGAGGTGTTCGGGTCAATTCGATTATCGGGACAGTGTGGTCACCGAAGAAACGGTAGGACACCTTAGAAGTAACCCTAATGTCCTAGATCCTTTTATCCGAGGCAACCGTTTCGAGGAAACTGGATCTTGAGACAAAGGGTGACCTCTAAGACGTCCTATACTTGATGACCACGTTTCGAGGCAACGAGTGAAGCGTACCCTAGGAGTGGCATGTGCTTTGTGTGTTGTTTTTTCAGTTAATGTTTTTGTACATGTTATTTGTGAGCTACGAGTTGGTTTTATTTACATACATTCTTTCATGCATTTAACAGTTAGGGGGTGCGGAAAGTAAATTGCGGAAATATAAATTCTACGCTATTACAAGGCGCGGGTCTATACATCGCCAAAAATACAAAGACCCGTTTTGGTAAATAAGTACGAGAAATTAAATAAAGCGATAAACCTAATTACTATTACATTCTTAGAAGCAATTACATAATAATCAAAATAAACTGCGTGCGAATAAAAGTTAATCGGGAACGTCTCAAGGGTTTTGACCCTTTTAAGAAAAGAAATTGAATTTTTTGTCCTTTTTGAATTAAACGCAATTAATTAAATAAAGCCTAATCTATTTAATTAATTAAAAGAGAAAAAAAATGTTTTTGTATTTTTATATTTTTAATGAAATAAAATAAAAGAATTAAAATTCTAAGTTAACCTAATTCTAAATTATTTTTATTGATTGTAAAGAAAAAGAAATTAAAGTTGACCTAATTAAACTATTTTAGTTGTTAATATTTTATTTACAAAAGTAATATGAAAATAATAATAATAATAATAATGTTAATTCTATTTTTTTTTATTTTTTTTATAAAAAAAGTTAATTATGTTAATTGTTAGTAAGAAATAAAGCAAATAAGAAAATAAAATTGACAAAATAATAAAAAGGAAGAGTAAACCCAAGGGGGGTTTGGGCCAGGAATGAGGGTGTGATTGGAATTTGAGGCCCATTTGAATCTTCAGCCACGTTGACTCTTTCTGGTTGCCTAGGCCCATGTTGACTCCAGAGCACCATGGTCCTCATGCTTGGCCCTTGGATTTGCACTGATGGACATTTGGCAGGCTGAGATGTGAGGCTTATGGTGCTCATCATTTGGGAATCTGCACATGAATGCATTTGAAAAAATAATATTGGAATTATAGGGGGACCTGGGAATCGAACCCAGGTCCCAAGGGTCTATACACGTCCATCCAAACCACTGAGCCAAGCGCGTTTGTTTGTAAACATAATAAGAAAAAAGGAATATATGAAATAAGCGCACTATATGCTGAATCAAGTGGAAACGCGCGCGCCAATTTGAACCTGCCAATCATGTATTGCCACGCCCTTCGTCTTCAACCTTTCCTGTAAAATATAAAAACACATAGCGGGGGTTTTAAACCCCCACAAAATGCAAGCATTTAAAAAATAGCGATTAGGCGCTCATGCAATATAAATTGGGCGCGAGGTATGTTTCATGTTCGTCTCATCATGCTGAGTTTGACCATGTATGTCTTGAGGCTTAATTTTGCAGTATAAGAAAAACCCCAATTCCAAAGCTTCGAAAACCTAGAACTTAACAATGGCAACTTTCATGTTAGAGCATCATAATCAAATTAAGTTATATAGAAAGCTTCGTATGAATGTCAGCAATGCAAAACAATGGTCAAAATGTATTAATGATGTGTAAAAATGGAGTTTCGATTATGGAAGAGTTTGCTCAAACCGTGGCTCTGTTTGGCTGTTTCCTTGAGTGTTGGGATTGGTTTATGAATGCAAATCGTTCCTGGGAGGGTTGGGAGTGTGTTTGGATCAAAGAAAATGCCTGAATTGCACTGTAAGTTTGATTTCAGATTGTGACTTTTCTTTGGAATTTTGGAAATTGCTTTGGCCGTTTGAGACAGTTCTAGGTCGTGTGTACTGTATGGGAGGCTTGCATATATGTCTAGCAATGAGAATCAATCAATATAATGGACCTTTAAGCCTTGCAATGAAGTTTGAGATTCTGCCATGACCACCATTAAACAACTTGCCATTTTTGCTCCAAATTTGAATTTTTATACTTGAAATAGGATGTACACGAAATTGGTATGTTTTTCATGATGCATCAAGGCTATTCAAACCAAAAGATATCCCTTAATTAATTTTCTTGATTTTTATTTGAATTTTAAAGATTTAAAATGAATTAAATCAAATAAAATTAAATAAAAATAGAAAAATTAATTTTTAATCTTGAAATAAATCATGGGACACGTGGGAGGCATGGAAAAGCTGAACCAAATGGAAAAAGTGGGCCCTTTTTGTCAAAAATGAAGTTTCAAGGATAGTTGACTTTGGCCATTTCACAAAAATTTCCCAATTTCTCCAATGCATATCTTGCTCAATTTTGATCATATGAACATGTTCTTGGACATTTTGGAAAGGTCTTGAAGTCCTCTAACCAATTCCTTTGGTCCCATGTCATTTTGATTTACCAATCTCAAGTTATGGTCTTTGACTTAAAGTACCTTTTTGTTGACTTTTGAAAATGACCTATAATGTTGAAATTGATAGCTTTTTGTGAGAGCTTTTCTTGGACTTGGAATGTGAAGATGAGTTGTAGGAAATGTCTTCCCCTTCAAGATGAGCATTGGATGGGATTTTTCTGATGAACCATGAAAAAGTTATGCCTTGGTCAAGTTACAGTTGACTTTTCAGCTCTCCAAAAATAAAAACTTTTGACACCTTGATGATTTTTGAGCCATTCTTATGAAATCATGATCAAGACTTGATCAAATGATGATTGTGGCTTCAAAATAAGATGTTGACCAAAAATTTTGACTTTTGACTGCCAAATGACCATTTTGCCCCTACAGTTGATTGTGAGGCAATTAGGGTTTTTGACTGTGCAACTTGACCTTGTGAGCCTTGAAACTTGACATGTAGATGCTTGACAATGTGTATAGGAATGTGGGACTTGATTGAGCCCTTGAAAACCTCAACTTCCTTGCAAGAACCAAAACCCTAATTTGACTGGCTTAGGAGGGTGCTTGGCTGTGTAGCCCTTGAGTAAACATTGAACCATTTGAGGTGATGCTTGGAAAAACTTTGAAGATTATGGGAGGGCAAATTTTAGGGTACAACAGTTTCCCCTGTTCAATCTTCTTAGACCTGAGGATGTAGATTGGCTTGTGTGCCTTTCGTGATCCGAGGGTGGAAGATGATTGAACACTAGAGTGCCCAGAAATTTGCACTCACATAGTAGAGTATCAGTAGTGTGATGCCAGGAATGGGCTTACATATGCCATTTGGAGAGATGGTGGATAGGAGAATGGGCTTATAGATGCCATTTGGAAGTGTGACAGAACCTTGTCGGGAATGGGCTTATAGATGCCATTTGGAACTGTAATGGGAGGATGGGCTTATAGATGCCATCTAGGTGTTGATCGCGTAAGAAATTCCTTAGCGAGAACTTGCGTACCTGAGAAAGAAAGATAATTACCTGGCCTGTTATAGGGGTTGACCTTCAAACTCTTCATGCAGACATGCCCTGGCTGGATACAGGTATCGAATCTACAAACTCTTCAGACGTGCCCTGGCTGGATACAGGAATCGAATCTGGAATTAGTCGTCAACAGATATGCCCTGGATGGATATAGGAATCGAATCTTCAAACTCTTCAGACGTGCCCTGGATGGATACAGGAATCGAATCTGGAATTGGTCGTCCACAGATATGCCCTGGCTGGATACAGGAATCGAATCTTCAAACTCTTCAGACGTGCCCTAGCTGGATACAGGAATCGAATCTGGAAATAGTCGTCAACAGATATGCCCTGGCTGGATACAGGAATCGAATCTTCAAACTCTTCAGACGTTCCCTGGCTGGATACAAGAATCGAATCTGGAATTAGTCGTCAACAGATATGCCCTGACTGGATACAGGAATCGAATCTTCAAACTCTTCAGACATGCCCTGGCTAGATACAGGAATCGAATCTGGAATTAGTTGTCAACAGATATGCCCTGGCTGGATACAGGAATCGAATCTTCAAACTCTTCAGACGTGCCCTGGCTGGATACAGGAATCGAATCTGGAAATAGTCGTCAGCAGATATGCCCTGGACGGATACAGGAATCGAATCTTCAAACTCTTCAAATGTGCCCTGGCTAGATACAGGAATCGAATATGGAATTAGTTGTCAACAGATATGCCCTGGCTGGATACAGGAATCGAATCTTCAAACTCTTCAGACGTGCCCTGGCTGGATACAAGAATCGAATCTGGAAATAGTCGTCAGCAGATATGCCCTGGCCAGATACAGGAATCGAATCTTCAAACTCTTCAGACGTGCCCTGGCTGGATACAGGAATCGAATCTGGAATTAGTCGTCAACAGATATGCCCTGGCTGGATACAGGAATCGAATCTTCAAACTCTTCAGACATGCCCTGGCTAGATACAGGAATCGAATCTGGAATTAGTTGTTAGCAGATATGCCCTGGCTGGATACAGGAATCGAATCTTCAAACTCTTCAGACGTGGCCTGGCTGGATACAGGAATCGAATCTGGAATTAGTTGTCAACAGATATGCCCTGGCTGGATACAGGAATCGAATCTTCAAACTCTTCAGACGTGCCCTGGCTGGATACAGGAACCGAATCTGGAATTAGTCGCTCACAGATATGCCCTGGCTGGATACAGGAATCAAATCTTCGAACTCTTCAGACGCGCCCTGGCTGGATATAGGAATCGAATCTGGAATTAGTCGTCAACAGATATGCCCTGGCTGGATACAGGAATCGAATCTTCAAACTCTTCAGACGTGCCCTGGCTGGATACAGGAATCGAATCTGGAATTAGTCGTCAACAGATATGCCCTGGCTGGATACAGGAATCGAATCTTCAAACTCTTCAGACGTGCCCTGGCTGGATACAGGAATCGAATCTAGAATTAGTCGTCAACAGATATGCCCTGGCTGGATGCAGGAATCGAATCTTCAAACTCTTCAGACGTGCCCTGGCTGGATACAGGAATTGAATCTGGAATTAATCGTTCACAGATATGCCCTGGCTAGATACAGGAATCGAATCTGGAATTGCGACAGTTGATAGTAATTATCTTTGGGTTGACCTTTTTCCTGAAAAGGCAAAACATCAGTTATATGCAATGTCATGATGTATGAAATGCATGATGTCATGATATTCTCAAAAATAGACGAGGTTGTGGGATATGATGCGTATGTGCATGCATTGTGGTGTATGATAATGTAATGTTTATGAATGTATTTTCGTCTAGGAAAATAAATCCTTGACGAATGCCGGGAAGCTGAATCCTGGGCTGATATTGAAGAGTGAAGTTCTTCATTTCCGCTGGGGATGATGGTTGCAAGAACAAACTGGTAGGAGAAGATGACTCCGTTGGGGAATGAACTTGTTGAGGAGATTACTCTGCAGGGAATTACTCTGTGGGGAGAGATACTTCGCTGAGGTTTTAATGATAACTCCGCTGGGGATTCCAGTTGATCTGTTATGCTGGGGAATTGATGAACTCCGCTGGGGGATATGAAGAACCTCGCCGAGGACGATCTTTCCGTGGTAATTGGCTGAGGATAACCCAGTTATACCCTGGTGGGGAATAACCTTTAAATAAAGTCTGGGAGACGTGTTCGTGCTCTGCAGGGGTAAGCTTCCAGAATCTACTGGGGATAAGCTTCCTACTGGGGAGATGGTTCAACTCTCCTGGGGAGACCTTGGACTGCACTGGGGAATGGCTCCACTGGATGTCCGGTATTCCGCCGGGAAACAATCTTAGATCAAGATTGTCGGGGATGCTTGCTTAGGAACATCCGCATACTCCGCTGGGGAATATTGAGATTCTCTGGAGATATCTAACTTCCTTAAGGCTGACAGTAGGCTAACTCTGCTTGGGGAGAGTGTTGTTGGCTTGCTGGAGCTATTGTGCCTTTTTAGGGCTTATGGGAGACCAACTCTGCTCGGAGGAGAGTACTGTTGAATCATTTCTTACTCTGCGGGGAGTGAAGGTATCCTGGTTACATTCTTCGGCCGAACCCACCTTGGTACCTTGGTGGACAAAGCAACTAGATCGTTTAGACAACTCATTATTGCCCCTGTTTCTAATGTCACCTATAATTAATCCTTTGTTTCGCACGCAAGTATTTACGAGTTAGCAATTAGTGTCAAATGCATATATCAAAAATTGAACATTGGACTGTCTTCGCAAGACAAAACAGAAAAAGGAAAAAACAATTGGCAACTTGTATGGAAAAGTGGATTTGTATTGATTTTTGAATTTGCCTGTAAATAGGCGTTTATGTACAAGAGGCTGACGTCCTAGTAAGAGAACACCGCCGAAAAACATAGTTTATACATTTTTTGTGAAAAGGAAAACAAAACAGTTGTGTGAAAAAGTCCCACTGGGTTTCAACTCTGCTATCGCCTTTATGTCTTCAAGCGTCTCATCACTTTGCTGCTCAGTTGAAGATGAAGCTGATCGATTGATGCCGTTTGAACTTGATAGTTGATACCGGATTCTTGATGCAACGTGATCCAATGAGACATAGTATTACGCTTATCCCTAACTTTTTCCTGGACCGCCCTTTCGGGTTTTCAGTCCACCGGGATACCCATTTTTGCCCAAGCCGCCTTTTCAGGTTTTCGACTTGCCGGGTGTACAGGTTTTTTTTATTTCATCCCTTATTTTTGCCCGAACCCTTTTGGTTCGCCGGGAAGCCCTTATTTTTGCCTAGGTGTGTCAACCTAGCGGGTCTTTTGTTCATGCGTAGTATCTTTTTACTATGTCTGCATTGGCGGGGTGAGGAAGGTCGTCACCATCCATGGTGGTTAGAATCATGGCTCCTCCTGAGAAGACATGTTTAACCACAAATGGCCCTTCATACGTAGGCGTCCATTTGCCCCTGGGATCACTTTGAGGAAGAATGATGCGCTTGATTACCAGGTCTCCAACTTGATATTCTTGTCGCCTGACTTTCTTGTTAAATGCCCTGATCATCCGTTTTTGATACGTTTGACCATGACAAATAGCAGTGAGTCTTTTTTCGTCAATTAGGTTTAACTAGTCAAGTCGAGTCTGGATCCAGTCATCTTCGCTCAAACCTGCATCCTTCATTATCCGGAGAGAGGGTATCTGGACTTCAATAGGCAAGACTGCCTCCATGCCATAGACCAAGGAAAAGGGTGTTGCCCCGGTTGACGTCCTTGCTGAGGTACGGTACCCATGAAGAGCAAATGGTAACATCTCGTGCCAATCTTTATAGGTCACTGTCATCTTCTGCACAATCTTCTTGATATTTTTATTTACCGCTTCGACAGCCCCATTCATCTTCGTCCGGTAAGGAGAAGAGTTGTGGTGCTGTATCTTGAATTGCTCGCAGAGCTCAGTGATCATCTTGTTATTAAGATTGGTACCATTGTCCGTAATGATCCTTTACGGGACGCCGTATCGACAGATCAGGTTATGCCGAATGAACCGTGCCACGACGTTCTTGGTTACCGTAGCGTAGGAAGCTGCCTCAACCCACTTTGTGAAGTAATCAATCGCTATAAGGATGAAGCGATGTCCGTTGGATGCCGTAGGTCTGATCTCGCCAATCATATCAATGCCCCACATTGCAAAAGGCCAAGGTGCTGTCAAGACATTCAGGGGTACTGGAGGAACGTGCACCTTATCAGCATAGATTTGACATTTGTGACACGTCCGAGAATGTTGGTAACAGTCAGCTTCCATTGTGGACCAGAAATATCCTGCCCGGAGGATTTTCTTTGCCATGGTATGTCCATTGGAATGTGTTGAAGGTACCTTCATGCAGCTCTGCCATGATCTTTTCTACTTCAGTCTTATCCACACAACGCAGTAAAGTCGAATCATGGTTTCGCTTGTACATAATGTCGTTGCTGAGGAAGAACTTTGCTGCGATCCTTCTCATGAATTTCTTGTCATTAACAGATGCACCCTCGGGGTATTCTTGAGCTTCCAAGTACCTCTTCACTTCATGATACCAAGGTTTTTCTGTTACCTCTTCAGCCTTTAGATCACAGCAATGTGCAGGTTCGTCCAATTTCCAGATAATGATCCGGGGAGCCTCGTTATCCCATTTGACTTTGAACATAGAAGACATTGTAGCCAACGCGTCCGCCAACTGATTCTCCTCTCTTGGGAAGTGTTCAAAAGTTATCTCCTTGAAATGGGGGATCAATGTCAACATATACTCTTTGTAAGGAATAAGATTTGGGTGTTTCGTATCCCACTCGCCTTTGATCTGATTGATCACGAGAGCGGAATCTCCGAAGACACTCAGAAACTTGATCCTTAAGTCCATTGCAGCTTGAAGACCCATAATGCATGCCTCATACTCTGCCATGTTGTTCGTGCAGTTGAAACATAGTCGGGCAGTGAGTGGAGTATGAGTGCCTTTTGGGGATATGATCACAGCGCCGACACCGTTACCCAAAGCGTTTGAGGCTCCGTCAAAGTGCATAGACCATCGGGATCCTTCCTCAGGTCCTTCATCCGGTCCAGGTACTTCACAATCAGTCACTACCATGATATTCTCGTCCGGAAACTCAAAGTTCATAGATTGGTAGTCATCCACTGCCTGGTGTGCCAAATGGTCTGCCAATACACTTCCCTTGATTGCTTTCTGAGTCGTGTACTGGATGTCGTATTCTGTCAAGATCATCTGCCATCTCGCTATTCTTCCAGACAAAGTAGGCTTTTCGAATATGTACTTTATTGGATCCATTTTTGAAATCAACAGAGTGGTGTGAGTCAACATATACTGTCTCAGCCGGCGAGCAGCCCATACCAAAGCGCAGCAAGTTTTCTCGAGCAGTGAGTATCGGGTCTCACAGTCGGTAAAATTTTTGCTAAGGTAATAAATAGCGTGCTCTTTTCGTCCAAACTCGTCATGCTGCCCCAACACACACCCCATTGAGTTGTCAAGTACTGTCAAGTATAGTATCAGAGGTCTCCCTTCAACCGGTGGCATAAGAAGGGGTGGTTCTTGGAGATACTCTTTGATTCTGTCGAAAGCGGCCTGACATTCATCGTTCCAACGTACTACTTGATCTTTCTTTAGTAGCTTGAAGATTGGTTCACAGGTAGCAGTTAAATGTGAGATGAATCGGGAAATGTAATTCAGACGTCTTAGAAAGCCTCTGACTTCTTTCTCTGTCTTGGGAGCTGGCATCTCTTGTATGGCTTTCACCTTGGCAGGGTCCACTTGAATACCTTTGTCGCTTACGATGAAGCCTAGCAGTTTTCCAGATCTTACCCCGAAGGTGCACTTGTTCGGGTTCAACCTCAGCTTGTACAACTTCAGACGGTCAAATAGCTTCTGTAGATGGTCAAGGTGTTCCTCCTCAATTTGAGACCTTGCAATCATATCATCGACGTATACTTCAATCTCATGATGGATCATGTCATGAAATAAAGCAACCATGGCACGTTGGTAGGTTGCCCCAAAATTTTTCAACCCAAAAGGCATGACCTTGTAGCAAAAGGTGCCCCACTGAGTAACAAAAGTGGTCTTCTCCATGTCTTCAGGAGCCATCTTGATTTGATTATATCCGGAGAAACCGTCCATGAAGGAGAACACTTTATGCTGAGCGGTATTGTCAACCAGAACGTCGATATGAGGCAGAGGGAAATCATCCTTAGGGCTGGCCCTGTTCAAATCCCTGTAGTCAACACACATTCTGACCTTACCATCTTTATTTGGCACCGGGACCACGTTGGCAACCCACTGAGGGTAAGAAGTTACTGCAAGAAAACCAGCATCAAATTGCTTTATAACCTCAGCTTTGATTTTCTCGGACATCTCTGGACGCATACGACGAACCTTTTGTTTTACCGGAGGACATTCTTTCTTGGTAGGCATGTGATGAACCACAATGTCGGTGTCCAACCCAGGCATGTCTTCGTAGGACCAGGCAAAGATTTCCACATAGTCATGCAGCATCTGAATCAATCGTTGTTTCACACTGAGCTCCAGATTGGCACCAATATTGACCTCCTTTCTGTCTGTCTCAGTACCCAGATTTACCGTTTCCGCCGGCTCTTCATGCGGATGAATGGCCCTCTCTTCCTGGAGTAACAGTCTTGCAAGCTCACCAGGCACTTCGCAATCATCTTCACCTCCGTCTTCGGCTAAGTTGATCGGATTTTCAAAGTCATAACTGGCAGTAGCAGAGTCGTTACCAGCGAGATCCAGAGTGGATTGGAACCTGTGTAAGTGAGTGTGTGTAAATATAGCTGTTTTGCAATATATAAAGAAAGAAAAGGGAGCGCAAGATTTGAAATGTGAAAAACCTCCAATGCTTTTATTCATGATATATGGAAGTGACAAACAAAGCCCTCACAAATAAAACCACGGTGCCCTGGGTAAGACACCGAGCCATAAAGTTTAGTAATATTGTTTGTTACAACTTTAAAACAAAAGAGTTCATTACTGGGTGACAAAAGTAATAGGGGTAAAGTCTTTTGCAGTCCAGTTGCTCGGTCCACTGTTGGTCGTTGGGTAGATCCAGCTGTCAAATTCGGATTCCTCCACGTCGTCCTCAATAGCATTCACTCCCGGGTTGGTGATGAATACGGGAGGTCTTCGGATCCTTGCCTTGCGCACAGCCTTCTGAGCTTCTGCAGTGAAACCCAAGCCAAATTTGTCAGTCTTTGGAGTGAAATCAGGAAGTCTGCCCCAGTTTGCACACTCACCCTTCTCAATCACAGCCCGGGCATCCTTCAAGGAAGCCATCTTCAAAGGAGAGTCTTCTGTAGTCACTGTCTCCGCTGCTGCCAATGTTTGATGCACCTCTTTAAAGTGTTGAAAGGGGGTCTCAATGAACTCCCCATCCATTTCCACGTATCGGAACGAGTTGAGGTGGCTGACCATGTATTCCTCTTCCCCTTGCACTGTTACGATCTTCCCCCTGACCGGGTACTTAAGCTTCTGATGTAAAGTTGAAGTCACAGCTCCAGCCTTGTGGATCCATGGGCGACCCAGCAAACAAGAATAGGATGGACGAATGTCCATCACATAGAATTTTGAATCAAAGACTTGTGAACCAACCCTGATTGGGATGTCAACCTCACCATGTACCATCCTTTTGGATACGTCAAAGGCCCGGACAACAATGTTACTTGGCTTGAGCTCTAAACCCTCACAGTCCAGCCTGTCTAGAGCTTTCTTGGGTAGTACGTTTCATGAAGAACCAATGTCAACCAGCACATGGGCAAGAGTAGTGCCCCTGCATTCAATGGAGACATGCAGGGCATCATTATGGTTCTTCCCCTTGGCCGTCAGATCAACGTCAGAGAAACCCAGACCATTATCAGCAGTTAAGTTGGCCACACAGTCGGTGAATTGGTCAGCAGACGTTTCTTGTGGCACGTGAGCCGTCTTCAGGAAAGCAATCAGGGCCTTGGCATGGGCCTCTGAACACAGCAACAGTGATAGCATGGAGATTTTGGAGGGGGTGTGCCCCAGCTGTTCAACGACGTTGAAATCACTTTTTTTATAATTTTGAGGATCTCTTCCATCTCTTTCTTGGAAGCCTCAACAGTGGTCTTCGGTGCCTCCGTCCGGGCAGGCACATCAGTAGCAATCCCCTTGCCCCGAGCGTCAGATGACTCGGCGGCAGGGGTAGAAACTTGATCAGGGGGAAAACAGGCACACTGGCAGGTGTGATGACAAGAGGCCTCTGAATTGCTGGAGGTGCAATGTCTGGTGAGAACAGTCTTCCACTACGAGTGACCTTAGTAGGCCCGGTGATGTTGGTGACACCGGTACCAGTATTGAACTCTTGTTTCACTCCCAGAACATAAACATCTGCCCCATAGTGCCATGGGATAGCTTTATCAGACTTGTAGGGGATGGGCCCCGGAACAGTAATGGTTATAGGAGCAATCTTGTGAACAGGCATAATTTTGATAGGCTTCTTTGAAGGAGCCTTGGAAGGGTTGTTGAAAATGGTGACAATTGAAACTTCTTCAACAGGGGAAGCAGGAACGACAATCTTCTTGAATAAGATCTCTTTACTATCCATCAGGTTTTGGATGCCTGATTTCAGCAAAGGACAACCAGCAGGTGAATCAGCACACAGATGGCAACCTTTACTACATCCCGGAAATAAACCGGCTAGCAACAGGTTCCTCTTGACGGTCAGCAGCGGAGTAGCAACATCATCCACAGAAGCTACATACAGATCCTCCTCAACAGCGTTCACTCCATGCTGGGGCATGGGAGCGGTCACAACATTTGGCCTTTCGGGCGCCTCGAACTGTATTTCCTTGGCATCAATAAGGTCCTGAACCTTATTCCTTAGGGCCCAACAATCATCAGTAGAATGTCCCGGGCTATCAGAGTGATAAGCGTAACGGGTGTTGGGGTTGTACTTCGGAGATGCTGTGTTCACCACCTTCGGAGCTTCCTTGACAGTTACCAGGCTGGTTGACAGCAGTTGCGGCAAGATCTGAGAGAGGGTCATGCTGAGCCGAGTATACTGCCTTTTGAGCCTCTCAGCTCTTGGTTGGTTGTACTACTGAGGAGCAGCAGTAGGCTTAGAAATAACTACCGCGTTGACAGCTTGGCGGCGTTCTGGTTTGTTTTGCCTTCTGGGACCGTACACAGCACTGGCTTCTTTCTTGAAGGGCTTCTTTTCAGTATTTGAGGATGCACCCTTCTGTATCTTCCCTGATTTTATACCAGCTTCGATCCTCTCACCAGTCAGGATCAGGTCTGTAAACCCAGCTGAGGAATTACCAATGAGATGGTTGAAGAATGGACCAAATAGGGTCCCTAAGAACATGTCCACTAGTTCACGATCTGTCAACGGTGGCTGCACCCTGCCAGCCAGGTCTCTCCATTTTTGTGCGTACTCCTTAAAACCTTCACCCGTTCCCAGTGACATACCCTGGAGTTGGGTACGCGTGGGAGCGAGGTCGGAATTATATTGATACTGCTTATAAAAAGCAGTAGCCAAATCCTCCCAGTTACGAATGTTGGTTCCATCCAGCTGATAGAACCATTCGAGATGAGTCCCTGAAAGACTCTCCTGGAAGAAATGGATCCATAAGTTTTTGTCTGCAGTGTAAGGCTGGATCTTCCTTACATAAGAGCGGAGGTGCATTTTAGGACAGGAAGCCCCGTCGTACTTCACAAAGGCAGACGCCTTGAACTTGTGTGGGATCACCACCCCAGAAGATAACCCCAAGTCTCCGAAATCCAACCCAGACACACGTTGAATCTCCATAGCATTTAACTTGTCCTCCAGTTGTTTGTACTGGTCCTCAGCAGGAGGGTACTGTTCGTCATTGAAGTCTGTCTTGGTTTCAGAGACCACAGGACTAGGGACCTCTCTACCTTGGTGACTGCCTTCCCCTACAGACGGAGTAGTCCTCTCAGCTTCATTCTGCAGTGTATTCCCGAGTCTGCGCCCAGTGTTGAACAGCACAATCCTCTTCTTCTTCTTCTTCAAGAGCAAGGCCTTCAGCTCTTGTTGTCCTTGAGCCAAGTTCATGACCATCTCTTGAAACTGAGCGTTCTGGGCCTGGAGGGCCTTGATAGCTTGCTCGGTAGTTGGTTCGGGATTCATGATGACTGAGTGCTGAAATAAACAGCGAAGAAGATTAAGCAACCTATAGAAAAAGGGTACCTGTTATGCACATGATGCATGATATGTTATTTATGCAATGCATTCAAGGGTTCGAAAATTCAAATTCGTTGTAGCCAAAAAGGAACACACTTTTTATTAGGAAATAATTTTTTCAGTACATCAGGGCCTCATGGGCAAAATGTTACAAAATAATTAATCCCAAAAGACACTGCACATCCTCTTTGGAGCAATGTAAGTGTTGAGAGTCTTTTCCTCGTGCAGTAGACGGGTGAGCTCCAAGACCTTCTTCTCACTGGCATGTAGACTGGATTCAAGAGAATTCCGTTCTTCCTTGAGTTGGATCCAGCTTTTCTTCATTTCTTCCCAGGATGTAGGCATGTCAGGATGTTGAATGGTGTAGGGCACCTCTCCTTCCAAAACTGGCTCTTTGATCACGGGGAGAACATGAGGATATGGCATCACCAGCTTCTGGGAGCGGGCTCGTACCCACTTGAGATAAGGCTCCAGGGGGATGGAGTTCTTGTGCCTCAGTGTCTTGCTATCTACCCTGTTGGGCATCCTCCAAGCTCTGATAAATCTCTGGCGAAGTCCTTGTGCATCGTTGTCGAAGTCAAAAACTATGTCAGGGATCAACATATCATGAGGGCCATCCCTCCGAGCATATCCAAACTGCCTCAAAGCCAGACAGGGGTTGTAAGTAATACCTCCTCTGATTCCAAGTAAAGGAACATTAGGAAACTCCCCGCAACGATCAATGATAGTGACATTCTCTCTGGACCGAGAACACCAATGTATATCAGCATGTGTAAGAGTCATCAATCGTTGTGATCATCTCAAACCCCGCTCGTTCTTCAAAACTGATTGTGGAAGGTGCGAAATAAACCACCTTCCCAGGAGAGGAGTGCAGCACATAAGAACACCTCTTTTTCTCATGGTTCGAGTGTAACATGAGTGAAGGATGTCCCCAAGCAACGTAGGTATAGGATTCCTGGACATGAAGATCTTGACAGTATTGATATCTATAAGCTTATCTGGATTCGGGAACAACACCAACCCATAGACAAGGAGTGCCACAACTTCTTCAAAAGCTTGTAGGTCAAGGGAGTTCCAACATTCTTGGGCTTTCTCAAACAGGAACCTGGCCAAGAATCCTTTGATACCACTTCTGGTTTCCCAATGTCCCTTGATGTCAGATGGTTGTAGGCATAATGCTTTAGCAACCTCTTCAAGTTTTGGCTCCTTTTCTGTACCGTTATAGGGTAGTTGACTAAGGATAGGAATCTTCAGTAGCTGAGAAAACTCTTCCAAAGTAGACACCAGTTGATAATCCGGGAAAGTAAAACAATGGTGCAGAGGGTCAAAGAACTGGAACAATACTTTCACCATATCCTCTTCAATGTTGGTATTGACCAAGCTGATGAGCCTACCATGCCTTTCACTAAATGAAGAGTTCTCGGGAATCCTGGATGTAAGTTCCTTAAGCTGAGGAGGGACCCTTACAAGGTTGACCTGAATTGTCTTTCTGCGGATAGTTTCCATGTCCTACAAAACAAGAACAAAGATGAAGATTCGAACCCTTGAAGTGGTTAGTAAATGCATATGATGTTGTATGATGTTATGATGCTATGATAAGAGCACACCACAAGTATTCACAAAAAGCAAACATGATAAGGCACACAAGTCACACCACAACCCTTAGAGTTTAGGCCAGCATGAAGTTTGGGGTACTACCCTCTTGAAGTTGGTGGGCTCAAAACCTGTCCTATCAAAAGTAACCGGGTTCTAAGGATCTCAATATCATTGGGTTATTTTCTATGTTCATTGTTTTGATTTAGCCACTGAACTGGCGATCAAAATATTCCAAGAAAACAACCCTCAATGAGTGTAGTATCGAGTATCAACCAACTTCGGACTGCACCAAAGTCAGTTATCTCACTACCCCTAAAGAGGCCAGGATGGTTCAATTAAGGTTCCTAAGGTCAGTTGATGCTTCACGACACCACGCGGCGGCCCCGTACTCTCCTTGACTTGACTCAAGGGTTACCGGTACTCACCAAAGTGCCACATCAACGTAGCAAACTGCTTCAACCGTGTCGGTATACCCCGCACAGTTACCTCACAGTTTGTTGCTACTTTCTAAGAAGGTATCCCCCAGATCCGGGTTAGGATCAATGAAACTCCCAAGACAGGCCCAACAATATTAAAGCAAACAAATCAGGCAATTGAAAACACAAGTGATCTTAGTTCTAAGGTACACCTCAATTTTAAGTATCCCCAGCAGAGTCGCCAGTTCTGTGGTCGGTGGAAATAAGAACTGACTGTTTAAAGCTGGTTTCGCGAAATGTCGCGGAAGCAAGAGTCGCCACCGTCTTTTATGTTCTCCAACATGGAAAGGACAAAAGCACAGCAAAATTCCTTATGAGAATGTTTCTCGGTTCGGGAGGTAGATTTATAGAAAGGGAAGGTGTTAGCAGCCTTTCTATCCGTGGTTATCCACGGGCTCTTAGGTACTTGCTCTTATGTTTTCAAAATTGTTTGCTTTTCAAGTGTGTGTGGGTTTTGAAAAAAAGTTCGTTTGAAAACTTCTAGGTAACTCTTGTATCAGTCCTCAAGAGTGTATGAAGTATTGTTTGAAAACTTTTTGAAAGTGTAATGTGTGAAAAGTATTTTGTTTGTTTTTTTGAAAAGAGCAAGTACCCATGAGTCATCTACCTACCCTAAGGAATTAAGCTGTGTAAGAGTCCTTTAGATAGTGCTATCCCACCATTGAGAGGTAGGCAGCACCATCGTTGGAGGTGTTCGGGTCAATTCGATTATCGGGACAGTGTGGTCACCGAAGCAACGGTAGGACACCTTAGAAGTAACCCTAATGTCCTAGATCCTTTTATCCGAGGCAACCGTTTCGAGGAAACTGGATCTTGAGACAAAGGGTGACCTCTAAGACGTCCTATACTTGATGACCACGTTTCGAGGCAACGAGTGAAGCGTACCCTAGGAGTGGCATGTGCTTTGTGTGTTGTTTTTTCAGTTAATGTTTTTGTACATGTTATTTGTGAGCTACGAGTTGGTTTTATTTACATACATTCTTTCATGCATTTAACAGTTAGGGGGTGCGGAAAGTAAATTGCGGAAATATAAATTCTACGCTATTACAAGGCGCGGGTCTATACATCGCCAAAAATACAAAGACCCGTTTTGGTAAATAAGTACGAGAAATTAAATAAAGCGATAAACCTAATTACTATTACATTCTTGGAAGCAATTACATAATAATCAAAATAAACTGCGCGCGAATAAAAGTTAGTCGGGAACGTCTCAAGGGTTTTGACCCTTTTAAGAAAAGAAATTGAATTTTTTGTCCTTTTTGAATTAAATGCAATTAATTAAATAAAGCCTAATCTATTTAATTAATTAAAAGAGAAAAAAAATGTTTTTGTATTTTTATATTTTTAATGAAATAAAATAAAAGAATTAAAATTCTAAGTTAACCTAATTCTAAATTATTTTTATTGATTGTAAAGAAAAAGAAATTAAAATTGACCTAATTAAACTATTTTAGTTGTTAATATTTTATTTACAAAAGTAATATGAAAATAATAATAATAATAATAATAATAATAATAATAATAATTCTATTTTTTTGATTTTTTTTTATAAAAAAAGTTAATTATGTTAATTGTTAGTAAGAAATAAAGCAAATAAGAAAATAAAATTGACAAAATAATAAAAAGGAAGAGTAAACCCAAGGGGGGTTTGGGCCAGGAATGAGGGTGTGATTGGAATTTGAGGCCCATTTGAATCTTCAGCCACGTTGACTCTTTCTGGTTGCCTAGGCCCATGTTGACTCCAGAGCACCATGGTCCTCATGCTTGGCCCTTGGATTTGCACTGATGGACATTTGGCAGGCTGAGATGTGAGGCTTATGGTGCTCATCATTTGGGAATCTGCACATGAATGCATTTGAAAAAATAATATTGGAATTATAGGGGGACCTGGGAATCGAACCCAGGTCCCAAGGGTCTATACACGTCCATCCAAACCACTGAGACAAGCGCGTTTGTTTGTAAACATAATAAGAAAAAAGGAATATATGAAATAAGCGCACTATATGCTGAATCAAGTGGAAACGCGTGCGCCAATTTGAACCTGCCAATCATGTATTGCCACGCCCTTCGTCTTCAACCTTTCCTGTAAAATATAAAAACACATAGCGGGGGTTTTAAACCCCCACAAAATGCAAGCATTTAAAAAATAGCGATTAGGCGCTCGTGCAATATAAATTGGGCGCGAGGTATGTTTCATGTTCGTCTCATCATGCTGAGTTTGACCATGTATGTCTTGAGGCTTAATTTTGCAGTATAAGAAAAACCCCAATTCCAAAGCTTCGAAAACCTAGAACTTAACAATGGCAACTTTCATGTTAGAGCATCATAATCAAATTAAGTTATATAGAAAGCTTCGTATGAATGTCAGCAATGCAAAACAATGGTCAAAATGTATTAATGATGTGTAAAAATGGAGTTTCGATTATGGAAGAGTTTGCTCAAACCGTGGCTCTGTTTGGCTGTTTCCTTGAGTGTTGGGATTGGTTTATGAATGCAAATCGTTCCTGGGAGGGTTGGGAGTGTGTTTGGATCAAAGAAAATGCCTGAATTGCACTGTAAGTTTGATTTCAGATTGTGACTTTTCATTGGAATTTTGGAAATTGCTTTGGCCGTTTGAGACAGTTCTAGGTCGTGTGTACTATTTGGGAGGCTTGCATATATTCCTAAAGATTTTTCTGATGCTGATCCAGTCAAAATTTTCCAAGACCTTTGTCTGGTCCAGTTAAATCCATTCCTAAAGATTTTTCTGATGCCGATCCAGTCAAAGATGTTCCAAGACTTTTGTCTGGTCCAGTTAAATCGATTCCTAAAGATTTTTTTGATGCCGATCCAGTCAAAGTTAATCCAAGACCTTGTCTGGTCCAGTTAAATTGATTCCTAAAGATTTTTCTGATGTCGATCCAGTCAAAGTTTTCCAAGACCTTGTCTGGTCCAGTTAAATCGATTCCTAAAGATTTTTCTGATGTCGATCTAGTCAAAGTTAATCCAAAACCTTCTCTGGTTCAGTCAGATCACCGATAAGATCTCCCTGATTCGTATTCCACTTGAAGACATTCCAAGACCTTGTCTGGTCCAGTTAAATCGATTCCTAAAGATTTTTCTGATGCCGATCCAGTCAAAGTTTTCCAAGACCTTGTCTGGTCCAGTTAAATCGATTCCTAAAGATTTTTCTGATGCTGATCCAGTCAAAGTTAATCCAAGACCTTCTCTGGTTCAGTCAGATCGCCGATAAGATCTCCCTGATTCGTATTCCAGTTGAAGACATTCCAAGACCTTGTCTGGTCCAGTTAAATCGATTCCTAAAGATTTTTATGATGCCGATCCAGTCAAAGTTAATCCAAGACCTTGTCTGGTCCAGTTAAATCGATTCCTAAAGATTTTTCTGATGCGGATCCAGTCAAAGTTAATCCAAGACCTTCTCTGGTTCAGTCAGATCGCCGATAAGATCTCCCTGATTCATATTCCAGTTGAAGACATTCCAAGACCTTGTCTGGTCCAGTTAAATCGATTCCTAAAGATTTTTCTGATGCCGATCCAATCAAAGTTAATCCAAGACCTTGTCTGGTCCAGTTCAATCGATTCGTAAAGATTTTTCTGATGCTGATCCAGTCAAAGTTAATCCAAGACCTTCTCTAGTTCAGTCAGATCGCTGATAAGATCTTCCTGATTCCTACTCTAGTCGAAGTTCAGACCACCTATCAGCAGTCTCCAAATGGCATCTGCAAGCCCATTCCCAACATCACCAGGCTGATACCACTTCATGCGAGTGCAAATTTCTGGGCACTCTAGTGTTCAATCATCTTCCACCTTCGGATCACGAAAGGCACGAAAGCCAATCTATATCCTCAGGTTTAAGAAAATTGAACAGGGGCAGCTGTTGTACCCCAAAATTTTCCCTCTCATATTTCTCAAAACATGGCAAGAAAAATCCTCAAGTGGCTCAAGATTGCTCAAGAGTTGGACAGTCAAGCTATCTCCTAAGGCAGTCAATTCAAAATTAGGGTTTTGTGTTGCATCAAGGTCCTTGAATCCAAATGACCTCAAGTGATCCCCAATGTCCTAATATGTTCTCAAGGTCATCCATGCTAAATTTCAAGCCTTGCAAAGGAAGTTTGGTCAGTCAATAGCTCAAGAGGTCCAAAAATCGATTGTGCTAGGGCAAAAGTCAACTGTGACCCAAATACAGTCAAACTTCAAGATTTTTTGTCAACATTATCATTTTGAAGGATATTTCATCATTTTATCAAGGGTTGATCATGATTCATCAAGGATTGCTCAAAATTCATCAAGACTCAAAAGTTGCTAAATTAGGGTTTTGCAGGAAAAGTCAACTCAAATTTGACCAAGCATAACTTTCTAATACTTTATGAGAAATGACCCATCCAAAGCTCATTTTGAAGAGGATGCAATTTCCTATAATCCATCTTCATACCCCAAGATCAAGAAATGCACTCACAAAAAGTTACAAATTTGGACATCATAGGTCATTTTTGAAAGTCAACAAAAACACCTTTTTTGCCAAAGCTTATAACTTCAGCATGGAATATCAAAATGAGATGAGAACAAAAGGGTTGGTTTTAGGACATATCAAGCTTTCTAAAAGTCCAAGAACACCTCCAAAAGTTCAAAATTGAAGAAGTTATGCATTGTTGAAGTTGGGCATTTTTGCAAAATTGCCAAAAGTCAACTATCCCCAAAACTTCAAATTTTGTCAAATGGGCCCATTCTTTTCCACTTGATTTGATCTTGTAACACTACACACGTGTCCTAGCTTCAGCCTTGTGCCCATTTATTAAATTTTCTATTTTATTTGATTTTTTATTAAATTAATTCACTTTAAATCAATTTAAATCAAGTAAAATCCAAATATTGATCACTTAGGATCTTTTTGATTGTTATAGGTCTTAATTGTCATCATGGACATGATCAAATCCGTATCAAGCCATATCATGAACAAAATATTGGATTTTGGACAAAGTTGGAAGATTTTTAATGGAGGATCAAATTAAATCCTAAAACATCAATGCACAAAGATTCAGCCCAAAAAAGTTAACCTAATTCACTCCATATTACATATACAATGCAAAGGCACGAGTTTGAGAGGTTAGAGGCTGCTAAATCACAAAATCAAACATGAGAAAACTTTAAAAAAAAACTTGAAACTGAAATCCTTCTTAGAGGCGCTTTCAGAACCAAATCTCAACGTGAATCAATTGCTGGACATCCACTAAAGCGAAGCCAACTTAAAACCACTCTCCATACACATTCTAAAGCGCTGTAAGTCTCTCTGAAAACCGCTTTTCATTTGAATTCGCAACCTCTCATTCTTGCATCTTTTTGACAAATTATTGGTATATTCATGCTTATCGTTCAAATTAGAGGCATTCTGCATTATTTGATTGCATTTTTATGAGCCATAGCCCTGTAACCGAACCTAGGGTTTTAGTAGTTTGTTTTTGGGCATTTCTTATACAGGTGAAATCAAGATCCAAGAGGGACATAGACGTACTCAGGATGCCCAGACGAATCGAACCATGGTCTTAGAATCAATTTCTATGGCCTGGGATAGATTTTAGGATGGCCATGCGCATTTAACCGCGGATACAACTCCGCATGTAAAAAAACCAGGTTTCAACGAGGAAGACGATGACGCGTCCCCCTCCCATTCGTTGATTCCACTCCGCGCTTATGTTTTTTTGTTTTCTGGCATTTATTTGTTTTTCCCATATTATATTTATTATCCATTACACTAACAATTAAGACGCGCTGGCTGAGTGGTAGTGGAGTGTATGCTGTGACTCATAGGACCTGGGTTCGAATCCCAGGTCCCCCAAATGCATGCTATTATTTTTCAACAGGTATTCCAATGCAAGCTCCAACGCGTGGTTCACCATACACCCTCACTCAGATGCCTGCTAGATGGCCCCAGGCCAAATCTGATGGCCCATATGTGATGTTCATCATACTCCCTAGTCAACGTGCATGCGTGGAATCCAAAAAAGTCAGCCAGGCCAGCTTATGATGGGCCACAAAATTGCTAATCTCACCTCCAATTTGGGCCCAAATCCCCCTTGGTTATTTCTTTTTCTTTCTTTCTTTTATTTATTTATTTATTGTTATTATTTTTAATTGACCAATTAAACTTTTTCCTCATAAAATCAAAAACCAAAAAAATATATTTTATTTATTAAAATTAAATTCAGCACTTTATTTTTATAAATAAATATTAATTTAATTAATTTAGCTTAATTAGGAAATAACTTTAATATCTTTTGCAATAATTAAAATTAATGTAGATAATTAGGTTTACTAACTTTGATCAAATTTACTTTATTTCTTTAAATATCAAAAACATCCAAAAATATTATTTTCATTATTTAATTAATTAGCTTATTTAATTTAATAATTAATTTAGGTCTAATTTCTTTTAATTTAAAAAATAACAAAAAAAATCTTTTCTTTAATAACAAAAGGGTCAAAACCCTAAAAAACTCGCCCAATTTAATTTCTCGCATGCGATCCATTTTACCATAATATTGTATCTGTTTTCTAGAATATAATAGTTTAATAGGACTTAAATATTTTTATTGCTTTATTTATTTTCCGCATTTTAAATTCAAGGGTTGTTTTTGGCGATGTAAATACCCGAAGCCTTGTAATAGTTTAGTTTCAATTTCCGCAATTTAATTTCTGCAACTTATAAACTGTTAGATGTTTGATAATAGGGAATGCATGACAAGATCAAATGTTTAAACCTAAAATCAACATAGATAACCATTGACATGTACAAAGACAAATTAACTGAAAAATAATACACTCGCACATGCGCACTCTTAGCGTACACCTCACTTGGTTGCCTTCGAACGTGGTCATTGAGTATAGGAAGTTTTAGAGGTCGCCCTTTTGTCCAAAGATCATAGTTGCCTCGAAACAGTTGCCTCGGAAAAATGATCTAAGACATTAGGGTTACTGCTAAGGCGTCCTAACTTTGCTTTAATGACCACACGTCCCTTAATCGAATTGACCCTTAAAACTCCAACGACGGTGCTACCTACTCATCAATAGTGGGATAGCATTGTCTAAAGGACATTAGCACATATTAATTCCTTTTTCGAGTAGGTAGATGGTTCTTAAGTACTTGCTCTTTCTAAAACAAAATAAAACTTTTCGCACTTACACCTTTCAAACAAAAAACTCTTTTCAAACCCACAAACACAAAGAAAAGCAAATTTTGAAAACACTTTGAGCAAGTACCTAAGAGCCCGTGGATAACCACGGATAGAAAGGGTGCTAACACCTTCCCTTTCTATAATCTACCCCCCGGACCCGAGAAACATCTCGAAAAAGGAATTTTTCTGTGCTTTTTTCCTTTCCTTGTTGGATAAAATAAAAGACGGTGGCGACTCTTGCTTACCGTGACATTTTGCGAAAACAAACGCAAAATGCGAACCAGCATTCCAAAAACAGTTAGTTCTCTCCCACCGTATCACACTATGCATTCTCGCATACAATACGCGTATATCTAGGGTTCCATACCGATGTCAAACATCATACATTTTGCATACATCCAAACATCTCGATATCAGACATCATACGCATGTATCATGCAACAAACAAACAATACTACCCTCGATTCAATCATCCAAAGGCCCATTAACCAAATACTTCTCCTACGATCCAACCCGTCATCTAAGTCTCCATGTCGTGACGCGTTCAGCCCATTACCTAAGTCTCCATGCAATAATGAACGAAGTTCAGAACATTGCCTCTAAGCCGCAATGTATTCGCAAACTCAGGACATTGCCTCTAAGCCGCAATGTATTCTCAAAACTCAACACATTTCCTCTAAGCCACAATGTATTCATAAACTCAGAACATTGCCTCTAAGCCGCAACGTATTTGCAAACTCAGAACATTGCCTCTAAGCCGTAATGTATCCTTAAAACTCAACAGATTGCCTCTAAGCCGCAATGTATTTGCAAACTCAGAACATTGCCTCTAAGCCGCAATGTATTTGCAAACTCAGAACATTGCCTCTAAGCCGCAATGTATCCTCAAAACTCAACACATTGCCTTTAAGCCGCAATGTATCCTCAAAACTCAAAACATTGCCACTAAGCCGCAATGTATTTGCAAACTCAGAACATGGCCTCTAAGCCGCAATGGATTTGCAAACTCAGAACATTGCCTCTAAGCCGCAATGTATCCTTAAAACTCAACACATTGCCTCTAAGCTGCAATGTATTACCAAAAATCAATACATTGCCTCTAAGCCGCAATGTATTCGCAAACTCAGAACATTTCCTCTAAGCCGCAATGTATTCGCAAACTCAGAACATTTCCTCTAAGTCGTAATGTATTTGCAAACTCAGGACATTGCCTCTAAGCTGTAATGTATCCTCAAAAATCAACACATTTCCACTAAGCCGCAATATATTCGCAAACTCAGAACATTGCCTCTAAGCCGCAATGTATTTGCAAACTCAAAACATTTCCTCTAAGTCGTAATGTATTTGCAAACTCAGGACATTGCCTCTAAACCGCAATGTATCCTCAAAACTCAACACATTGCCACTAAGCCGCAATGTATTCGCAAACTCAGAACATTACCTCTATGCTGCAATGTATTTGCAAACTCAGAATATTGCCTCTAAGCCGCAATGTATCCTCAAAACTTAACACATTGCCTCTGCCGCAACGTATTATCCAAACTCAACACATTGCCTCTAAGCCGCAACATATTATCCAAACTCAACACATTGCCTCTAAGACGCAATGCATTCTCCGAACTCAAAACACATTGCCTCTGAGCTGCAATGTATTCACACTCGAAACAGTGCCTCAGTCTTCAAGCAGCCACGCACCATCAAGTGTTGTTCATCCTCCAAATGGGTGAATAAGCCAAAACATACGTGTTGTACCCCAAAATTTTCCCTCACATTTCTCAAGGATTTTCTCACAAGATCTTCTATGAAATCAAGTTTGCAGAACTGATACATCAATTTAGGCTTGGAATTTGCAAAAGGGCAAAATGGTCAATTGCATACTAGAAAGTCAAACTTTGACTTTTTGGTCAACATTACATTCCAAGGATCAAATTTCATCAAGACATTCAAAAATATGAAACTTGATCATCAAGGAATCAAGAAAGTCAAAAGTCAATGTGAAAGTTCAAACCCTTCAAGACTTAGAAATTTTTCTAAGTGTTTTTTATACATGATAATCTCATTTCTTCATGCCAACTTTTCACCTTGATGCAAGATGATTCAAGAGAAGCTTCCAACATGAAAGTTGTAGATCTCCATGATATCTACAACATTTCTTTACACAACTTCTCCTAAACAGGCTTGGATTTCAGGTTATAAATTCATGAAGTCGTGACATTTTCATTTAAACACTTAGAGAAATTTTCAGCAGTTTTTGTTAGGTTTTTATCCCAACTTCTTGCCCATTTTTCATCAAGTTCCAGTTTGATTTAACAAAAGTGGCCAACATGAAAGTTATAGAGGGTGTTTTAGGCTTTCCAAAACATCCAAGAGCATGAATTTATCATATTTGAGCTAGAAGATACAAGGATCTGAAGTTAAGCATCCATTCTTGAATTACAAGCCATTTTTGTTGAAGAACACATAATCCAATTGGCATGATTTGCTGCATAATCTCACTTTGCAGGTATTGTGACTTGCAAATCTCAACATAATTTAATGCTTACACCCACTTTTGAGCTATTACCCAAGTGTTTAAGCCATTGTCCAAAGGATCTTTCCATGTATGGCATAAAAGCATCATTACTATTCTTGAAAAGAAAAATTTTGGTACAAAGTTTGTCTTGAGCCCATACCTTGCTGGTTTCTGATTTCACTCCACCATAAAATAGGTAAACCAACCCCTCTAAAATCGGCAACTTTGGTACTTGATCTTGGAACCATGGAGTACTTGACATAGTTTGATACTTATATCCCAACCAAACCATAACATGTTGTGTTGTAAACATATTCAGCATTTGTTCACAAGTCCTTTGCCTATAAATAGAAGAAGCATTTGCAAGACAAAAAGGTTAGAAAAAATAGAGAGAGAGAGAGAGAACAAGGAGAACAACCAGTAGTTTTATTGATAAACCTTAAAAAAAAGCTATAACAGTCCCTAAGACTTCCACTCTTGAGTTTTGAAGTCTAAACCTTAAAACCTCTCACACTTTGCATATTCCATCTAAAAACCATCCAAACATTTCATACCACACAGAAGTTGTTTATTAACCTTCAACAAAAAAGAAGTCTAGCATCCTGTTGGAGCTTCCTTAAGGTTCATACAACATCTTGAAGGGTATTTGGTTTCAAAACCTAAAGTGCAGTTTTAAGGTAAGTCATCTTTACCTTGCCTTTTCCATACATCAACTTTTCTGTTTATAGGATGTAGCAATCACTGTTTTTGAAGTTAATCATTTATTTGTTGTTCATGTTATTCATTTATATGTTAAAAACTAACTGACATATGCAAAGAATGGTGTTTAAGGCAGAAAAAGGCAGGATGTATCGACACATATCCACATGTGTCGACCCATCTTAGTGAAAATACAGGGTATGAGTCGACACATGACTCTCATGCATCGACCCATACTGAGTTCAGGTCACAAAACAGCAAATGGAAAGGACTATGAGTCGACACATGCGCATTTCACGTTGATGCAAAAAGGTGTATGAGTCGATACATCACATTATGTGTCGACTCATACTGAACAAATTTCACTAAACAGAAGCTGGAAAGGCCTATGAGTCGATACATACGCATTTCGCATCGATACAAGAAGGTGCATGAGTCGACACATCCTATTATGTGTCGACCCATACTGAAATAATTTTGTTTTACAGGGGCAGGGAAAAGCTATGTGTCGACGCATAGCAGCATGGGTCGACACATAGCGGTTCAAAAGTGCATTTTCCCTTTATTTTACACTGTTTTCACATTCTTTTCATTATCATTAGATATGGTTGTTGTTGTACCCCAAAATTTTCCCTCCCATATTCCTCAAAATTTGTCAAGAATGATCTTCAAATTGTTCAAGATTGCTCAAGAGGTTGCACAGTCAAATCACCTCCTAAGACAGCTGAAATTAGGGTTTTGGTTCTTTCAAGGAATTGGAGGTTTTCAATGGCTCAATCAAGTCTCATAGGCCCATATATATTCTCAAGCATCTATATGCCAAGTTTCAAGACTCACAGTGCCAATTTGCACAGTCAAAAGCTCCATTTGATCCACAGTCAACTGCAAGGGCAAAATGGTCATTTTGCAGTCAAAAGTCAGAATTTTTGGTCAACATATTATTTTGAGTCCACAATCATCATTTGATCAAGTCTTGATCATGATTCCACAAGAATAGCTCAAGAATCATCAAGATGCAAAAAGTTACTATTTTTGGACAGTAGAAAAGTCAACTGTATCTTGACCAGGGCATAACTTTTTCATGGTTTGTCAGAAAAATCCCATCCAATGCTAATTTTGAAGGGGATGACATTTCCTACAATCCATCTTCACACTCCAAGTCCAAGGGATGCTCTCACAAAAAGTTATCAATTTCTACATTATAGGTCAATTTCAAAAGTCAACAAAAATGCACTTTAAGTCAAATACCATAACTTGAGATTGGTAAATCCAAATGACATGGGACCAAAGGCATTGGTTAGAGGACTTCAAGATCTTTCCAAAATGTCCAAGAACATGGTCATATGATCAAAATTGAGCAAGATATGCATTGGAGAAGTTGGGAAATTTTCATGAATTTGCAAAAGTCAACTTTGCTCAAAACACCTTATTTTTGCTAATGGGCCTCAAATCTCTTCTTGAAACTTCATCCATGACCTATGCACGACCCATCAAGCTTAATTGAATTTATTTTCTTATTTTTATTAATTAATTGGATTTTTAATTAATATTAATTCATTTAATTAATTTAAATTGTAGGAAAATACAAGATTTGGTTTTTAAATCTTTTTGTGAAGCAAATATGGTCAAGATATGCTGGCAATTTCGTGCACCAAGTCAAAGATGCAAAAATCTCCAAATTTGGCAACTTTATTCAATCATGAAAATGCAAAAAGATTTGATTTTCAATCAAAGATCAAATCATCAATTCAATGGATTCTTGTTCAAGTTTTGACCTAATTCCATTCCTCTATATATATATGCAAGTAAACCCTAACTCATGGACGTGCAAGAAAGCTGCAGAAAAGCCATAGCATATTGAAAAATTTCCAAGAAAACTCAAAGCTGACTTTGACATTCTAGGACGATTCAAAGGCTTTTGTTGATTCTAATACACTGCAGGAGGTTCCCAGAACATGTTACAATCAAATTCCAGCTTCAAAGCTCAAGAAATCACTGAGAACAGAACCACGGTTTGCACATTTTATCCATAATCGTAACTCTTAATTCATGAGCATTTAACATGATTTCTTGATTGTTTTGCATTGCTAGTAATCATATGAAGCTAATGGCATAAGTTAATTGAATTATAATGCACAGAATCACAAGATGCCATGGACGATTTCTAGGGTTCTTAAGCTTTGAAATTGGGGATTCCTAAACCAGGAAAAATTGAGACTTATGAGACCCATGACTGAATTCGTTGAACCAAGACGAACAAGATTGAACCCTCGCGAAATATTTATGTGAACTACAGCGCTAATCGCTATTTTTCCTCATATCATATTGTGGGGGTTAAAAACCCCCGCTATTTGTTTATATTTTTTGCAGGAAACATGAAGAAGACGATGATGTGTTAGTATGTGGTTGGCCAGTTCAAAAACACGCGCGTTTTTTGTATTTTACAGCATATGGACTAAATTCTTAATATAATGATTACTTGTTATTATATTATCAAAAGCGTGCAGGTGGTTGGAGTGGTTAAGGCATGGGCATGTGAGCGTTGGGACCTGGGTTCGAATCCCAGGTCCCCCAAAATATTTGTTTCTATTTTTTCTTTGCATAATCACATGCAGGTTTCAAAAAGCGTTCCACCATGTGCTTCATATCTCAGTACGCCATGTGTCTTTAAGCTCAAATCCTGTGGCCAAAGATGAAGGACCATGGTACTCTCAGTCAACCAGCGCCTGGACAATCACCAAAGTCAAAGCAGGCTGGAGGTTAATGGGCCACAAATTGCAAAAACACCTCCTAACCTGGCCCATCACCCCCCTGGTTTCATTATTTCTTTTCTTCTTTTATATTTTTTTCTTTTAATTGTTTAATTATTAATTATTATTATTATTTAATTAACCTAAGTTAACCTTTTTTCATAATAAATTCAGAAAACTAAAAATGTAATATTTTTATTATTATTTTCACCTTTAGTTTATTATTTTTGTAAATAAATACTAACAAATTAATTTAGTCTTTTTTAATTAGGTTAATTTCAATATTTTTTGCAATAAATAAAATAAATTAGAATTAGGGTTTTTACTAACTTTTGACTATTTTTATTTATTTTCCTTAAAAACATAAAAAGCTCAAAAAAATATTTCTTTTATTTAATTAATTAGTATTAGGTTTAATTAAATGCCAAAAGGACCACAACTTCTTTCTTTCTCAAAGAGGGTCAAAACCCTAAGGACTTCTCCGATTCAATTTTTCTCGCGTGCGATTATTCTTGATTAATTTTTTCATTATTTATGTATTTGCTCCGAGGATGTAATAGCTTTAATTAGGACTTTTTATCGCTTTCATTTATTTTCCGCAATTTACTTTTCAAGGGTTATTTTTGGCGATGTAAATACCCGACGCCTTGTAATAGCGTAGATTTATTTTCCGCAACATTTAACTGTTAGATGTATGTTAACTAGGCTATGCATGTCAAGATCTCTCTTAAATTAAAATCAATTGTAGCTCACCATAACATGTACAAAGATAACATTAGCTGAAACCTGACACACGTGCACATGCCACTCCTAGGGTACGCCTCACTTGGTTGCCTCGACGTGGTCATTGAGTATAGGGTGTTTTAGAGGTCGCCCTCCTGTCTAAAGATCAAAGTTGCCTCGAAATGGTTGCCTCGATAAAAAATGATCTAAGACATTAGGGTTACCGCTAAGGCGTCCTACCATTGCTTTAGTGACCACATGTCCCTATAATCGAATTGACCCTAAAACTCCAACGACGGTGCTACCTACTTCTCAATAGTGGGATAATACTGTCTAAAGGACATTTAAACAGCTTAATTTCTTTTGAGTAGGTAGAGGTTCTCAGGTACTTGCTCTTTCAAACAAAAATAACTTTTCGCACTTACACTTTCAAACAAAAGTTTTCAAACAACACTTCATACACTCTTGAGGACAGATACAAGAGTTAAAACGAAGTTTTCAAACAAACTTTTTCAAAACCCACAAACATAAGAAAAGCAAAACACTTTTGAAAACATAGTGAGCAAGTACCTAAGAGCCCGTGGATAACCATGAATAGAAAGGGTGCTAACACCTTCCCTTTCTATAATCTACCTCCCGAACCCGAGAAACATCTCGAAAAGGAATTTTTCTGTGCTTTTGTCCTTTCCTTGTTGGATAAAATAAAAGACGGTGGCGACTCTTGCTTACCGCGACATTTCGCGAACCAGCATTCCAAAACAGTCAGTTCTATTTCCACCGATCACAGAACTGGCGACTCTGCTGGGGACACTATAATAAGTGAGGTGTACCTTAGGATTAGATCACCATGTTTTCAATTGTATGCCTTGAATGCTTTAATATTGTGGGCTTGTATCGGAGTTTTATAGATCCTAACCCGGATCTGGGGATACCCTTTAGAAGTAGCAACAAACTGTGAGGGAACTGTGCGGGGTATACCGACATGGTTGAAGCAGTTGCTACATTGATGTGGCACTTTGGTGAGTACCGGTAACCCTTGAGTCAAGTCAAGGAGAGTACGGGGCCGCCGCATGGTGTCGTGAAGCATCAACTGACCTTAGAACCTTACTTGACCATCCTGGCCTCTTTAGGGGTAGTGAGATGACCGACTTTGGTGCAGTCCGAAGTTGGTAGATACTCGATACTACACTCATTGAGGGTTATTTTCTTGGAATATTTTGGTCGCCAGTTAAGTGGCTAAATCAAAACAATGAACATAGAAAACAATACAATGATATTGAGCTCCTTAGAACCCGGTTACTATTTTTAGGACAGGTCTTAACCAACTGAAACTGAAAGAGGGTAGTACCTAAACTTCATGCTGGCCTGAAACCTAAGGGCTCTTGTGTGACTTGTGTGCCTTACCATGTTTGCCTTTTGTGTATACTTGTGGTGTGCCTTTACCATGACATCATAACATCATACCATCATAACCTTGCATACATCCTGCATAAGGACTAACCCATTTCAAGGATCTCAAGGGTTTGTGATGCAGGTCATGATGAACAAACTGTCTAGCAAGGGGCAAAGGGGATTTATTTTCCTCTAGCCAAGGTTGTTTGGAGATCAAGACACGATAACTTGAGTCAGGGGCTATGACCCACTCGATATGGTGAGCCTGACTCTTGAAGAAGGACTCTCAGCAACATGAAGTTCCTTCAATCAAGCTGTAAAATTCAAATTCTAACAAGTTTCTTTGTTTAGCCCACGAGATCCTTGAAGACATTGCATACATACATATCATTGCATAACAAGTCACCCTTTATAAGTCTCTCACGTTCTCGATGTTTATTTCAGCAATGGCTTTCCAACAAGACAACCAGGATCTTCATACTCAAGAGACTCAGTTCAGGGAAATCTTCCTAAGCCTATCCAAGGGGCAGGAAGAGTTGAGAACACTCCTCATGGGGAATTTGGTCAAGAAGAGTCCTGAAGACAGTAAGGACGAACGGCTGAAACATCTGCAAGCTGAGGTAGATGAAATGAAAACCCAGATGCTAGGGCAGATGGCTCTCATCCAAGGCTTAGCTCGGGGGCAAGAAGAGTTGAGAACCGTGATCAACCAGCTTCATCAAGATAGATACAACAGTATGAAGCAAATAGTCAAGGCTGAGGATCAAGTCATTAATCAGCTTCCGAGAAGTCAAAGGTTTGGTTTGATGAAGAATGGACCTCTCCAAGTTGCTACAACCGCACAGGTCCAACAACAACCTGACCATAAGAAACGGGCTACTCTAAGGCCGTTTACCAAGCTCAACATGCCGCTGTCCCAAGCTTTGCAACACCTGTTGAATTTGAATCTGGTGACGTTGGTAGGACCTCACCCGAATCCTAAGACTTCTTCACCCAACTACAATCCTGATGCCAGGTGTGCATACCATTCTAACAGCCCGGGGCATGATACTGACGACTGTTGGAAGTTGAGGTACAAAATCCAAAACCTGATTGATGAAGGAGCATTGGAGTTCGCACAAGATGGTCAGGCTGAGTTCTTCTACTATCCCTCCAAGGTTCACCATTTGAAGTGACAAGTCCTGAGACGAGAAGGCTTTTGGTTCATTGGAATTTTCAATTTGTAATTTTCTTTTGATTGTTCAAACATTTATTCATGTCAAACTTTATTACTTTATCAATGCATCACATATGTCTATTTTGAATCAATCCATTTGTATTCACTATATTCAAATTGCTTTCATTTTTTTGTGATGTTCAACTCTTGATTAAAAAAGTTCTAAACCTTTTGAGGGAGGATGACGAAAACGATACCACGATCTTTACAGTATGCTTTTGAACAGACCCCGCTGATGAAGTACAGGCATTATTTCAAATCCTAAACAGTGGAGTTATAAGGAAGATAATCCCTAGTCAACCCCTTTGAGCCAAAGAAGTTGGAGTTTTTCTTTTCGCAAATTAAAACCCTTAATTATAACCTGGGGCAGGTTAGTTTTCTCAGTTGATCCAGGTGCACAATGAATGGCATCAAAGAAGTCCTTCCAAAACAAAAAGACAATGATGGTTCCCTATAATTGTCAAGACAGGCAGTCGTTATCTTTCAAAATATATACAAAAACCCATTAAGTCAAAACCTATGAAGGAGACTTACAAAACTGGGGCATCCCGCTGACTGTAATCACAAAAGAAACAGTTCAGGCAAAAAGACAGGGATAATGAAATCAAAAAGAAAGAGGTCCTACAAACTCTCAACAAAAATGACTGCCTGTTCAAAATAAACTATCAGTATCCGAACCATCACCGGAATATCAGAGCAAAGACTCAAACAAGATCTAATGCACGATTAGCTGAGTTTAGGATTGAAGAACATCATGAAGAACGGGTGGGTACAAATAAAATTTGAGCCTTTATCCTTTGTTTCTTAAACCGTGAACCAGGCCACGTTATAACCCTTAAAAGTCCTAGCTGAAGCATGGGTTAGTTCGAAATCATACTTTTACAAAAGGTATCCTGACTCCTGTAGGGCTTGCTATAAAATCCTGAGTGGACATCACATTTTACAAAAATTCACTTGTTTTATTGAAAACTGCATTTTCAAAAAAACTTCAAGACAGACATAAGCTTTTCATTCTTAAAATAACATTGTTTGCATATGACTATTTGTTCAACAGCAGAGAAATTCGCACGACGAATATCTAGTGGACAAAAAACCTTTTCAATAAAAAGGGTCACCTCAAGTGGAAAAAACACTTCCAATCAAGGGGCATGGCATGATCATTGTCCATCATCTGGGGCAGTCAAGTCAAAATTCAAGGAATCTCTCAAAATACCAAATAGCCAGGGCAGATCTCCAGCTGAATCAACTGGGGCATTGGACATGAATTCCAGCGACAAATCTTGCACGAGCAAACATCTTCTGGTATTATGGCAACATAATACTACCGACAGTGACAACTCCCTGCACTCTTAGAACGTGGACATAGTCAAAAAAATACTACGCATAATCAAAGACCCGCTAGGTCAACTGGCCTAGACAAAAATAAGGGCTTCCCGGCGAACCAAAAGGGTTCGGGCAAAAATAAGGGATGAAAATGAAAAAATCTGTACACCCGGCAAGTCGAAAACCTGAAAAGGCGGCTTGGGCAAAAAAGGGTATCCCGGTGGACTGAAAACCCGAAAGGGCGGTCCAGGCAAAAATTAGGGATCAGAGCGTACGACTATGTCCCGTCATCTCGTCACTTGCCTACCAGAAGAAGATTTGTCAATCGGCAGTTATTAAGCACCTCCTAGGCCTTCTTCTCCCGCAGAAACTGGGGCAATAAGAATTGTCTGAACTGTACAAGCTGCTCTGTTCTCCAGGTACAAGGTAGATTCAGTTGAAGAGTATGACCTAGATACCTTCACTCCCCAAGAGTAAAACGATAATGGTAGCTCTCCCCACTGAGCCTTGCCACAATGAACAAATCAGCAATACTCTCCCCAAGCAGAGTTGGTCTCCCATCAGCCTTAAAAAGGCACAGTATCCCCAGCAAGTCAGCAATACTCTCCCCTAAGCAGAGTTGGTCTACCATCAGTCCTGAAAAAAATTGGGTATCCCCAATAGATCTTAATATTCCCCATCGGAGTATACAGATATTCCTCAGCAAGCATCCCCGACGCTCTTAATATTCTTCAGCAGAGTATAAGAAAGTTCCCCGGTGGAATACAAGATACCTCCAGTAGAGCCATTTCCCAGTGCAGTCTAAAAGGCTTCCCCACCAGAGTTGAATTATCTCCCCAGTAGATTCTGGAAGCTTGTCCCCTGTAGAGTACAAAGGTTATCCCCCACCAGAGTCTAACTGGGTTATCCTCAGCAAATTGTAACGGAAAGATCATCCCCAGCGAAGTTCTTTCTATCCCCAGCGGAGTTCATCATCAAAATCCCCAATAGAGCTTATCAACGGAATCCCCAGCGGAGTTATCGTTAAAACTCTCAGCAGAACATCTCTCCCCCATAGAGTATTTCCCCGCAGGGTAATCTCTTCACCAGGTTTATTCCCCAACAGAGTCATTTTCTCCTACCGGTTTATTCTTGCAATCATCTTCGTTCATCATCCCCAGCGGAAACGAAGAACTCTATTCTTCAACAGCAGCCCAGGATTTAACAAACCCCCCGGCATTTGTCAAGGATTTATTTTCCCAGACGAAAATACATTCATAAACATATCACATTTCACATCTCCTATTTACATACATGATAAAGTGCATACGACACGATCTCATTTTGAGAACATCATGCATCTCATACATCATGACATCGCATACAACTAACTCTTTACCTTTTCAGGAAAGATCGATCAACAGATAAAAGTCATTACCTTTTGAAGTAGCAGTCGTCAAAGATTCCTTCATCATCCGGCTGAGGTAGTAATCGTCCAAGATTCCTTCACCATTCCTTTTGGAGTAGCAGTCGTCAAAGATTCCTTCATCATCCCATTGAGGTAGTAATCGTCCAAGATTCCTTCATCATCCCGTTGAGGTAGAAGTCGTCCAAGATTCCTTCATCATTCTGTTGAGGTAGTAATCGTTCAAGATTCCTTCATCATCCTGATGAGGTAGAAGTCGTCAAGATTCCTTCATCATCCTGTTGAGGTAGTAATCGTCCAAGATTCCTTCATCATCCTGATGAGGTAGAAGTCATCCAAGATTCCTTCATCATCCCGCTGAGGTAGTAATCTTCAAAGATTCCTTCATCATCCTGCTGAGGTAGTAATCGTCCAAGATTCCTTCATCATTCTGTTGAGGTAGTAATCATTCAAGATTCCTTCATCATCCTGATGAGGTAGAAGTCGTCAAGATTCCTTCATCATCCTGTTGAGGTAGTAATCGTCCAAGATTCCTTCATCATCCTGATGAGGTAGAAGTCATCCAAGATTCTTTCATCATCCCGCTGAGGTAGTAATCGTCAAAGATTCCTTCATCATCCTGCTGAGGTAGTAATCGTCCAAGATTCCTTCATCATCCTGCTGAGGTAGTAATCGTCCAAGATTCCTTCATCATTCTGCTGAGGTAGTAATCATCCTAGATTCCTTCATCATCTCGTTGAGGTAGTAATCGTCCAAGATTCCTTCATCATCCTGATGAGGTAGAAGTCATCCAAGATTCCTTCATCATCCCGCTGAGGTAGTAATCGTCAAAGATTCCTTCATCATCCTGCTGAGGTAGTAATCGTCCAAGATTCCTTCATCATTCTGCTGAGGTAGTAATCATCCTAGATTCCTTCATCATCCTGTTGAGGTAGTAATCGTCCAAGATTCCTTCATCATTCTGCTGAGGTAGTAATCGTCCTAGATTCCTTCATCATCCCGTTGAGGTAGTAATCGTCCAAGATTCCTTCATCATCCTGCTGAGGTAGAAGTCGTCCTAGATTCCTTCATCATCCTGCTGAGGTAGAAGTCGTCCTAGATGCCTTCATCATCCTGCTGAGGTAGTAATCGTCCCCGATTCCTTCATCATCTATTTGGAGTAGCAATCGTCTCAGATTCCTTCATCACATCATTATAAAAAAAACCTTTTAAGTTCCGGATCAATACCTGTAGCAAGCCAGGAAATATCTGTGAACGATTGATTGTAGATCTATACCTGTAACTAGCCAGGAAAGTTATCTACATGAAGAGATTGAAGATCAATACCTGTAGCAAGCCAGGAAGACTATCTTTCTTTCTCAAATCAGAGATTAATACCTGAAACCAGACAGGAAAACTATCTCATCGACCAACCCTTCTTAAGTTCCAGATCAACACTTGTAACTAGCCAGGAAATATTTGTGGACGACTGATTGTAGATCTATACCTGTAACTAGCCAGGAAAGTATCTACATGAAGAGATTGAAGATCAATACCTGTAGCAAGCCAGGAAACCATCTTTCTTTCTCAAGTCAGAGATTAATACCTGAAACCAGACAGGAAAACTATCTCCTTGACCCACCTCTCTTAAGTTCCAGATCAACATCTGTAACTAGCCAGGAAATATCTGTGGACGACGGATTGTAGATTAATACTTGAAACCGGACAGGACAACTATCTACTTGACCATCATCAGGCAACCTGTTGTACCCCAAAATTTGCCCTCCCATATTTCTAAAAAAAACATTTCAAGAAAAATTCACAAGTCCAACCTGGCGCGTCATATTCAGGTATTCTTTCGCCAAGATATCTCTGATAACGTATTCTCAAATTCAGGTTCGGCTCAAGAGTCAATTCTTTAAAGAAGGTATCCGAATGTGTGAGTTTTCTTGAAGAAATATAGTGAAAAAGTGTGCTGAAAGTGCAGTTTTTACGCGCTAAAAAATTCATAACTTGAAGATCGTGACTCGTTTTGAACCTGTTCCAGTGGCCAAAATTCCGTCTTGACATTATCTACGTTTTCATCTCTCACGGCTGGAAGCCAATTTCGATCAGAAGGTCTTCAAAAATGTGGATTTATCAAGTATTTTCGTGCAGAAATTTGTGACAGAAGTTTATTTGCGTCATGTTCAAAAAATCATAACTTGGTCGATTTTCATCGTATCGAGCTGGTTCCGGTGCCAAAATTTCACAAATTGAGTTGGCTACATTTTCATAGAAGGTATTGAGTTCAAACGGTATTCAAAAGGCCTTCGTTTTTTGCTCAGAGTGCGTGACACGCTGAAAATCCTGAATGCTGAATAATATTTCATCTGGGCCGAAACTTCGAAAATTCATAACTCGGTCAATTTTTATCGGATTGGGCTCATATTTTTACACAAGGTCCTTGAATCGTAGATCTACAACTTTGCTTCAAAAGTCGAGACCGGATTATGCTCCAATCAATACCAGTTTTTTATTGAAGAACGTGTCAGAGTCGACATTGAAGCCCAAAATAAGTTTGTTTGAGCTGAAACTTCAAAAATTCATAACTAATTCACCGTTTATCCGATTGAGTCGATTTTCGGACAGGAGTTAGTTCTCGATGCCGGCTACATTTTGTTTTCACATTTCAACTTCAAAAAATGCACTTAAGTCCCTGCGATTTAGCCTGTAAAGTGACGAATTCAAGTGAATATTGGAGGCCCAATTGCACATTCAAAGCCCATTTGCTTTACCCTAATTTCCATTATATAATCACCTTCTTTTCACACAAACCAGGAGAAGAGAAAAAGAGAGAAAAAACCTTGCCACAACACTGTTGGAATATCAAACTCTTTCAAGAACCCTAAAACCTTGAAATCCTTATTACAAATCCCTCTCTCACTACAAACAAAGCCATCTCAGTTACAAACCAACACCTCACTACTTCTCCAGTAAGGATAAGGCTGGCTTGATCTCCATGATCCTAATTTTCCAGTAAGGTATAAAAGCATCCAGGTCACTAATTTTCCAGTAAGGGTAAGATTGATTTGATCTCCATGATCAAAAGGGTATAATCATTCATACATGTCATATTGTGCCTAAACATTAAATTTCTTCATATGTTGGTTTTATTTGAATTTTTATGATTTTATTTAATGTGTTCATGAGGTTGCAGATTTAGACAGGATCCCATGCAGGTTCATTAAGGAACGTTGAGGCCAAAAGCCAAATGGCCAAAAGCCAAAAGCCAAATGGCCAAAATAGAATATTTTACACATGACACCAATACGTGGCGAGACAGACATCTTGAGAAGGTTAAGGAACGTTGAGGTTGAGGCCAAAACACAAATGGCCAAAAGCCAAAAGCCAAATGGCCAAAGTAGAAAAACTTATGCATGACACCAATACATGGCCAAACCACTCCAATTCACCTCCAAAAAGGGCGAGACACCCCCCATGGTTTGCATCATTTTTATTTTTTTATTTGATTTTCCTTTTTCATTCTTTTAATTGTTTTAATTGTTTTCTTTAAATTCATGAATTAATTTTTATAATATAAAACCAGAAAATCAAAAACTAAGAATATGTTAATTAATTTACTTATTAAATATTTTTGTAAATAAATGTTAAATAATTAATTTAGTTAAATTAGGTTTTAAAACTTAAGTCTTTTTCTTAACAAATTAAAATATGTAGAAATTAGGTTTTTTAACTTTTCATCATCTTTTTAATAAATAATTTTTTCTTATTATTATTGTTATTAATTATTAAATATTTTTGTAAATAAACATGTACATTAAATATTTAGTAAATTAGATTAAACTTTAACATTTTCATTAATAATTAAAAAAACTTAGAATTAGAGTTTCTTTTAATTTTAATTTTCTTTATTTCATAAATACAAAAAACTAAAAAACATTTCTTTTCTTTTAATTTAATAATCAATTAACTTTTAGTTCAATTTAATTTCAAAAGGGTCCAACGCCCTCGAATGTTCTATCTTTATTCTCTTTGCGCATTTTATCTATTTCCTTCTTTTAAATATTTATGTAATTCTCCCAAAGCCGTGTAAATTTAATTTCTCGCACTTCTTTATTTTCTGTCAAATCGGGTCCTGGATTAAATTTGGCGATGTGGACCCGCGCCTTTGTAATAGTTTAGAACTTTATATTTCCGCATCTTTTTAATTGTTAAACAAATACATGCAAGAATGAATGTTAAATAAAAAACAAACGCATAGATCACTTTGACATGACAAGATAAATGCAAATGAACCTGACACACAAATCACACACCACCCCTAGGGTACGCCTCACTGTTGCCACTAGTGCAGAAATGACTTTTTACATCGGGTAAAATTGACTTTTTACATCGGTTTTGGGTCCGATGTAAAGTCAGGTGATATAGTAAATCAGGGACTTTTTACATCGGTTCTGGGACCGATGTAAAAAGTCCCTTTTTTACATCGGTTATAATATCAGAACCGATGTAATAACCTGTTATTATGCACATTTTTTAAAAAATTGATCTAGTTTTTTACATTGATTGGAAGTAATACCCGATGTAAAAAGTACCTTTTTTACATCGGTTATAATATATGAACCGATGTAAAAAACAATTATTATGCACATTTTTTTAAAAAATTGATCCAGTTTTTTATATCGGTTGGAAGTAATACCCGATGTAAAAAGTCCCCAGTGACGCGACTTTTTACATCGGTTATTATCTCCAACCGATGTAAAAAGTCCCTTTTTGAAAGTTTTTACATCAGTTTTACTAATAACCGATGTAAAATGTATGAAATTTTTTTGGAATAGATTATTTATTTTCTGGGTTTCGCTATATAGATTTCATAGCTTTCCAACATCACATATATCACATTTAGGACGATGTTTTCATATTTTTCACAACAAACTTACAAATTGAACAATTGTATTGCAAACTTGTATTGTATTACAACATACAAACTTACAATTACAAATTCTTCACAAAATATAAAACAATATTCAACTATTTATAAGTCTTTTTCAAAACTTACAATTACATAATATTCACAAAATATACATATACTAAAATATTCAACTATTTCTAAGTTTCCAAACTTGAATTACCAATATAAAATCTTCGGTAGACAACACCAAAATCATATTGCCTGACAATAAATAATAACAATTAACATCAGCAAAAAAATCAAGAAACTCAACACATGAGCAAAAACCACATGTATTGTGCAAAAACCATAACTTATACAATTCTATAAAACTCACCAAGCTAAACTTAAGTTCCATGTAAGTCAAAGAAACATTTTGCCCAACGAAGTCGCAAATCATACAAATCATCTGGTGTTAATTCTGTTGGGTCATCAAATACCTATAATACATAAATATAACAATATAGAGTTATTTTTAAAAAATTCATATTAAGTCGAAAAACAAAAAGTAAAGAACAAAGTAAAGTTATTTTTAGTACCTGCATCCAATTCTCGGTTATATTAGCAGAGACAATATCCAACATATTTTTCATCACATAGTATCCACAATCATTAGAGTTATGTTGTTGCCTTGTCTACAATTGAATGACATAATTAGTGAATATTTATCGTATATATTTAACTATAGAATTACAATTTACATCACACTTACATTGGGATGAAGCCATGTAGCCTTTTTTCTATTTCCATTTGCCATTTGATGAATCCCAAAAGAACTAATACAGAAAGATATAAACATCACATAACTAAATATACTCGCCAATGAAAAATCACATAACTATTAGTTGTCAATGAAAGTCACATGAAAGATAAACTTACTTTGTAATAACTAAGGGAAGGATCCTTCCTTAAACGCAGTTTTAGGGGTGGACTGAGAAGCTTACATGTTACATTTAGGATTTTTATTGTTCTAACTAAGGATATCCTGCTGTGCGCAAGTGGTTGCATTCCTAAGATTATTCTAAAAAGAAAGTATCTGAATTAACTTTTTTGAATTTTTTTTTAAAAAAAAAAAAGTAAAAGCATTGTGAGGGATAGGTAACTAGACTAGATTGATAATAAGACATTATGACATCATTTGATATATGTAACTCATCCTAAAGAAAATATTTATGTGGTAATTGTAGTACTTGGTTATTTTAAAAGATAACTAATAATTGAAACAATATATGAATAAAAATAATATTCTATTGAAATTTGAAAGTTACCTGAATTTCACTCTGAAGTTGATTGATTCCTTCAGTATTGGAACAGAAATTCTGAACATTCAGGTTTTGTTCACAGATTTGTAATTTTCATATACTCATTTCAAAAAGAAAAGCTAATATCAAAATATAACTAAAGGAGTAACCGGAAAAGGCCAAAAATAGAAACAAGTAACCCACCAAGGAGACATAGTCTAAGAACCTTCTTCCTCTTCCTTGGACTTAAAGAAGTAAAGTGAGATAAAGTTTCTTCTAAAATAGATTCACCGTCCAGAAAATACACCTGATAATAGCAACACAAGCATAAGAAAAATTAACAATAGAAACAAAAACGTTCTTCGGTATCAGAACTAACATATCAAAAGGCTTGCACACATTATCTCTCTCTTTCAATTTGTACTTGCTGTGAGTAAATAGTAGTGACCCTGTCGGCGATATACCAAGCAATAGGTCTTTTGTTAGTGATTTGTATGTGATGATCCCTGGCCTAACCCTTGAGGTAGATATATATAGTTGCTTAGACCTAATGAAACATGCCATGCTTTCAGGCTTTTTCCTCGGATTTAGTCAGCACCCGCTCCATCCGGGTCATGGCAGGTGACCTCTTTTCAAGGAAGTCTCCATACGTGTCTATCTCGCCCACGTGCCGCGCACGTGATCACCTTGTTGCCTCTCATTTAAGACCTCTTAAATGTCTCACGTGACTGCAGCATACTAGACCGAGATTGTTTGTAACATGTAGGCCTTGGGCAACAATGTATATGATGGTGGACTATCTTTGTTACTCCATCAACAAAAGCAGTTTATGGGAGACAAAGAAACCTATTCATTTTCTTTGAATGTCAATTTGTAAGAGGAATGAAACAAACTGAACTGCAGTTTCTGAAAGTGTCACTTTGTAAGTTAAAGAGACAAATGCATTACAAGAGCAGTACTCCTTTCCACTAGACCTTCTTCAACTAAGTATTCTTATATTATGACCCGATAGTATTAAGATTCATGAATTATGTAACGTAGAGCTGGTGTTCTCCATGACGGATAGCGGTCCACAGCGGAGAGCCAAAATCCCGCCATAACAGACACTTTGTGGCACCGTTATAGCGAATTGTGGCGGAAAAATCTGCAATATCGGCCGATATTTACCATTGCAGCAAACAGAAAAACCGCCATAGCGCCGCCACTGCAGATATTTGATAACACTTATATATAGAGTTATGCCATCTTAGTTTTGTCACTAGCAACATGAAAAGGAAGTTGAGTAACTGACTTTGCTAATTGTCAGAAAAACAATCCAACCTCTTTGACTCAACGTTGGAACCAAAAAAAAACATATATCTATTTTATTTATTGCATCACTGTAACAAATTTTCCTTGAAGCCCTATTGTTTTCCTTAAGTAGAACCTCCCAACTTATAACTAAAGACTTTATTTTAAGTTTTAACCCACAACCCCGAAACCTTTCACAATAGCATCGCACTTCGCCCCATCATGCAGCAGGCTAATTATATTATCACAATCTGTTGAACCTAAATTAAGGTTTGAAGTGAATGAGAGAGAGAGAGGGTTCAATCTGCACCACTAGCATAACCTAAATTAAGGTTTGAAGTGAATGAGGGAGAGGGTTCAATCTTCACCTCTAGCATAATTCAAATTATTCTAACATTCGCTATTTCATAAGAAACATTAAGGTTTGAAGTGATTGAACAATGGAGCTAGTCAAACAAGTGTTTTCAATTAATCACTCCATCTTCTAAACTTTGCTATATATCTTTTCTAACATTTTGTATCTTCATCGAACATATTTCTGTCTAAGGTGAAGCTATCTACTAGCCATTATGTTAGATGTCAGGAAATCACAAAAAAGCATTCAATGAAACATCAAATAGGGCTGCATAATGTTTATGAATAAAAACCCTTACTAACCCACAAAAAATCCAACAAAACAGATTAACAAAATAAAAAACATAACCAGAACAACAACAACATAGTACTTAGAATTTTTTCGATCAGAACAATCAACAAAAATTTCTCTCTTACAGTTGAAACTCAAAGAGGAATAATGCTAATAATTCGTTTTTTAAACAAAAATTTGCACTTACAGTTGAAACGGCGAGCGAAGAGTTGTGAAGGTGAGCCGTTGACGGTGGGCGTCGGAGGAGAGACGACGAAGTGGGACGGTCGTTGACGGCGACGACGGTGGGCGTAGGAGGGAGACGGTGTGCGTCGGAGGACGGTGAAATGGCGAAATGGGAGGATGGTGAAACGGCGACGACAGTGGGTCGGAGGAGGAGAGACGGCGAAATGGCGAAATGGCGTGGTGGTGGGGGAAAATCTAGTCGCGGCGAAAATGGGTCAGAAAAAATGGGTAGAGAAAATGAAGAAGACTGTACAGTTCTCAAGTTATTATTTTTGTTTTTATTGCCTTTATTACATCGGTGGATACTTCACCCGATGTAATAGATTGCCACGTTTGTGCTATTACATCGGTGGATATTCCACCCGATGTAATAGCTTGCCACGCCTTTATTTATTTTTTTTTTTATTACTTTATTACATCGGTGGATATTCCACCCGATGTAATAGCTTGCCACGCCTTTATTTATTTATTTTTTTTTATTACTTTATTACATCGGTGGATATTCCACCCGATGTAATAGCTTGCCACGCCTTTATTATTTTTTTTTATTACTTTATTACATCGGTGGATATTCCAACCAATGTAATAGCTTGCCACACCTTTATTTTTTTAAAATTTTTTTTATTACTTTATTACATCGGTGGATATTCCAACCGATGTAATAGCTTTCTTATATTTTTTTAACGTTTTAGACACGTTGTCTCTTATTTACAAAAATGCCACCGTGTTTTTTTTTGTAAATCTTTTACATCGGTGGATGAGATTGCCCGATGTAATAGGTGACGGAAAAAAAAATTTCCTTATTTTTTATATCATTGTAATTAAATACCTGATGTAAAAAGTTTGTTAACTGTATTTTTTACATCACATATTTTGATACCCGATGTAAAAACTTTTTCTGAAATGTCTTTTTTTTAGTAGTGTGCCTTGCCTCGAAAGGTGATCGTCGAGTAGAGGATGTCTTAGTAAGTCCTCATGATCCGGGAACCTGGCATGAGGGTAGCTTCTAAGGTGTCTTCCTATTGCTCTGGTGATCACCATGTCCCGAACCCTCGAATTGACCCGAACACCTCCAACAGTGGTGCTACCTACCTCTCAATGGTGGGATGGCACTACTTTAAAGGACATTTACACAGACGAATTCCTTAGGGTAGGTAGACGACTCGTGGATACTTGCTCTAATTCAAAACAAAACAAATCAAAAATACTTTTCACACCAACACATTTTCAAAAAGCTTTCGAAAGCATTTTTCAAACACTCTTGAGGACCGATACAAGAGTCGAACTGAAATTTTCAGAGAAACTTTTTAAAACCCACAGTTGAAAAGCAAACAAACCATTTTTGAAAACACAATGAGCAAGTATCTAAGAGCCCATGGATAACCATGGATAGAAAGGGTGCTAACACCTTCCCTTTCTATAACCTACCTCCCGAACCGAGAGCAATCTCTTTAAGGAATTTTTCTGTGCTTTTGTCCTTTCCATTTGGAGAAAATAAAAGACGGTGGCGACTCTTGCTTCTGCGACATTTCGCGAACCAGCGTTAAACAGTCAGTTCCAGATCCACCGATCACAGAACTGGCGACTCTGCTGGGGACTTAACTTAAAGTGAGGTGTACCTTAGGGTTAGTTCATAACTGTGTTTTCAATTGTATTGATTTGCTTGCTTTACTATTGTGGGTTGCATGGGAGTTACGTAGATCCTAACCCGGATCTGGGGATACCCTGTTTAGGTAGCATAAGCTGTGAGGGACCTGTCCGGCGTAGACCGACACAGGTGAAGCAGTGGCTACGTTGGTGTGGCACCTTGGTCTGTACTGATATCCCTTGTGTCGCAACAAGGAGAATATGGGTCTTCTAAGGAGTCATTAAGCACCAACAACCTTAGAACCTTAAATGACACAACTTGGCCATTAGAACAGTAGCAGTATGCTACGCCCATTGAGGCTAAACTCTCATGATGGTTCTGGCCGCAAGAAAAGATTGCGATGCTGGAGTTATGACCGATTGAGGGTAGTCAATGATATTGGGATCCTCTAAGAACCCGGTTACTTTGATAGGACATGTTGAACCCACCAACTTCAAGAGGGTAATACCCAGACCCCATGCTGGCCTAAACACTAAGGGCTTGTCATGTGTGACTTGTGTGCCTTCGTACTTGACTACTTGCATGCTTTATCTGACACATGAACTGCTTGCAGGTTTTATTTGTAGTCCTTAATTAGGACTCGTAACAGGGTTTACTAAGTTTCTTACAGGTTTTGTTTGTAGTCCTTAATTAGGACTCGTAACAAGGTTTACCGAGTTTCTTGCAGGGTTTGTTTTAGTCCTTAACTGGGACTCATGACAGGTTTTACTTGAGTTTCTTGCAGGTTTTGGTTTGCAGTCCTTAGTTGGGACTCATAACAGGGTTACTTACATTACCCCCATGCATAGCATAACATCATACCATTGCATACATCTTAACCCATTTCAAGGATCTCAAGGGCTTGTGATGCAGGTCATGACGAATCAAATGTCTAGCAAGGGGCAAAGAGGATTTATTTTCCTCTAGCCAAGGTTGTCAGGGGCGATGACCCACTCGATATGGTGAGCTCTGACTCCTGGAGAAGGTTCCCCTAACCAAGGTTGTTTGGAAACCAAAACTAGACATGATGACTAAAGTCAGGGGCTATGACCCACTTGATATGGTGAGCCTTTGACCCTTGGAAGAAAGACTCTCAACAAATATGAAGTTCTTTCAATCAAGCTACCGGATCCAAATGCTAACAAATTTTCTTGTTTATCCCGTGAGATCCTTGAAAACATTGCATGCATATCATACACATCATTGCATAACAGGTACCCTTGTTGCAGGTTACTTACCTTTCCCGCTGTTTATTTCAGCAATGGCTTCCCAACCAGACAACCAGGGCCTTCTTGCTCAAGAGACTCGGTTCGGGGAAATCCTCCTGAATCTATCCAAGGGGCAGGAGGAGCTAAGGACACTTCTCATGGAGACTCTAGTCAGGAACAGTGCTGAGGATGAACGGCTGAAACATCTGCAAGCTGAAGTGGATATAATGAAAGCCCAGATGCTGGGGCAGATGACTATCATTCAAGGCCTAGTTCAAAGACAAGATGAGCTCTGGTTTCTCGTCAACCAACTGCTTCAGGGTAACCGACTGGGGCAAAAGTCTAAGGGCAAAAAGCCAGTCATCGTTCAACCACCTTTGAGACAAGGAGATAAGGGGAGAGCTCCTCAAATGGCTCCAGTGTCACAAATTCAACATCACAACCAACAAAAGAGCGAGAGAAGGCAGTTCACTCGGCTCAGCATGACCTTATCCCAGATATTGCCACAGTTGCTGGAGACCAAGCTGGTAACGCTAAAAGAAGCTCCGAAGAGCCAGAATACAACGTCACCAAAGTATAACCCCAACGCCCGCTGCGCTTATCACTCTGACAGCCCGGGGCATACTACAGATGATTGTTGGAGCTTGAAAAATAAGATCCAAGACATGATCGACGCTGGAGAGATTCAGTTTAAAGTACCCAAGACTCCCCACGTAATCACTGCTCCCTTGCCAAAACATGGCTAGGATTGAGAAATTTTTGTTCATTCGAATGTTCAAGTTGCAATTTTCTTTTGTTCAAACATCTAGTCATATCAAACGTTGTTATTCTATTAATGCATTGCATATGTCTGTTTTGAAGCAATATATTCGTATTCACTATATGCAAATTATTTTCATATTTTTTCTGATGATCAACTCTCATTAATTCTAAGCCTCTTGAGGGAGGATGACGAAAACGATACTATAATCTACAGTATGCTTTTGAACAGACCCCGCTGATGAGGTACAGGAATTGTTTCAATCCCTAAACACTGGAGTTATAAGGATGATAATCCCTCGTCAACCCCTCTGAGCCAAAGAAGTAGGAGTTTTTTCTTTTCGAAATTTAAAACCCTTAATCAAACCTGGGGCAGGGTAGTTCTCTCAGTTGATCCAAGTGCATAACGAATGGCACCAAAAGATCCTTACAAAACAAAGAAAGACAGTGATGGTTCCGAATAATCAATAAAGAAAGACAGTCATTATCTCAAAAAATAAAAAACCCATTAAGTCAAAACCCATGAAGGAGACTTACAAAACTGGGGAATCCCGTTGACTGTAATTCCAAGAAAAGGAAACAGTTCAGGCAAAAAAGAAAGGGATAACAAAATCAGAAAAGAAAGAGGTCCTACAAACCCTCAACAAAAAAGGAAATGACTGCCTAATCAAAATATACTGTCAATATCTGAATCATCATTGGAACATCAGAGCAAAGACTCAAACAAGGTCTAACGTATGATCAACTGAGTTTAGGTTTGGAGAACACCACGAAGAGCGGGTGGGTACAAATAATTTGAGCCTTTATCCTTTGTTTCTTAAACCGTGAACCAAGCCACGTTATAACCCTTAAAAGTCCTAGCTGAAGCATGGGTTAGTTCGAAAGCATACTGTTACGGAAAGGTATCCTGACTCCTTAAGGCTTACGGTAAATACGGAGTTGACATCACGTTTTACAAACATTCACTTGTTTTATGAAAAAGAATGCATTTTCAAAATCTTCAAGACAGACATAAGCTTTGCATTTTTAACATAACTTTGTTTGCATATGACTTTTGTTTGAACAGCATGAAAATTCGCACGACGAATGCCTAATGAACAAAAGTACCTCCAATCAAGGGGCAGACATGACCATGGTCCATTATCTGGGGCAGTCCAATCAAGATTCGGAGAATCTCTCAAAGGGCCAGCTAGCTCGGGGCAAATCTCCGCCAGAGTCACTTGGGGCATTCCAGCAACGAATCTTGCCCGGTCAGACATCTTCTGGTGACATGACAGAACACTTCTAACAGGGGCAACTCCCTACTTTCTGAGAACGGACATAGTCGGAAAAATACTACACACAATCAAAGACCCGCTAGGTTGACATACCTAGGCAAAAATTAGGGCTTCCCGGCGAACCAAAAGGGTTCGGGCAAAATGAAGGGATGAAATGAAAAAATCTGTACACCCGACAAGTCGAAAACCTGAAAAGGCGGCTTGGGCAAAAATGGGTATCCCGGTGGACTGAAAACCCGAAAGGGCGGTCCAGGCAAAAGTTAGGGATCAAAGCGTACGACTATGTCCTGTCATCTTATCACCTGCCTACCAGAAGAAGGTTTGTCCATCAACCACTATCAGCGCCTCACAGGCCTTCCTCTCCCACCTCAGAAACAGGAGCAATAAAGAGTTGTCCCAAACGATCTAATTGCTCTGTCCACAAGGTACAAGGTATGATCAGCTGAAGAAGGTAGCCAACATATCTTAATTCCCCCAGAGAGTGAGCCAGCAAGTCAGTACACTCTTCCGCAAGCAAAGTTATCAAATCTTAAGGAAGTTGGGTATACTCCCGTAGATCTCAACGTTCCCCAACAGCAATACATATATTCTTAACAAGCATCCCCGGCAATCTTGGTCTAAAGATTATTCCCCGGCGGCATATCAAACATCCATAGGAATCACTTCCCCCGCAGTTCAAAACTTCCCCAGGAGAGTCCAATCCAGTTCCCCAGGAAGGTTGGAATTCATCTCCCCAAGAAGTAAGCTTATCCCCAGTAAATTCTGGAAGCTTATCCTCGCAGAGTACGAACGCGTCGTCCGGCTTTATTTAAAGAGTTATTTCCTTAACAGAATATAACTGGGTTATCCTCAGCCAAAAGCCACGGAAAGATCACCCTCGACGAAGTCCTCTTATCCCCAGCGAAGTCCATCAACACTTCCAACGCAATAAGAGTATCCCCAGCAAGTTACTATCAACAATTCAGCAAAAGTATCTCTCTCCCCACAGAGTATCGCTTCCCAGCAAGATCGTCAGGGTACTTTTCCCCCCGCAGAGTTATTTCATTCGCCAAGTTTATTCCCCAACGGAGTTATCTTCTCCTACCAGTATTCTTGCAACTATCATCTCCAGCGGAAGCAAAAGCTTATTCTTCAACATCAGCCCAGGAGTGACTTCCCGGCACCCGTCAAGGATTTACTTTCCTAGACGAAAACATACATAAACATCACATACATCATTCTAGCATGCATATACGCACCATATCTTACAAATCTCATTTATGTTGAGATCATCATTGCTTGGTTCATATCATGCATTGCATATGACTGACCTTTACCTTTCAGGAAAGATTCAGCTAAATTCTCAATCATATTTCAAGACCTAGACCGGTTCAGTTAATCAACTCCAAGGACTTCTTATCCAGTCCAAGGCCTTCTCTAGTCCAGCTAAATCGACCCCAAACAGATTTTTCTGATGAAGACTCAGTAGAAGTTATCAGGTTATAATTTCCTATGGTTCTCTCCCCGACGGTGCGTGAGATGATAATTCCATTTCGGGTTATAATTTCCTATTGGTTCCCTCCCCGACGGTGCGTGAGGTGATAATTCCATTTCAGGTTATAATTTCCTATTGGTTCCCTCCCCGACGGTGCGTGAGGTGATAATTCCATTTCAGGTTATAATTTCTTATTGGTTCCCTCCCCGACGGTGCGTGAGGTGATAATTCCATTTCAGGTTATAATTTCCTATTGGTTCCCTCCCCGATGGTGCGTGAGGTGATAATTCCATTTCAGGTTATAATTTCCTATTGGTTCCCTCCCCGACGGTGCGTGAGGTGATAATTCCATTTCAGGTTATAATTTCCTATTGGTTCCCTCCCCGACGGTGCGTGAGGTGATAATTCCATTTCAGGTTATAATTTCCTATTGGTTCCCTCCCCGATGGTGCGTGAGGTGATAATTCCATTTCAGGTTATAATTTCCTATTGGTTCCCTCCCCGACGGTGCGTGAGGTGATAATTCCATTTTAGGTTATAATTTCCTATTGGTTCCCTCCCCGACGGTGCGTGAGGTGATAATTCCATTTTAGGTTATAATTTCCTATTGGTTCCCTCCCCGACGGTGCGTGAGGTGATAATTCCATTTCAGGTTATAATTTCCTATGGTTCTCTCTCCGACGGTGCGTGAGATGATAATTCCAACCCAGGTTTTTTTCAATGTTTGCTTTTGAGATTATAATTGCCTATGGTTCTCTTCCCGATACTACGAAGATGGTAATTCCCACCAAGATTTTGCTCAATGATTGCTGTTGAAGTTAAAGTCACCCAAGGTTCTCTCACCGTTCATGCTGAGGTAGTAACCACCCCTGGTTCATTCATCACCGTTTGAAGCTCCAGATCCAGCTCCTGTAACCAGTCAGGACACATCTATATCAAGCATCTGAAAACAGCTCCTGCAACATGTCAGGTAATCATTTTCTGTTTTGCAGGTACGCAAGTTCTCGCTAAGGAATCTCTTACGCGATCAACATCCAGATGGCATCTATAAGCCCATCATCCTATCCATCAATCTCCAAATGGCATCTATAAGCCCATTCCCCCATCACCGCTACTATGTGAGTGCAAATTTCTGGGCACTCTAGTGTTCAATCATCTTCCACCTTCGGATTACGAAAGGCACGTCAGCCAATCTGCATCCTCAGGTCTAAGAAGATTGAACAGGGGCAACTGTTGTACCCCAAAATTTGCCCTCCCATATTTCTCAAAAAAACATTTCAAGAAAAATTCACAAGTCCAACCTGGCGCGTCATATTTAGGTATTCTTTCGCCAAGATATCTCTGATAACGTATTCTCAAATTCAGGTTCGGCTCAAGAGTCAATTCTTTAAAGAAGGTATCCGAATGTGTGAGTTTTCTTGAAGAAATATAGTGAAAAAGTGTGCTGAAAGTGCAGTTTTTACGCGTTAAAAAATTCATAACTTAAAGATCGTGACTCGTTTTGAACCCGTTCCGGTGGCCAAACTTCCGTCTTGACATTATCTACGTTTTCATCTCTCACGGCTGGAAGCCAATTTCGATCAGAAGGTCTTCAAAAATGTGGATTTATCAAGTATTTTCGTGCAGAAATTTGTGACAGAAGTTTATTTGCGTCATGTTCAAAAAATCATAACTTGGTCGATTTTCATCGTATCGAGCTGGTTCCGGTGCCAAAATTTCACGAATTGAGTTGGCTACATTTTCACAGAAGGTATTGAGTTCAAACGGTATTCAAAAGGCCTTCGTTTTTTGCTCAGAGTGCGTGACACGCTGAAAATCCTGAATGCTGAATATTATTTCATCTGGGCCGAAACTTCGAAAATTCATAACTCGGTCAATTTTTATCGGATTGGGCTCATATTTTTACACAAGGTCCCTGACTCGTAGATCTACAACTTTGCTTCAAAAGTCGAGACCGGATTATGCTCCGATCAATACCAGTTTTTTATTGAAGAACGTGTCAGAGTCGACACTGAAGCCCAAAATAAGTTTGTCTGAGCTGAAACTTCAAAAATTCATAACTAATTCACCGTTTATCCGATTGAGTCGATTTTCGGACAGAAGTTAGTTCTCGATGCCGGCTACATTTTGTTTTCACATTTCAACTTCAAAAAATGCACTTAAGTCCCTGCGATTTAGCCTGGAAAGTGACGAATTCAAGTGAATATTGGAGGCCCAATTGCACATTCAAAGCCCATTTGCTTTACCCTAATTTCCATTATATAATCACCTTCTTTTCACACAAACCAGGAGAAGAGAAAAAGAGAGAAAAAACCTTGCCACAACACTGTTGGAATATCAAACTCTTTCAAGAACCCTAAAACCTTGAAATCCTTATTACAAATCCATCTGTCACTACAAACAAAGTCATCTCAGTTACAAACCAACACCTCACTACTTCTCCAGTAAGGATAAGGCTGGCTTGATCTCCATGATCCTAATTTTCCAGTAAGGCATAAAAGCATCCAGGTTACTAATTTTCCAGTAAGGGTAAGATTGATTTGATCTCCATGATCAAAAGGGTATAATCATTCATACATGCCATATTGTGCCTAAACATTAAATTTCTTCATATGTTGGTTTTATTTGAATTTTTATGATTTTATTTAATGTGTTCATGAGGTTGCAGATTTAGACATGATACCATGCAGGTTCATTAAGGAACGTTGAGGCCAAAAGCCAAAAGCCAAATGGCCAAAATAGAATATTTTACACATGACACCAATACGTGGCGAGACAAACATCTTGAGAAGGTTAAGGAACGTTGAGGCCAAAACACAAATGGCCAAAAGTCAAAAGCCAAATGGCCAAAGTAGAAAAACTTATGCATGACACCAATACATGGCCAAACCACTCCAATTCACCTCCAAAAAGGGCCAGACACCCCCCATGGTTTGCATCATTTTTATTTTTTTATTTGATTTTCCTTTTTCATTCTTTTAATTGTTTTAATTGTTTTCTTTAAATTCATGAATTAATTTTTATAATATAAAACCAGAAAATCAAAAACTAAGAATATGTTAATTAATTTACTTATTAAATATTTTTGTAAATAAATGTTAAATAATTAATTTAGTTAAATTAGGTTTTAAAACTTAAGTCTTTTTCTTAACAAATTAAAATATGTAGAAATTAGGTTTTTTAACTTTTCATCATCTTTTTAATAAATAATTTTTTCTTATTATTATTGTTATTAATTATTAAATATTTTTGTAAATAAACATGTACATTAAATATTTAGTAAATTAGGTTAAACTTTAACATTTTCATTAATAATTAAAAAAACTTAGAATTAGAGTTTCTTTTAATTTTAATTTTCTTTATTTCATAAATACAAAAAATTAAAAAACATTTCTTTTCTTTTAATTTAATAATCAATTAACTTTTAGTTCAATTTAATTTCAAAAGGGTCCAACGCCCTCGAATGTTCTATCTTTATTCTCTTTGCGCATTTTATCTATTTCCTTCTTTTAAATATTTATGTAATTCTCCCAAAGCCGTGTAAATTTAATTTCTCGCACTTCTTTATTTTCTGTCAAATCGGGTCCTGGATTAAATTTGGCGATGTGGACCCGCGCCTTTGTAATAGTTTAGAACTTTATATTTCCGCATCTTTTTAATTGTTAAACAAATGCATGCAAAAATGAATGTTAAATAAAAAACAAACGCATAGATCACTTTGACATGACAAGATAAATGCAAATGAACCTGACACACAAATCACACACCACCCCTAGGGTACGCCTCACTGTTGCCTTGCCTCGAAAGGTGATCGTCGAGTAGAGGATGTCTTAGTAAGTCCTCATGACCCGGGAACCTGGCATGAGGGTAGCTTCTAAGGTGTCTTCCTATTGCTCTGGTGATCACCATGTCCCGAACCCTCGAATTGACCCGAACACCTCCAACAGTGGTGCTACCTACCTCTCAATGGTGGGATGGCACTACTTTAAAGGACATTTACACAGACGAATTCCTTAGGGTAGGTAGACGACTCGTGGATACTTGCTCTAATTCAAAACAAAACAAATCAAAAATACTTTTCACACCAACACATTTTCAAAAAGCTTTCGAAAGCATTTTTCAAACACTCTTGAGGACCGATACAAGAGTCGAACTGAAATTTTCAAAGAAACTTTTTAAAACCCACAGTTGAAAAGCAAACAAACCATTTTTGAAAACACAATGAGCAAGTATCTAAGAGCCCATGGATAACCATGGATAGAAAGGGTGCTAACACCTTTCCTTTCTATAACCTACCTCCCGAACCGAGAGCAATCTCTTTAAGGAATTTTTCTGTGCTTTTGTCCTTTCCATTTGGAGAAAATAAAAGACGGTGGCGACTCTTGCTTCCGCGACATTTCGCGAACCAGCGTTAAACAGTCAGTTCCAGATCCACCGATCACACAACCCTACACCGGTTCCTTCTCTTTCAGATGCAGTTTTACACGGACTCATCGTCAGGCAACCCTACACAGGTTCCTTCTTTCAACCTACCAAGTTACAATTCTACAAACTACAGGTACGCAAGTTCTCGCTAAGGAATCTCTTATGCGATTGACACCCCTGGATGGCATCTTTAAGCCCATCTCCACAACTATCCATTACATTCCCAGATGGCATCTATAATCCCATCCTCCTATCCATTATATCTCCAAATGGCATCTATAAGCCCATTCCCGACATCACAGTGCTGATACTACACCATGCGAGTGCAAATTTCTGGGCACTTTAGTGTTCAATCATCTTCCACCTTCGGATCACGAAAGGCACGCAAGCCAATCTACATCCTCAGGTTTAAGAAGATTGAACAGGGGCAACTGTTGTACCCCAAAATTTTCCCTCCCATAATCCTCAAGATTTGTCAAGAATGATCTTCAAATTGTTCAAGATTGCTCAAGAGGTTGCACAGTCAAATCACCCTCTAAGACAGCTGAAATTAGGGTTTTGGTTCTTTCAAGGAATTGGAGGTTTTCAATGGCTCAATCAAGTCTCATAGGCCCATATATATTCTCAAGCATCTATATTCCAAGTTTCAAGACTCACAATGCCAATTTGCACAGTCAAAAGCTCCATTTGATCCACAGTCAACTGCAAGGGCAAAATGGTCATTTTGCAGTCAAAAGTCAGAATTTTTGGTCAAAATATTATTTTGAGTCCACAATCATCATTTGATCAAGTCTTGATCATGATTCCACAAGAATAGCTCAAGAATCATCAAGATGCAAAAACTTACTATTTTTGGACAGCAGAAAAGTCAATTGTATCTTGACCAGGGCATAACTTTTTCATGGTTTGTCAGAAAAATCCCATCCAATGCTAATTTTGAAGGGGATGACATTTCCTACAATCCATCTTCACACTCCAAGTCCAAGGGATGCTCTCACAAAAAGTTATCAATTTCTACATTATAGGTCAATTTCAAAAGTCAACAAAAATGCACTTTAAGTCAAATACCATAACTTGATATTGGTAAATCCAAATGACATGGGACCAAAGGCATTGGTTAGAGGACTTCAAGATCTTTCCAAAATGTCCAAGAACATGGTCATATGATCAAAATTGAGCAAGATATGCATTGGAGAAGTTGGGAAATTTTCATGAATTTGCAAAAGTCAACTTTGCTCAAAACACCTTATTTTTGCTAATGGGCCTCAAATCTCTTCTTGAAACTTCATCCATGACCTATGCACGACCCATCAAGCTTAATTGAATTTATTTTCTTATTTTTATTAATTAATTGGATTTTTAATTAATATTAATTCATTTAATTAATTTAAATTGTAGGAAAATACAAGATTTGGTTTTTAAATCTTTTTGTGAAGCAAATATGGTCAAGATATGCTGGCAATTTCGTGCACCAAGTCAAAGATGCAAAAATCTCCAAATTTGGCAACTTTATTCAATCATGAAAATGCAAAAAGATTTGATTTTCAACCAAAGATCAAATCATCAATTCAATGGATTCTTGTTCAAGTTTTGACCTAATTCCATTCCTCTATATATATGCAAGTAAACCCTAACTCATGGACGTGCAAGAAAGCTGCAGAAAAGCCATAGCATATTGAAAAATTTCCAAGAAAACTCAAAGTTGACTTTGACATTCTAGGACGATTCAAAGGCTTTTGTTGATTCTAATACACTGCAGGAGGTTCCCAGAACGTGTTACAATCAAATTCCAGCTTCAAAGCTCAAGAAATCACTGAGAACAGAACCACGGTTTGCACATTTTATCCATAATCGTAACTCTTAATTCATGAGCATTTAACATGATTTCTTGATTGTTTTGCATTGCTAGTAATCATATGAAGCTAATGGCATAAGTTAATTGAATTATAATGCACAGAATCACAAGATGCCACGGACGATTTCTAGGGTTCTTAAGCTTTGAAATTGGGGATTCCTAAACCAGGAAAAATTGAGACTTGTGAGACCCATGACTGAATTCGTTGAACCAAGACGAACAAGATTGAACCCTCGCGAAATATTTATGTGAACTACAACGCTAATCGCTATTTTTCCTCATATCATATTATGGGGGTTAAAAACCCCCGCTATCTGTTTATATTTTTTGCAGGAAACATGAAGAAGACGATGATGTGTTAGTATGTGGTTGGCCAGTTCAAAAACACGCGCGTTTTTTGTGTTTTACAGCATATGGACTAAATTCTTAATATAATGATTACTTGTTATTATATTATCAAAAGCGTGCAGGTGGTTGGAGTGGTTAAGGCATGGGCATGTGAGCGTTGGGACCTGGGTTCGAATCCCAGGTCCCCAAAAATATTTGTTTCTATATTTTCTTTGCATAATCACATGCAGGTTTCAAAAAGCGTTCCACCATGTGATTCATATCTCAGCACGCCATGTGTCTTTAAGCTCAAATCCTGTGGCCAAAGATGAAGGACCATGGTACTCCCAGTCAACCAGCGCCTGGACAATCACCAAAGTCAAAGCAGGCTGGAGGTTAATGGGCCACAAATTGCAAAAACACCTCCTAACCTGGCCCATCACCCCCTTGGTTTCATTATTTCTTTTCTTCTTTTATATTTTTTTCTTTTAATTGTTTAATTATTAATTATTATTATTATTTAATTAACCCAAATTAACCTTTTTTCATAATAAATTCAGAAAACTAAAAATGTAGTATTTTTATTATTATTTTCACCTTTAATTTATTATTTTTGTAAATAAATACTAACAAATTAATTTAGTCTTTTTTAATTAGGTTAATTTCAATATGTTTTGCAATAAATAAAATAAATTAGAATTAGGGTTTTTACTAACTTTTGACTATTTTTATTTATTTTCCTTAAAAACATAAAAAACTCAAAAAAATATTTCTTTTATTTAATTAATTAGTATTAGGTTTAATTAAATGCCAAAAGGACCACAACTTCTTTCTTTCTCAAAGAGGGTCAAAACCCTAAGGACTTCTCCGATTCAATTTTTCTCGCGTGCGATTATTCTTGATTAATTTTTTCATTATTTATGTATTTGCTCCGAGGATGTAATAGCTTTAATTAGGACTTTTTATCGCTTTCATTTATTTTCCGCAATTTACTTTTCAAGGGTTGTTTTTGGCGATGTAAATACCTGACGCCTTGTAATAGCGTAGATTTATTTTCCGCAACATTTAACTGTTAGATGTATGTTAACTAGGCTATGCATGTCAAGATCTCTCTTAAATTAAAATCAATCGTAGCTCACCATAACATGTACAAAGATAACATTAGCTGAAACCTAACACACGTGCACATGCCACTCTTAGGGTACGCCTCACTTGGTTGCCTCGACGTGGTCATTGAGTATAGGGTGTTTTAGAGGTCGCCCTCCTGTCTAAAGATCAAAGTTGCCTCGAAACGGTTGCCTCGATAAAAAATGATCTAAGACATTAGGGTTACCGCTAAGGCGTCCTACCATTGCTTTAGTGACCACATGTCCCTATAATCGAATTGACCCTAAAACTCCAACGACGGTGCTACCTACTTCTCAATAGTGGGATAATACTGTCTAAAGGACATTTAAACAGCTTAATTTCTTTTGAGTAGGTAGAGGTTCTCAGGTACTTGCTCTTTCAAACAAAAACAACTTTTCGCACTTACACTTTCAAACAAAAGTTTTCAAACAACACTTCATACACTCTTGAGGACAGATACAAGAGTTAAAAGGAAGTTTTCAAACAAACTTTTTCAAAACCCACAAACACAAGAAAAGCAAAACACTTTTGAAAACATAGTGAGCAAGTACCTAAGAGCCCGTGGATAACCACGGATAGAAAGGATGCTAACACCTTACCTTTCTATAATCTACCTCCCGAACCCGAGAAACATCTCGAAAAGGAATTTTTCTGTGCTTTTGTCCTTTCCTTGTTGGATAAAATAAAAGACGGTGGCGACTCTTGCTTACCGCGACATTTAGCGAACCAGCATTCCGTAACAGTCAGTTCTATTTCCACCAATCACAGTTGTAATATTTTAGTTCCTACTTCACCCCATTGCTAAATTGTACCCCCATCCCCCTAAAGGGATGTAATAGCTTAGATTTTACTTTCCGCCTTTTACTTGCTTTTCATATATTGCTAGTAAATAAGTGTGTATGGCAAGATAAAAACAACAAAATAGGCCACCCTAATCAAAGACTAAATGCATGCAAATCAAACACATTATTCACACATGCTCCTCTAGGGTAATCTCACTTGTTGCCTATCGGAAAATAGTCATGTCCCTCGAACATGGGCGTTTTAGCAAAGACCCTCGATAAAAGATCGTAGTCCCTCGATGACCCTCAATGTTGCCTTCGGTAAACGATCTAGTCCCTAAAATGACATTGCTAAAACGACTCATAAGTTACTTTCTATGACTATACAAACGTACCATACTCGTCCCTTCACATCCAACGATGGGGCTTCTTACCAAATCAATGGTAAGATAGCCACATCTAAAGGAGGAAGAAAATCACATTTAAGACCTTTCAAGTAGGTAGATTCGCTCTTAGTTACTCGCTTGCTCACAACAAAAACATTTTTATACACCCACACTCTCATCTTTGAACTATTTTCGAAATAAACACTTTGTAGGCGTTCTTATAGAAACAAGAACCATTACGAAGTTCAATTTTCAAAATACTTTCAAAAACACATCTCACAAACACACCTTTGAACTATTTTCGAAACAAACACTTTGTAGGCGTTCTTATAGAAACAAGAACCATTACAAAGTTCCATTTTCAAAATACTTTCAAAAACACATCTCACAAACACACTTTTGAACTATTTTCGAAACAAACACTTTGTAGGCGTTCTCATAGAAACGAGAACCATTACGAAGTTCCATTTTCAAAATACTTTCAAAAATCACCACCACAAGCACACATTCAAACAAAAGCAAGTGATCTAGGAAGTAACTAAGAGCCCATGGAAAACCATGGATGAAAAGGGTGCTAATACCTTCCCTTTTCATAATCTACCCCCCGAACCCAAAAACATCACTAAAGGTCTTTCCTATGCTTTTTCACCTTTCCTTTTGGATAAAAGAAAAGTCGGTGGCGACTGTTGTTAACCACAACATTTGCGATAAAACGCAAAACCCTCAAGTCAGTTTTCCCATTGTATCACAGAACTGGCGACTCTGTTTGGGAGCATTTAAAAGTGGGGTTACCTTAGGGTTAGATCACCTTTACTTGCTTACATTGTTTGATTTGTTTGCTTTACATTTTTGTTCCTTGTTTGGGTTTGTTTTAAATTCTACACCCGAATTTGGGGCACCTTTTAGGTAAGTAGCAATAAACTGTGAGGGAATTGTGCGGCGTATACCGACATGGTTGAAGCAGTAGCTACGTTGATGTGGCACTTTGGTTGGTACCGGTAACCCTTGAGTCGAATCAAGGAGAGTACGGGGCCTCCGCGTGGTGTCGTGAAGCATTAACTGACCTTAGAACCTTACTTGACCAACTTGGCCATTAGGACGTAGTGAGATGACCGGTTTCGGTGTAGAGCTGAAAATTGGTTGATACTCGATGCTACACTCATTGGGACTTGACCCTTGAGTTTTGTTCGGTTGCGAGTCAATTGCTTATTGAACGAAGCTTGTGGGAAAGGTCAGTGATATTGAGATCCTTTAGAACCCGGATACTATTAACTAGGACAGGTTGAGCCAACTAAACTTCAAGAGGGTACTTGCCTATAAACTCCATGCAAGCCTAAACCTAAGGACTTGTTTGCTTTGTGTGAATATAATTATTTGTATATACACTTGCTTACCTCGCATATTTGTACATAACATCATAACATCATACCATAGCATTTTCAATAACCATTTCAAGGATCTCGAGGGTCTTTGATGCAGGTTATGATGAACCAAACTTCTGGCAAGGGGCAGCGGGATTTATTTTCCTCTGATTAAACATCGTCAAAGATCAAGTACAACAACTTGAGTCAAGGGCTATGACCCACTTGACATGGTGAGCTTGATTCTCGTGGAAAGCCATCCACCGATACAAAGTTCTCCAATCAAAGATGTTGATCTCTAACTTTTTCTTGTGTTTACCCCGCAAGATCCTTGAAAACATGCATCCACATATCATACATCATATCATGACAGGTTTCTCCCATACAGGTCTCCTTATCTTCCTACTGTTTATTTCATTAAGATGGATATGGAACAAATGGTGAAGGATCTCCAAGCTCAAAACACTCAATTCCAACAAATGTTTCTGGCTATGGCTAAGGGGAAAGAGGACCTGAAAGCTCTCCTCCTCAAAGACAAGAAGAAGAAGTCCAAGAAGTCAGTAGGCGTCCTGAACTTGAGAAGAAGACCTAAAGCCCTAGATCTTTCAACTCCATCCAACACAGGGGACAATCTTGAAGAAGACCACAATTTGGAGATTGATGAAGTTGAAGTTGACTACTCCGAGGAACAATATCCTCCCGCTGATGACAAGTACAAACAATTGGAGGATCGCCTCAGTGCTATGGAGATTCAACAAATACCTGGCTTGGATTTAGGAGACATGGGTTTGGTTTCAGGAATTGTCATCCCGCCAAAGTTCAAAGTCCCTACCTTTGCCTTGTACGATGGAGTCTCTTTCCCTAAGATGCACTTAAAGTATTATGTCCGCAAGATTTAACCATACACAACTGATCTGAAGCTTTGGATCCATTTATTCCAAGAAAGCCTAGTAGGGACTCAACTCGAATGGTTCTATCAATTGGAGAGTTCTCGCATCCACACATGGGAGGATTTGGCTGCTGCTTTCTATAAACAGTATCAGTACAATGCTGATCTTGCACCAACTCGTGTGCAATTGCAGAACATGACCATGGGTTCCAACGAGAGCTTCAAAGGATACACCCAAAAATGGAGAGATCTGGCTGGTAGGGTGCAACCCCCTTTAACTGACAGGGAGCTAATTGACATCTTCATGGGAACTTTGACAAGACCTTTCTTCAAACACCTGATCGGAAGTTCCTCAGTCGGGTTCACCGAGCTAATACTGACTGGCGAAAGAGTCGAAGCTGGCATCAAAAGTGGAAAGATCCAAGGAGCTACACCCTCTGATGCTCAGAAAAAGCCATACAATGGGAAGAAAGAGTCTAATGCTGTGTATGGTCAAAAGAGTCGTCATGATCAACATGTAGGGGCAATCCTGATCTCTAATCCGACACCTGTTCAACAAAGACAGAGCAATAGGCGTAGGGTAAGATATCAAGAAAGGCAGTACACTAACATCAACATGCCTTTACCTCAAGCGTTACAACATTTGCTGAAGTTGAAGCTGATCACGCTGAAGGATCCTCCTCAAAATCCCGACACCTCCTCTTCTAAGTATAATCCGAGTGTAAGATGTGCCTATCATTCTGACAGTCCTAGACATGACACCGACGGCTGTTGGACTTTGAAGAACAAGATTCAAGACTTGATTGATGCCAAGGAGATCGAGTTTGACCCTCCGGAGACTCCAAACGTGATCACTGCTCCTATGCCAAATCATTGAGAGCGTCTTTGTTTCATTTGAATTTTCAAGTTGTAATTCCCTTTGTTATTCAAATAATTATCTATTAATGTCAAACTTTGTTTCATTAATGCATTGCATATGTTTGTCTTGATTTTATCCACTCATTTTAATTACATATAAATTGTGCTTTTTACTCTCTTTATGACATTTAACTCTTGCTAAAAGTTACAAGCCTTTAGAGGGAGGATGACGAAAACAATGCCATAATCTCATACAGTATGCTTTTGGACAGACCTTACTGACGATGTACATGCATTCTTTCAAATCCTAAACACTGAGTTATAAGGAAGATAATCCCTAGTCAACCCCTTTGAGCCAAAGAAGTAGAAGTTTTTTCTTTTTCACAAAATTAAAACCTTTAAACAAAACCTGGGGCAGGGTAGTCTCTCAGTTAAGACAAACGCGCGATTAGCCGCAAACTCTCATCTCGTAATACAACGAATGACATCAAAACATTCCTCTAGGATCAAAAGACAGTGATGGTTCCCTATCACATAGGCAGTCATTATCTCTCAAAAAGAAAAGCCCGCTAAGTCAAAACCTACAAAGGAGACTTAAGAAAAATGGGACATCCCGCTGACTTTAATCTCAAAACAATAACAGTCAGGCAAAAATCAGGGATAACAAATAAAAAGAAAGAGGTCCCTACAAATCCTCACCAACATGAAAAATGTTGCAAAAAATGACTGCCTTCCAACAAACTCAACCTGTCTGAACCATCACTAAAATTTCATTCCAGACTCAATTGGAGTTCAAACGCACAATTAACTGAGTTTAGGACTGAAGAACGTCACGAAGAGCGGGTGGGTACAAATACACTTTGAACCTTTATCCTTTGTTTCTTAAACCGTGAACCAAGCCACGTTACAACCCTTCAAAAGTCCTAATTTAAGCATGGGTTAGTTCAAAAGCATACTGTTACAAAAGGTATCCTGACTCCTGTAGGGCTTTACTCAAAATCCTGAGTTGAATTTTTCTTACAAAACTTCTTTACTTACTGTTGTACCCCAAAATTTGCCCTCCCATTTCCTCAACATTTTCTCATCACAAGACATTTAAAGATCAAGATACAAATTAGGGTTTCCTCTGCTCAAGACTTCTCCTTGCACTGTGGACTCAAATTAGGGTTTGTGCTTGCACAAAGATGTTTTGACCTAAAATGCCTAATATGACTTTCATGCTCCATATTGGACTCCCAAGTTTACCCATACCAAGTTTCAGGTCTTGATTCCAAGTTTTACCCAGTCAATTGGACAGTTGACCTAGAAATCAGCTGTATTGGGGAAAAAAGTCAACTGTGGCCAATTGACAGTCAAACCTCATGAAATTTGATCCACATCAACATTTTGAATTCATATGAACCATTTGATCAAGTTTGAATCACAATTCCACAAGAAATTTGATCAGATCACCAAAAGGGCAAAATGGTCATTTTTAGGGTTTTGACTGCACAAAGGCAATTTTTGACTGTTTGACCTAGCCAATGGCAAACCAAGCTCACATATGGACTCAAGGACCCCATGTAATTATCTTGACATGTTCATCAAGCTCAAAAGATCCCAAGTACACAAGATTGACAGTTGAATTTCCCAGTCAATTGATCAATTTTGACTGTATACTGAAAAGTCAAACTTTGACTTTTTGGTCAAAATCAAGAGTCAAGATTCATTTTTCCTCAAAACATGCCAAATTATGAAACTTGTTCACCAAGAAATCACAAAATGCAAATTAGGGTTTGAAAATGGAATTTTTCATAACTTAGAATTTTTCTAAGTTATGAAAAACCCTAATTTTTTCCCAACTTTGCCCCATCTTTTCACCATGATCCATTTGGATTCAAACAAAAGTCAAAACATGAAAGTTGTAGCTTGTTGCAAAATCTACAACTTTGATTCACAAAGTTTTCTCATTTGAAGCTTGTATCTCAAGTTATGATTTTTTGAATAAGGGCACTAAACCATCTTTTAACTTAGTGAAATTTGACCTATTTTGACAAGGTTTTCTACCCTACTTCAAGGCCACTTTTCATACCCTTCCACTTGGAATTTCAAATTGCATTTCAAAGATGGATTGTAGTACACATTCCAAGCTTTCCAAAATGTCCAAGAACTCATCAAACAACCTCATAACTTGAGAGATTCGAATTTCACAAGTTGGCAAAAATTCACTTTTGTTCTTCACCAAGACATGTTCACAAATTTGCAAATTTGAATTCAGTTTGCTTTATGCTTAATTACAGGTCCTTGAACCAATCCATACTCAATAATTTAATGCATATTCAATGTGTTAAGGTCATGTTCTTTGTGTTCTAACATTGCATAATGGTTTAATCCTAAACTAGATAAAGTGGAATTTCCATTTTTGAAAAGTTTAGCTTTATGTCAAGTTTGTAATCCAACAAGTACAAAGAAGATCTGGTTAACACAAGATTATGGGCATAACACACTGATCAAGAGGAGTTGATGCAGCACATTAGGGGGTCCTATACTGACCTAGAACACCAATTTTGCTTTTGGTAGCTTAAGTGTGAAGAAAGGTCCATAACATATGCTATCTCTCATATCAGTCAAAGAACACAGCACAAAAGATATCAAACACATTCCATAGACCACATTGAAGCTTTTGCTCGAGCCATTTGCCTTTCAAACACCCTCCATCTCAGAATCATCCTCAAACTGCACAAACAGGGGTGCCCCTGCAGTTTGAGTGCAATCTCTCATTCCCTTCAAGCATTTTGATCAAAACCTGTTCCTCTACCTTCCTTACCACATATGCAAGCTATCCAGAAGCTAAGGCACGATCTGTAGTTGCTCTAACCACTTCCACCATTTTCACATCTTTAACTTGCAGGTGAAGTTCTATAGCTTGATACAAGAAGGTTCAAGACAAAGTGAGCATTGAAAAAGCATCCCTGGACCTCAAGGAAGCTTTTCCAATCATTACATTGCACTGAAAGTCTCTCATTCTCCACATAGAAGTTCAACTGCACAGGTAAAAGTTTGAATTCGTATCTCTCTTATTAGGCATATTTAGTCTTAAGTTTGTGAAGAAACAAGGTCCTACTCATAGCCCTGAACATGTACATAGCTTTACTTCTCATTTCTTTTGCCTGAGTAGAGAGAATTTGAGCTCTGAAAATGATAGAAAAATTAGGTCAGAAAAGAGGGGGAGAGAAATTCTCCCTCATCTTAGAGAGATAGGTCAAGTTCTTTATATGGTTAGAACCGTCTCTTCATGCTGAACATTTCTTGTGTTATGAGTTTTTGCTAAAAAGCCAGGAATCAAGAGTTAGAAGGGACTGAACATAGGCGCGCGTTTTTCAAATAACCTGTGCTGGAGGTTGAAGAAGGAGTGAAGTGGGCTGGGCTTGGATTTGTGTTGCTTTTCACACCATCTTTTTTGGCTTACACCCCCCTGAGCCCATTTGCTTATTTTTTAACATTTTTGACTTTTTCTTTTTTTGCTGACTTCATTTATTTTTTCTCATGCCATTAGAACATTAAAAATAATTTTTTTTATTATTTTTTGCATTTATTGCATATTTATTTGTTTATTTGTTTAGTTTGTACATAAATATATATATTGGATTATTAGAATAAATGTAAAAATAATATAAATACACTTTTATTTTTTTATTTACTTTCTGAAAATATTTCACAAAAATACTCTTTTATTTATTTTATTAAAATATTAAATAAATATTTATTTTTGTATAATACATATTTAGGGTTATAATAAAATATATATATATATACATGTTTATTAATATATTTAAGATAAAATATAAAATACTTGATTTTCTTCATTTTTATTAATATTTGATACAAAAATACTTTTTTTTACAAAATACTTCATTTTATTTTATTTTTGTACATAATAAATAAATAGTAGAATTAAATTAGATAATAATACTTTTCATATAAAAATTAGGGTTTTTCACCTTAAGTCCAAAATACTAAAAATAAATACATTTTTATTTTCTTTTTCCTTTTACATAAATAATATTTTTCTCATACACATAGAAATTTTCTTTCTACATTTTACATATTTGTTTAATTTATATTTAATTATGCATTGCAAAATATCCAATTGTTGTAATAATTTAGATTTAAATTCTTGTCAATATCCCCTATTTGAAAATTTGTACCCCCCTTCCCATATTTGGTTGTGTAATAGTTTAGTAATTTTAATTTCGCACTTTATTGCTTTTTAATAATAACATGCTAGAATTAGGGTTTGTATGCGAAAAAACGATAAAAAATAGTTCGACCTAATACAAGATAAACAAGCATGAAAATGGACACACAAATCACACTTGCACCCCCTAGGGTATTCCACTTGTTGCCTTCAAATAAATGGGCCATATTGTATGTTGAACATCTTTGGGCAAAGCAAACAGTTTGAATGATCATAGTCCCTCGATAAAACTTTTCAAAACAAACAAAACAAATGATCAAGTCCCTTAGAGAAATTGCCCAAAGACATTTAACGTCGTTACAATTATGGTCTAGACGATGACCCGCGCCTGCCCCTTTCACATCCTAACACAAGGTTGCCCACCAAATACAATGGTGGTGCAAACTTGTTAAAAGGGTTAAAGTATAGCAATGATCTTTTGAGAAATTTAGGAGTAGATAACCTCTTAGTTACTTGAATTAACTTGCAAAACAAAACACTTGCCCAATTTCAAAACCACAATCCACAACACTTTCAAAACAACTTTCAAAAACAAAATGAAAACCTTTTCAAAAGACATACATCTTTGTATACATCCCCACATGGATCATTACAAAGGTTGCCACCACATTGGTATCTTTTCAAGACATTTTCAAAAAACCACACACTCAAGCACCGTTTAAAACAATTGAAAACAAAAGGCAAGTGATCTAAGCAAGTAACTAAGAGCCCATGGATAACCATGGATAGAAAGGGTGCTAATACCTTCCCTTTCTATAATCTACTCCCCGAACCCAAGAAAACATCTCAAAAGGTTTTTGCTGTGCTTTTTAACCTTTCCTTAGGATAAAATAAAAAGTCGGTGGCGACTCTTGCTAACCGCAACATTTGCGAATACAAACGCAAACCTCAAGTCAGTTCTCCCACCGTATCACAGAACTGGCGACTCTGCTGGGGAAAAATTTTAAAGTGGAGTAACCTTAGGGTTTAGATCACCTTTGTTTTCAATTGCTTGCTTTGTTTGCTTTTACATATTGTGGGCTTTGTATCGGAGTTTTATGGATCCTAACCCGGATCTGGGGAAACCCTCTTAGGTAGCAATAAGGCTGTGAGGGAACTGTGCGGGGTATACCGACATGGTTGAAGCAGTCTGCTACGTTGATGTGACACTTTGGTGTGTACCGGTAACCCTTGAGTTCAGTCAAGGAGAGTACGGGGCCGCCGCGTGGTGTCATGAAGCATCAACTGACCTTAGAAACCTTAATTGAACCATCTTGGCCTTCTTAGGGTAGTGAGATAACTGACTTTGGTGCAGTCCGAGGTTGGTTGATACTCGATACTACACTCAATTGAGGGTTGCTTTCCTGGAATATTTCGGTCGCCAGTTCAGTGGCTAAATCGAAACGATGAACAATGAAAGCAATCCAGTGATATTGGGACCTTTAGAACCCGGTTACTTTTGATAGGACAGGTTGAGCCCACAAAACTTCAAGAGGGTAATACCCAGACCCCATGCAGGCCTAAACTCTAAGGGTTTGTGTGACTTGTATGCTTTACCATGTTTGCCTTTGTGAATGTTTATAGTGCATTTAATCATCACATCATTACATCATACAAACATCATGAGCATTGACTAACCGTTTCAAGGGTTTCGAATCTTCATCTTTGTTCTTGTTTTATAGGACATGGAAACTGTTCGCAGAAAGACAATTCCGATTAGCCTTGTAAAGATCCCTCCTCAGCTTAAGGAGCTTCTGTCCAGAATTCCCGAGAGTTCTTCATTCAGTGAGAGGCATGGAAGACTCATCAACTTGGTTAACACCAACATTGAGGAGGACTTGATAAAGGTCCTGTTCCAATTCTTTGACCCTCTGCATCACTGTTTCACCTTCCCGGATTATCAGTTGGTGCCTACATTAGAAGAATTCTCCCGACTTCTGAAGGTCCCTATCCTCGATCAACTACCCTACAACGGTACGGAAAAGGAACCCAGACTTGAAGAGATTGCTAAAGCCTTGCACCTACAGACATCCGACCTCAAAGGACATTGGGAAGCGAGAAGTGGTATCAAAGGGTTCTTAGCTAGGTTTCTGTTTGATAAGGCCCAAGAATGTTGGAACTCTCTTGACCTACGAGCTTTTGAAGAAGTTGTAGCCCTCCTTGTCTATGGTTTGGTGTTGTTCCCTAACCCAGATCAGCTTATCGATGTCAGTGCTGTCCAGATCTTTATGACCAGGAATCCTATACCTACACTGTTGGGGGACATCCTTCACTCATGTTACACTCGAACCATGAGAAGAAGGGGTGTCCTTTTGTGCTGCACTCCTCTCTTGGGAAGGTGGTTTATTTCGCATCTTCCACAAACAGTTTTGAAGAACGAGCGGGGTTTGAGATGGTCACAACGGTTAATGACTCTCACGCATGCAGATATACATTGGTGTCCTAGGTCCCGGGAAGACGTCACTATCATTGATCGTTGTGGGGAATACCCTAATGTTCCTTTATTTGGAATCAAAGGAGGTATAACCTACAACCCATGCCTGGCTTGGAGACAGTTTGGTTATGCTCGGAAGGATGGCCCTCATGACATGTTAATTCCTGACATAGTCTTCGACTTCGACAACGATACTCAAGGGCTTCGTCAGAGATTTATCAGAGCTTGGAGGATGCCAAGTAGGATAGACAGCAAAACACTGGGGCACCGGAACTCCATCCCGTTGGAGCCTTACCTCAAGTGGGTACGGGCCCGCTCTCAGAAGTTAGTAATGCCTTACCCTCACGTGCTACCTGTAATCAAAGAGCCAATCTTGGAAGGAGAAACATCCTACACCATTCAACATCCTGACATGCCCACCTCCTGGGAAGAGATGCAGAAGAGCTGGATCCAACTTAAGGAAGAACGGAATTCTCTTGAGACCAGTCTACATGCTAGTGAAAAGAAGGTCCTGGAACTCACCCGCCTGCTGCACGAGGAAAGGAATCTCAACACCTACATCGCGCCAAAAAGGATGCGCAATGTCTTTTTACCTTAAGGGGTTATTTTGTAATATTTGGCCCATGAGGCATTTATGTACTAACGAATTTCTCCTTATTAATATGATGTGCGTTCCTTTTTGTCTACAACAAAGTTTGAATGTTCTAAATCCTTGAATGCATTGCATACATACGCATTCCATTGCACCATATGCATAGCAGGTACCCTAATTCACAGGTTGCTTAATTTTCTTCGCTGTTTGTGTGCACAGTCATCATGAATTCGGAGTCATCCAGTGAGCAAGCAATCAAGGCCCTTCAGGCCCAAAGTGCACAGTTTCAAGAGATGGTCCTAAGCCTAGCCCAAGGTCAGCAAGAGTTGAAGACTCTACTCCTAAAGAAGAAGAAGAAAAAGAGGACGGCAATGTTCAACACCGGACGCAGATTTGGGAACACACTCCACAATGAAGCAGATCCAACCACTTCTTCTGCTGAGAAAAACAGTCCCCAAGGGGGAGAAGCTCCTAGTCCCGCAGTCTCCGACAACGAGACGGACTATAACGAGGAACAATACCCACCTGCTGCTGACAGATATAAACAATTGGAAGACCGCTTGAGCGCTATGGAAATTCAGAACGTGCCAGGACTGGATTTCGGAGATTTGGGATTATCTTCCGGAGTAGTAATTCCACACAAGTTTAAGGCGCCTGCCTTCGCCAAGTATGATGGGGTCTCCTGCCCAAAGCTGCATCTGAGGTCGTATGTAAGGAAAATCCAACCTTACACGGCGGATAAGAACCTCTGGATTCACTTCTTCCAGGACAGCCTCTCAGGGTCTCAGCTTGAATGGTTCTACCAATTAGACGGAGCTAGCATCCGGCACTGGGAGGACTTGGCGACTGCTTTCTACAGACAATACCAATATAATTCTGATCTCGCTCCTACGCGTACCCAACTTCAGGGTATGTCTCTAGGGACGGGTGAAGGATTCAAAGAGTACGCTCAAAAATGGAGAGATTTGGCTGGCAGGGTGCAGCCTCCATTAACTGATCGAGAGCTGGTTGATATGTTTCTGGGAACGTTGTCTGGTCCGTTTTTCAATCATTTGGTTGGAAACTCCTCCGCCGGGTTCACAGATTTGATATTAACAGGAGAAAGAATTGAAGCTGGTATCAGGTCAGGCAAGATACAGAAAGCCGCCTCTACAAGTGCTGAGAAGAGGCCATTTAAGAAGGAAGCAAGCGCCGTCTATGGCCCTAGAAGACAAGTCAAGCCCGAAAGTCGCCAAGCCGTTAATGCTTTGGTCATCTCTAAACCTGTTGCTGCTCCTCAGCAGTACAATCAGCAAAGAAGTGAAAGGCCCAAGAGGCAGTATACCCGATTGAGTATGACATTATCTCAAATTTTACCCCAACTGTTATCCACCAACCTGGTGACCCTCAAAGAAGCTCCTAAGGTCGTCAACACTGCATCCCCTAAATACAACCCAAATGCCCGGTGTGCTTATCATTCTGATAGTCCCGGGCACACTACTGATGATTGTTGGGCCTTGAGAAACAAAGTACAAGATCTAATTGACGCAAAAGAAATTCAGTTTGAAGCGCCGGAAAGACCGAATGTTGTAACGGCTCCTATGCCCCAGCATAGGGTGAATGCCATTGAGGAAGAAGTGTACGCTGTTTCGGTAGATGAAGTTGTTACCCCTTTGAAGACTGTTAAGAAGAACTTACTGCGGGCCGGTTTATTTCCGGGTTGCGGCGAAGGTTGCCCATTCTGTGCTATTTCCCTATCTGATTGTCCCTTGCTAAGGTTAGGCATCCAAGGCCTAATGGATAGCAAGGAAATTCTATTCAAAAAGACTGCTGTTCAATTGGTTCCAATGAAAGAAGTGTCCGTGATTACCATCTTCAAAAATCCAATCAAGGCTCCCCCAAAGAAGCCTATTCAAATCTTGACAGTTGCGCCTGTGATCATTACTGTTCCAGGACCCCTCTCCTACGTATCTGATAGAGCTGTCCCCTGGCATTATGGGGCAGACGTGTATGTAAATGGAATCAAGCAAGAATTTGATGCTAGTGCCAGTATCTGCGATATCACCGGTCCAGCTAAAGTCACCCGCAGTGGCAGGCTCTTCTCGCCTGACATTGCGCCACCCGCTATTCGAAAACCCCTCCTCATAAAACCTGCAAGTTTACCAAGTCCTGTTGCTGATCAAATTGTGTCCCCTGCTGCCGAGTCATCAAATGCTCGGGGCAAAGGGATTGAAGAAGAGCCTGCCCGGATGGAGGCACCCATACCCGTAAATGCTGAGGCCTCCCAACAAGAAATGGAGGAGATTCTGAAAATAATAAAGAAAAGTGATTTTAATGTTGTTGAGCAGTTAGGGCACACACCCTCCAAGATCTCCCTGCTCTCCCTATTGCTATGTTCCGAGGCTCACGCTAAGGCATTAATCTCATTTCTCAAGACGGCCCATGTGCCGCAGGAGACGTCTGCAGTTCAGTTCACTGACTGCATAGCAAATCTGACGGCGGACAACGGCTTGGGCTTTTCAGATGCCGACCTGACCGCAAAAGGAAGAAACCACAATGATGCCCTGCATGTCTCTATTGAATGCAGGGGCACTACTCTGGCACATGTATTAGTGGACACTGGTTCTTCTTTGAATGTTCTTCCGAAAAAGGCTTTGGATCGTCTGGATTATGAAGGCCTGGAGTTGAAACCCAGCAATATCATCGTCAGAGCCTTTGACGGTTCCAAGAGGATGGTTCATGGAGAAGTTAACATCCCTATTCGTGTGGGCTCTCAAGTGTTTGACTCTACCTTTTACGTGATGGATATACGTCCATCGTACTCCTGTCTGTTGGGTCGACCTTGGATCCACAAAGCCGGGGCAGTGACCTCCACCTTGCACCAAAAACTGAAGTATCCTGTCAGGGGGAAAATTGTCACTGTGCAAGGAGAAGAGGAGTATATGGTGAGCCATTTGAATTCCTTCAGGTACATCGAGATGGACGGAGAATTTATTGAAACTCCCTTCCAACATTTCGAGGAGGTACATCCAATTTCAGCAGCTGCGGAGACAATGGCCGAAGAGAATGATTCCTTGAAGATGGTTTCCCTAAGGGATGCCCGGGCTGTGGTTCAGAAAAGCAATGGTGCACACTGGGGTCAGCTTCCTGACTTCACTCAGAAGAACGACAAGTTTGGGCTAGGCTTTACTGCAGAGGCTCAGAAGGCGGTGCGCAAAGAGAAGATTGGAAAGGCTCCGGTGTTTATTTCCAGCTCAAGGGTGAACGCTATCAAGGAGGATGTGGAGGAAGCTGAGTTTGATAATTGGATCTACCCGACTGCCAGCGACGGACCAAGCAACTGGACAGCAAAGGATTTTACCCCTATCACATTTGTCACGCAGTAATTGATTTCTTTTGATTTCCAAATTTGTAACAAACAATATGTTAAAACTCTATTGGCTCGGTGTCCTACCCGGGGCATCGTAGCTCCATTTGTGAGGGCTTTTTGTATGACATTTTCATATATCATCAATCAAAACATTGGACGTTTGTTGCATTTCAAATCTTGTGCTCTTTTTCTTTCTGTGTTATACATATTGCAAAACAGCTATATTTACACACACTCACTTATACAGGTTTCAATCCACTCTGGATCTCACTGGCAACAGCTCTGCTACCGCCAGTTATGACTTCGAAAATCCGATCAACTTGGCCGAAGACGAAGGTGAAGATGATTGCGAAGTGCCTGGTGAACTCGCAAGACTGCTACTGCAGGAAGAGAGGGCTATTCAACCACATGAAGAGCCTGTGGAGACAGTTAACTTGGGTACTGAGACAGATAGGAAAGAGGTCAGGATTGGTGCCAATCTAGAGCTCAGCGTGAAGCAACGATTGATCCAGATGCTACAGGACTACATGGAGATTTTTGCTTGGTCCTATGAGGATATGCCTGGTTTGGATGCCGACATTGTAGTTCACCATTTGCCAACCAAGGAAGATTGCCCTCCAGTAAAGCAAAAAGTTCGACGAATGCGTCCAGAGATGTCTGAGAAGATTAAAGCTGAGGTGATGAAACAGTTTGATGCGGGTTTCCTTGCAGTAACTTCTTACCCTCAGTGGGTTGCCAATGTTGTGCCAGTACCGAAGAAGGACGGTAAAGTCAGAATGTGTGTCGACTACAGGGATCTGAACAGGGCCAGCCCCAAGGATGATTTCCCCCTACCTCACATTGATGTCCTTGTTGACAATACAGCTCAACACAAGGTGTTCTCCTTCATGGATGGCTTCTCAGGGTATAATCAGATCAAGATGGCTCCTGAAGATATGGAGAAGACTACATTTGTAACTCAGTGGGGGACCTTCTGTTATAAGGTCATGCCATTCGGACTGAAAAATGCTGGGGCAACCTATCAGCGTGCCATGGTTGCTTTATTCCATGATATGATCCATCATGAGATTGAAGTATATGTTGATGACATGATTGCAAGGTCTCAAACTGAGGAGGAGCACCTTGACCATCTGAGGAAGTTATTTGACCGACTCAAGTTATACAAGCTGAGGTTGAATCCCAACAAATGCACCTTTGGGGTAAGATCCGGAAAGTTGCTAGGTTTCATTGTAAGTGATAAAGGTATTCAGGTGGATCCTGCCAAGGTTAAAGCTATTCAAGAGATGCCGACTCCAAAAACCGAGAAAGAAGTCAGAGGTTTCCTAGGACGACTGAATTACATTGCCCGATTCATCTCACATCTGACTGCTACTTGTGAGCCAATCTTCAAATTACTGAAGAAAGATCAAGTGGTACGCTGGAATGATGAATGTCAGGCCGCCTTTGAAAGAATAAAGGAATACCTCCAAGAGCCACCCATTCTTATGCCACCGGTGGAAGGAAGACCTCTGATACTTTACTTGACAGTGCTTGATAATTCAATGGGGTGTGTGCTGGGGCAGCATGACGAGTCTGGTCGAAAAGAGCACGCTATTTATTACTTGAGCAAAAAGTTTACCGACTGTGAGTCTCGTTACTCACTGCTTGAGAAAACTTGCTGCGCTCTTGTATGGGCTGCTCGCCGGCTGAGACAGTATATGCTGACTCACACTACTTTATTAATTTCAAAGATGGATCCCATCAAGTACATATTTGAAAAGCCCGCTCTGTCTGGGAGAATAGCGAGATGGCAAATGATCTTAACAGAATATGATATCCAGTATACAACTCAGAAAGCAATTAAGGGAAGTGTACTGGCTGATCATTTGGCACACCAACCTGTGGACGATTATCAATCATTGAACTTTGATTTTCCGGACGAAGACGTCATGGTAGTAACTGACTGTGAAGTACCTGGACCGGATGAAGGACCTGAGGAAGGATCCCGATGGTCTATGCATTTTGATGGAGCCTCCAATGCTTTGGGTAACGGCGTCGGCGCTGTAATCATATCTCCCAAAGGAACTCATACTCCCCTCACCGCCCGATTATGTTTCAGCTGCACCAACAACATGGCAGAATATGAGGCGTGTATCATGGGTTTACAAGCTGCGATCGATTTAAGGATCAAGTTTCTAAGTGTCTTCGGAGATTCCGCTCTCGTGATCAATCAGATCAAAGGCGAGTGGGATACGAAACACCCGAATCTCATTCCTTACAAGGAGTATGTGTCGACCTTGCTCCCTCACTTTGAAGAGATAACTTTTGAGCACTTCCCTAGAGAGGAGAATCAGCTAGCAGACGCACTAGCCACGATGTCTTCGATGTTCAAAGTTAAATGGGACAATGAGGCTCCCCAAATCACAATCTGGAAGTTGGATGAACCGGCATACTGCTGCAAGCTCGAGGCTGAGAAGGTAACTGAAAAACCCTGGTATCACGAGGTGAAGAGGTACTTGGAAGCTCAGGAATACCCTGAAGGCGCATCTGTCAATGATAAGAAGTTCATGAGGAGGTTTGCTGCAAAATTCTTCCTCAGCAACGGCATTCTCTACAAACGGAATCATGATTCAACTCTGTTACGTTGTGTGGATAAGGCTGAAGCAGAGAAAATCATGATGGAACTACACGAAGGTACATTTGGGACCCATTCCAGTGGACACACCATGGCTAAGAAAATCCTCCGGGCAGGATATTTCTGGTCCACGATGGAAGCCGATTGTTACCAACACTCCCGGACTTGTCATAAATGCCAGATCTATGCTGACAAGGTGCATATCCCTCCGGTTCCTTTGAATGTCCTAACGGCACCTTGGCCTTTCGCAATGTGGGGCATCGATATGATCGGTGAGATCCGACCGACGGCATCCAATGGGCATCGTTTCATCTTGGTGGCGATCGATTACTTCACGAAATGGGTTGAGGCGGCCTCATATGCCACGGTAACCAAGAGCGTCGTGGCGCGTTTCATCCGGCATAATCTGATATGTCGGTACGGTGTCCCGGAAAGAATCATTACGGACAACGGTACCAATCTCAATAACAAAATGGTCACTGAACTCTGTGAACAATTCAAGATACAGCACCACAATTCTTCCCCCTATCGGCCGAAGATGAATGGGGCTGTAGAGGCAGCCAATAAGAATATCAAGAAAATTGTGCAGAAGATGACAGTGACCTATAAAGATTGGCATGAGATGTTACCGTTCGCTCTTCATGGGTACCGCACCTCAGCAAGGACATCAACCGGGGCAACTCCCTTCTCCCTAGTCTATGGCATGGAGGCTGTCTTGCCAATTGAAGTCCAGATACCCTCTCTCCGGATAATGAAGGATGCAGACTTGAATGAAGATGATTGGATCCAGACCCGACTTGATCAACTAAATCTGATTGACGAAAAGAGGCTCACTGCTATCTGTCACGGTCAAACGTATCAGAAACGGATGATCAGGGCATTTAACAAGAAAGTCAGACCGCAAGAGTATCAAGTTGGGGACCTGGTAATCAAACGCATCATCCTTCCTCAAAGTGATCCCCGGGGCAAATGGACCCCTACTTACGAAGGGCCATTTGTGGTTAAGCGTGTGTTCTCAGGAGGAGCCATGATCCTAACCACCATGGATGGTGACGACCTTCCTCACCCCGCCAATGCAGACATAGTGAAAAAATACTACGCATAAATAAAAGACCCGCTAGGTTGACATGCCTAGGCAAAAATAAGGGCTTCCCGGCGAACCAAAAGGGTTCGGGCAAAAATAAGGGATGAAATGAAAAAAATCTGTACACCCGGCAAGTCGAAAACCTGAAAGGGCGGCTTGGGCAAAAAATGGGTATCCCGGTGGACTGAAAACCCGAAAGGGCGGTCCAGGCAAAAGTTAGGGATAAAAGCGTAACACCATGTCTCATTGGATCACTTCGCATCCGGAATTCGGCATCAACTATCTGGCTCAGATTACGGCATCGACCAATCAGCTTCATCTTCGACCAGGCAGCAAAGCGAATGAGGCGTTCGAAGACATAAAGACGATAGCAGAGTTGGAACCCAGTAGGATTGTTCACATAGCTGTTTTGTTTTTTTTTCAAATTGTAAATTCTATACTTTTTTGGCGGCGTCCTCTTACTAGGATGTCAGCCTCTTGTACAAAAACGCCTATTCACAGGCAAAGTTTAAATCAATACAAATTCACTTGTCCATACAAATTGCCATTGTTTTTTTTCTTTTTCCGTTTTGTCTTGCGAAAAACGTCCAATGTTCATTTTTGATATATGCATTTGACATTAAATTGCTGATCCATAAATGTTTGCATATGAAAAAAGAGATTAATTACAAGTGACATCAAAGACAGGGGCAATGTGGAGTTTGTCTAATGCCGTCTGGTTGTTTTGTTCGCCAAGGCACCAAGGTAGGTCCAACTGAAGAATGTGGCCAAAACATCTCAACTCCCCGCAGAGTACAAACAGATTCAGCAATACTTCTCCCAAGCAGAGTTGATTCCCCGTCGATCCTGAAAAAGGCGACATTCCCCAGCAGGTCTTAAAAGCTCATCCTCAGTAGATTCTGCGAGCTTATCCCCGGCGAAGTACGGACGTCTCGCCCAAGTTTTATTTAGAGTTATTTCCTCACAAGGACTTATAACTGGGTTATCCTCAGCTAAAAGCCACGGAAGACCGTTCTCGGCGAAGGTTCCTACAATCCCCAGCGAAGTCTACCTTTGGTATTCCCAGGCAGAGTTTATCTTTGGAGTTTCCCCAGCGGAGTTTATCATCATTATCCTTAGCAGAATCCATCGTTAAAGTCCTCAGCAGGCCACTCATCAGAGCTTCGACCAAGTATCTCTTCCGCAAAGCAGCTTCCCGGCCATTCGTCAAGGATTTATTTTCCTAAGATGAAATTACACCCATAAACATTTCACATTTTCATACATCTTGCTTACATACATGATGAGACACATACAACATCAAATGTTGAACATCATGACATCATGCATATCATACATCATGACATTGCATACAGCTTACGTCTTTGCCTTTTCAGGAAAAAGACAATCTCAAAAACGACTACCTTCAACTGTCACAATTCCAGATTCGATACCTGTATCTAGCCAGGGCACATCTGAGAGTGATCAGTTTCCAGACTCGATTCCTGTATCTAGCCAGGGCACATCTGAAGAGTTCAAAGATTTGACTCCTGTATCCAGCCAGGGCACATCTATCAACTACAACATTTCCAGATTCGATTCCTGTATCCAGCCAGGGCATATCTGTTGACCACATTTCCAGACTCGATTCCTGTATCTAGCCAGGGCACGTCTGCAGAGTTCAAAGATTCGACTCCTGTATCCAGCCAGGGCATATCTATTGACGACTATTTCCAGATTCGACTCTTGTATCCAGCCAGGGCACATCTGTGAGCAACCGATCGTAGATTCGATACCTGTATCCAGCCAGGGCATATCTGCATAAGGAGACTGAAGATCAAACACCTGTAACAAGCCAGGAAAACATCTGTCTTTCTTAAACACACAAGTTCTCGCTAAGGAATCTCTTATGCGATCAACACTTCCAAATGGCATCTATAAGCCCATTCCCGACAAAGTTCTGTCACTTTTCCAGATGGCATCTACAAAGCCCATCTCCCTATCCACCATCTCTCCAAATGGCATCTATAAGCCCATTCCCGACACCATATTGTTAAGACTCCAGCATGCGAGTGCAAATTTTCGGGCACTCTAGTGTCCAATCTCCTTTTACCCTCGAGTCACGAAAGGCAAACTTGCCAATCTAACTCTTCAGGTCTAAGAAGATTGAACAGGGGCAACTGTTGTACCCCAAAATTTGCCCTCCCATTTCCTCAACATTTTCTCATCACAAGACATTTAAAGATCAAGATACAAATTAGGGTTTCCTCTGCTCAAGACTTCTCCTTGCACTGTGGACTCAAATTAGGGTTTGTGCTTGCACAAAGATGTTTTGACCTAAAATGCCTAATATGACTTTCATGCTCCATATTGGACTCCCAAGTTTACCCATACCAAGTTTCAGGTCTTGATTCCAAGTTTTACCCAGTCAATTGGACAGTTGACCTAGAAATCAGCTGTATTGGGGAAAAAAGTCAACTGTGGCCAATTGACAGTCAAACCTCATGAAATTTGATCCACATCAACATTTTGAATTCATATGAACCATTTGATCAAGTTTGAATCACAATTCCACAAGAAATTTGATCAGATCACCAAAAGGGCAAAATGGTCATTTTTAGGGTTTTGACTGCACAAAGGCAATTTTTGACTGTTTGACCTAGCCAATGGCAAACCAAGCTCACATATGGACTCAAGGACCCCATGTAATTATCTTGACATGTTCATCAAGCTCAAAAGATCCCAAGTACACAAGATTGACAGTTGAATTTCCCAGTCAATTGATCAATTTTGACTGTATACTGAAAAGTCAAACTTTGACTTTTTGGTCAAAATCAAGAGTCAAGATTCATTTTTCCTCAAAACATGCCAAATTATGAAACTTGTTCACCAAGAAATCACAAAATGCAAATTAGGGTTTGAAAATGGAATTTTTCATAACTTAGAATTTTTCTAAGTTATGAAAAACCCTAATTTTTTCCCAACTTTGCCCCATCTTTTCACCATGATCCATTTGGATTCAAACAAAAGTCAAAACATGAAAGTTGTAGCTTGTTGCAAAATCTACAACGTTGATTCACAAAGTTTTCTCATTTGAAGCTTGTATCTCAAGTTATGATTTTTTGAATAAGGGCACTAAACCATCTTTTAACTTAGTGAAATTTGACCTATTTTGACAAGGTTTTCTACCCTACTTCAAGGCCACTTTTCATACCCTTCCACTTGGAATTTCAAATTGCATTTCAAAGATGGATTGTAGTACACATTCCAAGCTTTCCAAAATGTCCAAGAACTCATCAAACAACCTCATAACTTGAGAGATTCGAATTTCACAAGTTGGCAAAAATTCACTTTTGTTCTTCACCAAGACATGTTCACAAATTTGCAAATTTGAATTCAGTTTGCTTTATGCTTAATTACAGGTCCTTGAACCAATCCATACTCAATAATTTAATGCATATTCAATGTGTTAAGGTCATGTTCTTTGTGTTCTAACATTGCATAATGGTTTAATCCTAAACTAGATAAAGTGGAATTTCCATTTTTGAAAAGTTTAGCTTTATGTCAAGTTTGTAATCCAACAAGTACAAAGAAGATCTGGTTAACACAAGATTATGGGCATAACACACTGATCAAGAGGAGTTGATGCAGCACATTAGGGGGTCCTATACTGACCTAGAACACCAATTTTGCTTTTGGTAGCTTAAGTGTGAAGAAAGGTCCATAACATATGCTATCTCTCATATCAGTCAAAGAACACAGCACAAAAGATATCAAACACATTCCATAGACCACATTGAAGCTTTTGCTCGAGCCATTTGCCTTTCAAACACCCTCCATCTCAGAATCATCCTCAAACTGCACAAACAGGGGTGCCCCTGCAGTTTGAGTGCAATCTCTCATTCCCTTCAAGCATTTTGATCAAAACCTGTTCCTCTACCTTCCTTACCACATATGCAAGCTATCCAGAAGCTAAGGCACGATCTGTAGTTGCTCTAACCACTTCCACCATTTTCACATCTTTAACTTGCAGGTGAAGTTCTATAGCTTGATACAAGAAGGTTCAAGACAAAGTGAGCATTGAAAAAGCATCCCTGGACCTCAAGGAAGCTTTTCCAATCATTACATTGCACTGAAAGTCTCTCATTCTCCACATAGAAGTTCAACTGCACAGGTAAAAGTTTGAATTCGTATCTCTCTTATTAGGCATATTTAGTCTTAAGTTTGTGAAGAAACAAGGTCCTACTCATAGCCCTGAACATGTACATAGCTTTACTTCTCATTTCTTTTGCCTGAGTAGAGAGAATTTGAGCTCTGAAAATGATAGAAAAATTAGGTCAGAAAAGAGGGGGAGAGAAATTCTCCCTCATCTTAGAGAGATAGGTCAAGTTCTTTATATGGTTAGAACCGTCTCTTCATGCTGAACATTTCTTGTGTTATGAGTTTTTGCTAAAAAGCCAGGAATCAAGAGTTAGAAGGGACTGAACATAGGCGCGCGTTTTTCAAATAACCTGTGCTGGAGGTTGAAGAAGGAGTGAAGTGGGCTGGGCTTGGATTTGTGTTGCTTTTCACACCATCTTTTTTGGCTTACACCCCCCTGAGCCCATTTGCTTATTTTTTAACATTTTTGACTTTTTCTTTTTTTGCTGACTTCATTTATTTTTTCTCATGCCATTAGAACATTAAAAATAATTTTTTTTATTATTTTTTGCATTTATTGCATATTTATTTGTTTATTTGTTTAGTTTGTACATAAATATATATATTGGATTATTAGAATAAATGTAAAAATAATATAAATACACTTTTATTTTTTTATTTACTTTCTGAAAATATTTCACAAAAATACTCTTTTATTTATTTTATTAAAATATTAAATAAATATTTATTTTTGTATAATACATATTTAGGGTTATAATAAAATATATATATATATACATGTTTATTAATATATTTAAGATAAAATATAAAATACTTGATTTTCTTCATTTTTATTAATATTTGATACAAAAATACTTTTTTTTACAAAATACTTCATTTTATTTTATTTTTGTACATAATAAATAAATAGTAGAATTAAATTAGATAATAATACTTTTCATATAAAAATTAGGGTTTTTCACCTTAAGTCCAAAATACTAAAAATAAATACATTTTTATTTTCTTTTTCCTTTTACATAAATAATATTTTTCTCATACACATAGAAATTTTCTTTCTACATTTTACATATTTGTTTAATTTATATTTAATTATGCATTGCAAAATATCCAATTGTTGTAATAATTTAGATTTAAATTCTTGTCAATATCCCCTATTTGAAAATTTGTACCCCCCTTCCCATATTTGGTTGTGTAATAGTTTAGTAATTTTAATTTCGCACTTTATTGCTTTTTAATAATAACATGCTAGAATTAGGGTTTGTATGCGAAAAAACGATAAAAAATAGTTCGACCTAATACAAGATAAACAAGCATGAAAATGGACACACAAATCACACTTGCACCCCCTAGGGTATTCCACTTGTTGCCTTCAAATAAATGGGCCATATTGTATGTTGAACATCTTTGGGCAAAGCAAACAGTTTGAATGATCATAGTCCCTCGATAAAACTTTTCAAAACAAACAAAACAAATGATCAAGTCCCTTAGAGAAATTGCCCAAAGACATTTAACGTCGTTACAATTATGGTCTAGACGATGACCCGCGCCTGCCCCTTTCACATCCTAACACAAGGTTGCCCACCAAATACAATGGTGGTGCAAACTTGTTAAAAGGGTTAAAGTATAGCAATGATCTTTTGAGAAATTTAGGAGTAGATAACCTCTTAGTTACTTGAATTAACTTGCAAAACAAAACACTTGCCCAATTTCAAAACCACAATCCACAACACTTTCAAAACAACTTTCAAAAACAAAATGAAAACCTTTTCAAAAGACATACATCTTTGTATACATCCCCACATGGATCATTACAAAGGTTGCCACCACATTGGTATCTTTTCAAGACATTTTCAAAAAACCACACACTCAAGCACCGTTTAAAACAATTGAAAACAAAAGGCAAGTGATCTAAGCAAGTAACTAAGAGCCCATGGATAACCATGGATAGAAAGGGTGCTAATACCTTCCCTTTCTATAATCTACTCCCCGAACCCAAGAAAACATCTCAAAAGGTTTTTGCTGTGCTTTTTAACCTTTCCTTAGGATAAAATAAAAAGTCGGTGGCGACTCTTGCTAACCGCAACATTTGCGAATACAAACGCAAACCTCAAGTCAGTTCTCCCACCGTATCACACTTACTAAAAACTCATTTTTTAAATAAAAAAACTTCAAGACAAGCATAAACTTTTCATTACTTGAATATCACTGTTTGCATATGGCTAATTGTTTGACAGCGGAGAAATTCACATAATGAATGTCCAGTGAACGAAAGCTCTCTCAGTGAACAAAAACAATTCAAGTGGGATGACACTTCCATTGACGAATCTCCTATCAACAAGGGGGCATGACATGTCACTATCCAGCACACCTGGGGCAGTCCACTCAAGATTCCAAGAAAATCTCTCAAGAAGTGCAGAGTAACCAGGGGCAAGTCTCCATCTCCGTCACTTGGGGCATTGAACGTCAATCTCATCAAAGGGTTACGTACAGTCAAACATTTCCTGGCAGTGCCACAAACACTTGCTGCTAGGGGCGGTGACAAATCTCCCCAAAATCCTTCTCATAGGATGACTCCCAGCCAGAGTTTCAATATTTGATAATCTCTTCCCAGCTAAGTCGACTTCAAGAATCCTCGAGGATTTTTCTCCAGTAAAGTCATCGCCTCTCCAACAGACTGAGCAACAGGGTTTATTTCCCCAACAAACGACATGATTCCCTAGCTTGAGTTGGCCTCTCCGACCACTACAAATCAAAGGACCACAACTCCTTTTCCCCAGTATACTACTTTATAATCCCCAGCAAGTTACTGTGAAGCCTGGACCCAACTAGACATTAGTTCAACTTTGACTCCCCGGTAGAGCAACGGACAACCGAGACTCCTGAACTTTTTCCCAAGTAGGAATCAACACTCTGTACAGAGCTTTCATCATCCCCAGCGGAGTTCTCCTCAAACAATAAAGTAGGAATCCTCAGTGGAAACATTCTAAAGCAAAGTTTGAAGACACACCTACTCTTCAACAGCAATCCGGGATTTATTAACTTCTCAACACCTGTCAAGGATTTATTCTCCAAGACAAAATTACATTTCAACAACATTCATAGCATATGAATACAAAATACATATAACATTAATCTCATTTATTTTGAGAACATCATTACGCAATACATACATCATGACATTGCATACAACTAACTCTTTACCTTTTCAGGAAAGATCGATCGATAGATAAAGGTTACCATTACCTTTTGGAGTAGCAGTTGTCAAAGATTCCTTCATTACCTTTTGAGGTTGTAGTCGTACAAGATTCCTTCATCATCCTGCTGAGGTTGTAGTCATCTAAGATTCCTTCATCATCCTGCTGAGGTTGTAGACGTCCAAGATTCCTTCATCATCCTGTTGAGGTTGTAGTCATCCAAGATTCCTTCATCATCCTGCTGAGGTTGTAATCATCCAAGATTCCTTCATCATCCTGCTGAGGTTGTAGTCATCCAAGATTCCTTCATTATCCTGCTGAGGTTGTAGTCATCCAAGATTCCTTCATCATCCTGTTGAGGTTGTAGTCGTCCAAGATTCCTTCATCATCCTGCTGAGGTTGTAGTCATCCAAGATTCCTTTATCATCCTGCTGAGGTTGTAGTCATCCAAGATTCCTTCATCATCCTGCTGAGGTTGTAGTCCTCCAAGATTCCTTCATCATCCTACTGAGGTTGTAGTCATCCAAGATTCCTTCATCATCCTGTTGAGGTTGTAGTCATCCAAGATTCCTTTATCATCCTACTGAGGTTGTAGTCGTCCAAGATTCCTTCATCATCCTACTGAGGTTGTAGTCGTCCAAGATTCCTTCATCATCCTGCTAAGGTTGTAGTCTTCCAAGATTCCTTCATCATCCCGTTGAGTTTGTAGTCATCGAAGATTCCTTCATCATCCTGCTAAGGTTGTAGTCGTCTAAGATTCCTTCATCATCCTGCTGAGGTTGTAGTCGTCCAAGATTCCTTCATCATCCTGCTGAGGTTGTAGTCATCCAAGATTCCTTCATCATCCTGCTGAGGTTGTAGTCATCCAAGATTCCTTCATTATCCTGCTGAGGTAGTAGTCATCCAAGTTTCCTTTATCATCCTGCTGAGGTAGTAATCGTCTAAGATTCCTTCATCATCCTGCCGAGTCCGGATACAATCACCTTTGGATGGCATCTTTAAGCCCATCTCCAACAAGATTCTATCACCTCTCCAAATGGCATCTTCAAGCCCATTCCTCCTATCATCGCATTGCTGAGTGCAAATTTCTGGGCACTCTAGTGTCCAATCATCTTCCACCTTCGAGTCACGAATGGAAGAACTCGCCAATCTAACTCGTCAGGTTTAAGAAGATTGAACAGGGGCAGCTGTTGTACCCTAAAATTTGCCCTCTCATTTCTCAAGGATTTTCTCACAAGATCTTCTATGAAATCAAGTTTGCAGCACTGATACATCAATTTAGGCTTGGAATTGGCAAAAGGGCAAAATGGTCAATTGCATACTAGAAAGTCAAACTTTGACTTTTTGGTCAACATTACATTCCAAGGATCGAATTTCATCAAGACATTCAAAAATATGAAACTTGATCATCAAGGAATCAAGAAAGTCAAAAGTCAATGTGAAAGTTCAAACCCTTTAAGACTTAGAAACTTTTCTAAGTGTTTTTTATACATGATAATCTCATTTTTTTCATGCCAACTTTTCACCTTGATGCAAGATGGTTCAAGAGAAGCTTCCAACATGAAAGTTGTAGATCTCCATGATATATACAACATTTCTTTACACAACTTCTCCTAAACAGACTTGGATTTCAGGTTATAAATTCATGAAGTCATGACATTTTCATTTAAACACTTAGAGAAATTTTCAGCAGTTTTGGTTAGGTTTTTATCCCAACTTCTTACCCATTTTTCATCAAGTTCCAGTTTGATTTAACAAAAGTGGCCAACATGAAAGTTATAGAGGGTGTTTCAGGCTTTCCAAAACATCCAAGAGCATGAATTTATCATATTTGAGCTAGAAGATACAAGGATTTGAAGTTGAGCATCCATTCTTGAATTACAAGCCATTTTTGTTGAAGAACACATAATCCAATTAGCATGATGTGCTGCATAATCTCACTTTGTAGGTCTTGTGACTTGCAAATCTCAACATAATTTAATGCTTACACCCACTTTTGATCTATTACCCAAGTGTTTAAGCCATTGTCCAAAGGATCTTTCCATGTATGGTGTGATACGGTGGGAGAACTGACTATTGTTTTGCGTTTGTTTTTGCAAATGTTTCGGTTGAGCAAGAGTCGCCACCGACTTTTTATTTTATCCTAAGGAAAGGTTTAAAATGCACAACAAAAACCTTTGAGATTTTTCTTGGGTTCGGAGAGTAGATTATAGAAAGGGAAGGTATTAGCACCCTTTCTATCCATGGTTATCCATGGGCTCTTAGGTACTTGCTTAGATCACTTGCCTTTTTCAATTGTTTGAAATGGTGCTTTGTGTGTGAGTTTTGAAAAATGTTTTGAAAAGAGGCCAATGTGGTGGCAACCTTTGTAATGATCCATGTTGGGATGTATACAAAGGTGTATGTCTTTTGAAAAGTTTTCCATGTTTTTGAAAGTTGTTTTGAAAGTGTTTGTGATGTATGGTTTTGAAAAAAAGTAGGCAAGCGTTTTTGTTTTGTAAGTTGGCAAGTACCCAAGAGCTATCTATCCTAAATTTCTCAAAGATCTTTGCTATGTTTTTAACCCTTTTAACAATTTTGTTCCACCATTGTATTTGGTGGACAATCTTGTGTTAGGATGTGAAAGGGACGGGCGCGGGTCATCGTTTAGACCATAATTGCAATAGTGCTAAGTATCCTTGGGCAATTTTGAAAGGGATTTTGATCATTTTAGGCAACTTTCGAAAGCGTCATCGAGGGACTATGATTATTTGAGTTATTTGTTTTGCCCAAAGAAACCTAACATGCAATATGGCCTAATTTTTGAAAGGCAACAAGTGGATGTAACCCTAAGGGTGTTAGTGTGCAAGTGTGTTTTATTTCATACAAGAGTTTTTTTCTTTGAATTAGGTTTTTCTATTTTATTGATTTTATCTTGCCATACATGTCCTAATTACTAGCAATAAGAAGCGGAAATGTAAAATCCTACGCTATTACAACAATTAGGGGAGGGGGATACACATTTGTACATGGGGGGTTCAACGAGAAAAATAGACAAAAAAGAAAATAGCAAAAAACAAGATATAGAGAGAGAGAGAGAGGGAGCCCGTGCGCTGCTGGGAAGTCATCAGAAGTTCTGACTCAGATCCGCTGCCAGATGATCAACCTGTTAGTGAAACTAGATGAGTCAGAACTTCTGACTCTAGCACCTGCAAAACAGAACCTTGTTAGTGGGGAAATCAGAAGTTCTGATTTCCCTGCGCTGCAAGACAGAAGTTTGTTAGTGGAGAAACCAGAAGTTCTGATTCTGCTGAAAAGGCAATAACTCCCAGAGGTTCTGATATCATTGACAGCAAAACAGGCTTCAGATGTGCTAACGTCAAAGTCAGCACTTGGCTTTTCCTTGTACTAATCAGAACATCTGCAATTCTGTTGTTACTCCACAAAACAGGAAACATATTTGGAACAGATCCAGCAAATACAAAAAATGTTTTAGAGGTCAGAGTCAACAAGGTCACAGGCAGATCCTATACTGGCTCAGAACATTCTGAGGTATGAAAATCCTCAGAACATAAACAGTAACAACGTGATATTTACATTATGTTTATTTGAATATGCACAGCTGATGATGCTTAACAGCGTGATGAGGGTCAGCAGGTGCTTACCTGACTGTTGGGAAAGTTGTGGGTGAAAGTTTAGCTTTTGGTTCTGGTGGTGTTCTGGACAGATTTTCTTTGAAAAGGGGAAGTAAAGGTGTATACGTGTGTAGGGTCAGAAGTTTGGAGAGGGTGTTTTTGGTTTACAGAAAAAACTGGATATTTGATGAAGTTTGAAGGTAAGAAACTCAAAGTTGTGAAACAAAACTGGAGATTTTGGCAGAGTTTCATAACGCTATGTTGCTAAGAGTTCTGTTTCTTTCTTAGCAATTTCTATTTCTTTTCTTGAACGCCTTTTGCAATGGTGAAAGCTCTCTATTTATAGGCAAAGTTCTTGTGGATGCCTTGAACATTAAAGCGCCAACAGAGTTTGAATTTGTTCTTTGACAGAAATTCCTGGGAAGTTGTGATAACAGCTAGCTTTCAGCCTAGGTTGCAGCAGCAGGCGTAGATTGGGGAGAAGTGACCTCTGAAGTGGGCGGTGGCGTGAAGACCCATGCCAGAATATGTGCAAAAGCGTTTTCCAAGCCACACGTGAATGCTCAGGAGTGGTTGGAAGCATTAATGGGCATTAAATGGTGACAAGACCTATCAACATTAACATTCTGGTAATGGAAACCAACGTTGAATCAGCAGCGTAGACCATGCTCTGGCCTTGGCTTCCTGTAAGCTCTGGAGATTCTCCTGGTTTTCTGGTATGTTCCTTGGATTTACTTCTGGACCTCCTGGGCTTAGAGATTCTGTATCAGTGTAACACTCATTCTTCTGACCTTTCCATCTTCTGAATTCAACATGTTCTGACGGAGCCTTCAGATTTCCCTGCTTCTCTTGCATTCCTTTAGCAAATTCTGACTGAGCTTGTGTAACTGCTGAAGGGGCATGTTCTGTTTGAGGCTTACCTTCTGAACCACATTTACAACTTCTGATTGAACTGATGTAGCTGCTGAAAAACCAACTTCTGACCACGCTGAGCCAAGCTTGCAACTTCTGACCGTTTTTATCTGGAATGGGTCCAGAAGTTCTGAAGCGCTGATTTTTTTCTTAAACACTCATTTTAGAGAAACGTTCTAAGTACTTAGAATTTGATTTTTTTCTCAAGATAAAAGCGTTGTTTTTGGAGTTCGTGAGATCATCTTGCTCTTGTAAGTGGCTTGCTTGGGCAAAAGGATAACTCAGGACTTGGATTTGTTTCAGAGGGACCTTGAAAATCCAAGATGGTTTCCTGAAGAAAGGGAGGGCAAATTTTGGGGTACAACAGTTGCCCCTGTTCAATCTTCTTGAACCTGAAGAGTTAGATTAGCAATCTTGCCTTTCGCGACTCGAAGGTAAAAGGAGATTGGACACCAGAGTGCCCGGAAATTTGCACTCGCATGTTGGAGTATCAGCAAATGTGATGGCGGGAATGGGCTTATAGATGCCATCTGGAGAGGTGGTGGATAGGGAGATGGGCTTATAGATGCCATTTGGAGATGTGACAGAACTTTTGTCGGGAATGGGCTTACAGATGCCATTTGGAAGTGTTGATCGCACAAGAGATTCCTTAGCGAGAACTTTATGTATCTGAGAAAGGCAGATGTTTTCCTGGCTTGTTACAGGTGTTTGATCTTCAATCTCCTTATGCAGATATGCCCTGGCTGGATACAGGTATCGAATCTACAATCGGTGGCTCACAGATGTGCCCTGGCTGGATACAGGAGTCGAATCTGGAAATAGTCGTCAATAGATATGCCCTGGTTGGATACAGGAATCGAATCTTCGAACTCTTCAGACGTGCCCTGGCTAGATACAGGAATCGAGTCTGGAAATATGGTCAACAGATATGCCCTGGATGGATACAGGAATCGAATCTGGAAATGTTGTAGTTTGACAGATGTGCCCTGGCTGGATACAGGAATCGAATCTTCGAACTCTTCAGACGTGCCCTGGCTAGATACAGGAATCGAGTCTGGAAATATGGTCAACAGATATACCCTGGCTGGATACAGGAATCGAATCTGGAAATGTTGTAGTTGGTAGATGTGCCCTGGCTGGATACAGGAATCGAATCTTCGAACTCTTCAGACGTGCCCTGGCTAGATACAGGAATCGAATATGGAAATATGGTCAACAGATATGCCCTGGCTGGATACAGGAATCGAATCTGGAAATGTTGTAGTTGGTAGATGTGCCCTGGCTGGATACAGGAATCGAATCTTCGAACTCTTCAGACGTGCCCTGGCTAGATACAGGAATCGAATCTGGAAATATGGTCAACAGATATGCCCTGGCTGGATACAGGAATCGAATCTGGAAATGGTCGTCAATAGATATGCCCTGGCTGGATACAAGAATCGAATCTGGAAATGTTGTAGTAGGTAGATGTGCCCTGGCTGGATACAGGAATCGAATCTTCGAACTCTTCAGACGTGCCCTGGCTAGATACAGGAATCGAGTCTGGAAACTGATCACTCTCAGATATGCCCTGGCTAGATACAGGTATCGAATCTGGAATTTGTGACAGTTGAAGGTAGTTGTCTTTGGGATTGTCTTTTTCCCTGAAAAGGCAAAACATAAGTTGTATGCAATGTCATGATGTATGATATGCATGATGTTTTAACATGAGACAACGTTGTATGTACTTTATCATGTATGTAAGTGAAATGTTTATGAATGTATTTTCGTCTTAGGAAAATAAATCCTTGACAATCGACCGGGGAATTGTTTTGTGGAAAAGATATTCTGCTGAAGTTTTTTTGATGAGAGGCCTGCTGAGGACGACTTCAATGATGAATTTCGCTGGGGATAATGATGATAAACTCCGTTGGGGATACCAAAGATAAACTCCACTGGGGATACCAAAGATAAACTCCGCTGGGGATTGAAAGATAAACTACATTGGGGATACCAAAGATAAACTCCGCTGGGGATTGAAAGAACTTTGTTGAGGGCGATCTTCCGTGGCGATTAGCTGAGGATAACCCAGTTATAAGCCCTTGTGAGGAATAACTCTGAATAAAGCTCGGGAGAGACGTCCGTATTTTGCAGGGAACAAGCTTCCAGAATCTACTGGGGATAAGCTTTAAGACCTGCCAGGGAAAGTTGTGCTTTTTCAGGATTGACGGGGAGTCAACTCCGCTTGGGGAAAGCATTGCGGAATCTTGTCTTAATCTACGGGGAAGGAGAAGATTTGGTCACATTCTTCAGTCGAATCTACCTTGGTACCTTGGCGGACAAAGCAAACAGACTGCATCAGACAACCTTACATTGCCCCTGTTCCTGATGTCACCTGTAATTAATCTTTTGCAAATATTTATGAATCAGCAATTTAATGTCAAATGCATATATCAAAAATGAACATTGGACGTTCTTCGCAAGACAAAACAGAAAAAGGAGAAAACAATGGCGATTTGTATGACAAGTGACTTTGTATTGATTTGAATTTTGCCTGTGAAAAGGCGTTTTTGTATAAGAGGCTGACATCCTAGTAAGAGGACGCCGCCGAATAACACAAAATTTACAATTTTGAAAACAAAACAGCTATGTGAACAATCCCACTGGGTTCCAGCTCTGCTATCGCCTTTATGTCCCCAAGCGTCTCATCGCTTTGCTGCCTAGTTGAAAATGAAGCTGATTGGTCGATGCCGAAATCTGAGCCAGATAGTTGATGCTGAATTCCGGATGCGAAGCGATCCCATGAGACATAGTGTTACGCTTTATCCCTAATTTTTGCCTGGACCGCCCTTTCGGGTTTTCAGTCCACCGGGATACCCATTTTTGCCCAAGCCGCCTTTTCAGGTTTTCGACTTGCCGGGTGTACAGATTTTTTCATTTCATCCCTTATTTTTGCCCGAACCCTTTTGGTTCGCCGGGAAGCCCTTATTTTTGCCTAGGTATGTCAACCTAGCGGGTCTTTTATTCATGCGTAGTATCTTTTCACTATGTCTGCATTGGCGGGGTGAGGAAGGTCTTCACCATCCATGGTGGTTAGGATCATGGCTCCTCCTGAGAACACATGTTTAACCACAAATGGCCCTTCGTAAGTAGGGGTCCATTTGCCCCGGGGATCACTTTGAGGAAGGATGATGCACTTGATTACCAGGTCCCCAACCTGATACTCTTGTGGTCTGACCTTCTTGTTAAATGCCCTGATCATTCGTTTTTGATACGTCTGACCATGACAGATAACGATAAGTCTCTTTTCGTCAATCAGGTTTAATTGATCAAGTCGAGTCTGGATCCAGTCATCTTCACTCAAGTCTGCATCCTTCATTATCCGGAGAGAGGGTATCTGAACTTCAATTGGCAAGACTGCCTCCATGCCATAGACCAAGGAGAAAGGAGTTGCCCCGGTTGACGTCCTTGCTGAGGTACGGTACCCATGAAGAGAAAATGGTAACATTTCGTGCCAATCTTTATAGGTCATTGTCATCTTCTGCACAATTTTCTTAATATTCTTATTCGCCGCTTCTACAGCCCCATTCATCTTCGGCCGGTAGGGAGAAGAATTGTGGTGCTGTATCTTGAATTGTTCATAGAGTTCAGTGATCATTTTGTTATTGAGGTTGGTACCATTATCCGTAATGATTCTTTCCGGGACGCCGTATCGACAGATCAGATTATGCCGGATGAAACGTGCTACGACGCTCTTGGTTACCATCGCGTAGGAAGTTGCCTCAACCCACTTTGTGAAGTAATCGATCGCCACCAAGATGAAGCGATGCCCATTGGATGCTGTCGGTCGGATCTCCCCGATCATATCAATGCCCCACATTGAAAAAGGCCAAGGTGCCGTCATGACGTTCAGAGGGACTGGGGGAATATGCACCTTGTTAGCATAGATCTGGCATTTGTGACAAGTTCGAGAGTGTTGGTAACAATCGGCTTCCATTGTGGACCAGAAATATCCTGCCCGTAGGATTTTCTTTACCATGGTATGTCCACTGGAATGTGTTCCGAATGTACCTTCATGCAGTTCTATCATGATTTTCTCTGCTTCAGCCTTATCCACACAACGTAGTAGAGTTGAATCATGATTCTGTTTGTAGAGGATGTCGTTGCTGAGGAAGAATTTTGCCGCAAACCTCCTCATGAACTTCTTTTCATTGACAGATGCACCTTCGGGGTATTCCTGAGTTTCTAAGTACCTTTTCACCTCATGATACCAGGGTTTTTCAGTTGCCTTCTCGGCCTCGAGGTCGCAGCAGTATGCCGGTTCGTCCAACTTCCAGATGATGATCCGGGGAGCCTCATTGTCCCATTTAACCTTGAACATTGAAGACATCGTAGCCAGTGCGTCCGCTAGCTGATTCTCCTCTCTTGGGAAGTGCTCAAAAGTTATCTCTTCAAAGTGGGGAAGCAAGGTCAACACATACTCCTTGTAAGGAATAAGATTTGGGTGTTTCGTATCCCATTCGCCTTTGATCTGATTGATCACGAGAGCAGAATCTCCGAAGACACTCAGGAATTTGATCCTTAAATCGATTGCAGCTTGTAGACCCATGATACATGCCTCATATTCTGCCATGTTGTTGGTGCAGTTGAAACATAATCGGGCGGTGAGTGGAGTATGAGTTCCTTTGGGAGATATGATTACAGCGCCGACGCCGTTACCCAAAGCATTGGAGGCTCCGTCAAAATGCATAGACCATCGGGATCCTTCCTCAGGTCCTTCATCCGGTCCAGGTACTTCACAGTCAGTTATCACCATGATGTCTTCGTCCGGAAAATCAAAGTTCAATGATTGGTAATCGTCCACGGGTTGGTATGCCAAATGATCTGCCAGTACACTTCCTTTAATTGCTTTCTGAGTTGTATATTGGATATCATATTCTGTTAAGATCATTTGCCATCTTGCTATTCTCCCAGACAGAGCAGGCTTTTCAAATATGTACTTGATGGGATCCATTTTTGAAATCAATAGAGTGGTGTGAGTCAGCATATACTGTCTCAGCCGGCGAGCAGCCCATACTAGAGCGCAGCAAGTTTTCTCAAGCAGTGAGTAACGAGACTCACAGTCGGTAAACTTTTTGCTCAGGTAATAAATAGCGTGCTCTTTTCGGCCGGACTCGTCATGCTGCCCCAGCACACACCCCATTGAGTTGTCCAGTACTGTCAAGTATAGTATCAGAGGTATTCCTTCCACTGGCGGCATAAGAATGGGTGGCTCTTGGAGATATTCCTTTATCTTTTCAAAGGCAGTCTGACATTTATCGTTCCAGCGTACTACTTGATCTTTCTTCAGTAATTTGAAGATTGGCTCACAAGTAGCAGTCAGATGTGAGATGAATCGGGCAATGTAATTCAGTCGTCCCAGGAAGCCTCTGACTTCTTTCTCTGTCTTTGGAGTTGGCATCTCTTGTATGGCTTTTACCTTGGCAGGGTCCACCTGGATACCTTTATCACTCACAATGAAACCTAGCAATTTTCCGGACCTCACCCCAAAGGTGCATTTGTTGGGATTCAACCTCAGCTTATATAACTTCAGCCGGTCAAATAGCTTTCTCAGATGACCAAGGTGCTCCTCCTCAGTTTGAGACCTTGCAATCATGTCATCAACGTATACCTCAATCTCGTGATGGATCATATCATGAAATAAAGCAACCATGGCACGTTGATAGGTTGCCCCAGCATTTTTCAATCCGAATGGCATGACCTTGTAACAGAAGGTGCCCCACTGAGTCACAAAGGTAGTATTTTCCATATCTTCCGGGGCCATCTTGATCTGATTATACCCTGAAAAACCATCCATGAAGGAGAAAACCTTGTGTTGGGCAGTATTGTCAACAAGAACGTCGATGTGAGGTAAGGGGAAGTCATCCTTGGGGCTTGCCCTGTTTAAATCCCTGTAGTCAACACACATTCTGACTTTACCGTCCTTCTTCGGCACCGGCACTACATTGGCAACCCACTGAGGTAAGAAGTTACTGCTAGAAATCCGGCATCGAATTGCTTCATAACCTCAGTCTTGATCTTTTCGGACATCTCTGGGCGCATACGGCGGACCTTTTGCTTTACCGGAGGGCAGTCTTCCTTGGTTGGCAGGTGATGAACTACAATGTCGGCATCTAAACCAGGCATGTCTTCATAGGACCAAGCAAATATCTCCATGTAATCCTGTAGCATCTGGATCAATCGTTGCCTCACGCTGAGCTCTAGATTGGCACCAATCTTGACCTCTTTCCTATCTGTCTCAGTACCCAGGTTAACTGTTTCCACCGACTCTTCATGTGGTTGAATAGCCCTCTCTTCTTGGAGTAGCAGTCTCGCGAGTTCACCAGGCACTTCGCAATCATCTTCACCTTCGTCCTCGGCCAAGTTGATCGGATTCTCGAAGTCATAACTGGCGATAGCAGAGCTGTTACCAGTGAGATCCAGAGTGGATTGAAACCTGTATAAGTGAGTGTGTGTAAATATAGTTGTTTTGCAATATATAACACAGAGAGAAAAAGAGCACAAGATTTGAAATGCAACAAACGTCCAATGTTTTGATTGATGATATATGAAAATGTCATACAAAAAGCCCTCACAAATGGAGCTACGATGCCCCGGGTAGGACACCGAGCCAATAAAAGTTTTAACATATTGAAAATCAAAAGAGTTAATTACTGCGTGATAAATGTGATAGGTGTAAAATCCTTTGCCGTCCAGTTGCTTGGTCCGTTGCTGGTAGTCGGGTAGATCCAACTGTCAAACTCTGCTTCCTCTACATCCTCCTCAATAGCATTCACCCTTGGACTGGTGATAAACACTGGAGTCTTTCTGATCTTTTCCTTGCGCACAGCCCTCTGAGCCTCTGTAGTAAAGCCCAGCCCAAACTTGTCGTTATTTTGAGTGAAGTCAGGAAGCTGACCCCAGTTCGCACAATTGCCTTTCTCGATTACAGCCCGGGCATCCTTCAAAGATGCCATCTTCAACGGAAAGTCTTCTTCAACCACTGCTTCAGCTGATGCCAAAATTGGAGGTACTTCCTCAAAATGCTGAAAGGGGGTTTCAATAAACTCCCCATCCATCTCGATATACCGGAATGAATTCAAATGACTAACCATGTATTCCTCCTCACCCTGCACAGTAACAATCTTCCCTTTGACAGGGTATTTGAGCTTTTGGTGTAGAGTGGAAGTTACTGCCCCAGCTTTGTGAATCCAGGGTCGACCCAACAAGCAGGAGTAAGATGGACGAATATCCATTACATAGAACGTTGAGTCGAAAACCTGGGAGCCCACACGAATAGGAATGTCTACTTCACCGTGCACCATCCTCTTAGAACCGTCGAAGGCTCTAACAATGATGTTACTAGGTTTCAACTCCAAACCTTCACAATCCAAGCGATCCAATGCCTTCTTGGGCAAAACATTCAGGGAAGAGCCGGTATCCACTAACATGTGTGCGAGAGTAGTGCCCCTGCATTCTACGGAAACATGCAGGGCATCATTGTGATTTTTCCCTTTGGGGGTGAGGTCAGCATCCGAGAACCCCAAGCCATTGTCAGCTGTCAAATTAGCCACACAGTCGGTGAATTGGTCCGCGGAGGTCTCTTGCGGTACGTGGGCCGTTTTCAGAAATGAAATCAGGGCTTTTGCATGGGCCTCTGAGCATAGCAGCAATGATAGCATAGAGATTTTGGAGGGAGTATGCCCCAACTGTTCAACAACGTTAAAGTCACTCTTTTTGATGATTTTAAGAATTTCCTCCATTTCTTGTTGGGAGGCTTCTACATCAGTCTTTTTTGGTGCCTCCGTCCTGGCAGGCAAATCGGTAGCAACTTCTTTGCCCCGAGTATCAGAGGATTCGGTGGCAGTAGTAGACACAGGAACTTGAATTGGAACATGCACACTTGCGGGTGTGATGGTGAGAGGTTTTCGGATAACTGGCGGCGCAATGTCAGGCGAGAAGAGCCTGCCACTGCGGGTAATATTGGCGGGACCAGTGATGTTACTGATACTGGTATTGGTGTTGAACTCCTGCTTCACCCCAAGCACATACACATCGGCCCCATAATGCCATGGGACCGCTTTATCAGACTCGTAGGGGAGAGGCCCTGGAACAATAATAGTAATGGGTGCAACAGACATAATTTGGACTGGTTTCTTCATGGGAGCTTTAGCAGGATTGTAAATCGTGACAACAGATATTTCTTCAACGGAAACAAACGGAACAGCAGTTTTCTTGAACAGAATTTCCTTGCTATCCATCAGGCTTTGGATGCTTGATTTCAGCAGTGGACAACCGGTAGGGATAACAGCACACAAGAGGCAACCCTTGCTACAACCCGGAAATAAACCGGCTAGTAGTAAGTTCCTCTTAACAGTCAACAGAGGGGTAGCAACATCATTCACTGAAACAGCATACAACTCTTCTTCAATGGCATTTACTCTATGCTGGGGCATAAGAGCAGTTACAACATTCGGTCTTTCAGGCGCTTCAAACTAAATTTCCTTTGCGTCAATAAGATCTTGCAATTTGTTTCTCAAGGCCCAGCAATCATCAGTAGTATGCCCGGGGCTATCAGAATGATAAGCACAATGGGCATTTGGGTTATACTTAGGAGATGCAGTATTCACGACTTTAGGGGCTTCTTTGGTGGTCACCAAGTTGGTTGACAATAGTTGGGGTAAAATTTGTGACAAGGTCATACTCAACCGAGTATACTGCCTCCTGGGCCTTTCACTTCTTTGTTGATTGTACCGCTGAGGAACAGCAACAAGTTTTGAAATGACCAGAGCATTGACAGCTTGACGACTTTCTGGCTTGACTTGTTTTCTAGGACCATAGACGGCACTTGCTTCTTTCTTAAAAGGCCTCTTCTCAGTACCTGCAGCAACACCCTTCTGAATCTTTCCTGACTTGATGCCAGCTTCTATTCTTTCGCCCGTTAAGATCAAATCGGTAAACCCCGCGGAAGAGTTACCAATCAGATGATTGAAAAATGGCCCAGATAGGGTCCCTAGAAACATATCAACAAGTTCACGATCGATTAAAGGAGGCTGCACCCTGCCAGCCAAATCCCTCCATTTTTGTGCGTACTCTTTGAATCCTTCGCCTGTTCCTAACGACATACCCTGAAGTTGGGTACGAGTAGGGGCAAGGTCAGAATTGTATTGGTATTGTTTGTAGAAAGCGGTGGCCAAATCTTCCCAATTTCGAATGCTGGTTCCCTCTAGCTGATAAAACCACTCCAACTGAGCTCCAGAAAGACTGTCTTGAAAGAAATGAATCCAAATGTTTTTATCTGTCGTATAGGGTTGAATCTTTCTCACGTAGGACCTGAGATGCATTTTGGGACAGGACAGCCCATCATACCTCACAAACACTGGCACTTTGAATTTTTGGGGAATCACAATCCCAGCAACCAATCCCAAGTCTTCAAAATCTAAACCCGGTATTCTTTGTAGCTTCATGGCGGCCAACCTGTCTTCTAGCCCTTTGTATTTATCATCAGCTGGAGGATATTGTTGATCAGTATAATCTTCATCCTCTTCGACCTCCTCCTCTTCCGCATCAGACTCGGAAGGTACCGCAGCTCCACCTCCTTTGCTGGTTCCTTCATCAGAGATAGGAGGAAATTCAAGCACTCTCCGAGCTTCTGCGTCAAACCTTCTCCCCAAAGTAGCCATCCCGAGTCTCTTTTTCTTCTTTTTCACTGGGTCTCTGTTCCCCAATTGAGTCTTGATATCCTCCTGACCCTTAGCCAAGGTCATCAGGAGTTGCTGGAACTGTGCATTTTGAGCTTGTAGGTCTTTGACTGTTTGCTCGAGATCCATCCTGACTGAAATAAACAGCAGACAGATAAGGAAACCTGGAATGAGACCTGCTTATGCACATGATGAATGGTATGCTTATGTATGCAATGCATTCAAGGATTTAGGGCATTCAAAATTGTTTCAGACAAAGAAGAACGCATGTCATATTAATAAGAAGAAATTTGTCAGTACATAAATGCCCCATGGGCCAAATATAACTTCTCAAGGTAAAAAGACATTGCGCATCCTCTTTGGTGCGATGTAGGTGTTGAGGGCCTCTTGCTCATGGAGTCGGAGGGTAAGCTCTAGAACCTTCTTCTCACTGGCGTAGAAGCTAGCTTCAAAAGTATTCCGTTCCTCCTTGAGCTGGATCTAACTTTTCTGCATTTCCTCCCACGATGTAGGCATGTCTGGATGTAGGATGGTGTAGGGAACCTCTCCTTCATTGACGGGCTCTTTAATCACAGGGAGAATATGAGGATAAGGCATCATCAAACTTTGGGCTCGGGCTCGTACCCACTTGAGATAAGGCTCAAGAGGGATGGAGTTCTTGTGTCCCAGAGTCTTGCTGTCAACCTTGTTGAGTTTTCCCCAAGCTCTGATGAATCTTTGGCGAAGTCCTCGCGCATCGTTGTCGAAGTCAAAAACTAGGTCAGGAATCAACATGTCATGAGGGTCATCCCTCCGTGCATATCCAAATTACCTCAAAGCTAGGCAAGGGTTGTAGGTGATACCTCCTCTGATTCCAAGTAAAGGAACATTAGGAAATTCTCCGCAACGATCGACGATGATGACATTTTCTCTGGACCGAGAACACCAATGTACATCAGAGTGAGTAAGAGTCATCAACCGTTGGGACCACCTTGAGCCTTGGTCGTTCTTCAAGACAGATTGTGGAAGGTGCGAAATAAACCACCTTGCAAGGATAGGAGTACAGCACATAAGAACACCCCTCTTTCTCATTGTTCGTGTGTAAAATGAGTGAAGGATGTCCCCAAGCAATGTTGGTATTGGATTTCTGGACAAGAAGATTTTGACGGCGTTGATATCTACCAATTGGTCGGGATTTGGGAACAAGACCAACCCATAGATAAGGAGTGCCACAATTTCTTCAAAGGCTTGTAGGTCCAATGAGTTCCAACATTCTTGTGCCTTCTCAAACAAGAATTTTGCTAAGAATCCTTTGACGCCGCTTCTGGTTTCCCAATGCCCCTTGATGTCGGATGGTTGTAGATGCAATGCTCGAGCAACATCTTCCGGCTTTGGTTCCTTTTCCGTACCGTTGAAGGGTAGTTGATTAAGGATAGGAATTCTCAGGAGTTGAGAAAACTCCTCCAAAGTGGGTACCAACTGATAATCAGGGAAAGTGAAACAGTGGTGAAGAGGGTCAAAGAACTGGAATAGCACTTTCATCATGTCCTCTTCAATGTTGGTGTTGACTAGGCTGAGCAGTCTACCATGTCTTTCACTGAAGGATGAGCTTTCCGGAATTCTTGAGGTGAGCTCCTTGAGTTGAGGAGAGATTCTCACAAGGTTGACTTGAATGGTTTTTCTGCGAGGAATTTCCATGACCTACAAAACAGGAACAAAGATGAAGATCCAAAACCCTTGAAATGGTTAGTGAATGCATATGATGCTTTATGATGTTTATGATGTATGCACAAAACATATGTACAAGCAAATCACACCAAACCCTAGTTTCAGGCTTGCATGGGGTTTCATAGGTAAGTACCCTCTTGAGTGTAGTTGGCTTAAAAACCTGTCCTATAAATAGTAACCGGGTTCTAAGGAGCTCAATATCATTGGATTGTTTTCAATGTTCATTGTTTTGGTTTAGCCACTTAACTAGCGACCAAAATATTCCAAGAAAACAACCCTCAATGAGTGTAGTATCGAGTATCTACCAACTTCGGACTGCACCAAAGCCGGTCATCTCACTACTCCTAATAAAAGGCCAAGATGGTCAAGTAAGGTTCTAGGTCATTAGTGCTTAGTGACATCACTCAGCGGCCCCGTACTCTCCTTGATTGAACTCAAGGGTTACCGGTACTCACAAATATGTCGCACTAATATAGTTATTGCTTCTACCGTGTCGGTATACCCCGCACAGTTTCCACAACGTATTGCTATCTATGAATGTTTCCCAAAATCCGGGTGTAGGATTGCAAACCCAAACAAGAGAGTCAAAATATAAAGCAAACAATTCAAACAATTTGTCATGCAAGAGGGTGATCTAAGCCCTAAGGTTACTCCACTTTTAAAATTATCCCCAGCAGAGTCGCCAGTTCTGTGATACGGTGGGAGAACTGACTATTGTTTTGCGTTTGTTTTCGCAAATGTTTCGGTTGAGCAAGAGTCGCCACCGACTTTTTATTTTATCCTAAGGAAAGGTTTAAAAAGCACAGCAAAAACCTTTGAGATTTTTCTTGGGTTCGGGGAGTAGATTATAGAAAGGGAAGGTATTAGCACCCTTTCTATCCATGGTTATCCATGGGCTCTTAGGTACTTGCTTAGATCACTTGCCTTTTTCAATTGTTTGAAATGGTGCTTTGTGTGTGAGTTTTTAAAAATGTTTTGAAAAGAGGCCAATGTGGTGGCAACCTTTGTAATGATCCATGTTGGGATGTATACAAAGGTGTATGTCTTTTGAAAAGTTTTCCATGTTTTTGAAAGTTGTTTTGAAAGTGTTTGTGATGTATGGTTTTGAAAAAAAGCAGGCAAGCGTTTTTGTTTTGTAAGTTGGCAAGTACCCAAGAGCTATCTATCCTAAATTTCTCAAAGATCTTTGCTATGTTTTTAACCCTTTTAAAAATTTTGTTCCACCATTGTATTTGGTGGACAATCTTGTGTTAGGATGTGAAAGGGACGGGCGCGGGTCATCGTTTAGACCATAATTGCAATAGTGCTAAGTATCCTTGGGCAATTTTGAAAGGGATTTTGATCATTTTAGGCAACTTTCAAAAGCGTCATTGAGGGACTATGATTATTTGAGTTATTTGTTTTGCCCAAAGAAACCTAACATGCAATATGGCCTAATTTTTGAAAGGCAACAAGTGGATGTAACCCTAGGGGTGTTAGTGTGCAAGTGTGTTTTATTGCATACAAGAGTTTTTTTCTTTGAATTAGGTTTTTCTATTTTATTGATTTTATCTTGCCATACATGTCCTAATTACTAGCAATAAGAAGCGGAAATGTAAAATCCTACGCTATTACAACAATTAGGGGAGGGGGATACACATTTGTACATGGGGGGTTCAACGAGAAAAATAGACAAAAAAGAAAATAGCAAAAAACAAGATATATATAGAGAGAGAGAGAGAGGGAGCCCGCGCGCTGCTGGGAGGTCATCAGAAGTTCTGACTCAGATCCGCTGCCAGATGATCAACCTGTTAGTGAAACTGGATGAGTCAGAACTTCTGACTCTAGCACCTGTAAAACAGAACCTTGTTAGTGGGGAAATCAGAAGTTCTGATTTCCCTGCGCTGCAAGACAGAAGTTTGTTAGTGGAGAAACCAGAAGTTCTGATTCTGCTGAAAAGGCAATAACTCCCAGAGGTTCTGATATCATTGACAGCAAAACAGGCTTCAGATGTGCTAACGTCAAAGTCAGCACTTGGCTTTTCCCTGTACTAATCAGAACATCTGCAATTCTGTTGTTACTCCACAAAACAGGAAACATATTTGGAACAGATCCAGCAAATACAAAAAATGTTTTAGAGGTCAGAGTCAACAAGGTCACAGGAAGATCCTATACTGGCTCAGAACGTTCTGAGGTATGAAAATCCTCAGAACATAAACAGTAACAACGTGATATTTACATTATGTTTATTTGAATATGCACAGATGATGATGCTTAACAGCGTGATGAGGGTCAGCAGGTGCTTACCTGACTGTTGGGAAAGTTGTGGGTGAAAGTTTAGCTTTTGGTTCTGGTGGTGTTCTGGACAGATTTTCTTTGAAAATGGGAAGTAAAGGTGTATACGTGTGTAGGGTCAGAAGTTTGGAGAGGGTGTTTTTGGTTTACAGAAAAAACTGGATATTTGATGAAGTTTGAAGGTAAGAAACTCAAAGTTGTGAAACAAAACTGGAGATTTTGGCAGAGTTTCAGAACGCTATGTTGCTAAGAGTTCTGTTTCTTTCTTAGCAATTTCTGTTTCTTTTCTTGAACGCCTTTTGCAATGGTGAAAGCTCTCTATTTATAGGCAAAGTTCTTGTGGATGCCTTGAACATTAAAGCGCCAACAGAGTTTGAATTTGTTCTTTGACAGAAATTCCTGGGAAGTTGTGATAACAGCTAGCTTTCAGCCTAGGTTGCAGCAGCAGGCGTAGATTGGGGAGAAGTGACCTCTGAAGTGGGCGGTGGCGTGAAGACCCATGCCAGAATCTGTGCAAAAGCGTTTTCCAAGCCACACGTGAATGCTTAGGAGTGGTTGGAAGCATTAATGGGCATTAAATGGTGACAAGACCTATCAACATTAACATTTTGGTAATGGAAACCAACGTTGAATCAGCAGCGTAGACCATGCTCTGGCCTTGGCTTCCTGAAAGCTCTGGAGATTCTCCTGGTTTTCTGGTATGTTCCTTGGATTTACTTCTGGACCTCCTGGGCTTAGAGATTCTGTATCAGTGTAACACTCATTCTTCTGACCTTTCCATCTTCTGAATTCAGCATGTTCTGACGGAGCCTTCAGATTTCCCTGCTTCTCTTGCATTCCTTTAGCAAATTCTGACTGAGTTTGTGTAACTGCTGAAGGGGCATGTTCTGTTTGAGGCTTACCTTCTGAACCACATTTACAACTTCTGATTGAACTTATGTAGCTGCTGAAAAACCAACTTCTGACCACGCTGAGCCAAGCTTGCAACTTCTGACCGTTTTTATCTGGAATGGGTCCAGAAGTTCTGAAGCGCTGATTTTTTTCTTAAACACTCATTTTAGAGAAACGTTCTAAGTACTTAGAATTTGATTTTTTTTCTCAAGATAAAAGCGTTGTTTTTGGAGTTCGTGAGATCATCTTGCTCTTGTAAGTGGCTTGCTTGGGCAAAAGGATAACTCAGGACTTGGATTTGTTTCAGAGGGACCTTGAAAATCCAAGATGGTTTCCTGAAGAAAGGGAGGGCAAATTTTGGGGTACAACATATGGCATAAAGGCATCATTGCTATTGTTGAAAATCAAACTTTTTGTACAAAGTTTGTCTTGAGCCTATACCTTGCTGGTTTCTGATTTCACTCCACCATAAAACAGGGAAACCAACCCCTCTAAAACCAGCAACTTTGGTACTTGATCTTGGAACCATGGAGTACTTGACATAGTTTGATACTTACATCCCAACCAAACCATAACATGTTGTGTTGTAAACATATTCAGCATTTGTTCACAAGTCCTTTGCCTATAAATAGAAGAAGCATTTGCAAGACAAAAAGGTTAAAAAAAAATAGAGAGAGAGAGAACAAGGAGAACAACCAGTAGTTTTATTGATAAACCTTCAAAAAAAGCCATAACAGTCCCTAAGACTTCCACTTTTGAGTTTTGAAGTCTATACCTTAAAATCTCTTACACTTTGCATATTCCATCTAAAAACCATCCAAACATTTCATACCACACAGAAGTTGTTTAGTAACCTTCAATAAAAAAGAAGTCTAGCAGCCTGTTGGAGCTTCCTTAAGGTTCATACAACATTTTGAAGGGTATTTGGTTTCAAAACCTAAAGTGCAGTTTTAAGGTAAGTCATATTTACCTTGCCTTTTCCATACATCAACTTTTCGGTTTATAGGATGTAGCAATCACTGTTTTTGAAGTTAATCATTTATTTGTTGTTCATGTTATTCATTTATATGTTAAAAACTAACTGACGTATGCAAAGAATGGTGTTTAAGGCAGAAAAAGGCAGGATGTATCGACACATATCCACATGTGTCGACCCATCTAAGTGAAAATACAGGGTATGAGTCGACACATGACCCTCCTGCATCGACCCATACTGAGTTCAGGTCACAAAACAACAACTGGAAAGGACTATGAGTCGACACATGTGCATTTTGTTTCGATGCAAAGAGGTGTATGAGTCGATACATCCCATTATGTGTCGACTCATACTGAACAGATTTCACTAAACAGAAGCTGGAAAGGCCTATGAGTCGATACATACGTATTTCGCGTCGATACAAGAAGGTGCATGAGTCGACACATCCCATTATGTGTCGACCCATACTGAACTAATTTTGTTTTACAGGGGCAGGGAAAAGCTATGTGTCGATGCATAACAGCATGGGTCGACACATAGCGGTTCAAATGTGCATTTTCCCTTTATTTTACACGGTTTTCACATTCTTTTCATTATCATTCGATATGGTTGTAATATTTTAGTTCCTACTTCACCCTATTGCTAAATTGTACCCCCATCCCCCTAAAGTGATGTAATAACTTAGATTTTACTTTCCACCTTTTACTTGCTTTTCATATATTGCTAGTAAATAAGTGTGTATGGCAAGATAAAAACAACAAAACAGGCCACCCTAATCAAAGACTAAATGCATGCAAATCAAACACATCATTCACACATGCACCTCTAGGGTAATCTCACTTGTTGCCTATCGGAAAATAGTCATGTCCCTCGAACATGGGCGTTTTAGCAAAGACCCTCGATAAAAGATCGTAGTCCCTCGATGACCCTTGATGTTGCCTTCGGTAAACGATCTAGTCCCTAAAACGACATTGCTAAAACGACTCATAAGTTGCTTTCTATGACTATACAAACGTCCCATACTCGTCCCTTCACATCCAACGATGGGGCTTCTTACCAAATCAATGGTAAGATAGCCACATCTAAAGGAGGAGGAAAAGCACATTTAAGACCTTTCGAGTAGGTAGATTCGCTCTTAGTTACTCGCTTGCTCACAACAAAAACATTTTTATACACCCGCACTCTCATCTTTGAACTATTTTCGAAACAAACACTTTGTAGGCGTTCTTATAGAAACAAGAACCATTACGAAGTTCCATTTTCAAAATACTTTCAAAAACACATCTCACAAACACACCTTTGAACTATTTTCGAAACAAACACTTTGTAGGCGTTCTTATAGAAACAAGAACCATTACGAAGTTCCATTTTCAAAATACTTTCAAAAACACATCTCACAAACACACTTTTGAACTATTTTCGAAACAAACACTTTGTAGGCATTCTCATAGAAACGAGAACCATTACGAAGTTCCATTTTCAAAATACTTTCAAAAATCACCACCACAAGCACATATTCAAACAAAAGAAAGTGATCTAGCAAGTAACTAAGAGCCCATGGAAAACCATGGATGAAAAGGGTGCTAATACCTTCCCTTTTCATAATCTACCCCCCGAACCCAAAAAACATCTCTAAAGGTCTTTCCTGTGCTTTTTCACCTTTCCTTTTGGATAAAAGAAAATTCGGTGGCGACTCTTGCTAACTGCAACATTTGCGATAAAACACAAAACCCTCAAGTCAGTTCTCCCACCGTATCACAATACGGGACCATGCTTTTAAGATCAAAGACTATCTGCCTTGTTATCAAACCCTGATAAGCGATACATCATCAACTCTGCCTACTTCCTTGAGACTCGTAAGGGTATGCTATATCAGTGTAATCTTATGTTTGTCGGACAAATTTTGGGATACTTCAAGTATTCAATAAACTTCTAATCTGAATGCCAAGACTCGAGTTTTATCACGCTATTCGACTGGAAGATGATTGAATATGGGCAGTTGTCGTACCCCAAATTTGTCCTACGCCGATGATTTTATTTTTTAAGATTTAAATAAAAGAAATATGTAATAAAAGATGGTATAGCAGTATCTGATGGCCTATCTTTACTCAAGACGACCAGGGGGTGTATTTTAACTCGGGAAAATGGGGCTTTCTAAATCAGAAAGACTCATAAACCCATCGCGTAACATGTTGGCCAATGGCCCATGCGATTCGAAAGTAAAAATTATTCGAATACTTATTAAGCTCTTATTTATTAAATAGTTGTTTTTAATAAAGAGAGGGGTGAAACTTCAAGTTACAGGCTCATTCAGTTGGCTCATTTTCGTTTGGTCATTAGATAGTAGAAAGGGGGTGCGCGTAATAGTTCTTTTTAAAATCCCATACAATGGATACGGACTGGGCCCATTTGGAATTTTATGAGAAAATCATTTCTGTTTTATTGTTATTAAGCTTTCATTATAATCTTTTTATAAACTATTAAGAAATTTATTATAATTATTTTATTATTAAAATATTTTATTATTTTTATATAATCATTTTATTAAGAGTCTTTCTTAAAAAAGATATGAGTTTAATGTTGGAAAAAAGGTTGGTTTTTAAAATTCAGGCCTAGTCTGTAGGAAATGTTTGTTGTAACGAAAATTTGTTGCTAGGTAGAAGAAGAATAAAAAATGAAGGCCCAAAGTAAATAAACATATACTATATCAATTAGTGAGCAGAATATGCACATTTTCAGTGGGAACTAGTACTGTACAGATTGAATAAAAATCAAATATTTTTATAATTCAAAACAAAATTACACAGAATCTTGTTATCCAACTCAAAGCCCAGAATTTCTAACATAAAATATATACAAAACTAAAACATTACTAAATCAAATCTGGGAACACAAAATCTATGTTCATCAATATTATAGACAAATTAATTCCAATCTCAAATTACATTCAATCTTCAAAACCAAAATCCAATCAAATATTACAAATTCAAGTATACAGAATCTTTTACAAATCAAATCACAGAGCTATCGAATCAAATTTCTACAAATCAAATCCCAGAAAAATCAATTACATTGAACATTAAATCCCTAATTGATCTAATGATCCTAAATCTAGAGCTAACTGTAAATTGAAACCCTAAATACTAAATTGTATAAATAGAAGAACAGAATACAGAGAAGAGGAGAAGGGTACGAAAAATAAAAAGAAGAAAAAGACAGGAGAAGAAGACCAAGACATTAGCAGTTGCTGTTGAAGAACGAAGAACACGCCGTCTCGCAAAGATTGATGCGATTAGGGTTTCGATATCCAAAACCCTAATCGCTATCCGCTAATTATATCGCCTCCGTCATTAGCCTTCCTTCGCTAGCTCTCTTTACCGGAATCTGCAACCAAAGAAGACGGAGGGATTAGCTTCAACTAAAAAGCTCAAAGATCAGAGAACAAGCGAATCGCGACAGGGTAAAGAGACTCAGCTTTTTGTTTTTGTTGTTGTTGTTATATCTGGGTTTTGTTGGGTAGGTTGAAAATAGAGGGGAAGGGGTACCGGGTGGGATGGTTGCGCCACCGCCGGTGGTTTTAGGGTTAGGGTTGAGAAGATGAAGATTGAGTGAACGAGAAAGAAGGTGAAACTATTGCTGTAAAAACAAAAAATGGTTTGTGAATAATATGAAAACAGGGTTATATCCCGTTAGGATCCAATACACGCACACACATAATGGTATCATGCTCCTTCAATTCTGTATCGTGCGATCTCCATCAGACGGCCATAGGCCAAGTCTCACTATAACTCTCATGCGTCTCACAACACCCAATTGGCCAGACCCTTTCAGGCTGCGTATTTTGGGCTTGGCCCAGTTACTTTTAACACCCTCCCTTCATTCGTTTTACTAAGCCAACGCACAATACACCCCCTACCTGGACTCATGTCTGGGCCTGTTTCACATTATTAACCACACCCTCCTGTTTTACTTGTCCATTAGGAATTACACTCCCTGATTTAATTTATTTATTTTCTTTTATAATTCAATTATATATATATATATATATATATATATATATATATATATATATATAATATTATTATTATTATCGAATAGTTTTTTTTATTATTGTTATTTATATTTTGATATTATTATTATATATTGTTATAACTACTTAATTTTTTATTATTATTTATAATTATCATTTATTATTTATAATCCCTTCTTATGTAAATATTATTATTAATATATTTTATTTACTATCTAAATATATTATATGTTTAAATAAATTATCTTTATATTAAAATTGCATATATTATTTTATATATTATTTGCATTAAATTTTTCTCTAATCATGCATTAATCAAGATCTTCGCAAATAATACGATTACAAAACACAAACAAATCATCAAACTATTTTTTCCCAATAAACTAAACTAGTCAATTGTTTTTGTAAAAGGGTTTCAAACTAGTTTTGACTTGCTACGCATTCAGTCAAAATCTCCGCAATCACTACTCCCGACCGAGTGCGAGGTGATTCAAAATATGTTTGCAAATCCCTAAAAAACACCAACATAATACGAACTACGAATTGAGACTCTGATTCCTCGTAAGAGGATACGTAGGCATACGATCTAAAATCGTAGCGAGTCCTCTTAATCAAATCTTAAAATCATGTTTACCCCAAACCTAAACCTAGAGCCTAGTATCCTTGTGAACAAGGTAGATGAAAGGTGCCTAACACCTTCCTTTCGTCTAATTGAGTCTGAAACCTAGAATCTCTATCTACGAATTAGGGTTTTCTGTTAGATTCCCTTCCCTAGGATAAAAACTAATAGTGACGACTCTTGATTTAAAAACTAGTCGCAATAGTTTGTTCCCGCCCGAGAAAACTCAAAGTCTCTCTGGTAGAGAGTTTAAATAACTTGGAAAATTTAAATCCCTCGGGCGAAGTTATATGTAGCCTGACTGATGAGACTACAAGTCTCTCACGTGGGGCGTTGGACCTCTCGGGTGGAACTTATATCAAGCTCTCGGACAAGATTCGAGACTAAGTCTCTTAGACTAGACTTCAGTCGCGCCTCTTGGACGGAATTTCTATGTTTGGTCTTTTCCGATGAAACTCTAAGTCTCTCAAACAGAGAATTTAAATCTCCTTAAAAATCTCACCTGCAAATGCATCCAACGACTCTCCACAATTCATTCTTAACAAATAGTAAATTTGTTATTTCCCTCTATCTATATAGAGAAGACACCAATATAAAATGACGAGTTTCAAATTCAATTTCAGTTCACTCTTTTTCCTCACATAATGATGTAATCATTGAATTTCTAACCTCGTAGATTCCTCAACTCTACTGCATCGGAAATTGTGATCCATCATCACCGCTTCTCAACTCATTTCTAATTCGTGAATGGAACAATATCTATTTTCAGTTAATATTTGTATAGTAAACCGGTAGGTATGACTTTCTCCTCACTCTAATGTCCAACAACACCATTAGGTGTTGAAATTACAATCACCTGATTCACAATTTGCTACAGGCAAGTTAGATTGCCAAAAGGTCCTTTAATATAAATTCTATAGCATGTCACAAAAAACAAATACTTAAAAGCTAAGCAACAAATATAACTAACATCACATCCAATATTACTTATCTTTTATTAATAAAGTCACATAAAAATAGCAGTAGTTCAATTTCAACTCACTTACTAAATCAACATAAAGTTCTTTTTCTCTCACTTTATAAATGTAACGACACAACAACACTAGTCCTTTGCATTGTTCTCTAGTTTACTCATCCATGGCATCGCTCACGGGATTCATCACCGCAATCATAATCACTGTCTCACTCGCCGGTAGCTCTACCGGCAGGGACCTCCGTCCATCCGATCACGGACTCGACTACCAGTCCTCACCGCCGGTCAATTCTCCCCCGGATATGAAATCCTTCTTCAACAGCAACAACTCTTCTTCTTCCTATGCATCTCCATGGAATCTCACAGATTCCGTGCCTCCGGCGTTACCGAGAACCACCGGCAACGGCAGAGGACGGTTGAGAAAAGCGTTAGTAATGGCAAGCTTGGTGTGTGGAATAACAGGTGTCATTTTATTAGTGGTTTCCGTTTTGCTTTTTCGGTTTTGGCACCAAAGAAGAAACTCAGAGCAAAACGATTCGTTTCGTCTTGATGATGATAATTTTAATTTTAATATTAATAATAATGATAATGCTAACAAACATGAGGTGGTGCGGAGTTCGTGAGTTCTTTTCTTTGTTGCTGTTTTTATCTTATGTTCCATTCTTAGGTTGTTTCCTTTTTCTATTAATGTTGTGTTTATTAGTAAAGGTGAAGGGGTCGAGGGTCATTGTGTAAATTCATTGATATACATATATAACAACTATAATGCTTTTTCTTTTGGGTAGTATATTGTATATTATTGGTTGGTATTATTTTGGGTTTTTAATTTTTTTTCATTATTGAGATTCCTTGTTTTAAAATTTGCTGTTGTTGATGTGGTGAGATGACGTTACATTAATTAATTGGACATGAAGTGTTTGTTAGATTAAATAGTATTATGGTTACGTATAAGATGAGTCAATAAAAATTTGGTATAATTATGATTTATGACTAACAAACAATGTATTACAAAATAATAGTAATAGACAAATGTCATGTTACTTGTTGAAATTATTCTCTCCTTAATAAATTAGAAGTAAAATTGATTTTTTTTTAATATTTCATAATATATATATATATATATATATATATATATATATATATATATATATATATATATATATATATATATATATATATATATATATATATATATATATATATATATATATATATATATATATATATAGACTAGTTTATTTACAATATGGTTGTTAGAAAGTGTGTTGACAGTGACACTATTTGAGAGGGTTCTTCTATGGCTTGAGGTGGGCCATGCAAAAACGTAACGGTCTCACTACTTAGAAATATCCTCAATTGTGACCTGTCACAAAGAATAAAGATAGCATATGACTTTCACTAAATGAGGTTTCTTTTTGGTTTTCCCCACCCAGGACATCATAACATCCTTGCATAAAAGATACTTGCACACTAAGGATTGAGGCCAAACATAGGTACTATGTCACTCATGTTTTTGTGATATTCGTATATGAAACTTATTGATAAAATATATGGATGAAAAGTTATTGTTGAAATTTATTTAATAAAGTTTTGGAGGAGATAAATTAACAGGATAAAATACATTTTATTAAAATTAGAATTACAATTGGTATCGATCGTTGACATATGATTTTGGAAATGTAGTGTTGATCTCTAATGTGGTGACTCGGTGTGGTCATGTAATGTTTATTCATCAATGTTCAAGTTAGTTATATGGTTTAATATGAGTGTACTGAAAAATGGAGATTAGAAAAATGTATCTTACTTGTACTGATTGTATACGTTGGATAATTCTGATTGGGCCATAAAAGGTTTCATTTCGTATCGGTCCTTTGGCAGACTCAAAGCAATTGTCTCTAAGACTTATTGGACGTTTGTTAGCCTGAAAGTCTTTTAAAGTCAGTCGACATCTGACTATTGCGTTAGACCATAGTGAGAAGCAAGAAGGTCATGAAGTAGTTATACAAGTAATGCAGAACAAGCGTGTTAAATGCTTCTCCATCATTGAAACGATTCTTCGGTTTTTTAGGCGTTTGGCTTTAGGCTCGTAGTTTAGGACATGGCGCTTTATCCTAAGGCATTCGATGCACTCGAGTTTACTTGTATTCTCAAGGTGAAATATGATCGTTGATTTGTAACTTTCTGTTTTCCATTGATCGGGTTCGTTGCTCACTATCCTCTATATAAAGGTCTCTTGACTTTTGGGAGAACTTTTATCATTCTTGAGAGTCAGTTTTTATTTACAAAAGTAATTTCCTCCCTTATCGGGAGCATTTCTTTAAGCATTTTTCTTTCTAAAAAACAAAGCTTTCCAATCTGCACTTAACGCACCTTCTTCGTTAGATTCCTTCCAAGTACCTTTCTTGCCATGAGCTTGTTTCATAACTTTCAATAATTACTTATCCATGGCTAATATAAATGACGATCCCATAAGCTTTTCTAGTGATTATGAAAGGAGTGATTCTCCCGCTCCAGTTAGGGAAGAAGCATTCTCTAGTTCAAATTATCATCTCATATTTGTATGATATTCAACTCTCGACTACAAGCCTTAAGTCTTTAGAGGGAGAATAACGAAAACAATACCATAATCTCATACAGTATGCTTTTGAACAGACCTCGCTGACGTTGTACAAGCGTTCTTTCAATTCCTAAAATAGTGGAGTTATAAGGAAGATAATCCCTAGTCAACCCCTTTGAGCCAAAGAAGTAGGAGTTTTCTTTTTCACACAAATTGAAACCTTTAATCATAATCTGGGGCAGGGTAGTTTCTCAGTTAATTCAAATGTGCATTCAGTCGCAAGCTTTCACTTCGTACACAACGAATGACATCAAAAATATCCTGCTGAATCAAAAGACGACGATGGTTCCCTGTAAAATAGGTAGTCGTTATCTCTCAAAAGAAAAGCCCACTGAGTCAAAACCTACGAAGGAGACTAAAAAAAACGGGGGCATCCCGCTGACTGTAGTCTTAAAATAAAAATAGTCAGACAAAAATTAGGGATAATAAATCAAAAAGAAGTCGCTACAAATCCTCGACAACGGAAAAATGTTGCAAAAAATGACTGCATTCTCCAATAAACTTAACTTATCTGAACCATCACCAAAATATTATTCCAGGTTCAATAGGAATTCAAACGCACAATTAACTGAGTTTAGGACTGGAGAACATCATAAAGAACGAGTCGGTACAAATAAACTTTGAGCCTTATCCTTTGTTTCTTACACCGTGAACCAGGACACACTACAACCCTTTAAAAGTCCTAATTGAAGCATGGGTTAGTTCGAAAGCATACTGTTACAAAAGGTATCCTGACTCCTGTAACGCTTACTGTAAATCCTGAGTTTGGATTCATATTCTTACAAAATTATTTTATTCGCTAAAAATGCATTTTCATAAACTTCAAGACAAACATAAACTTTGCATTGTTTGAATACCTCTGTTTGCATACAGCTAATTGTTTGACAACGGGAAATTCGCACGACGAATATCCAATGAACGGAAATTCTCTCGATGAACAAATTCACTTCAAATCCAATGACAAACCCTCCATAGTCAAGGCGGCATGACATATTATTGTCCAACTTATCAGTGGCAGTCAAGTCGAGATTCTAAGAAATCTCTTATAAAATCCTGAATAGCCAGGGGCAGGTCTCCATCTGAATCACTTGGGGAATTGAACATGAATTCCAGCAAAGGGTCACACACGACCAAGCAAACATTTTGTTATTTCTACAACACTTGCTATCATAGACAGTGAAAACTCTCCACGCGAACATAGCCAGATAATACTACGTATAAAAGAGACCCGCTAGGTTGACACGCCTAGGCAAAAATAAGGGCATCCCAGCGAACCAAAAGGTTCAGGCAAAAAATTAGGGATATATATATGCAAAAGATTGTACACCCGGAAAGTCGAAAACCTGAAAAGGCGGCTTGGGCAAAAAAATGTATCCCGTTAGACTGAAAATCCGAAAGGACAGTCCAAGCAAAAGTTAGCGATTAAAACGTACGATTATGTCCTGTTATCTCATCATTTTATCTATCAGTAAAAGATTTGTCACTTTGATCAACATTTGCCAAAGGAGAAGACAGAGTTCAAGCTGTCTACAAATCCCCACAAGGCCAATTACATGGATACCCCTATAGAATCACTTCAACAAGATTATCCCCACAGAGACAGATTCATGCAATCCCCAGCCAGAGTTCGAATCTCTTAAAAAAAACCTTCTCCCCAGCTGAGTTAGTCTTAAAAGAAGAAGCCTTATGGATTTATTCCTAAAAAATTCACTTCCCTATTAGGTCGTCAACACGGTTTATTTCCCCAACAAACTGCAAATTCCCTAGCTCGAGTTTACCTCTCAGACTAATATCAAGGGACCAAAACCCCTAATCCCCGGAAAAATCATTACAATCCTCAACGGAGTCGTTACTATCACTGCAAGTTGTTGTGAAGCCTGGAATCCGACCAAATACTAGTTCAACTTCATCCCATCCAAACAAATTACTGTGAAACCTAGACCCGACCAGAAAACAGTTGATTCAATTTACTGTAAAGCCTGAACCCGACCATATAATAGTTAATTCAATTTACTGTAAAGCCTGGACCCGACCAGAAAACAGTTTGAGTTGCTGAAACCTGGACCCGACCAGATAACATTAAATCTCAATTTTAAGTTACTAAAGCCTGGACCTGATCGGATAATAGTTTAACTTCTTTAGTTACTGCAAAGCCTGGATCTGACCAGAAAACAGTTTGAGTTGCTGAAACCTAGACCCGACCAGATAACAGTAAATCTCAATTTTAAGTTACTAAAGCCTAGACCCGACCGGAAAATAGTTTAACTTCTTCAATTACTACAGAGCCTGGACCTGACCAGAACACAGTTTGAGTTGTTGAAACCTGAACCTGAGCAGATAATAGTAAATCTCAATTTTAAGTTACTAAAGCGTGAACCCAACCAGATAATAGTTTAACTTCTTCAATTGCTGAAACCTGGACCCAACCAGATAACAGTTCGAGTTGCTGAAACCTGGACCCGACCAGATGTCAGTTAACCTCAAGTTTAAGTTATTAAAGCCTGGAATTTGACCAGATAACAGTTAATTTCATCTTCAATAACTATGAAGCCTGGAATCTGACTAGATAACAGTTGATTCAATTTACTGTAAAGCCTGGAATCCTACCAGATAACAGTTTAAGTTGTTGCAAAGCCTGGAATCCGACCAGATAACAGTTTAACTTCTTCAATCATTGCAAAGCCTGAAATCCGACCAGATAAGAGTTGATTCAATTTAGTGCGAAGCCTGGAATCTGACCAGATAACAGTTTAAATTGCTGAAGCCTGGAATCCAACCAGATAACAGTTTACTTCAATTTCCTGTGAAGCCTAGAATCCGACCAGATAACAGTTTACTTCAATTTCCTGTGAAACCTGGAATCCTACCAGATAACAGCTAATTTCATCTAAGTTGTTGTGAAGCCTGGAATCCGACCAGATAACAGTTTAACTTCAATTTTCTACAAAGCCTGGAACCCGACCAGATAACAGTTTAACTTCAATTTTCTGCAAAGCCTGGAATCTGACCAGATAAGAGTTAATTTAATCTAAGTTGTTGCGAAGCCTGGAATCTAACCAGATAACAGTTAACTTCAAATTTTATGCGAATCCTGGAATCCGACCAGATAACATTTTAACCTCAGCCAATTTTCTACAAATCTTGGAATCCGACCAGATAATAGTTAATTTCATTATCCCCAGCAAGTTGCTGCGAAGCCTGGATTTCGACCAGATAATATCTAACTTTCATTCTCCCCAGTCAAATATAATTCCCCAGTAGAGTAATGGAAAACTCCTGAACTCTATTCCCCGAGCATAAATCAACACTCCTCACAAGAGTTTCCTCAAGCAAAGGGCCAAAATCAATATTCCCCAGCAGATTTCTCTTCAAACAGCAAACAGGAATTCCCAGCGAAAACATTCTAAATAAAGTTTGAAGATACACATACTCTTCATTTCCAAGCAACAGTCCGGGGTTCAACTTCCCAGTACTCCCCAGCATTTGTCAAGGATTTATCTTCCTAGACAAAGATACATTTCAATAACATTCATTCATTATATTACATACATGACAAATGCATATAACATAGTCTCATTTATTTTGAGAACATCATTACGCCATGCATACATCTGGATGCAGCTGACCCTCTTGCTCACAGGAAAAGATAATAAACAAATCAAAGACCTCTTCTGGTGGATCTCGCTCCTTCCAGTTAATAACAGGCAAACAAAGACCTTTTCTGGTTAGATTCATTTCTTCCAGTTAATGATAGGAAATCAACAGACCTCTTCTGGTTAGATTTGTTTCCCCAGTGAAGTGACCATCACAATACCTCTTCTGGTTAGATTTATTTCTCCCAGTTAAAAATAGGCAAAAGACATCTACAATTTCAATATAAATCAACCAAAGATTTAGTCTGATACTTCTCCCATGACAGACACTATAGATGGCATCTGTAAGCCCGTCTCCTACAAACTCTTTATCACTTCTCCAAATGGCATCTTTAAGCCCATTCCCAACACAATCAACTAACACATAGTCGATTGCAAATTTCTGGGCACTTTAGTGTTCAATCATCTTCCACCTTTAAGTCACGAATGGCGGACTCGCCAATCTAACTCTTCAGGTTTAAGAAGATTGAACAGAGACAGTTATTGTACCCCAAAATTTTCCCTCTCTTTTCTCAAGACATTTCTTACAAAGATCTACAAAATCTCAAGCTTGCACAAGTATTAACTAGGTCAAGCCATCTCCTTAACACTTATACTTCAAAGTTAGGGTTTGAGTTTGCACAAGGACAACTAGACTTCTAATACTTCAAATCACGTTCATAGATAATTATGAACCTTCAATAATGCTCATGTCAAGTTTCAAATCTTCTATCATAAATTCTGCTCACTCAATTGACCAGAAGACCAAAAATCAATTGTACTAACGAAAAGTCAACGGATACGCTAAAAGTCAAACTTTGACTTTTTGGTCAACATTAAGTATCAAAGATCAAAATTCATCAAGACATTTAAAAATATGAAACTTGATAATCAAGAAATCAAGAAAGTCAAAAGTCAATTTGAAAAGTCAAACTTTCTAAGACTAAGAAATTTTTCTAATTGTTTTCATACATGATAATCTCATAACTTCATGACATTCTTTCACCAAGATGTAAGATGATTCAAAGAAAACTTTCAACATGAAAGTTGTAGAACTTGATGAATTCTACAACTTTGTATTAGAGGATTGATGTCCAAAAAATTCTTAAATTTGAAGATATGAGTCCATGAAGTCATGACATTGTTTTCCAACACTTAGAGAAATTTTCAACAGATTTTGGTCAGGATTTTATCCCAACTTCTTGGCATTTTTTCAGATAGTTCCAAGATGATTTTGTCAAAATGGTCAAAATGAAAGTTATAGAGGGTGTTTCAAGCTTTCCAAAACATCTAAGAGCATGAATTTATCATACTTGAGCTAGGAGATTCAAGGGTATCAAGTTGGGAATCCATCCTTGAATTGCAAGTCCTTTTGTTGAAGAACACATAACAAAACCCTTATGCTATTGTTTACCAGTGATTTCTGACAAATAACTACTAGTATTCCAAACTCTATGTTTTGGCAACTTACAGGATCGACTAGGTTGATCCTAAGACATGTGTCTTAGTGTTTCTTACAATTTTATTCGAAGTTTGACATTATATGAATAATAACAAGATCTTTCTATGTAATTATGATTATATTAAGACATTAAAGTTTGACTGTAAGTCCTATATAACTTTAAAGAAATGATATGGATATTTGCAAGAATGTAAAGATAATGCTAATAAAGAAAGTTCAACAAAATTTGTTAAAGACTTGACTGGAAATGAATAGGAATAAGAAAATGATTAAAGTAAATTTGTATTGATAAAAGGACTTTAAATAAATTGATGGTGTTCTTACGCATACATTATCAGCAAACTCTTTTCTCTCGTTGCGGTACTTTGAGTATAAAATTATTTGTATACAATGTGAACATCTTTGATTCGTAACATCTAAGACTCCTATTTATATTGAATTGACCCTAACGGTATTTCTACGATATCATGCCACGTTCGACATTTTCAAACGCATGCATTCTGACGCTTCCACACGTCCTCCTGGAGAAAACTCATCAGTTTGAATTTCAAACTCTTCTTGCTCAAAGCTTTGAATTCATCTAACGTGATTGTCGAAGGGATCTTCATATATCTTGAAATATTCTTTTGACTCTGATTTGTACTTCGACATATCGAATTATAAGAATGAACTTTATAAAATAACTTTATAAGGCCAAATTTCATGTCATCATTTGAAACATGATTTTCTCAAATCACCTTTCATCAAATGTCAAAATATTCAGCTAACAAATTGCCCCCAATAAATGTCTATTTCGATGTAGTGTAGAAATGGGCATTTCTTGTAATCACCAGTGTAAGTGTTGGGTTATTGGCATGTATTTTTGGTAAAACCAGGTGTGTGAATGTCATGACTGATGTCATAACATTCTGGGTTACTAGGTACATTCTGCAGAAAAATAATGGCATACAGTAGCTGCTTATTATGAGTGTGTAGCTGATCATTATGCAATGATCACATTTATTACATTCTACCAAAATCAGTAAACAGGATTCTTATTGTCATAACCAATGTTAAGACATCCTGTACTGATCTAACAGTTATGCAGTTTTGTTAATTCTGAGATTTTTCAGGAATATGGTTCATACATTCCAGAACAGAATCTCACGTGGACTTTAGGTTAACTTGGCTTAACCCTAATCTGGTTGATAAAGTCTTGTGACCAAGTCTTGAGGTTAACCCTAATTAACCCTAGCTATTTTCGTGGAAGCCCTAACTGAAGAACAACTGCCTATATATTCAACGGGGTGGTTGTTGGTGAACTCAACTTTTTGACAGAAGATCAACAAGGGGCTGTATAGTTTTAACTACTGTAATCCAAGCAAGTATCATTGTGATAAGTGACTTGGAGTAGGTTTTGATTGTAAGGGTTGTGTATCACTCAAAGCTTTGAAGCACGAGTGTTTGTGTCACTTGATTAAATCTTTGAAGCAAGGTCAAGTTAGGTTTATGTATCACTCAAAGCTTTGAAGCACGAGTGTTTGTGTTACTTGATTAAAAGCTGTGAAGCATAATCAAGTGTATATTCTGAAGAGTGTCTTCATAATTTCATTAGTCAATTGTTTAGTATCACTGTTGTGATTGAGGGGGAGTGAGTAGGAACTCAGGTTTAAGTTGAACTTAGATTGAAGTTGCATTGGGTAGGTCTTAAGTGAAGGAGATAAACTGATTGGTTTATTCCTGAATTAATATCTCTTATAGTGAATTTCCTCCCTGGCTTGGTAGCCCTCAGAGTAGGTGTTATTTCACACTGAACTGGGTAAACAATTGATTGTGTTCTTTATTGCTTTTGATTTACTGTCTTATAGAAAGTCAGATACGGTGTCATAACATTCACTGTGACATTGAGTATCTGCTGCCAGAATTTCAATTGGCATCAGAGCGGGCACCCTGCCTGTCTTACTGGGTGAGATCTAGGGATATCACTTTCTGGCGCTATGGACAAAGAAGGAGTTTTTGGAAACAGACCACCCATTCTGGATGGATCAAATTATGACTACTGGAAACCTCGTATGATTGCCTTCTTAAAATCACTGGACAAAAAGGCTTGGAGAGCTGCTGACAAAGGATGGAACCATCCCACCATAACTGAGAAAGATGGGACAATCAGTCTAAAACCTGAGGAAGAATGGAGCAAAGAAGAAGATGAGTTAGCCCTGGGTAATTCCAAAGCATTAAATGCCTTGTTCAATGGAATTGATAGAAACATATTCAGACTAGTACATCAATGTGAACTAGCCAAGGAAGTTTGGGACACTCTCAAAACTACCCATGAGGGCACATCCAAAGTAAAAATGTCAAGGCTTCAGATGCTGACTACCAAATTTGAGAACCTAAGGATGATGGAAGATGAAACCATTCATGAGTTTCACATGAACATCTTGGAGATTGCCAACACCTCAGGAGCATTGGGAGAAAAGATGTCAGAAGAAAAACTGGTGAGAAAGATTCTCAGATCCTTGCCTAAAAGATTTGCAATGAAGGTAACTTCTATAGAGGAAGCCCAGGATATCAACAATTTGAAGGTGGATGAACTCATTGGGTCTCTTCAGACCTTTAAGATGGGGATCAGTGACAATGTCGACAAGAAAAATAAGAGCATAGCACTTGTATCTAATACTGAAGATGAAAACAAGGAGGATGAAGAAGAAAATATTTCAGAAGCTATAGCCATGCTTGGAAGACAATTCAACAAACTCATCAAGAGAATGGATCCAAAGTCAAGGTCAAATGTTAAGAACATTCCTTCTAGCATTAACAGATCTTATGACTCCAGCAGAAGACCAAAGTCTGAAGAGAAGGGAAATCAAAGTAGAGGAATTCAATGCCATGGATGTGAAGGATATGGGCACATTCGAGCTGAATGTCCTACCTTTCTTAAGAAACAAAAGAAAGGAATGTTTGTTACTTGGTCTGACTGTGATTCAGAAAGTAATTCTGAAGAAGAATATGCCAAACTAGTTACTGCACTAACTGGTATTTGTAACTCTGATAGTGACTCTAGTGATGAGGAAGTGACATTTGAAGAACTGGCTGATTCCTACAAGAAATTATGTATCAGAAGTGCTGAAGTCTGTCAGCAAAATGAGAGACAAACAAAACTCATAATAAAGTTGGAGGCTGAGAAAAAGGCAGACATTGATACTATAAGTCATCTAGAAGGGGAAGTTCAAATGCTAAACTCAAAACTGGACCAGATGACCAAATCTGTCAAGATGCCGACAAATGGAACTGACAAATTGGAAGAAATCCTTCAGGTTGGACAAAATGTGGGAAACAAGTCTGGTCTAGGATTTGTGGCAGCAAAGAAATCTGGTATAGACAAGAAGATCAGGCCTGATAAACAAATGTCAAAGCAGATGTCACAACATAGCACTCAACATTGAGAACAGAGAAATATGAAGAAAAAGTATCAAAGATGGAGATGTCATCATTGTGGGAGGTTTGGTCACATAAAGCTATTCTGCTTCAGATTATATGGATATCCTAATCAGAACCCAGGTGTCAAACCTAAGTCTAACAAGGTACCATATACTCCACAGTGGAAGAAAAAGGCTACTGCCATGATAGCTCACACTTCCCTTAGAGTCTCTACAAAGGAAGACTGGTACTTTGACAGTGGATGTTCTAAGCACATGACTGGAATCAAGAATCTTCTCAATAATGTTAAACCTCACACCACTAGGTATGTGACCTTTGGAGATGGTGCTAGAGGAGAAATCAAAGGAGTTGGAAACTTGGACTGCCCTGGAGTTCCAAATCTAAATGAAGTATTGCTGGTAAAAGGTTTGACTGCTAATCTCATAAGCATCAGCCAATTATGCGACCTAGGATTCAAGGTCAACTTCTCCAAATCTGAATGTCTTGTAACTAATGAGAAACAAGAAGTTGTAATGAAAGGAGTCAGATCTAAAGACAACTGCTACTTGTGGGAGCCTGAGAACACTAATTACTCTACTGTGTGTTCTATTGCCAAAGAAGAAAAAGAAGTGAAACTGTGGCACCAAAAACTTGGTCATCTACATCTAAGAGGAATGAAAAGGATTATATCCATGGAGGCAGTCAGAGGGATTCCAAGACTGCAAATTGATGAAGGGAGAGTCTGTGGTGAATGTCAGGTTGGTAAGCAGACTAGGATGTCACATCTAAAGTCAAGACATCTGACCACCTCTAAGGTTCTAGAACTTCTACATATGGATCTGATGGGACCAATGCAGGTGGAAAGTCTTGGTGGAAAAAGATATGCCTATGTTGTTGTGGATGATTTTTCCAGATTCACCTGGATTAACTTCATTAGGGAAAAATATGATGTATTTGAAGTTTTTAAAGAACTGTGCAAAAGAATTCAAAGAGAAAAAGAAGGGTGCATTGTCAGAATCAGAAGTGATCATGGCAAGGAATTTGAAAACAGTAAGTTTAATGAGTTATGTTCCTCAGAAGGAATTAATAATGAATTCTCTTCACCTATAACTCCTCAACAAAATGGAGTTGTAGAAAGGAAAAACAGGACCATACAGGAATTTGCCAGAGCAATGATACATGCCAAAAGACTTCCTATTCATTTTTGGGCTGAAGCTATGAATACAGCCTGTTATGTCCATAACAGGGTCACCTTGAGAAAGGGAACCTCATCCACCATTTATGAACTCTGGAAAGGAAGAAAGCCAACAGTGAAGTACTTCCATGTATTTGGTAGCAAATGTTATATTCTGGCAGATCGTGAACAAAGGAGAAAGCTGGACCCTAAAAGTGATGAAGGAATATTTCTAGGATACTCCACCAACAGCAGAGCTTATAGGGTATTCAATTCCAGGACCAAAGTCATGATGGAATCAATAAATGTCATAGTTGATGATTATCATGAGGAAACAGATGACCCTTGTAATGTTGAGACATTCTTTGAGACTTCAACTCAACAGAATGATCTACCTAACACTACTGCATCAGACTCTGAACCAAAGGAAGCTAACAAAAACCCTTCCATCAGAATTCAGAAAGATCATCCTAAAGAACTCATCATAGGAGATCCTAACAGTGGAGTCATTACAAGATCTAGAGAAATCATCTCAAACTCTTGCTTTGTGTCTAAAATTGAACCAAGAAATGTTAAGGAGGCTTTAACTGATGAATACTGGATTGGAGCAATGCAAGATGAATTGAACCAATTCAAGCAACATGAAGTATGGGAGTTAGTTCCTAGACCAGAAGGATCAAACATCATTGGCACAAAATGGATCTACAAGAACAAATCAGATGCTGAAGGAGTTGTCACCAGGAATAAGGCAAGACATTACTCAAGGATACACTCAAGTTGAAGGGGTTGATTTTGATGAGACCTTTGCCCCTGTAGCCAGACTGGAATCAATCAGACTCCTATTGGGAATTGCTTGTCTCCTGAAGTTCAAGTTATTTTAGATGGATGTAAAAAGTGCCTTCCTAAATGGGTACTTCAATGAGGAAGTTTATGTGGAACATCCTAAAGGATTTGTGGATCCAAACTACCCTGATCATGTCTACAAATTGAAGAAAGCTTTATATGGCCTGAAACAAGCTCCTAGAGCATGGTATGACAGGTTGACACAATTTCTCTCTGACAAAGGATACAGAAAAGGAGGCTTGGATAAAACCCTTTTTGTCAAAAATGAAGGAGGAAAGATAATGGTAGCTCAAATCTATGTTGATGACATAGTGTTTGGGGGAATGTCAGATAAAATGGTTAAACATTTTGCTGACCAGATGTAGGCTGAATTCGAAATGAGCCTCATGGGAGAATTGACCTACTTTCTTGGACTGCAAGTCACACAGATGGAAGACTCAATTTTTCTGTCTCAAAGCAAGTATGCAAAGAACATTGTCAAGAAGTTTGGAATGGAGAATGCTAGTAACAAAAGGACTCATGCACCTACTCATTTAAAGCTATCCAAAGATTCAAGTGGGGTTAAGGTGGACCAAAGCCTGTACAGAAGCATGATAGGAAGTCTGCTATACTTAACAGCCAGCAGACCTGACATTGCTTTTGCCGTTGGAGTATGTGCAAGATACCAAGCTGATCCCAAAGTCAGTCATATCAACCAAGTGAAGAGAATTTTGAAGTATGTAAGTGGAACTTACAACTATGGCTTACTGTACTCTCATGGTTGTGAACCAACTCTGACTGGTTACTGTGATGCTAATTGGGCTGGAAGTGCTGATGATAGAAAGAGCACCTCTGGAGGATGTTTCTTCTTAGGAAATAATCTGGTCTCCTGGTTCAGCAAGAAACAGAACTGTGTGTCTCTCTACTGCTGAAGCTGAATACATAGCAGCTGGTAGTAGCTGTTCTCAAATGATCTGGATGAAACAGATGCTTACTGAGTATAATGTCACACAAGATGTTATGACATTGTATTGTGACAATCTGAGTACAATCAACATTTCCAAGAATCCTATTCAGCATAGCAGGACCAAGCATATTGACATTAGACATCACTTTATCACAGATCTTGTAGAGGAGAAGACGATTAAACTGGAACATGTTGCCACTGAACTACAGCTTGCTGACATTTTTACCAAGGCACTTGATGCAAATCAATTTGAAAATTTGAGGGGCAAGTTGGGTATTTGCCAACATGAGGAAATGTAGCAATTAATTTTGCTTAAAACAAGGGATGAAGGAGATTTTTGTGTTAAGTCTATTTTGATTGGGTTAATCATATGTTTCCCTATTTCTTTCAAAATTATTAAGAAGTTGAATAGACACTCATTTACCTCCTTCCTCTCTCAGCTCTGCAACAATCTCCATTCTCTCAATCAAAGATTTCACTCTCGTTGTTACTGGTTTTCTAAGACTCTCAAAATGTCTCAACTATCCACGACATCATCCTCTTCAAAGACGACTGTTTCTTCCGCATCCTCTGATCGAGAACCTAGGGCAATCACAACCTGCATGGATTCTGATGTTCTGGAGATTACTCCTCTTAGAGAACTGGCAGCTAACCCCTCTAAGGTTAAAAAGCTGAGAACAAGGCATGCAGGAAGGTCTCAAGCTTCTTCATCTGGTAATCCCTCTCAACCATCATCTTCTGTTCCCTCAGAAATAGCAAATATGGAAGGCTTAACTTATGTTCATCAAGCAATAGCTAGACTTGTTACAAGAATTCTGAATGAGAACCACTCGGTACCTGGCATTTCTATTCCTTTAAATCAAGAATCTGCTAGTCCAAATGTTGAAATGAATCCAGATGTCACTAAGAATGTTGAGACACCGGATGACAACATTCGGAAATCATCTGAAAATCTTGATGATCTCCAGAACCCTTTAGAGAAGGATGTTGAACCCCCGGTTATTGATGTGGATGAAGAATACTCTGACAATGACCTAATTGCAAATATCAACCCTAGCATAGCTAGAAGGATGATGAACAGAAAAGGAAAGCAGGATGCTGCAAAATGTCTGACCAAAGAGAAGACTGCTGATGTTGTTCATAAGAAAACCAGGTCTGAAGACAAGACTGGTGTAGAAACTGTGAAGACTGGATTGTCCAAAGGGAAGGTGAAAACCCGAGTACCTGCTGGTAGTCTCTCAAAGCCTGTGAGACAACCAATAGAAAAGAAAAGGAAAGATCCTGAACCTTCTGATTCTGATGAGGAATCAGAATTTGAAGTTGATGCTGAAGACATTCCTCTCAGAAGGAAACTCCCATCAAGCAAAATGGCTAAAGTTCCTGAAGTCCCCACTGACAACATTTCTTTTCACCACCCTGAAAATGCTAACATCTGGAAGTATGTTTGTTTGAAAAGAATAGCCTTGGAAAGAGAACTGAACAATGGTGCCATGGAATGTAAGGAGATCATGGACCTAATCAAAACTGATGGTCTAATGATTACTGTGGTAAAGTTTACCAACTGCTATGAAAATCTTGTCAAAGAATTCATAGTGAATTTAACTGATGGATGTGCTGATGGAAGGTCAGCTAACTTTAAGTGTGTCTATGTGAGAGGAAGAAAGGTAAATTTCTCTCCCTCTGAAATAAATAAATTCCTAGGAAGACCAGATGAGGCTTGCTCTGAACTAGAGGTTACTGACAACCAAGTATGCCAAACCATCACTGCAAATCAAGTCAAGAGCTGGCCCTTAAAAGGCAAGCTGAATGCAAGCAACCTAAGCATGAAATTTGCCATCCTGCACAAGATTGGTGCAGCCAACTGGGTTCCCACCAACCATAAATCAACCATCTCCATAGGATTGGGAAGATTCATTTATGCTGTTGGAACCAGGACAGAATTTGACTATGGCAGGAAACCTGCAAAGAGCTGGAGACAAGGAAAAGGACTCTTGAGAACCTAATTGCTAGACTAGAACAGGAGGAGACTGAAGGACAAAGAAGGGAAGAAGATGCTGCTGAAGATCAGCTTAATGCTGAAGATAGTGCCTCCTCTGAAGATGACAGTGCTTGAAGATCAGTGGAGTTGTCAAGCTTGCTGCTGGTACCTGTTGCTGCAAGTGATTTCATATTTTTTTGTTTTTATTATTCATTTTGGATGACTGTATAACCTAAAAGTACATGTATCTTTGGCCTATTTATGGCTAAAGAGGGGGAGAAGATTTTGTGTTAATTATACTTGGTAGACATTATTTTTTATGCAGACATATTATTTCTGCTGCTCTCTAATCTGAGATTGTTTAGGGGTTTTAGCCAAAAAATTTCCAAAGGAGGAGTTTGTAAGTGTTGGGTTATTGGCATGTATTTTTGGTAAAACCAGGTGTGTGAATGTCATGACTGATGTCATAACATTCTGGGTTACTAGGTACTTTCTGCAGAAAAAGAATGGCATACAGTAGCTGCTCATTATGAGTGTGTAGCTGATCATTATGCAATGATCACATTTATTACATTCTACCAAAATCAGTAAACATGATTCTTGTTGTCATAACCAATGTTAAGACATCCTGTACTGATCTAACAGTTATGCAGTTTTGTTAATTCTGAGATTTTTCAAGAATATGGTTCATACATTCCAGAACAGAATCTCACGTGGACTTTAGGTTAACTTGGCTTAACCCTAATCTGGTTGATAAAGTCTTGTGACCAAGTCTTGAGGTTAACCCTAATTAACCCTAGCTATTTTCGTGGAAGCCCTAACTGAAGAACAGCTGCCTATATATTCAACAGGAAGGCTGTTGGTGAACTCAACTTTTTGACAGAAGATCAACAAGGGGCTGTATAGTTTTAAATACTGTAATCCAAGCAAGTATCATTGTGATAAGTGACTTGGAGTAGGTTTTGATTGTAAGGGTTGTGTATCACTCAAAGCTTTGAAGCACGAGTGTTTGTGTCACTTGATTAAAGCTTTGAAGCAAGGTCAAGTTAGGTTTATGTATCACTCAAAGCTTTGAAGCACGAGTGTTTATGTTACTTGATTAAAAGCTGTGAAGCATAATCAAGTGTATGTTCTGAAGAGTGTCTTCATAATTTCATTAGTCAATTGTTTAGTATCACTGCTGTGATTGAGGGGGAGTGAGTAGGAACTCAGGTTTAAGTTGAACTTAGACTGAAGTTGCATTGGGTAGGTCTTAAGTGAAGGAGATAAACTGGTTGGTTTATTCCTGAATTAATATCTCTTATAGTGAATTTCCTTCCTGGCTTGGTAGCCCCCAGAGTAGGTGTTGTTTCACACTGAACTGGGTAAACAAATGACTGTGTTCTTTACTGCTTTTGATTTACTGTCTTATAGAAAGTCAGATACGGTGTCATAACATTCATTGTGACATTGAGTATCTGCTGCCAGAATTTCAACCAGATTTCGACTAGAAACCTTTCAATTTTCTTCAATTCCCGACGTCTCAGTTAATCATGACTACTTTTCTAAAATGTCTCATCAAGACGTGCGTGCAGCCGTTTAAACATCATTATGTATCAACTTCCAAGAAAATGAATAATGATCTTTCACCTTTCTTCACAAGATGTTGACATGTGCCCCACTAACTTTCTTGAGGTGTAACCTCTGACTATTCCACTGACCACTATAAAAGGTCATCTATTTTACCTTTTCTCTTTCTTCTTTTAAAAACCCATAAATCTTCACATTTTTCTCTGATTTACGCTCCCATTCCTCTTAAAAGCTTCATCAATTTTTTAAATCTGCAAAAATGTCTTCTGCCAAACAAGATTCCAAGCATGCTGAGAAGTCTGGAGTGATCAAAGGTTCATCTTCTCAGAGTGTACCAACCAGCAAAATTGTTACTTCTGGAAATCAAGAATTTATCATGCCCCCAAAACTTACTCGGGAAGAAAAATCCATTTATGCTTCTCAGGTACTAATCCATTCTCTGCTTTTTGGTAAAATCCTAGGCTTCTTAGGCCCCTTGGTCGCTACAGGGAACTTAGAAAAGTATGTAGAGTTTTTTCCCGCTTATCATGCTACCTAACCCTTAGCCAACAAAATTGTGTCCCCCAAGGAGAATATTGAAGACTCCACTAAGAAACCCAAAAAATATTCTAAGAATAAAACCTCTGAAGATATTTCTTCAAACCCTAAGACAGAGAGAGAAGCTTTCCAACTAGATTACATAACTGAGAGCTTTAGACCCTTTCGGTCATGCCCAACCTTAGATAAATCCTATTTAGCTTGGCTTACTAAGGTTGAAAAGAAAAAAGCTTAGGTCTGGAAATAATTAGGAATCTTCGACTTGATTCAAATGTCGAAAATAGGTTTTAGATATTGCCAGCCTTTTTTGCTAGCATCCCTGTATTTCTAGGATAGTACTTACAACACTTTTCACCTCCCTTGTGGGATGATAACCCCAACTTTCTTTGATATTGTTGCTATTACTGGACTTCCTCCTACTGGAGAGACTTTTGATCTTTATTTGGAATCTGAAAACACCATTGACTTCAATGTCAAAAATGCTTCTTTTAGCACTTATATGGACTTGTATCATGTTGATGGTGAAGATGTTTGTGATGTTGAACACGTAGATTTTCTAGCCTTATGGCTATCCAAATTCATTTTTTGCTACAAATCACTTCAAGTATCCAAGAGATTTCTAACCCTAGCAAACCAGTTACATTCTGGTCGAAAGGTGTGTTTGAGTGAGTTACTTCTAGCTAGCCTGCATGAAAGTGTAGGGGCTGCTACTGCCAAACTCAATGATTATGAAGCAGACACCAACCTACTTTTATCTGGACCCTACTGACTTCTTCAACTATGGCTAAATTCCACTTTCTAACCTTCTCTTCGAACTGCTGGAACTGTTGACGAAAAAGACCCTGAAATACCAGGTCGAAGCATTGAAGGAACTAGACTTTTACAGTTAACTCCCAATGATGATGTTGAAAACCTTTAAGCTTACCTCACCAAATACATGCTGATGTTCTCGAAACTTCATAATTTCACTCCCACTATGGCTCCTTTCGCCCATCAAAATCATGGTCCTTCCTGGTTTACTTCGTCAATTGAAGATACTGTGAAGAATGCAGATACTGATATTGAAAATATATGGCGCGCATATTTTCTTCCTAGACTCCTAGTCTTCAGGATTTTTCCAGTGAAAATCCATGATTGCTTGTTAGCTTATCAGCCTAATTTTGTCTCTCAATAGTTTGGATTGTGCTAACTCATCCCTGAACCTCTCTTCAGTCGAAAATGTGAGATCTGCATTGCATGTGTGGATTACTCTGTTCGAGACATTAAGAAACCCCAGGAATACCATGCCAACTTTTCTGAATTTGGTCTCACTCCTTATCAACCTTCCTTCTATGTGACCAAAGGCTTTTACACCTGGTGGACCAACTTTTATTCGAACAACATGTTCGATACTTCTCAAATAAGTGAACGTTTAACTAAATCTTTTTTCCTTGTGCAGGAAAACGTCCCAAAAGGTAAACTAACGCACACCAAGGAAATCCAGGCTTTCCAAAAATTCTTTGAAACTGTCTATGATCCAACTAATCTTAGTCGAATTTTCTTCCAAGCAGCAACTGTTTTAGAAAAATTTACAAAGCAACTTCCACGTTTAAAGATTCCCTCTTCTGTAAAACCTGAACATAAGTATGATTTGGCTTTTGAACTGCAACCACCAAAATTTCCAAAATTACCTAGTGTTGGTTTTTGCCTGGTGTTATTTCCACCCTATCCAGCTTGGTTCACTTGTGGCAATATTTTTAACGAGTTAAAAAATGATTCCTAAAAACCTGCTAAGAGGGTAGTTTCGACTAAGTGCACTCTGGACAGTTTCAAAGGTTTCCTTCACTATGATTTATCAGCAGTCTCTATTGTGTCTCTGATACGTGAAGGTGTGGGACCAAAGGATTCCTTGGTCCTTTTAATTTACTTTTTAGGAAACTTCTCTATTTTGAGCATTTGACTAACTTTGATAGTGTTTTCTAGCTGTTGAAAGGAAAACTGCAAAGAAGGAAAAACTTGCAGTAAAGGGGGATTCGACTACTTCCTCAAAGCCAACAACTTCTTCCAATCAAGGAGATCCTTATGCAAAGGGTGCTACCCCAGAGAAAGTTGCGAAGAAAAGAAAAATTCTCAATGAAGAATCAATAGTGATTTCTGAAGATGATGATGAAGGTGTCCTCCTCACTCCCTTTAAAGCCAATAAGAAACAAAAGAAACCCAAAACGTCGAAATATGCCCCATATCAAGCTACCAATCAGAAGGGTATCAAAGTAAAATTCCTCCCTCCTCCTCAACATGAGTTTAAACCTTCACCCTCTGGGTTTGTAATTTTGGAGCATATTGGAAGCAATGCTTCTAATCCCGATGATCAAAAGGTACATATTTATTTCAGTCCTTTCATTTCTTTCTTAAATGTATCTTGACCTAACATCTTCTTTATGTATTTCAGGATAAATCAACTACGCCTCTTATTTCCACTATCAACGAAGATGCTCCTTTGAATATAGAGACTCCTTCGCCCCCTCCCACATCCAGTGGTGATGTCCAAAACAAGGGATCCTCGACTGGGGTTCGTCAAAATGAAGCAGGTGATGTCCAAGTCAAAACAATCGACTTTTTCTCCTTGTGAAGATGTCTTACTAGAATATGGAAAGTAAATAATGGAGGAAGACGAAGATTCTAAAAGTATTCCCAGTAATTATCCTCCAAAAAGGGCTCCATTTCCTGCAGATTATATCGAGGACGAAGAGCAGTACTCATATGGGATCGAGACATGCTTTAATGATGATAAGGAGACGGAGGAAGTTGAACAACAACCCGAGGACACCTATCCAACACAGGCTCGATCAGTTCCAAATCCCATTCTGAATCTACCACTCACTGAGGATGAAAAGATAACACTAAAGAAGAGTGATCCCCTCAAGTACGTGGAATTTATTATTGGCTCTAAGGGGGTCTTCTTCTGACAAAATCACTTTTGGGGCTTCGACCCAATCTGGTGCTAGTGCTAATGAAACTTCCTATGACGAACTCCTTCAGCAAGTGGAGAAAGCTGTATTTGAAGCTGACCTATTCGAGGTGTTGAAGACAGACGTTACTTCTCATTTTGGAATGAAAAAATTGATCAATCAAATCAACATTACTGCTTGTCCTGCTAACGTAGGTGAGGTCTTGATAGATATCCAAAATCTAATCGACCAAATCTGCGTTGAGTACAACAGGGAAGTTGATGCAACTTCAAAGCTTCGAGAAAAGGAACAAGAGCAAACTACTGAATTTGACAAAGCTCTCAGCACCTCTAAAGCATCTGAGGATTTGTTGGCTTCAAGGAAGGCTGCCCAAGCGGAGTTCGATACTTATACAACTTCGATCAAACTCTGGGAGTCTCACATTGTGGAGTTGCAGAAGAAGATTGTGGATGCCAAGGTAAAACAAGCTTCCATAAAAGGATTGAACACCACTGAGGCTGATACTTTGGCTACACAGAGCGTTGAACATGTCGAAAGAGCTTCAGCCATGAATGAAGACATTGCACGCCTCAAAGGCATACATGTTGTTATTCAATACAAGCTTGGCCTGGCGAAGATCAAGTATGAGAGGATGAAGAACACTATCCCATTTTGATTTGTGTAATAAACCATTAATTGTATTTGCTTTAAATTGTAAGCATTCTTAGACAAACCCATTTTGGCGCTTTTAAAATTAATTCGATCACCCTTTTGGCTATGTATATTTTTGCTGCTTACTTTCTTGCCATTATTTTTATTTCCTGCAAAAATGGTTTATACTTATTTAAGTATCTCCCATTTACTCTTAGGATTCTTCGATCCTCATCTAACTCCTCTACTTCGTAATTTTTGTTTGAGAATGCCTTTATGATTCACAAAGGTCCTTCCCAATGTGGAGACCATTTTCCTAGCGCTTTATTCTTTCGATCCATAGGTAATATGACTTTCCATACCAAGTCATTTATAATAAAATCCTTTCCTTTGACCCTCTTATTGTATGCTCTTACCACTCTTTCCTTTTGTCCTCTTAATTTTTCTAAAGCATGTAACCTTTTTTCATCTAAATCTACTAATTCATTCATCATCATTTCCCAATAAAGGTCAGAAGGAATTTCCTCTTGCCTTTGAATTCTAACTGATTGTAAGTAGATTTCGACTGGTAGTACTGCATCAAATCCAATGTGAGTTGGAAAGGTGTGGCATTAGTTGCTTCTTTAGGAGACGTTCGACAAGCCCATAATGCTTGGTCTAGAGTTTTATGCCAATTTTTTAGCTTTTTCCCTACATGCTTCTTTACCAACCCAATTATCACCTTGTTGGCTGCTTCGACATGGACATTCGCTTGAGCATAGTAAGGTGTGGATGTCAATAGTTTGAAACACGTTTCCTTGGCGAACTCTTGCATCTTTCGACCAGTAAAGACTGATCCTTGGTCTGTTGTGATACTATTTGGGATGCCAAATCTATAGACTATTTGTTTCTGAATGAATTCGATAACAGTCTCCTGGTCCACATTTACTAAAGGTATGGTCTCAACCCATTTTGTAAAGTAATATATACCCACTAAAATGTACCTGTGGTTTTTTGATGAAGCAGGTTGAATTTCTCGATTTAGATCCAGCGTCCAACCTCTGAAAAGCCAAGTGTGATACGGTGGGAGAACTGACTTGAGGTTTTGCGTTTTGTATTCGCACTTGTTCGGTTTAGCAAGAGTCGCCATCGACTTTTTATTTTATCCTAAAGGAAAGGTTAAAAAGCACAGGAAAAACCTTTTGAGATGTTTCGTGGGTTCGAGGGGTAGATTATGAAAGGGAAGGTATTAGCACCCTTTTCATCCATGGTTATCCATGGGCTCTTAGTTACTTGTTTTAGATCACTTGCCTTGATTTTCAATTTCTTGAAATGGTGGTGTGTGTGTGTGTGTGTTTGAAAATGTTTTGAAAAAAAGATGCCTTGTCTAGGCAACCGTTGTAACAATTCTTTACTCGAATGTTTTACAAAGGTGTGTGTCTTTTCGAAAAGATATTTCAATGTTTTTGAGAGTTGTTTTGAAAGTTGTGTTGTGAAGTGGGTTTTGAAAAGTAGGCAAGTGTGTTTTGCAAGTTGATCAAGTAACTAAGAGTTGTCTACCCCTAAATTTACTCAAATATTTTTCTCATGTTTTAACCCTTTGAACAGTTTTGTTCCACCATTGTATTTGGTGGACAATCTTGTGTTAGGATGTTAACAGGACGGGCGCGGGTCATCATTTAGACCATGAATGCAATGGTGCCAAGTGTCTTTGGCAATTTTTCTTGAAGGGACTATGATCATTTTGTTTAGGCAACTTTCGAAAGCGTCATCGAGGGACTATGATCATTTGATTTGTTTTGTTTTGCCAAAGAACTCAACATGCAAGCATGGCCCATTTTGGAAGGCAACGAGTGGGATAACCCTAGGGGTGCAAGTGTGAATGGTGTATTGATTGTCATGCATTTATCTTGTATTAGGTTATCTAGCAGTTGATTTTGAATCTTCGCATACAAACCCTAATTACTATACAGTATATGAAAGCGATAAATTGCGGGAAAGTCTAAGCTATTACAAATAAGTATCTGAAAAGGGGGTACAAATATTTACAAATGGGGATGAGACTTATCAGGATAGTAGTTTCCAAATATATTTACAACCAAATCGAATCGCATTCTCAATGTAACATGTATCAATGTATAAGAATAAAAGCAATGTATCAAAAGTATTCGTGTAAGTGTATATGATTATTTACAAGTGAGAAAGATGTTTAACTTAATGCAAAATTAAGTAATTATTAAGTATTATTATCTTTTTTGGATTTTTTGTTAATTAGGTACAAAACAAAAGATTTAATAAAAGAAAAGAAAATGTTTAAGAAATTCTATTTTTATGTATTAATGTTTTTATGTACAAGAGTTTTAATTAAAGAAAAGAGAAATGTTTTAAGTTTAAAAATTTATGTACTTATATATAAACAAATGTTTAATAAAAAAAATCTATTTTTAGGTATTTATTGATATCTTATATACAAGGATTTTATTTAACTCAAAATAAAATATTATTATGTATTTTTAATTATACTAATAAAAAAGTAATTTAAGAAAAATTTATATAAAAAAGAGTTTAACGTATTATTTTATTTACAAACAAAAATGAAATATATTAGTTTAAATTATAAAAAGAAAAATAAAATGATAAGTAAAAAAAAGATGTTAGTTTATAAGTATTAAAAAAGAATAAGAATAAAAGAAAAGATTGAATGGGCCTAAAGGGGAAGCTTGGCCCAAACAAAAACAAATAGGATTAGGAAAAGGAGGGGGTACCGCCAGATTTTGAGTTGGGCTTAAGCATCTGAATGGGGCAAGGCCCATTGCGTTTCACACGCTTTTGTTTGTTAGGGTTTCATTAGTTTTGTTTCATTTTGGATTAGGGTTTGTTGAGTTACAGAGCGGCGCCGTTTCCATCTTCTCCTTCTCTTCACTTTCTCATGCCAAGCTTTTCTGAACAAAGTCTCCGCCCATGGCCACCAGGCGCCGCCGTCAGCTCCTTCTCCCTCCATGGTCGAGCATAACAGCGAAAAAAAAGGTAACAGCTTCCCCTTATTTACATCTTAGGGTTTCGTATTTTGTCTTGCTCATGTTACTTTCGTGTTCTGATTTTTTTATTATCAATATTTTCTGTATGAGGTGTGAGAAGAAAAGAAAAGGAGTTATACCTTTGGGGTTCGTTGCTTGGAGAGGAGGAGAGGCGGACTTGGAGGCGCTTTAGGCGGCCTGAGGCGAGGGAGTACGATGCTGAGCTGGCTAGCCTGGTAACCACGTATGTTGATTTTGTGTTGTTTTATGATGATTGTCTGAAAAAAATCTGAAAACGCTTCTTTTCTTCTTCCACTTGCTTGCTTCTGATTGCTGGCTTTGAGTATTGATGATATTATGTTTCGAACCTCTGAATTGCTTCTGATTGCTTGCTTTAAACTGCTTGTTTTTTGAGTTTGATGATGTGGGCTTTGTTGGCTTTTTACTCAATGATGATTACTTCTGAGAATGACCTTTGTTCCAGTTGTTGTTTGGCTTATTGATATTGAAATGCTGATGTTGTTCTGATGACTATATGCTTGTTTCACTTCTGATTTCTTTTCTCTCTTTGGATCTCAATGATGAATTGTTTGAATCTGAGATCCTTGTGGGACATTGTTGTTTAGTGTTGTACCCCAAAATTTGCCCTCGCATTTTTCCCCAAGCAATCTCAGCTTCAGACATTTCCTGACTTTTCAAACTGGCTCAAGAATCGGACAAACGGACTTTTTTTTGACAGTCAAGCAAAGTTAGGGTTTTTACTGATTTTCAGAGCTCTGATTTGTTTCATACAGTTGGCTTAGGGTTTGGATGATTTTTGGTTCAATCAGGCGAGCGTTATTTGGCATTTAATCAGGAGTTAAGGTTTTATGGGCATATTCTCAGAAGAATTTAAATTCCACAGCACTTTGCAGTTTATTCCGAGATTCGGGTTAAAATTCGCGTTATCTTGATTTAATCAGTAAAAGAGACAGTGGTTTGAATCCATGTTGTTTGAGCCAGTCAAAGAGAATATGCAGTGTGGAATTGCAGTGCTTGGCAAAGAATCAGTGAAAAAAAGAAAGAAGGATTGCATCTGATTAAGTTTTTGTGTTCGACTGTGCGTTGCTTTGAATAATGGATACGTCAAATTCATTTATTTTGATCAACAAAGGTTTAGTTGATTATTTATGGTTCTAAGAATTAAAATATTTGAAATTTAAACTTTCATTTTATTTTATTTAAGGAACTATAAATAACAAGTAAACAATTAAAGAAAAGGAATTGAAAAAGAATTAAATATCAATGGAATTTTTATTTCATATTTAATAGTCGTTACAATTGTTATTATTTGGATACGAGTATTTATTACAAAGTATTTAAAATAATAATAAGTGTACAAAAATTAAATTGAAAATAAAAATTCTATCCTATTTCTAATTCTTCATTCTTTATTTCGCTCCGGTGCTCCATTTTTTTTTATCTGCAAAAAGAAAAGAAAAAAAGTCAAAAGCAGTTGAATTAAAAAAGACAGATAAAATTTACTCATCATTAGGGGCCACTGACTGGGATCAGTTGACCCTCTCTGCAAATCACGGGATTTCTCCCGGTTCACAAAGAGGGAAGAATTCCATTTTTATTCATGAATGTCAAAATGCATAATTTTTATTAAAAAAAAGGTTCAAACTGCATAGTTCAAATCCAAGTCAAACTGAAAAAATCCAAATTCCACTTTCCATCAAAAGCAAAAAGAGCAATTCACTGTCAAAAGTACAAGTCTACTCAAGGCTACCAAAGAGAGGTTTCGGCCAAAATATCAAGGAAAAGATAAAGTGTAGAAAGCTGTCAAAGAAAGAAAAGATATAATCCAAGAGAAGCATCAATTCAGCATTATTCAAAACTGGGCAGAAATATACAGCATAGACAATTACCAAAAATAGAAAAGTGCCAAGAAACTTTGTAAAACCACCCAGCAAACTTGGATCAAAGAAAATACCAAGGTTTGAATGAATATTAGGCGCCAAAGACCAAGAGAAAGAGGACAAAAGAACAAAAGAAAATATACTGAGTTAAAAAACATGATTGAGCCAAGCACCAACATCACAAGAAAATCTACAAAACCACAAGCCTCACAACAAAGCAAGCATATAACTTGCAATCTGAGAAACACACAACCCTGCATTAAAAAAACATACAAGAGTAACTGAAGCATAAACCTAAAACCTGCATCAGTAAAAGGCCTGAAACCTCTACAAACCTACTGTCAAGCATGAAACCAGCACCTCAAGCCAAGCAAAGTCCAAACTTACTGTCAAACCTCACAATAACCTGCATAACTCAGGACTAAACCACCATACTGTCAAACAAAAACCAGCATAGGCCATAACCTCATACCTGTCCAGAACCTCACAAGTTATCAAACACATCATCCAAACCAAATACATACCACATGCTGAAGCAAAAAACCTGCTAAGCATTTTGAAGCCTAAGTAAACCTGCCCATCATCCTGTCAAAAGCCTCAAACACCAAGCTTTAAACCAAAAAAAAGCAAGTTCATACACAACCAACCCAAAAAACCTCATAAACCAGTTCCTCAACCTGAGACTCACTGAAACAAAGCCAACATAACTCAAAGCCAACATAACTCAAAACCATCAAATTCATCCATCACAGTCTGCCTAATCCAAAGGGCCATGTATCAGTCAAAAACGCAAACTAGCATATGCTAAACCTACAGAAGCAATAACCATAAACCTGTCCAACCCCTAAGCCTCAGAGTTTTTTTTCTCATCATAGGCGATAAACGCATCCAAAGGCAACATGAGCAGTAGAGAAGAAGAAAGCTAGTCAAAAGTCGTTTCAACAGTAGCAAACATCTCAGAAAGGCATATTTCAGGCATATAGGCAAGGAAGTAACAAGAGAAGAAGAGGCAAGTTCAAGGCAACCTAGGCCCTCAGTAAATATACATCACTGGGCAACAATTCAAAAGCGTCAAGGGCAACACAAACAAGTATACAACGTTCAAGAAGAAGAGAAAAAGTTCGTCCAAGCAACAATAGTTCAAAGCGATAAATCAAGGCAACATGCGGTAGAAGAGATAAAGAAGTGAATTGACAAGGGTTCTCAGCATAAATCATCATCAAAACCCTAAAATATCAATCAGATAAAGATACCAGGAAAGCATCAAGAAGCAAAGATTCGTCACCGTTCACGCCGTCCCGGCCTCCTGAGCGTCACACCCTCCGCCTCTCCTCCATCTCCAAAGTCAGGTAGCCAATCTTCTCCCTCTTCTCTTCTCCTTCATCTCATAATGAAAGGTAATAGTTAAGACTCAAATCAAAAAACGCGTATCATTCACAAAAGAACATAAAACGTTAAAATCAAACCTTAAATCAAGAGGACGCTGAGTGCACGCCATGGAGGGAAGAGAGATTTGGGGTTGACACTGGTGGCCGGAGGGATGAGTTGCTCAGGAAGCTTGCAAGGATGAAGAAGAACGATGAACCTCAGTGAACGCCGCCGCTGCCTCGCCTAAACCTAATTTTTTCCCAACTGAATGACAAAATCTCAAACCCTAAAATTGTTGAATCAAATATGGGCCAGCACGTTTCTGATGCATCCAAGCCCAAGCATTTTAATTCTCACCCCCCACCTTGCCTCTAATCCGCCTAAGCCCATTAAAATGCCTTTTATTCTTTTCTAATAAAACATTTTATACAAACACTAATCTTTTTTTTTCTTTTTTACTAAACCATATATATTTTTCTAACTTAACATTTTTATCATATATTAAAATTGAAAATACTTGTTTCCTTTTATTTATTTACTCTTTCATTTTAAAACATTAATTTTATAATATTATACATTTTTATCATATAGTTAAAATATCCTTTTTAAGTGTATATATGTATATAAAATAACAAAATACTTTTTTATACATGATTAACTTGAAAACATTTTTAATACACGTTAAAATACATTTGTACATATCATTTTTATCATATAATTAAAAATTGAAAATACTTTTTTTATTCTTTTAATTAATTTACTTTTGTACATAACAATTAAGAATATACTTCTTTTTTATCCATAATTCAATTTTTTGACATTTAATACATTTTTTTACATAATACAATTTAATTAAAACTTGAACTTTCAATTAAAACATTTTCTCATTATACATATCTAAATACAAAATACAAGACTAAGTAAACACTTATCTAGGTCAAAAACCCTAATACGCTTCAATTTCACATTATCGTACTTGTAAATAATCACACAATACATATACATCTCACACTCACACTTACACAATACATTGCCCTATACACACTTTTATCTTATATTTGTATATTTGATATTTACGTTTGATCGCACATTCGATTTGGTTGTAACTTATTGAATACTATAAGTCTCATCCCCTTTTGTACATTTATACCCCCACTCCCGGATACTATTTTGTAATAGCGTAGGTTTTACATTCCGCAATTTACAGTTTTCCAATTATACCATGGTTAGACCTAGGGTTTGCATGTACATAAAATCAAACGCTAGATAACCTAATACAAGACAAATACATGTAATCAATACACAATCACACTTGCACCCCCTAGGGTAATCCCACATGTTGCCTTCCAAAATGGGCCATGCTTGCACGTCGAGTATCTTTGGCAAAACAAAATCAAATGATCATAAGTCCCCCAATGACGCTTTCGAAAGTTGCCTAAAACGGAATGATCATAGTCCCTTCAAAGCAAATTGCCAAAGACACTTGGCATCATTGCATTCATGGTCCATACGATGACCCGCGCCCGTCCCGAATAAACTTCCTAAACGCAAGATTGTCTACCAATTTCAATGGTAGAGCAAAATTGCTAAAAGGGGTTAAAACATGACAAAAAACCTTTGAGCACAATAGGGTAGACAAACTCTTAGTTACTTGAGATCAATTTGCAAAAAAAAAACACTTGCCTTCATTTCAAAAACCACAATCCACAACACTTTCAAACAAACTCTCAAAAACATTTGAAAACATCTTTTCGAAAAGATCCACACTTTTGTAAAACACTCAAACACGAGTCAAATACATTAGTTGCCTAAGACAAGGCATCTTCTTCAAAAACATTTTCAAAACACCCACACACACACCATTTTCAAGCAATCAAAAATCAAGGCAAGTGATCTAAAAAACCAAGTAACTAAGAGCCCATGGATAACCATGGATGAAAAGGGTGCTAATACCTTCCCTTTTCATAATCTACCCCCCGAACCCACGAAATATCTCAAAAGGTTTTTGCTGTGCTTTTTTAACCTTTCCTTTAGGATAAAATAAAAAGTCGGTGGCGACTCTTGCTCAACCGCACAAGTGCGAATACGAACGCAAAACACTAGTCAGTTCTCCCACCGTATCACAGAACTGGCGACTCTGCTGGGGAAAGAATTCTAAAAGTGGGGTTACCTTAGGGTTTAGATCACCTTTGTTTTCAAATTGATTGCTTTGTTTGCTTTACATTTGTGGGCTTTGTATCGGAGTTTTATAGATCCTAACCCGGATCTGGGGAAACCCTTTTAGGTAGCATAATCTGTGAGGGACCTGTCCGGCGTAGACCGACATGGGTGAAGCAGTGGCTACGTTGGTGTGACATCTTAGTCTGTACCTATATCCCTTGTGTTGTAACGGGGAGAATATAGGTCTTCTAAGGGGTCATTAAACACCAACCAACCTTAGAACCCTAAATTGACCAACTTGGCTATTAGGACAGTAGCAGTATGCTACACTCATTGAGGCTAAACTCTCGAGATGGTTCTGGCCGCGAGAAAAGATTGCGATGCTGGAGTTATGACCGATTGAGGGTAGTCAATGATTTGAGATCCTCTAGAACCCGGTTAATTTTGATAGGACAGGTTTCAACCAACAAAACCAAAAGAGGGTAATACCTGAAACTCTTGCTGGCCTGAAACCTAAGGGTGTCTTGTGTGACTTGTGTGCCTTATCTGCCTATGTGAATACTTGTGGTGTGCTTCATCATAGCATCATGCCATCATACCATTGCATGCATCCTGTATAAAGGACTAACCCGTTTCAAAGACAAAAAAGGTTTCATCTTTGCTCTGTTTTGTAGGACATCATGATGCCTGTGCGTAGGAATACTGTCTGGCTCAACTTTGTTCAACCACCCGTGTTACTCAAGGATTTGGTTGGAAGGATTCCAAACACTTCTTCTTTCATCAATAGACATGGTTCTCTCCTTGGCTTGGTCACTGCAAAGTGGGACCAACAACTGATAAGTGTTCTGACCCAGTTTTATGACCCTCTGTACCACTGTTTCACCTTTCAAGACTTCCAGCTGGTTCCTACCCTGGAAGAGTTTTCTTATCTGCTTGGGATCCCTGTCTTGGAACAAACTCCATTCACCAGTTTGGAAAAGACTCCTAGGCCTGAAGAGATCGCTGCAATTCTCCCCTTGACCAAAGAAGAGGTACTGTCCAACTTGGAAACTAGAAATGGGATCAAAGGCTTTTTGGTCAAATTTCTGGTTGGCAAGGCTAATGATTTCTGGAATGACTTGGACTTCAAGGCGTACGAGGATGTTCTGGCTCTGTTGATCTATGGTCTGGTATTGTTTCCCAACCCCGACACCTTTATCAGTATCCATGTCATAAGGATCTTCATGTCTCGGAATCCGGTACCCACTCTTTTGGGTGACATTCTACAACAACTCTATGCTCGTACTGCTCGAAAACGGGGAACTCCGTGGTGTTGTGCTCCTTTGCTAGTAAGATGGTTTATTTCGCATCTTCCTAAGTTCGTGCTGAAGAATGAAGAAGGAAAAGGTTGGGCTCGGAGGTTAATGTCTCTCACTAATAATGACATCACCTGGACTCTTAGAGGTTTGGATGAGGTAGCTGTTATTGACCGTTGCGGAGAATACCCTAATGTTCCGTTGATCGGTATCCAAGGAGGAATTTCTTACAATCCGTGCTTAGCTCTCCGTCAGTTTGGAAGAGCCAGAGGAGATGGGCCTCATGAAATGCTGGTTCCTCATTTCCATTTTGAGTTTCAGGCAGACAGTGACAAACTACGCCAGGGATTCATTAGAGCTTGGGACAGAATCCACAAAGCTGACCCACATGAGTTGGGACCAAAGACTTCCCTGCCATTGAAGCCCTATTGCAAATGGGTCCGCATCCGTGCTCAAAAGTTAGGTATGCCCTACGAAGCTGTTAGACCTCTCATCCTCGAGTCTCCTGATGAAGATGGGGTTCCTCCAACTGTTCTCCCTCCTCAGATACCCGCTGATTTTGACACAATGAAGAGATCTTGGGCACAGCTAAAGGAAGAACGGGATTTCTATCGGGAGAAGTTCAACGAGCAGGAACGGAAGATCCAGAGGCTGACGAAGCAATTGGAGGAAGAGCGGGTCCTGAACAACTACATCAGCACTGAAAAGAGGAGGCCATGGGAGCATTGATGGGCTTTGGATATTTCTCTTTATAGTTTATTTCCTTTCCAGTATTTTTCATTCCTGTAATGCCTAAGGGCAAGTTGTTGAACAAATTGAAAATTTTAATCTAATGAAGTGTGTTTCCCTTTTTTGTCTACAAAGTTGAAATCTTGTTTGTCTTTGAAAACATAACACATACGTATTCCATTGCACCACATGTATAGCAGGTACCCTATTCCACAGGTTGCTTACTCTCCTTCGCTGTTTATTTTGAACAGTCATCATGAATCCAGACTCCTCCAGTGAGCAAGCAATCAAGGCCCTTCAGGCCCAAAATGCACAATTTCAAGAGATGGTCCTAAGCCTAGCCCAAGGTCAGCAAGAGTTGAAGACTCTACTCCTGAAAAAGAAGAAGAAAAAGAGGACGGCGTTGTTCAACACCGGACGCAGATTTGGGAACACACTCCATAATGAAGCTGATCCAACTACTTCTTCTGCTGAGAAAAACAGTCCCCAAGGGGGAGGAGCTCCTAGTCCCGCAGTCTCCGACAATGAGACGGACTATAACGACGAACAATACCCACCTGCTGCTGACCGATACAAGCAATTGGAAGACCGCTTGAGCGCCATGGAAATTCAGAATGTGCCGGGGCTGGATTTCGGAGATTTGGGGTTATCTTCTGGGGTAGTAATTCCTCACAAGTTTAAGGCGCATGCCTTCGCCAAGTATGATGGGGTCTCCTGCCCAAAGCTGCATCTGAGGTCGCACGTAAGGAAAATCCAACCTTACACGGCAGATAAGAACCTCTGGATTCACTTCTTCCAAGATAGCCTCTCGGGGTCACAGCTTGAATGGTTCTACCAATTGGATGGAACTGGCATCCGACACTGGGAAGATTTGGCAACCGCATTCTACAGACAATACCAATACAATTCTGATCTCGCTCCTACGCGTACCCAACTTCAGGGTATGTCTCTAGGAACAGGTGAAGGGTTCAAAGAGTACGCTCAAAAATGGAGAGATTTGGCTGGCAGGGTGCAGCCTCCATTGACTGATCGGGAGCTGGTTGATATGTTTCTAGGGACGTTGTCTGGTCCGTTTTTCAATCATTTAGTTGGTAACTCCTCCGCTGGGTTTACAGATTTGATATTGACAGGAGAAAGAATTGAAGCTGGCATCAGGTCAGGCAAGATACAAAAGGCTGCCTCCACAAGCGCTGAGAAGAGGCCGTTTAAGAAAGAAGCAAGTGCCGTCTATGGTCCTAGAAGACAGATCAAGCCCGAAAGTCGCCAAGCCGTCAATGCTTCGGTCATCTCGAAACCTGTTGCTGCTCCTCAGCAGTACAATCAACAAAGAAGCGAAAGGCCCAAGAGGCAGTATACTCGACTGAGTATGACCTTATCTCAGATTTTACCCCAACTGTTATCCACCAACCTGGTGACCCTCAAAGAAGCTCCTAAGGTCGTCAACACTACGTCTCCTAAGTATAACCCAAATGCCCGGTGCGCTTATCATTCTGATAGTCCCGGGCACACTACTGATGATTGTTGGGCCTTGAGAAACAAAGTGCAAGATCTGATCGATGCAAAGGAAATTCAGTTTGAAGCGCCAGAGAGACCAAATGTTGTAACTGCTCCTATGCCCCAGCATAGAGTAAATGCCATTGAGGAAGAGTTGTATTCTATTTCGGTAAATTAAGTTGTTACCCCTCTTTTGACTGTCAAGAAGAACCTACTGCTGGCCGGTTTATTTCCGGGTTGCAGTAAAGGTTGCCTGTTCTGTGCTGTTTCCCTATCTGGTTGTCCCTTGCTGAAGTTAGGCATTCAAAACCTAATGGATAGCAAAGAGATTCTGTTTAAGAAGTCTGCTGTTCAGTTGGTTCCGGTAAAAGAAGTCTCTGTGGTTACCATCTTCAAAAATCCAATCAAGGCTCTCCCGAAGAAGCCTGTTCAAATCATGACTGTTGCACCTGTGGTTATTACTGTTCCGGGGCCTCTCCCCTACGTATCTGATAAAGCTGTCCCCTGGCATTATGGGGCAGACGTATATGTAAATGGAATCAAACAAGAATTCGACGCTGGCGCCAGTATCTGCGATATCACTGGTCCAGCCAAGGTCACCCGCAGTGGCAGGCTCTTCTCGCCTGACATTGCACCGCCCGCTACTCGAAGACCCCTCCTTATAACACCTACAAGTTTACCTGTTCCTACTGCTGATCAAATTGTTTCCCCTGCTGCCGAGTCATCAAATGCTCGGGGCAAAGGGATTGAAGAAGAGCCTGCCCGGATGGAGGCACCAATACCTATAAATGCTGAGGCCTCCCAACAAGAAATGGAGGAGATCCTGAAAATAATAAAGAAAAGTGATTTCAATGTTGTCGAGCAGCTGGGGCATACGCCCTCCAAGATCTCCATGCTCTCCTTATTGCTATGCTCCGAGGCCCATGCTAAGGCCTTGATCTCATTTCTCAAGACGGCCCATGTGCCACAGGAGACATCTGCAGTCCAGTTCACTGATTGCGTAGCAAATCTGACAGCAGACAATGGCTTGGGCTTTTCAGATGCTGACCTAACTGCGAAGGGAAGAGACCACAACGATGCCCTGCATGTCTCTATCGAATGCAGGGGCACTACTCTGGCGCATGTATTGGTGGATACTGGTTCTTCCTTGAATGTTCTACCGAAAAAGGCTTTAGACCGTTTGGATTATGAAGGCCTGGAACTGAAGCCCAGCAATATCATCGTCAGGGCCTTTGATGGTTCAAAAAGGATGGTTCATGGAGAGGTTGACATCCCTATTCGTGTGGGCTCTCAAGTATTCGACTCTACTTTTTATGTGATGGATATACGTCCATCGTAATCTTGTCTATTGGGTCGACCTTGGATCCATAAAGCTGGGGCAGTAACCTCTACCTTGCACCAGAAGCTGAAGTACCCTGTCAGAGGGAAGATCGTCACTGTGCAAGGAGAAGAGGAGTATATGGTGAGCCATTTGAATTCCTTCAGATACATTGAGATGGACGGGGAGTTTATTGAAACCCCCTTTCAGCATTTCGAGGAGGTACATCCAATTTCAGCAGCAGCAGAAACAACAGTCGAGAAGAATGTTTCCTTGAAGATGGCTTCCTTAAGGGATGCCCGGGCTGTGGTTCAGAAAGGCGATTGTGCAAACTGGGGTCAGCTTCCTGACTTCACTCAGAAGAACGACAAGTTTGGGCTGGGCTTTACTGCAGAGGCTCAGAGGGATGTGCGCAAGGAGAAGATCAGAAAGGCTCCGGTGTTTATCTCCAGTTCAATGGTGAATGCTATTGAGGAGGATGTAGAGGAAGCAGAGTTTGACAGTTGGATCTACCCGACTACCAGCGACGGACCAAGCAACTGGACGGCAAAGGATTTTACACCTATCACATTTGTCACGCAGTAATTGATTTCTTTTGATTTCCAAATTTGTAACAAACAATATGTTAAAACTTTGTTGGCTCGGTGTCCTACCCGGGGCATCGTAGCTCCATTTGTGAGGGCTTTTTGTATGACATTTTCATATATCATCAATCAAAACATTGGACGTTTGTTGCATTTCAAATCTTGCGCTCTTTTTCTTTCTGTGTTATACATATTGCAAAACAGCTATATTTACACACACTCACTTATACAGGTTTCAATCCACCCTGGATCTCACTGGTAACAGCTCTGCTACCGCCAGTTATGACTTCGAAAATCCGATCAACTTGGCCGAAGACGAAGGTGAAGATGATTGCGAAGTGCCTGGTGAACTCGCGAGACTGCTACTCCAGGAAGAGAGAGCTATTCAGCCACATGAAGAGCCGGTGGAGACGATTAACCTGGGTACCGAGACAGATAGGAAAGAGGTCAAGATTGGTGCCAATCTAGAGCTCAGCGTGAAGCAACAGTTGATCCAGATGCTACAGGATTACATGGAGATTTTCGCTTGGTCCTATGAAGATATGCCTGGTTTGGATGCCGACATTGTAGTTCATCACCTGCCAACCAAGGAAGACTGCCCTCCGGTAAAGTAAAAAGTCCGACGGATGCGACCAGAGATGTCTGAAAAGATCAAGGCCGAGGTTATGAAACAGTTTGATGCCGGGTTCCTTGCAGTGACTTCTTACCCTCAGTGGGTTGCCAATGTGGTGCCGGTACCAAAGAAGGACGGCAAAGTCAGAATGTGCGTCGACTATAGGGACTTGAACAGGGCCAGCCCCAAGGATGACTTCCCCTTACCCCACATCGACGTTCTTGTCGACAATACTGCTCAACACAAGGTGTTCTCCTTCATGGATGGTTTTTCAGGGTATAATCAAATCAAGATGGCTCCAGAAGATATGGAGAAGACTACCTTTGTGACTCAGTGGGGCACCTTCTGTTATAAGGTCATGCCATTCGGATTGAAAAATGCTGGGGCAACCTATCAACGCGCTATGGTTGCTTTATTTCATGATATGATTCATCATGAGATTGAGGTATACGTTGATGACATGATTGCAAGGTCTCAAACTGAGGAGGAGCACCTTGACCATCTGAGGAAGTTATTTGACCGACTCAAGTTGTACAAGCTGAGATTGAATCCCAACAAATGCACCTTTGGGGTAAGATCCGGAAAATTGCTAGGTTTCATTGTAAGTGATAAAGGTATTCAGGTGGACCCTGCCAAGGTAAAAGCCATACAAGAGATGCCGACTCCAAGAACAGAAAAAGAAGTCAGAGGTTTCCTAGGACGACTGAATTACATTGCCCGATTCATCTCACATCTGACTGCTACTTGTGAGCCAATCTTCAAATTACTGAAGAAAGATCAAGTGGTACGCTGGAATGATGAATGTCAGGCCGCCTTTGAAAAGATAAAGGAATATCTCCAAGAGCCACCCATTCTTATGCCACCGGTGAAAGGAAGACCTCTGATACTATACTTGACAGTACTTGACAATTCAATGGGGTGTGTGCTGGGGCAGCATGACGAGTCTGGCCGAAAAGAGCATGCTATTTATTACTTGAGCAAAAAGTTTACCGACTGTGAGTCTCGTTACTCACTGCTTGAGAAAACTTGCTGCGCTCTTGTATGGGCTGCTCGCCGGCTGAGACAGTATATGCTGACTCACACTACTTTATTGATTTCAAAAATGGATCCCATCAAATACATATTTGAAAAGCCCGCTCTGTCTGGAAGAATAGCGAGATGGCAAATGATCTTGACAGAATATGACATCCAGTATACAACTCAGAAAGCAATTAAGGGAAGTGTACTGGCAGATCATTTGGCACACCAACCTGTGGACGACTACCAATCATTGAACTTTGATTTTCCGGACGAAGACATCATGGTGGTAATTGCCTGTGAAGTACCTGGACCGGATGAAGGACCTGAGGAAGGGTCCCGATGGTCTATGCATTTTGATGGAGCCTCCAATGCTTTGGGTAACGGCGTCGGCGCTGTAATCATATCTCCCAAAGGGACTCATACTCCCCTCACTGCCCGGTTATGTTTCAGCTGCACCAACAATATGGCGGAATATGAGGCATGTATCATGGGTCTACAAGCTGCAATCGATTTAAGGATCAAATTTCTAAGTGTCTTCGGAGATTCCTCTCTTGTGATCAATCAGATCAAAGGCGAGTGGGATACGAAACACCCGAATCTTATTCCTTACAAGGAGTATGTGTCGACCTTGCTCCCCCACTTTGAAGAGATAACTTTCGAACACTTCCCCAGAGAGGAGAATCAGCTAGCAGACGCCCTAGCTACGATGTCTTCAATGTTCAAAGTTAAATGGGACAATGAGGCTCCCCGAATCATTATCTGGAAGTTGGATGAACCGGCATATTGCTGCGAGCTCGAGACTGAGAAAGTGATTGAAAAACCCTGGTATCATGAGGTGAAGAGGTACTTGGAAGCTCAGGAATACCCTGAAGGTGCGTCTGTCAATGATAAGAAGTTCATGAGGAGGTTTGCTGCAAAATTCTTCCTCAGCAACGGCATTCTCTACAAACGGAATTATGATTCAACTCTGCTACGTTGTGTGGATAAGGCCGAAGCAGAGAAAATCATGATAGAACTGCATGAAGGTACATTTGGGACACATTCCAGTGGACATACTATGGCTAAGAAAATCCTTCGGGCAGGATATTTCTGGTCCACAATGGAAGCCGATTGTTACCAACACTCCCGAACTTGTCATAAATGCCAGATCTATGCTGACAAGGTGCATATCCCTCCGGTTCCTTTGAATGTCCTGACGGCACCTTGGCCTTTTGCAATGTGGGGCATCGATATGATCGGTGAGATCCGACCGACGACATCCAATGGGCATCGCTTCATCTTGGTGGCGATCGATTACTTCACGAAGTGGGTTGAGGCAGCTTCCTACGCCACAGTAACCAAGAGCGTCGTGGCACGTTTCATCCGGCATAATTTGATCTGTCGGTACGGCGTCCCGGAAAGAATCATTACGGACAATGGTACCAATCTCAATAACAAAATGATCACTGAACTCTGTGAACAATTCAAGATACAGCACCACAATTCTTCTCCCTACCGGCCGAAGATGAATGGGGCTGTAGAGGCAGCCAATAAAAATATCAAGAAAATTGTGCAGAAGATGACAGTGACCTATAAAGATTGGCACGAGATGTTACCATTCGCTCTTCATGGGTACCGCACCTCAGCAAGGACGTCAACCGGAGCAACTCCCTTCTCCTTGGTCTATGGCATGGAGGCAGTCTTACCAATTGAAGTCCAGATACCCTCTCTCCGGATTATGAAGGATGCAGACTTGAGTGAAGATGACTGGATCCAGACTCGACTTGACCAATTAAATCTGATTGACGAAAAGAGGCTCACTGCTATCTGTCATGGTCAAATGTATCAAAAACGGATGATCAGGGCATTTAACAAGAAAGTTAGACCGCAAGAGTATCAAGTTGGGGACCTGGTAATCAAACGCATCATTCTTCCTCAAAGTGATCCCCGGGGCAAATGGACCCCTACATACGAAGGGCCATTTGTGGTTAAACGTGTGTTCTCAAGAGGAGCCATGATCCTAACCACCATGGATGGTGACGACCTTCCTCACCCCGCCAATGCAGACATAGTGAAAATATACTACGCATAAATAAAAGGCCCGCTAGGTTGACATACCTAGGCAAAAATTAGGGCTTCCCGGCGAACCAAAAGGGTTCGGGCAAAAATAAGGGATGAAATGAATAAAAATCTGTGCACCCGGCAAGTCGAAAACCTGAAAAGGCGGCTTGGGCAAAAATGGGTATCCCGGTGGATTGAAAACCCGAAAGGGCGATCCAGGCAAAAGTTAGGGATAAAAGCGTAATACTATGTCTCATGGGATCACTTCGTATCCGGAATTCGGCATCAACTATCTGGCTCAGATTTCGGCATCGACCAATCAGCTTCATCTTCAACTAGGCAGCAAAGCGATGAGACATTCGAAGACATAAAGGCGATAGCCGAGTTGGAACCCAGTGGGATCGTTCACATAGCTGTTTTGATTTCCTTTTTTTTTCAAATTGTTAACTCTATGTTATTTGGCGACATTCTCTTACTAGGATGTTAGCCTCTTGTACAAAAACGCCTATTCACAGGCAAAATTCGAATCAATACAAATTCACTTGTCCATGCAAATCGCCATTGATCTTTTCTTTTTCTGTTTTGTCTTGCGAAGAACGTCCAATGTTCATTTTTGATATATGCATTTGACATTAAATTGTTGATTCATAAATGTTTACATATGAAACGAAAGATTAATTACAGGTGACGTCAGAAACAGGGGCAATGTGGAGTTGTCTAATGCAGTGTGGTCGCCTTGTCCGCCGAGGTACCAAGATGGGTTCAACTGAAGAATGTGACCGGGTTATCCCAATTCCCCACAGAGTAAGATAAAGTTTCAGCATTACATCAGCCTCACAATGGATGCCCTATTTCCCCAGAAGAGTCCAATCCAAAAGGTTCCTCAGGAAAGTGGAATCCATCTCCCCGGCAGAAAGCTTATCCCCTGCAAAGTAAGGGCGTCTCTCCCGAGTTTTTTATTCAGAGTTATTTCCTCTCAAGGATTTATAACTGGGTCATCCTCAGCTAAAAACCACAAAAGATCGCCCTCGGCAAAGTTCCTTCGATCCCCAGCGGAGTTTATCATCGTTATCCCCAGCAGAATCCATCATTAAAGTCCTCAGCAGGCCTCTCGTCAAACCTCGGCCAAGTATCTCTTCCACAGAGCAATTCCTCGGCCGGTCGTCAAGGATTTATTTTCCTAAGACGAAAATTACATTCATAAACACTTCACAGTCTCATACATCTTGCTTACATACATGATAAAGCGCATACGACACTATCTCATGTTAAACATCATGACACCATGCATATCATACATCATGACATTACATACAACTTATGTTTTGCCTTTTCAGGGTAAAAGACAATCCCAAAGACAATTACCCTCAATTGCCACAATTCTAGACTCGATTCCTGTATCTAGCCAGGGCACGTCTGAAGAGTTTGAAGATTCGACTCCTGTATCCAGCCAGGGCATATCTATCAACTATCACATTTCCAGATTCGATTCCTGTATCCAGCCAGGGCATATCTGTTGACCACATTTCTAGACTCGATTCCTGTATCTAGCCAGGGCACGTCTGAAGAGTTTGAAGATTCGACTCCTGTATCCAGCCAGGGCATATCTATCAACTATCACATTTCCAGATTCGATTCCTGTATCCAGCCAGGGCATATCTGTTGACCACATTTCTAGACTCGATTCCTGTATCTAGCCAGGGCACGTCTGAAGAGTTTGAAGATTCGACTCCTGTATCCAGCCAGGGCATATCTACCTCGGGAGATTGGAGATCAAATACCTGTAACAAGCCAGGAAAACATCTTCCTTTCTCAAAGTACACAAGTTCTCGCTAAGGAATCTCTTACGCGATCAACGCTTCCAAATGGCATCTATAAGCCCATTCCCGACAAGATTCTGTCACGTCTCCAAATGGCATCTATAAGCCCATTCCCGGCATCACATTGCTGATACTTCAACATGCGAGTGCAAATTTCCGGGCACTCTAGTGTCCAATCTTCTTTTACCTTCAAGTCGCGAAAGGCAAACTTGCCAATCTAACTCTTCAGGTCTAAGAAGATTGAACAGGGGCAACTGTTGTACCCCAAAATTTGCCCTCGCATTTTTCCCCAAGCAATCTCAGCTTCAGACATTTCCTGACTTTTCAAACTCGCTCAAGAATCGGACAAACGGACTTTTTTTTGACAGTCAAGCAAAATTAGGGTTTTTACTGATTTTCAGAGCTCTGATTTGTTTCATACAGTTGGCTTAGGGTTTGGATGATTTTTGGTTCAATCAGGCGAGCGTTATTTGGCATTTAATCAGGAGTTAAGGTTTTATGGGCATATTCTCAGAAGAATTTAAATTCCACAGCACTTTGCAGTTTATTCCGAGATTCGGGTTAAAATTCGCGTTATCTTGATTTAATCAGTAAAAGAGACAGTGGTTTGAATCCATGTTGTGTGAGCCAGTCAAAGAGAATATGCAGTGTGGAATTGCAGTGCTTGGCAAAGAATCAGTGAAAAAAAAAGGATTGCATCTGATTAAGTTTTTGTGTTCGACTGTGCGTTGCTTTGAATAATGGATACGTCAAATTCATTTATTTTGATCAACAAAGGTTTAGTTGATTATTTATGGTTCTAAGAATTAAAATATTTGAAATTTAAACTTTCATTTTATTTTATTTAAGGAACTATAAATAACAAGTAAACAATTAAAGAAAAGGAATTGAAAAAGAATTAAATATCAATGGAATTTTTATTTCATATTTAATAGTCGTTACAATTGTTATTATTTGGATACGAGTATTTATTACAAAGTATTTAAAATAATAATAAGTGTACAAAAATTAAATTGAAAATAAAAATTCTATCCTATTTCTAATTCTTCATTCTTTATTTCGCTCCGGTGCTCCATTTTTTTTTATCTGCAAAAAGAAAAGAAAAAAAGTCAAAAGCAGTTGAATTAAAAAAGACAGATAAAATTTACTCATCATTAGGGGCCACTGACTGGGATCAGTTGACCCTCTCTGCAAATCACGGGATTTCTCCCGGTTCACAAAGAGGGAAGAATTCCATTTTTATTCATGAATGTCAAAATGCATAATTTTTTTTAAAAAAAGGTTCAAACTGCATAGTTCAAATCCAAGTCAAACTGAAAAAATCCAAATTCCACTTTCCATCAAAAGCAAAAAGAGCAATTCACTGTCAAAAGTACAAGTCTACTCAAGGCTACCAAAGAGAGGTTTCGGCCAAAATATCAAGGAAAAGATAAAGTGTAGAAAGCTGTCAAAGAAAGAAAAGATATAATCCAAGAGAAGCATCAATTCAGCATTATTCAAAACTGGGCAGAAATATACAGCATAGACAATTACCAAAAATAGAAAAGTGCCAAGAAACTTTGTAAAACCACCCAGCAAACTTGGATCAAAGAAAATACCAAGGTTTGAATGAATATTAGGCGCCAAAGACCAAGAGAAAGAGGACAAAAGAACAAAAGAAAATATACTGAGTTAAAAAACATGATTGAGCCAAGCACCAACATCACAAGAAAATCTACAAACCCACAAGCCTCACAACAAAGCAAGCATATAACTTGCAATCTGAGAAACACACAACCCTGCATTAAAAAAACATACAAGAGTAACTGAAGCATAAACCTAAAACCTGCATCAGTAAAAGGCCTGAAACCTCTACAAACCTACTGTCAAGCATGAAACCACCACCTCAAGCCAAGCAAAGTCCAAACTTACTGTTAAACCTTACAATAACCTGCATAACTCAGGACTAAACCACCATACTGTCAAACAAAAACCAGCATAGGCCATAACCTCATACCTGTCCAGAACCTCACAAGTTATCAAACACATCATCCAAACCAAATACATACCACATGCTGAAGCAAAAAACCTGCTAAGCATTTTGAAGCCTAAGTAAACCTGCCCATCATCCTGTCAAAAGCCTCAAACACCAAGCTTTAAACCAAAAAAAAGCAAGTTCATACACAACCAACCCAAAAAACCTCATAAACCAGTTCCTCAACCTGAGACTCACTGAAACAAAGCCAACATAACTCAAAGCCAACATAACTCAAAACCATCAAATTCATCCATCACAGTCTGCCTAATCCAAAGGGCCATGTATCAGTCAAAAACGCAAACTAGCATATGCTAAACCTACAGAAGCAATAACCATAAACCTGTCCAACCCCTAAGCCTCAGAGTTTTTTTTCTCATCATAGGCGATAAACGCATCCAAAGGCAACATGAGCAGTAGAGAAGAAGAAAGCTAGTCAAAAGTCGTTTCAACAGTAGCAAACATCTCAGAAAGGCATATTTCAGGCATATAGGCAAGGAAGTAACAAGAGAAGAAGAGGCAAGTTCAAGGCAACCTAGGCCCTCAGTAAATATACATCACTGGGCAACAATTCAAAAGCGTCAAGGGCAACACAAACAAGTATACAACGTTCAAGAAGAAGAGAAAAAGTTCGTCCAAGCAACAATAGTTCAAAGCGATAAATCAAGGCAACATGCGGTAGAAGAGATAAAGAAGTGAATTGACAAGGGTTCTCAGCATAAATCATCATCAAAACCCTAAAATATCAATCAGATAAAGATACCAGGAAAGCATCAAGAAGCAAAGATTCGTCACCGTTCACGCCGTCCTGGCCTCCTGAGCGTCACACCCTCCGCCTCTCCTCCATCTCCAAAGTCAGGTAGCCAATCTTCTCCCTCTTCTCTTCTCCTTCATCTCATAATGAAAGGTAATAGTTAAGACTCAAATCAAAAAACGCGTATCATTCACAAAAGAACATAAAACGTTGAAATCAAACCTTAAATCAAGAGGACGCTGAGTGCACGCCATGGAGGGAAGAGAGATTTGGGGTTGACACTGGTGGCCGGAGGGATGAGTTGCTCAGGAAGCTTGCAAGGATGAAGAAGAACGATAAACCTCAGTGAACGCCGCCGCTGCCTCGCCTAAACCTAATTTTTTCCCAACTGAATGACAAAATCTCAAACCCTAAAATTGTTGAATCAAATATGGGCCAGCACGTTTCTGATGCATCCAAGCCCAAGCATTTTAATTCTCACCCCCCACCTTGCCTCTAATCCGCCTAAGCCCATTAAAATGCCTTTTATTCTTTTCTAATAAAACATTTTATACAAACACTAATCTTTTTTTTTCTTTTTTACTAAACCATATATATTTTTCTAACTTAACATTTTTATCATATATTAAAATTGAAAATACTTGTTTCCTTTTATTTATTTACTCTTTCATTTTAAAACATTAATTTTATAATATTATACATTTTTATCATATAGTTAAAATATCCTTTTTAAGTGTATATATGTATATAAAATAACAAAATACTTTTTTATACATGATTAACTTGAAAACATTTTTAATACACGTTAAAATACATTTGTACATATCATTTTTATCATATAATTAAAAATTGAAAATACTTTTTTTATTCTTTTAATTAATTTACTTTTGTACATAACAATTAAGAATATACTTTTTTTTTATCCATAATTCAATTTTTTGACATTTAATACATTTTTTTACATAATACAATTTAATTAAAACTTGAACTTTCAATTAAAACATTTTCTCATTATACATATCTAAATACAAAATACAAGACTAAGTAAACACTTATCTAGGTCAAAAACCCTAATACGCTTCAATTTCACATTATCGTACTTGTAAATAATCACACAATACATATACATCTCACACTCACACTTACACAATACATTACCCTATACACACTTTTATCTTATATTTGTATATTTGATATTTACGTTTGATCGCACATTCGATTTGGTTGTAACTTATTGAATACTATAAGTCTCATCCCCTTTTGTACATTTATACCCCCACTCCCGGATACTATTTTGTAATAGAGTAGGTTTTACATTCCGCAATTTACAGTTTTCCAATTATACCATGGTTAGACCTAGGGTTTGCATGTACATAAAATCAAACGCTAGATAACCTAATACAAGACAAATACATGTAATCAATACACAATCACACTTGCACCCCCTAGGGTAATCCCACATGTTGCCTTCCAAAATGGGCCATGCTTGCACGTCGAGTATCTTTGGCAAAACAAAATCAAATGATCATAAGTCCCCCAATGACGCTTTCGAAAGTTGCCTAAAACGGAATGATCATAGTCCCTTCAAAGCAAATTGCCAAAGACACTTGGCATCATTGCATTCATGGTCCATACGATGACCCGCGCCCGTCCCGAATAAACTTCCTAAACGCAAGATTGTCTACCAATTTCAATGGTAGAGCAAAATTGCTAAAAGGGGTTAAAACATGACAAAAAACCTTTGAGCACAATAGGGTAGACAAACTCTTAGTTACTTGAGATCAATTTGCAAAAAAAAAACACTTGCCTTCATTTCAAAAACCACAATCCACAACACTTTCAAACAAACTCTCAAAAACATTTGAAAACATCTTTTCGAAAAGATCCACACTTTTGTAAAACACTCAAACACGAGTCAAATACATTAGTTGCCTAAGACAAGGCATCTTCTTCAAAAACATTTTCAAAACACCCACACACACACACCATTTTCAAGCAATCAAAAATCAAGGCAAGTGATCTAAAAAACCAAGTAACTAAGAGCCCATGGATAACCATGGATGAAAAGGGTGCTAATACCTTCCCTTTTCATAATCTACCCCCCGAACCCACGAAATATCTCAAAAGGTTTTTGCTGTGCTTTTTTAACCTTTCCTTTAGGATAAAATAAAAAGTCGGTGGCGACTCTTGCTCAACCGCACAAGTGCGAATACGAACGCAAAACACTAGTCAGTTCTCCCACCGTATCACATTTAGCCTATGATGAAGATATTCTGAGGCATTTGTTGGTTTGAATGCTTTTGGACAGTTTTGAGGCTTGTTTCAGGGCTTGCAATTTAATGAGTTTGAGGCATACTTTGCAAGGCTGTTTGTTTGGATATCTGGTAGCTGTAATAGATTTATTTGGCTTTGTTGTGATATGCTTGTATGGTAGTTTTTGGGTTACAGGTTTGTCTTGATACAGTTTGTGGTTTGAAGCTTATTGTGGTTCAGGCTTGGTTACAGGCTTGAAGCTTGGCAGATTCTTGGTATGAGTTTGAAACAGGTTTGAAAGCCTGAAGCAGGCTTGAGGCTACAAGCTTGCTGACTTGCTTCTATAGCAGGTTTTAAGTATGAAGTAAGTTTGTTGTTCTGTTATGTGTTTTAGACAGCAAAAATAAGTTGAAGGCAAGCTTTGGCTATGTATTTCTATGTGTATTCTGCCTCCTCTACTGTGTTCTGGTATATCTTCTTTATATCTTCTTCTCAAGCCTGATGTACTGTCAGCCTATACTTCTTTTCCTCTTTTTCTCTCCCTACAGATTAAAAGCATTTTATATTGCTTACTGTACTATGCTCGGAAAAAGTGCTGGCCTGAAAATGATGATTTTGAATATCTTGCTTGCACTTTTGGTTTTGCTTTGCATATCTCTTATCTTCTTTTTCCAGATTTTCTGCATATTGTACTTCTTGATATCCTTTTGACAGCCTTTTCATAGCTTTTGGACAGTTGGTTGACATTGGACTTGGTTAGGCATTTTTCAATCTGCAATCAGTTTAGTTTGCCTTTGTATTTGGTTTGAAATTTTGAACTATGCAGCCTTGTTTGACATTTAGAATTTGTGCAATTCATACTTTTTGCAAGCATATTTCTATCCCTCTTTGTGGACCAAGAGTAATCTTGTGATTTGCAGAGAGGGCAAACAAACTGATTCCGGCCAGTTACTTTTAATGATGAACTTTAAATTAACTGTCCGCTTTTTTATTTTTCATCTGTATTGACTTCTCTTCTTTTTCTTTTTGCAGGTAAAAATTAATTGATCAATGGGGAGCGTCAGTAGAAGATGAAGATTTAGAAAACTTAGGATATAGCTTTATTTTACCCTTAATCATTGTAACAATATTAATGTAAACAACTGTAAACAAATTCACAATGTTCCAATAATAATTTGTAACAAACAATTAAAGATGAATAAAAATCCTTCTTTGCCAGTTAATTCTTTTTTTTCAATTCACTGTCCATTTAATTATTTAAGTTTCTGAAATTAAAATAACTGGAAATAAATTCCAACTATTCTAACTTAGAATAAATAAATAATTAATAAACACTGTCGTCTTGCAATCAATAAGCCTGGCGTCCCAACAATACACAGTTAATCGAACAAATGTCCACATGCTTATCTCTTTACTGATTAAATCAAACACTGCAAATTCTCAATTCAAATACCTCAGCTTTTATCCCATCTCAAATCAAATGCCTTAGCCTTTATCCCAGATGTTTAGACATAAATTTTGAACAAATGTCAAAACAGTGTAACAACCAATTAAAACACTGTGGATTCAAAAACACTGTGGATTCAAACTCTTCTGAAACTGCACGCGCAAAACCCTAATTCTTGACTTAACACCAAAGAAACGCCTGTCTGATCAAACTTTGAGCCAAACTCAACCAAAACCTAATAATTTGCTTGAACTATTCCAGAGCCATGAAAACCCTAATTTGGATAGACTGATAAGAAAAAGTCTGTTTGACTGATTCTTACGCCAATCTAAAAAAGTCAGGGAAAACCCAAAGCTGTGATTTCTTGTGGAAAAAATAGGAGGGCAAATTTTGGGGTACAACAGTTGCCCCTGTTCAATCTTCTTGAACCTGAAGAGTTAGATTGGAAAGCTTGCCTTTCGCGACTCGAGGGTAAAAGGAGATTGGACATTAGAGTGCCCAAAAAATTTGCACTCGGTGATGTGATGGTAGAAGGAATGGGCTTACAAATGCCATCTGGAAATTGTTGGTAGGAGGATGGGCTTAAAGATGCCATCTGGAAATGTTTGTTGAACTGTATGTCATTGGTGAGTGGACGAGTATCAGAAGGGTATCCATGTTTTGGAACATCTCTGAACTGGGGTTCTGAACAAGCGATAGATTGACATCCATGTTTGGAGAATCCGTAAACTGTTTTCAGGAGTTGGAGTTGAATAAGCAATAGAGCAGCATCCGTTGTTGGGAAGCGTCCGTAAACTGTTTTCAAAAGTTGCATCTGAACAAGCGATATATTAACATCCGTGTTTGGAGAATCCGTAAACTGTTTTCCGAAGTTGAGAAGAATCTGAACAAGCGATAGGTTAACATCCGTTACTGGAGAACCCGTGAACTGTTTTCAGAAGTCTTGAAGTTGAATAAGCAATAGAGCAGCATTCGTTGTTGGGAAGCGTCCGTAAACTGTTTTCAAAAGTTGAGTCTGAACAAGCGATAGATTAACATCCGTTGTTGGGATGAATCCGTAAACTGTTTTCAGAGGTTGAGAAGAATCTGAACAAGCGATAGGTTAACATCCGTTACTGGAGAACCCGTAAACTATTTTCAGAAGTCTTGAAGTGGAGAAGGAACCGGTGTAGGGTTTCCTGATGATGAGTCCGTGTAAAACTGCATCTGGATGAATCTGGAATAAGTATCAGAATGTCGCCATGTCTGGATCCCATCTGACCTATTTTTAGAAAAATTCTCAGAAGATGATGATCTTTGTCTGTCGACTAATTTTTCCTGAAAAGGTAAAGAGTTAGTCGTATGCAATGTCATGATGCATGATGCAATGTATGTTATATCAATGTTTATGATATGAATGTAATGAATGTGCATGTAAGCTGATGAGTTGTCTTGCTGAGGATAGATGAATCCTGGATGGCTGGAGATAAAAGAATCTTGACTGCTGCCAGGGAAAGTGAGTCCTTGACTGCTGCAGGGGATTGCAAGAATCTTTAATTGCTGAAGATGAGACATCCTTGTTGACTACTGCTGGAGAATCAGGAGCTTGGGTTGTATGCCAATCTACGGGGATTCCTGTCCTGAGGAGATCTTCACTGGGGAACATCTGATTATCCTGTGAGGAACCGAGAATGAGAGTCTTCATTCTGCTTGGGGATTGATAGTTGGAAGTTTTAGCTCCGCTGAGGATTGCAAGAATCCTTTGATTGCTGCAGGTATTGATCTGGGATCTTGAAAATGTTGGTCGAGAAGATACTGTCCTGGTTGGTTGCAGGTATTAGTCTCTCACCTGTGTAGGGTCTTCTGATGATGAGTCCGTGTAAAACTGCATCTGAGGTGAGGTCTGTATGAGTAGAAGAATGACTTCCTTGTTTGGAGTGTATATGAAACTGTAACTAGGATCTGAATGAGTGACAGAATGGCTACCGTGTCTGGAGCGTATCTGAAACTGTATCTTGAAGTTGAGATCTGTATGAGTAGCAGAATGACTTCCGTGTCTGGAGTGTATCTGAAACTGTAACTAGGATCTGAATGAGTGACAGAATGGATATCGTGTCTGGAGCGTATCTGAAACTGTATCTTGAAGTTGAGATCTGTATGAGTAGCAGAATGACTTCCGTGTCTGGAGTGTATCTTAAACTGTAACTAGGATCTGAATGAGTGACAGAATGGCTACCGTGTCTGGAGCGTATCTGAAACTGTATCTTGGAGTTGAGATCTGTATGAGTAGCAGAATGACTTTCGTGTCTGGAGTGTATCTGAAACTGTAACCAGGATCTGAATGAGTGACAGAATTGCTACCGTGTCTGGAGCGTATCTGAAACTGTACCTTGGAGTTGAGATCTGTATGAGTAGCAGAATGACTTCCGTGTCTGGAGTGTATCTGAAACTGTAACTAGGATCTGAATGAGTGACAGAATGGATACCGTGTCTGGAGCGTATCTGAAACTGTATCTTGAAGTTGAGATCTGTATGAGTAGCAGAATGACTTCCGTGTCTGGAGTGTATCTGAAACTGTAACTAGGATCTGAATGAGTGACAGAATGGCTACTGTGTCTGAAGCGTATCTGAAACTGTATCTTCTAACAGGTGATGAAGGAATTGTTGAACACTTTTGACATTCGAATGCCCCAAGTGATGATGAAGGAGACTTGCCCCAAGTTCATTGTACTTTTGAGATATTTGTTGAAATCTTGACTGGACTGCCCCAGGTTAACTGAACTTTGAAAGATCCGTTGAGACCCTGACTGGACTGCCCCAGGCGTGCTGGATAGTGACATGTCATGCCCCTTGTTGATAGGAGATTTGTCGATGGAAGTGTCATCCTTTTTGAAGTGATTTGGTTCACTGAGAGAGCTTTCGTTCATCGGATATTCGTTGCGTGAATTTCTCCGCTGTCAAACAAATAGCCAAATGCAAACAGTGATATTCAAGCTTATGCAAAGTTTATGTTTGTCTCGAAGTTTTGAAAAATGCGTTTTTTAGCAGAAAACTTTTTTGTGAGACAAATTCAACATAAGATTTTAGAGCAAAGCCTTACAGGAGTCAGGATACCTTTTGTAACAGTATGCTTTCAAACTAACCCGTACTTCAATTAGGACTTTTGAAGGGTTATAACGTGGCTTGGTTCACGGTTTAAGAAACAAAGGATAAAGGCTCAAAGTATATTTGTACCCACCCGCTCTTCGTGATGTTCTTTAATCCTAAGCTCAGTTAATTATGTATCGAACTCTATTCGAGTTTGGAACGACTTTTTGGGTGATGGTTCACCAATTGAATTTTGGTGGACAGTCATCATCTCCTTTTTCTTTTTCAACATTTTTCATGTTGTTGAGGATTTGTAATGACCTCTTTCTTTTGATTTGTTATCCCTAACTTTTGCCTGACTGTTCCTGTTTTCGAGATTACAGTCAGCGGGATGCCCCAGCTTTCTTAAGCCTCCTTTACAGGTTTTGGCTCAGTGGGCTTTTTATTTTTTGAGAGATAATGATTGCCTATGAGATAAGGAACCATCACTGTCTTTTGATTCCAGAGGAATGCTTTTCTCTTTTTGATGTCGTTCGTTGTATTATGAACTGAGAGTTTTGCGACTTCAATGTGCATCTTTTGAATTAACTGAGAGACTACCCTGCCCCAGGTTTATATCAAAGGTTTTGACTTGTTTAGGACAGAAAACTCCTACTTCTTTGGCTCTAAGGGGTTGACTAGGGATTATCTTCCTTATAACTCCAGTGTTTGGGAATTGAAAGAAATGCTTGTACATCATCAACACGGTCTGTTCAAAAGTATACTGTATGAGATTATGGTATTGTTTCGTCATCCTCCCTCTAAAGGCTTGCAACTTTTTATCAAGAGTTAAAATATCATAAAGAAAGCATAAGAGTAGTGAAAACGAATGGATGAATTCAAGACAAACATATGCAATGCGTTAATGAAACAAAGTTTGACATTAATAGATAACTGTTTGAATAAAAAAAGATTACAACTTTGAAAATTCAAAATGAAACAAAAGTCTCTCAATTCGAGCCTTGTCACTTCAGGTGGAGAAACTCTTAATGGAAGATTTTCATCTCGCCGTCTGGCATGAACCTCAGAACTCCAATGTCAATCAGATCTTGAATCTTGTTCTTCAAGGCCCAACAGTCGTCGGTATCATGTCCCAGGCTATAGGAGTGGTATACACAAAACGCGTCGGGATGATAGTTAGGAGCAGAGGTATTGGGCTTCCGAATAGGATCCCTCAAAGCAGTCAGATTGACCTCCAACAAGCTCTCCAGTATTAGAGATGACGGTATGTCAGTCTCAGTGAACTGTCTTCCCGACGTATTTTGCTTACGCCGATTACCCCGTTGATGCTGATGAGGTTGTTGATGAGCTTGTGACCCTGAAGCAAGTAGAGGAGCTTTTCCCTTGTCTTCTTGGCCCAAGGGGGGTTGAGTGGTGACTTGCTCTTCAACCTCAGATGTTTTCCCCACCCGGTTGTCCCGAAGCAGTTGGTTAACGAGAACTCTGAGTTCCTCTTGTCTTTGAGACAAGTCCTGGATGAGAGCCATTTGGCCCACCAGCTGTCCCATCACTTGGATCCTCAAAGTTGCCAAATCAAACTGCAGTTCCCCCAACTGATCACTCCTGACATTGTTTGAATTCTCCTGGACCAAGCCCTTTTTGAGGAGAGCTTTCACTTCTTCTTGCCCCAGAGACAGGTTCAAGAACATTTCCTGAAGCTGAGCATTTTGATCCTGGATGTCCTTGACAGTCCTCTCTAGAGCCATCTCTTACTGAAATAAACAGTAGGAGAATAAGGAAACCTGAAAAGGAAAAACTGTCATGATGCAATGGATGATATGTGGATGCATACTTTCAAGGATATCTTGGGGTAAACACAAGAGAATGTTAGAGGTTGAACTTTGATCTTTGATTAGAGAACTTTGCACCGGTGGATGTCTTTCCACGAGAATCAAGCTCACCATGTCAAGTGGGTCATAGCCCCTGATTCAAGTTGTTGCACTTGGTCTTTGATGGCATTTGTTTTAGAGGAAAAAACCTCTGGCCCCTTGGTAGACGTCTGGTTCAACGTAACCCTGCATCAAAAGAACCCTCGAGATCCTTGAAATGGTTATTGAAAAATGCTATGGTATGATGTCATGATGTTATGTACATGTATGCAAAAGCAAGTGAGTGTATATACAGGTAATCATATTCACACAAAGCAAACAAGTCCTTAGGTTTAGGCTTGCATGGGGTTTGTAGGTAAGTACCCTCTTGAAGTTAGTTGGCTCGTCCTGTCCTAAAATAGGAACCGGGTTCTAAGGAGCTCAAAATCATTGGATTGTTTTCTGTGTTCATTGTTTTGGTTTAGCCACTTAACTGGCGACCAAAATATTCCAAGAAAACAACCCTAAATGAGTGTAGTATCGAGTATCTACCAACTTCGGACTGCACCAAAGTCGGTCATCTCACTACCCCTAAAAGGGCTAAGATGGTCAATTAAGGTTCTAAGAGTTCGTTAGTGCTTCATGACATCACTCAGCGGCCCCGTACTCTCCTTGATTGAACTCAAGGGTTACCGGTACTCACAAATATGTCACACTAACATAGCTTACTGCTTCAACCATGTCGGTATACCCCGCACAGTTCCCTCACAGTTTTATTGCTATTTAACTAAAAAGGTGCCCCCAAATCCGGGTGTAGGATTTACAATAAACCCAAACAAGGACCCAAAAAGTAAAGCAATCAAGGCAATCAAAGCAAGAATGTAAAGGTGATCTAAACCCTAAGGTAACCCCACTTTTAAATGAGTCCCCAGCAGAGTCGCCAGTTCTGTGATACGGTGGGAGAACTGACTTGAGGTTTTGCGTTTTGTATTCGCACTTGTTCGGTTTAGCAAGAGTCGCCACCGACTTTTTATTTTATCCTAAAGGAAAGGTTAAAAAGCACAGGAAAAACCTTTTGAGAAGTTTTGTGGGTTCGAGGGGTAGATTATGAAAAGGGAAGGTATTAGCACCCTTTTCATCCATGGTTATCCATGGGCTCTTAGTTACTTGTTTTAGATCACTTGCCTTGATTTTCAATTGCTTGAAATTGTGGTGTGTGTGTGTGTGTGTGTGTTTGAAAATGTTTTGAAAAAAAGATGCCTTGTCTAGGCAATCGTTGTAACAATTCTTTACTCGAATGTTTTACAAAGGTGTGTGTCTTTTCGAAAAGATATTTCAATGTTTTTGAGAGTTGTTTTGAAAGTTATGTTGTGAAGTGGGTTTTGAAAAGTAGGCAAGTGTGTTTTGCAAGTTGATCAAGTAACTAAGAGTTGTCTACCCCTAAATTTACTCAAAGATTTTTCTCATGTTTTAACCCTTTGAACAGTTTTGTTCCACCATTGTATTTGGTGGACAATCTTGTGTTAGGATGTAAACGGGACGGGCGCGGGTCATCGTTTAGACCATGAATGCAATGGTGCCAAGTGTCTTTGGCAATTTTTCTTGAAGGGACTATGATCATTTTGTTTAGGCAACTTTCGAAAGCGTCATCGAGGGACTATGATCATTTGATTTGTTTTGTTTTGCCAAAGAACTCAACATGCAAGCATGGCCCATTTTGGAAGGCAACGAGTGGGATAACCCTAGGGGTGCAAGTGTGAATGATGTATTGATTGTCATGCATTTATCTTGTATTAGGTTATCTAGCGGTTGATTTTGAATCTTCGCATACAAACCCTAATTACTATACAGTATATGAAAGCGATAAATTGCGGGAATTTAAAGTCTAAGCTATTACAAATAAGTATCCGGAAAGGGGGTACAAATATTTACAAATGGGGATGAGACTTATCAGGATAGTAGTGTCCAAATATATTTACAACCAAATCGAATCACATTCTCAATGTAACATGTATCAATGTATAAGAATAAAAGCAATGTATCAAAAGTATTCGTGTAAGTGTATATGATTATTTACAAGTGAGAAAGATGTTTAAATTAATGCAAAATTAAGTAATTATTAAGTATTATTATCTTTTTTGGATTTTTTGTTAATTAGGTACAAAACAAAAGATTTAATAAAAGAAAAGAAAATGTTTAAGAAATTCTATTTTTATGTATTAATGTTTTTATGTACAAGAGTTTTAATTAAAGAAAAGAGAAATGTTTTAAGTTTAAAAATTTATGTACTTATATATAAACAAATGTTTAATAAAAAAAATCTATTTTTAGGTATTTATTGATATCTTATATACAAGAATTTTATTTAACTCAAAATATAATATTATTATGTATTTTTAATTATACTAATAAAAAAGTAATTTAAGAAAATTTTATATAAAAAAGAGTTTAACATATTATTTTATTTACAAACAAAAATGAAATATATTATTTTAAATTATAAAAATAAAAATAAAATGATAAGTAAAAAAAAGATGTTAGTTTATAAGTATTAAAAAAGAATAAGAATAAAAGAAAAGATTGAATGGGCCTAAAGGGGATGCTTGGCCCAAACAAAAACAAATAGGATTAGGAAAAGGATGGGGTACGCGCCAGATTTTGAGTTGGGCTTAGGCATCTGAATGGGGCAAGGCCCATTGCGTTTCACACGCTTTTGTTTGTTAGGGTTTCATTAGTTTTGTTTCATTTTGGATTAGGGTTTGTTGAGTTACAGAGCGGCGTCATTTCCATCTTCTCCTTCTCTTCACTTTCTCATGCCAAGCTTTTCTGAACAAAGTCTCCGCCCATGGCCACCAGGCGCCGCCGTCAGCTCCTTCTCCCTCCATGGTCGAGCATAACAGCGGAAAAAAAAGGTAACAACTTCCCATTCTTTATATCTTAGGGTTTCGTATTTTGTCTTGCTCGTGTTACTTTCGTGTTCTGATTTTTTGATTATCAATATTTTATGTATGAGGTGTGAGAAGAAAAGAAAATGAGTTATACCTTTGGGGTTCGTTGCTTGGAGAGGAGGAGAGGCGGACTTGGAGGCGCTTTAGGCGGCCGGAGGCGAGGGAGTACGATGCTGAGCTGGCTAGCCTGGTAACCACGTATCTTGATTTTGTGTTGTTTTATGATGATTGTCTGAAAAAATCTGAAAACACTTCTTTTCTTCTTCCACTTGCTTGCTTCTGATTGCTGGCTTTGAGTATTGATGATGTTGTGTTTCAAACCTCTGAATTGCTTCTGATTGCTTGCTTCAAACTGCTTGTTTTTTGAGTTTGATGATGTGGGATTTGTTGGCTTTTTACTCAATGATGATTACTTCTGAGAATGACCTTTGTTCCAGTTATTGTTTGGCTTGTTGATATTGAAATGCTGATGTTGTTCTGATGACTATATGCTTGTTTCACTTCTGATTTCTTTTCTCTCTTTGGATCTCAATGATGAATTGTTTGAATCTAAGATCCTTGTGGGACATTGTTGTTTAGCCTATGATGAAGATATTCTGAGGCATTTGTTGGTTTGAATGCTTCTGGACAATTTTGAGGCTTGTTTCAAGGCTTGCAATTTACTGAGTTTGAGGTATACTTTGCAAGGTTGTTTGTTTGGATATCTGGTAGCTGTAATAGATTTATTTGGCTTTGTTGTGATATGCTTGTATGGTAGTTTTTGGGTTACAGGTTTGTCTTGATACAGTTTGTGGTTTGAAGCTTATTGTGGTTCAGGCTTGGTTACAGGCTTGAAGCTTGGCAGATTCTTGGTATGAGTTTGAAACAGGTTTGAAAGCCTGAAGCAGGCTTGAGGCTACAAGCTTGCTGACTTGCTTCTATAACAGGTTTTAAGTTTGAAGTAAGTTTGTTGTTCTGTTATGTGTTTTAGACAGCAAAAATAAGTTGAAGGTAAGCTTTGGCTATGTATTTCTATGTGTATTCTGCCTCCTCTACTGTGTTCTGGTATATCTTCTTCTCAAGCCTGATGTACTGTCAGCCTATACTTCTTTTCCTCTTTTTCTCTCCCTACAGATTAAAAGCATTTTATATTGCTTACTGTACTATGCTCTGAAAAAGTGCTGGCCTGAAAATGATGATTTTGAATATCTTGCTTGCACTTTTGGTTTTGCTCTGCATATCTCTTATCTTCTTTTTCCAGATTTTCTGCATATTGTACTTCTTGATATCCTTTTGACAGCCTTTTCATAGCTTTTGGACAGTTGGTTGACATTGGACTTGGTTAGGCATTTTTCAATCTGCAATCAGTTTAGTTTGCCTTTGTATTTGGTTTGAAATTTTGAACTATGCAGCCTTGTTTGACATTTTGAATTTGTGCAATTCATACTTTTTGCAAGCATATTTCTATCCCTATTTGTGAACCAAGAGTAATCTTGTGATTTGCAGAGAGGGCAAACAAACTGATTCCGGCCAGTTACTTTTAATGATGAACTTTAAATTAATTGTCCGCTTTTTTATTTTTCATCTGTATTGACTTCTCTTCTTTTTCTTTTTGCAGGTAAAAATTAATTGATCAATGGGGAGCGTCAGTAGAAGATGAAGATTTAGAAAACTTAGGATATAGCTTTATTTTACCCTTAATCATTGTAACAATATTAATGTAAACAACTGTAAATAAATTCACAATGTTCCAATAATAATTTGTAACAAACAATTAAAGATGAATAAAAATCCTTCTTTGCCAGTTAATTCTTTTTTTTCAATTCACTGTCCATTTAATTATTTAAGTTTCTGAAATTAAAATAACTGGAAATAAATTCCAACTATTCTAACTTAGAATAAATAAATAATTAATAAACACTGTCGTCTTGCAATCAATAAGCCCGACGTCCCAGCAATACACAGTTAATCGAACAAACGTCCACATGCTTATCTCTTTACTGATTAAATCAAACACTGCAAATTCTCAATTCAAATACCTCAGCTTTTATCCCATCTCAAATCAAATGCCTTAGCCTTTATCCCAGATGTTTAGACATAAATTTTGAACAAATGTCAAAACAGTGTAACAACCAATTAAAACATTGTGGATTCAAAAACACTGTGGATTCGAACTCTTCTGAAACTGCACGCGCAAAACCCTAATTCTTGACTTAACACCAAAGAAACGCCTGTCTGATCAAACTTTGAGCCAAACTCAACCAAACCCTAATAATTTGCTTGAACTGTTCCAGAGCCATGAAAACCCTAATTTGGATAGACTGATAAGAAAAAGTCTGTTTGACTGATTCTTACGCCAATCTGAAAAAGTCAGGGAAAACCCAAAGCTTTGATTTCTTGTGGAAAAAAATAGGAGGGCAAATTTTGGGGTACAACAGTTGCCCCTGTTCAATCTTCTTGAACCTGAAGAGTTAGATTGGCAAGCGTGCCTTTCGCGACTCGAGGGTAAAAGGAGATTGGACACTAGAGTGCCCAAAAAATTTGCACTCGGTGATGTGATGGTAGAGGGAATGGGCTTACAGATGCCATCTGGAAATTGTTTGTAGGAGGATGGGCTTAAAGATGCCATCTGGAAATGTTTGTTGAACTGTATGTCATTGGTGAGTGGGCGAGTATCAGAAGGGTATCCATGTTTTGGAACATCTCTGAACTGGGGTTCTGAACAAGCGATAGATTGACATCCATGTTTGGAGAATCCGTAAACTGTTTTCAGGAGTTGGAGTTGAATAAGCAATAGAGCAGCATCCGTTGTTGGGAAGCGTCCGTAAACTGTTTTCAAAAGTTGCATCTGAACAAGCGATAGATTAACATCCGTGTTTGGAGAATCCATAAACTGTTTTCAGAAGTTGAGAAGAATCTGAACAAGCGATAGGTTAACATCCATTACTGGAGAACCCGTGAACTGTTTTCAGAAGTCTTGAAGTTGAATAAGCAATAGAGCAGCATCCATTGTTGGGAAGCGTCCGTAAACTGTTTTCAAAAGTTGAGTCTGAACAAGCGATAGATTAACATCCGTTGTTGGGATGAATCCGTAAACTGTTTTCAGAGGTTTAGAAGAATCTGAACAAGCGATAGGTTAACATCCGTTACTGGAGAACCCGTAAACTGTTTTCAGAAGTCTTGAAGTGGAGAAGGAACCGGTGTAGGGTTTCCTGATGATTAGTCTGTGTAAAACTGCAAATGGATGAATCTGGAATAAGTATCAGAATGTCGCCATGTCTGGGTCACATCTGAACTATTTTTAGAAAGATTCTCAGAAGATGATGATCTTTGTCTGTCGACTGATTTTTCCTGAAAAGGTAAAGAGTTAGTCGTATGCAATGTCATGATTCATGATGCAATGTATGTTATATCAATGTTTATGATATGAATGTAATGAATATGCATGTAAGCTGATGAGCTGTCTTGCTGAGGATAGATGAATCCTGGATGGCTGGAGATAAAAGAATCTTGACTGCTGCCAGGGAAAGTGAGTCTTTGACTGCTGCAGGGGATTGCAAGAATCTTTAATTGCTGAAGATGAGACATCCTTGTTGACTACTGCTGGAGAATCAGGAGCTTGGGTTGTATGCCAATCTACGAGGATTCCTGTCCTGAGGAGATCTTCACTGGGGAACATCTGATTATCCTATGAGGAACCGAGAATGAGAGTCTTCATTCTGCTTGGGGATTGATAGTTGGAAGTTTTAACTCCGCTGGGGATTGCAAGAATCCTTTGATTGCTGCAGGTATTGATCTGGGATCTTGAAAATGTTGGTCGAGGAGATACTGTCCTGGCTGGTTGCAGGTATTAGTCTCTGACCTGTGTAGGGTCTTCTGATGATGAGTCCGTGTAAAACTGCATCTGAGGTGAGGTCTGTATGAGTAGCAGAATGACTTCCTTGTTTGGAGTGTATCTGAAACTGTAACTAGGATCTGAATGAGTGACAGAATGGCTACCGTGTCTGGAGCATATCTGAAACTGTATCTTGAAGTTGAGATCTGTATGAGTAGCAGAATGACTTCCGTGTCTGGAGTGTATCTGAAACTGTAACTAGGATCTGAATGAGTGACAGAATGGCTACCGTGTCTGGAGTGTATCTGAAACTGTATCTTGAAGTTGAGATCTGTATGAGTAGTAGAATGACTTCCGTGTCTGGAGTGTATCTGAAACTGTAACTAGGATCTGAATGAGTGACAGAATGGCTACCGTGTCTCGAGCGTATCTGAAACTTTATCTTGGAGTTGAGATCTGTATGAGTAGCAGAATAACTTCCGTGTCTGGAGTGTATCTGAAACTGTAACTAGGATCTGAATGAGTGACAGAATGGCTACCGTGTCTGGAGCGTATCTGAAACTGTATCTTAGAGTTGAGATCTGTATGAGTAGCAGAATGATTTTCGTGTCTGGAGTGTATCTGAAATTGTAACTAGGATCTGAATGAGTGACATAATGGATACCGTGTCTGAAGCGTATCTGAAACTGTATCTTGAAGTTGAGATATGTATGAGTAGCAGAATGACTTCCGTGTCTGGAGTGTATCTGAAACTGTAACTAGGATCTGAATGAGTGACAGAATGGCTACCGTGTCTGGAGCGTATCTGAAATTGTATCTTCTAACAGGTGATGAAGGAATTGTTGAACACTTTTGACATTCGAATGCCCCAAGTGATGATGAAGGAGACTTGCCCCAAGTTCATTGTACTTTTGAGATATTTGTTAAAATCTTGACTGGACTGCCCCAGGTTAACTGAACTTTGAAAGATCCGTTGAGACCCTGACTGGACTGCCCCAGGCGTGCTGGATAGTGACATGTCATGCCCCTTGTTGATAGGAGATTTGTCGATGGAAGTGTCATCCTTTTTGAAGTGATTTGGTTCACTGAGAGAGCTTTCGTTCATCGGATATTCGTTGCGTGAATTTCTCTGCTGTCAAACAAATAGCCAAATGCAAACAGTGATATTCAAGCTTATGCAAAGTTTATGTTTGTCTCGAAGTTTTGAAAAATGCGTTTTTTAGCAGAAAACTTTTTTGTGAGACAAATTCAACACAAGATTTTAGAGCAAAGCCTTACAGGAGTCAGGATACCTTTTGTAACAGTATGCTTTCAAACTAACCCGTACTTCAATTAGGACTTTTGAAGGGTTGTAACGTGGCTTGGTTCACGGTTTAAGAAACAAAGGATAAAGGCTCAAAGTATATTTGTACCCACCCGCTCTTCGTGATGTTCTTCAACCCTAAGCTCAGTTAATTGTGCGTCGAACTCTATTTGAGTTTGGAACGACTTTTTGGGTGATGGTTCACCAATTGAATTTTGGTGGACAGTCATCATCTCCTTTTTCTTTTGCAACATTTTTCATGTTGTTGAGGATTTGTAATGACCTCTTTCTTTTGATTTGTTATCCCTAACTTTTGCGTGACTGTTCCTGTTTTCGAGATTACAGTCAGCGGGATGCCCCAGCTTTCTTAAGCCTCCTTTACAGGTTTTGGCTCAGTGGGATTTTTATTTTTTGAGAGATAATGACTGCCTATGAGATAAGGAACCATCACTGTCTTTTGATTCCAGAGGAATGCTTTTCTCTTTTTGATGTCGTTCGTTGTATTACGAACTGAGAGTTTTGCGACTTCAATGTGCATCTTTTGAATTAACTGAGAGACTACCCTGCCCCAGGTTTATATCAAAGGTTTTGACTTGTTTAGGACAGAAAACTCCTACTTCTTTGGCTCGAAGGGGTTGACTAGGGATTATCTTCCTTATAACTCCAGTGTTTGGGAATTGAAAGAAATGCCTGTACATCATCAGCACGGTCTGTTCAAAAGCATACTGTATGAGATTATGGTATTGTTTCGTCATCCTCCCTCTAAAGGCTTGCAACTTTTTATCAAGAGTTAAAATATCATAAAGAAAGCATAAGAGTAGTGAAAACGAATGGATGAATTCAAGACAAACATATGCAATGCGTTAATGAAACAAAGTTTGACATTAATAGATAACTGTTTGAATAAAAAAAGATTACAACTTTGAAAATTCAAAATGAAACAAAAGTCTCTCAGTTCGAGCCTTGTCACTTCAGGTGGAGAAACTCTTAACGGAAGATTTTCATCTCGCCGTCTGGCATGAACCTCAGAACTCCAATGTCAATCAGATCTTGAATCTTGTTCTTCAAGGCCCAACAGTCGTCGGTGTCATGTCCCAGGCTATAGGAGTGGTATACACAAAACGCGTCGGGATGATAGTTAGGAGCGGAGGTATTGGGCTTCCGAATAGGATCCCTCAAAGCAGTCAGATTGACATCCAACAAGCGCTCCAGTATTAGAGATGACGGTATATCAGTCTCAATGAACTGTCTTCCCGACGTATTTTGCTTACGCCGATTACCCCGTTGATACTGACGAGGTTGTTGATGAGCTTGTGACCCTGAAGCAAGTAGAGGAGCTTTTCCCTTGTCTTCTTGGCCCAAGGGGGGTTGAGTGGTGACTTGCTCTTCAACCTCAGATGTTTGCCCCACTCGGTTGTCCCGAAGCAGTTGGTTGACGAGAACTCTGAGTTCCTCTTGTCTTTGAGACAAGTCCTGGATGAGAGCCATTTGGCCCACCAGCTGTCCCATCACTTGGATCCTCAAAGTTGCCAAATCAAACTGCAGTTCCCCCAACTGATCACTCCTAACATTGTTTGAATTCTCCTGGACCAAGCCCTTTTTGAGGAGAGCTTTCACTTCTTCTTGCCCCAGAGACAGGTTCAAGAACATTTCCTGAACCTGAGCATTTTGATCCTGGATGTCCTTGACAGTCCTCTCTAGAGCCATCTCTTACTGAAATAAACAGTAGGAGAATAAAGAAACCTGAAAAGGAAAAACTGTCATGATGCAATGCATGATATGTGGATGCATGCTTTCAAGGATCTCTTGGGGTAAACACAAGAGAATGTTAGAGGTTGAACTTTGATCTTTGATTAGAGAACTTTGCACTGGTGGATGTCTTTCCACGAGAATCAAGCTCACCATGTCAAGTGGGTCATAGCCCCTGATTCAAGTTGTTGCACTTGGTCTTTGATGGCATTTGTTTTAGAGGAAAAAACCTCTGGCCCCTTGGTAGAAGTCTGGTTCAATGTAACCCTGCATCAAAAGAACCCTCGAGATCCTTGAAATGGTTATTGAAAAATGCTATGGTATGATGTCATGATGTTATGTACATGTATGCAAAAGCAAGTGAGTGTATATACAGGTAATCATATTCACACAAAGCAAATAAGTCCTTAGGTTTAGGCTTGCATGGGGTTTGTAGGTAAGTACCCTCTTGAAGTTAGTTGGCTCGTCCTGTCCTAAAATAGGAACCGGGTTCTAAGGAGCTCAAAATCATTGGATTGTTTTCTGTGTTCATTGTTTTGGTTTAGCCACTTAACTGGCGACCAAAATATTCCAAGAAAACAACCCTAAATGAGTGTAGTATCGAGTATCTACCAACTTCGGACTGCACCAAAGTCGGTCATCTCACTACCCCTAAAAGGGCTAAGATGGTCAATTAAGGTTCTAAGAGTTCGTTAGTGCTTCATGACATAACTCAGCGGCCCCGTACTCTCCTTGATTGAACTCAAGGGTTACCGGTACTCACAAATATGTCACACTAACATAGCTTACTGCTTCAACCATGTCGGTATACCCCACACAGTTCACTCATAGTTTTATTGCTATTTACCTAAAAAGGTGCCCCCAAATCCGAGTGTAGGATTTACAATAAACCCAAACAAGGACCCAAAAAGTAAAGCAATCAAGGCAATCAAAGCAAGAATGTAAAGTTGATCTAAACCCTAAGGTAACCCCACTTTTAAATGAGTCCCCAGCAGAGTCGCCAGTTCTGTGATACGGTGGGAGAACTGACTTAAGGTTTTGCGTTTTGTATTCGCACTTGTTCGGTTTAGCAAGAGTCGCCACCGACTTTTTATTTTATCCTAAAGGAAAGGTTAAAAAGCACAGGAAAAACCTTTTGAGATGTTTCGTGGGTTCGAGGGGTAGATTATGAAGAGGGAAGGTATTAGCACCCTTTTCATCCATGGTTATCCATGGGCTCTTAGTTACTTGTTTTAGATCACTTGCCTTGATTTTCAATTGCTTGAAATGGTGGTGTGTGTGTGTGTGTGTTTGAAAATGTTTTGAAAAAAAGATGCCTTGTCTAGGCAACCGTTGTAACAATTCTTTACTCGAATGTTTTACAAAGGTGTGTGTCTTTTCGAAAAGATATTTCAATGTTTTTGAGAGTTGTTTTGAAAGTTGTGTTGTGAAGTGGGTTTTGAAAAGTAGGCAAGTGTGTTTTGCAAGTTGATCAAGTAACTAAGAGTTGTCTACCCCTAAATTTACTCAAAGATTTTTCTCATGTTTTAACCCTTTGAACAGTTTTGTTCCACCATTGTATTTGGTGGACAATCTTGTGTTAGGATGTTAACGGGACGGGCGCGGGTCATCGTTTAGACCATGAATGCAATGGTGCCAAGTGTCTTTGGCAATTTTGCTTGAAGGGACTATGATCATTTTGTTTAGGCAACTTTCGAAAGCGTCATCGAGGGACTATGATCATTTGATTTGTTTTGTTTTGCCAAAGAACTCAACATGCAAGCATGGCCCATTTTGGAAGGCAACGAGTGGGATAACCCTAGGGGTGCAAGTGTGAATGGTGTATTGATTGTCATGCATTTATCTTGTATTAGGTTATCTAGCGGTTGATTTGAATCTTCGCATACAAACCCTAATTACTATACAGTATATGAAAGCGATAAATTGCGGGAATTTAAAGTCTAAGCTATTACAAATAAGTATCCGGAAAGGGGGTACAAATATTTACAAATGGGGATGAGACTTATCAGGATAGTAGTGTCCAAATATATTTACAACCAAATCGAATCGCATTCTCAATGTAACATGTATCAATGTATAAGAATAAAAGCAATGTATCAAAAGTATTCGTGTAAGTGTATATGATTGTTTACAAGTGAGAAAGATGTTTAACTTAATGCAAAATTAAGTAATTATTAAGTATTATTATCTTTTTTGGATTTTTTGTTAATTAGGTACAAAACAAAAGATTTAATAAAAGAAAAGAAAATGTTTAAGAAATTCTATTTTTATGTATTAATGTTTTTATGTACAAGAGTTTTAATTAAAGAAAAGAGAAATGTTTTAAGTTTAAAAATTTATGTACTTATATATAAACAAATGTTTAATAAAAAAATCTATTTTTAGGTATTTATTGATATCTTATATACAAGGATTTTATTTAACTCAAAATAAAATATTATTATGTATTTTTAATTATACTAATAAAAAAGTAATTTAAGAAAAATTTATATAAAAAAGAGTTTAACGTATTATTTTATTTACAAACAAAAATGAAATATATTAGTTTAAATTATAAAAAGAAAAATAAAATGATAAGTCAAAAAAAGATGTTAGTTTATAAGTATTAAAAAAGAATAAGAATAAAAGAAAAGATTGAATGGGCCTAAAGGGGATGCTTGGCCCAAACAAAAACAGATAGGATTAGGAAAAGGAAGGGGTACGCGCCAGATTTTGAGTTGGGCTTAGGCATCTGAATGGGGCAAGGCCCATTGCGTTTCACACGCTTTTGTTTGTTAGGGTTTCATTAGTTTTGTTTCATTTTGGATTAGGGTTTGTTGAGTTACAGAGCGGCGCCATTTCCATCTTCTCCTTCTCTTCACTTTCTCATGCCAAGCTTTTCTGAACAAAGTCTCCGCCCATGGCCACCAGGCGCCGTCGTCAGCTCCTTCTCCCTCCATGGTCGAGCATAACAGCGAAAAAAAAAGGTAACAACTTCCCCTTCTTTACATCTTAGGGTTTCGTATTTTGTCTTACTCGTGTTACTTTCGTGTTCTGATTTTTTGATTATCAATATTTTCTGTATGAGGTGTGAGAAGAAAAGAAAAGGAGTTATACCTTTGGGGTTCGTTGCTTGGAGAGGAGGAGAGGCGGACTTGGAGGCGCTTTAGGCGGCCGGAGGCGAGGGAGTACGATGTTTAGCTGGCTAGCCTGGTAACCACGTATCTTGATTTTGTGTTGTTTTATGATGATTGTATGAAAAAATCTGAAAACGCTTCTTTTCTTCTTCCACTTGCTTGCTTCTGATTGCTGGCTTTGAGTATTGATGATGTTGTGTTTCGAACCTCTGAATTGCTTCTGATTGCTTGCTTCAAACTGCTTGTTTTTTGAGTTTGATGATGTGGGCTTTGTTGGCTTTTTACTCAATGATGATTACTTCTGAGAATGACCTTTGTTCCAGTTGTTGTTTGGCTTGTTGATATTGAAATGCTGATGTTGTTCTGATGACTATATGCTTGTTTCACTTCTGATTTCTTTTCTCTCTTTGGATCTCAATGATGAATTGTTTGAATCTGAGATCCTTGTGGGACATTGTTGTTTAGCCTATGATGAAGATATTCTGAGGCATTTGTTGGTTTGAATGCTTCTGGAAAGTTTTGAGGCTTGTTTCAGGGCTTGCAATTTACTGAGTTTGAGGCATACTTTGCAAGGCTGTTTGTTTGGATATCTGGTAGCTGTAATAGATTTATTTGGCTTTGTTGTGATATGCTTGTATGGTAGTTTTTGGGTTACAGGTTTTTCTTGATACAGTTTGTGGTTTGAAGCTTATTGTGGTTCAGGCTTGGTTACAGGCTTGAAGCTTGGCAGATTCTTGGTATGAGTTTGAAATAGGTTTGAAAGCCTGAAGCAGGCTTGAGGCTACACGCTTGCTGACTTGCTTCTATAGCAGGTTTTAAGTTTGAAGTAAGTTTGTTGTTCTGTTATGTGTTTTAGACAACAAAAATAAGTTGAAGGCAAGCTTTGGCTATGTATTTCTATGTGTATTCTGCCTCATCTACTGTGTTCTGGTATATCTTCTTTATATCTTCTTCTCAAGCCTGCTGTACTGTAAGCCTATACTTCTTTTCCTCTTTTTCTCTCCCTACAGATTAAAAGCATTTTATATTGCTTACTGTACTATGCTCTGAAAAAGTGCTGGCCTGAAAATGATGATTTTGAATATCTTGCTTGCACTTTTGGTTTTGCTTTGCATATCTCTTATCTTCTTTTTCCAGATTTTCTGCATATTGTACTTCTTGATATCCTTTTGACAGCCTTTTGATAGCTTTTGGACAGTTGGTTGACATTGGACTTGGTTAGGCATTTTTCAATCTGCAATCAGTTCAGTTTGCCTTTGTATTTGGTTTGAAATTTTGAACTATGCAGCCTTGTTTGACATTTTGAATTTGTGCAATTCATACTTTTTGCAAGCATATTTCTATCCCTCTTTGTGAACCAAGAGTAATCTTGTGATTTGCAGAGAGGGCAAACAAACTGATTCCGGCCAGTTACTTTTAATGATGAACTTTAAATTAACTGTCCGCTTTTTTATTTTTCATCTGTATTGACTTCTCTTCTTTTTCTTTTTGCAGGTAAAAATTAATTGATCAATGGGGAGCGTCAGTAGAAGATGAAGATTTAGAAAACTTAGGATATAGCTTTATTTTACCCTTAATCATTGTAACAATATTAATGTAAACAACTGTAAATAAATTCACAATGTTCCAATAATAATTTGTAACAAACAATTAAAGATGAATAAAAATCCTTCTTTGCCAGTTAATTCTTTTTTTTCAATTCACTGTCCATTTAATTATTTAAGTTTCTGAAATTAAAATAACTGGAAATAAATTCCAACTATTCTAACTTAGAATAAATAAATAATTAATAAACACTGTCGTCTTGCAATCAATAAGCCCGACGTCCCAACAATACACAGTTAATCGAACAAACGTCCACATGCTTATCTCTTTACTGATTAAATCAAACACTGTAAATTCTCAATTCAAATACCTCAGCTTTTATCCCATCTCAAATCAAATGCCTTAGCCTTTATCCCAGATGTTTAGACATAAATTTTGAACAAATGTCAAAACAGTGTAACAACCAATTAAAACACTGTGGATTCAAAAACACTGTGGATTCAAACTCTTCTGAAACTGCGCGCGCAAAACCCTAATTCTTGACTTAACACCAAAGAAACGCCTGTCTGATCAAACTTTGAGCCAAAATCAACCAAACCCTAATAATTTGCTTGAACTGTTCCAGAGCCATGAAAACCCTAATTTGGATAGACTGATAAGAAAAAGTCTATTTGACTGATTCTTACGCCAATCTGAAAAAGTCAGGGAAAACCTGAAGCTGTGATTTCTTGTGGAAAAAATAGGAGGGCAAATTTTGGGGTACAACACCAAGGTTTAATAATTTCATGAAGTTCACTTGCTGGAGAATGTTGGATACCAACATGCTTTTGGCATTCTTGACAGTCCTTAGCAAATTCTATATAGTCTTCAAGCATAGTAGGCCAATACATTCCATATTGAAATAACAACCATTTCATTTTATGACCTGCTTGATGTGCTCCACATGCTCCACTGTAAATACTAGATAATGCCAAATATGCCTCAATTTCTCCTAAGCATTTTAGTAAAACTCCTTCAGAGGTTTTCTTGAACAATTCATTCCCCATCAAGATATAAGACAAAGATCTATACTTAGTCTTTATTTATGTATCTATCGAAGCATCTATGAGATAATTAACAATTGGACTTCTCTAATCTCTATCTAGTAGAGTGTTAGTGACAAATACTTTAAATGTGTCTTTGTTAGCGTAACGTAACTGGGTACTTTCCAAATCTGTTGGAGACAACCTCGTAGCCATTGCCTTTCCCATAACTTTGACCAATTCTTCTAGTTTTTCTCTAGTCACTTTATACCCTGATGCTATTTGTGCTAAGTCATTTGCCTCTTAATGTTTTACTCTAGGGACATGCTTTATATTTGCATATTCGAATTTTTTAAGTAATATGTTTGCAATAAAGAAATACATAATCAAGTTTTCTTTTATGCACTTGTACTCCTTTGTCAATTGCTTTATAACTAGCTCAGAGTCTCCTTTGATTTCAACTCTTGTTGCTCCCAATTCTAACAAGGCTTTAAGTCCTGCAATCAAGGCCTCATACTCTGCCTCATTGGTTGAACAAAGGGGGCCTTCGATTATATACTTGAGTTTTGTTAGAATTACATCAGGAGAAATTATTAGAATTCCAACTCCACTTCCCTTTTGGTGGGTAGAACCATCGAAGAACAATCTCCAAGGTTTTAACTCAACATAATGTTGAGGGTTTTTGACCACTGCATGGTCTACAATGAAGTCTGATACTACTTGATCCTTCATCACTTTTAAAGGCATGTAGGCTAAAGAATACTCAGTCAGGGCTAATGCCCATTTTCCAATTCAACTGTGTAATATTGGTTTTGACAACATATGTTTGATAACATCAAAATGTGAAGAAACATATACATCAACAGGTTTTATATAATATTTAAGTTTCGTACAAGAGAGATATAAACAAAGACAAAGCTTTTCTATAGCAGTATATCTTGTTTCTGCATCATTTAAGACTCTACTTAGATAGTAAATGGCTCTTTAGATGCCATTTTCATCTTCTTGAGCTAACATACTACCGATAGTAACATCAGAAGAAGATATATACAATCTCATAGATTTCCTTCCACAAGGTGGTGACAATATGGGAGGATTCATCAGATATTGCTTGATCTTATTGAAAGCTTCTTGATGTTCTTCGTTCCATTCAAACTTTTCTTGTTTCAAACAAAGGAGGGGTGAAAAGGCTTGAGTTCGACCACTTAGGTTGGAAATGAACCTTCTTAGGAAATTTATCTTACCTAAGAGTAATTGTAACTCCTTTTTAGTTGACGGTGCTTTCGCTTTCATGATAGCCTTTGTCTTGTTCTTGTTGATTTCTATCCCCTTCTTGTGGACCACAAAGCCCGAGAAGTCTTCAGCCTGCACAAAGAATGCACATTTAAGGGGATTCATCTTCAAGCCATGTTTTCTCATCCTTCCGAACGATTGGGGAAGATGATTCAAATGACTTTCGTCTGATACCGACTTTATCACGATGTCATCTATGTAAACCTGCATGAAAGTTTCTATATAATCATGAAATATTGAATTCATTTCCCTTTGGTAAGTTGCCCCAACATTTTTTAGGCCAAAAGGCATAACTATCCACTCATAGGTACCTATTGCCCCAGGGAAACGAAAAGTTGTTTTGGACACATCTTCCTCAGCAATGAAAATTTGGTTGTATCCAGAGTATCCATCAAGCATACTAAGCTACTCAAAGCCTGCAGCTGAATCTATTAGCACTTCTGCCACAAGCATTGAATACTCATCTTTAGGAGTTTCTGCATTGAAGTCACGAAAATATATGCATACCCTCAACGAACCATTTTTCTTAATAACAAGAACTGTATTGGCAATCCATTCGACATACCTTGTGGTCCTGATGAAATTGCAGCGGAGAAGTCTTTCGACCTCTTTTTTAATCTTTGAAAGAATATCTGGGGCGAATCTTTTAGGCGTCTACTTGATAGGCTTCTTGCCCTCCTTGACTGGCAGCTTTAATTCAACCAGATCTCTTTTTAAACCATGCATTTTATCATAATCCCAAGTGAAGCAATCTTTATTTTCTTTCAGCAACTCAATCACCTTCATCTTCACCTTAGGATCCAGTTTACCACTGATGTAAGTGACTCTTTTTATGCTTCCATCCCCAAGATCTATCTCTTCAAGGGGGTCTTGAGCCAACATCTTTGCGCTTGACGCCTATGGATGTTTCTCGAAATCCAAGGGTTCCTCATCATATATAACATTCAGCCTTTGTTCTAACTGTTCACCTAGTACCTGTTCATCAGGAGGTTTTGGAATAAAATGCTCCCCAGGTCTTGCCGTGTGTAGTGTATCATCCATGGCTTTGATAGCCATGTTTGTTACTTCAGCTTCAAGATCCGCTCTTCTTTTATTCTCGGCCAAGTAGGCCGAAATATTTTCTAAGAATAATGATTCAGGCATAATCAATGTCCTCATCCCAGCCAGTTGGTCGTATATCATACATTCCTTCGACGTCCTATGTATCTCCCATGACCTCTCTATCCCATTGAAAACCATTTGGGTAGAGGGTTAAGAAATAAAGGGCATTCTTACTAGGTGAGTATGCTTCCCCTGCTGGGTTGCATGGCCCTATATTGGCTAGGTTTCTATCGAAGTTCCTCTTGCCCACCTGATTCACTTCAGTCATGTAGTAACTTTGGTCCGCTTCTATGTTTTCCACTATGCCATCCTCTCTACAGATAGATAATCTTTGGTACACTATTAAAGGGACAACTCTTATTCCATGTATCCACTCTCTACCAAGCAACAGGTTGTAATTTGCTTTTGCTGGGATTACCATGAACATAGTTGGCCTTGTTATTGAACCAACTGTAAAATCTACCTGAATCACCCCCAATGTGTGTCCAATTTTTCCTTCGTAATTTGAGAGGACCATGTTGTGTGGCTTTACATCTATATCAAACATTCTAATCCTTTTTAACATAAATTATGGCATTAGATTGACAGCTGCTCCTCTGTAACGCGGTGGGAGAACTGACTTGGTTGTTTTGCGCTTGATTGCAAATGTTGCTGTTGTACCCCAAAATTTTCCCTCCCATATTTCTCAAGATACTTCAAGAAAGATCTCCAAGTTGCTCAAAGTAGTCCAAGAGTTGGTCAGATAAGCTCTCTCCTAAGGCAGTCTAACCCAAATTAGGGTTTTGTGTTGCATCAAGATCCTTGAGTCCAAATGACCTAAAATTCTCACCATTGTCCTAATATGTTCTCAAGGTCATCCATGTCAAGTTTCAATACTTGCAGAGGAAGTTTGCTCAGTCAATTGCTCAAAGGTCCAAAAATCGACTATGCTAGGGCAAAAGTCAACTGTGACCTACATACAGTCAAACTTCAAGATTTTTTGTCAACATTCTCATTTTGGAGTATATTTCATCATTTTATCAAGTGTTGATCATGATTCATCAAGGATTGCTCACAATTCATCAAGATTCAAAAGTTGCTAAATTAGGGTTTTACAGGAAAAGTCAACTCAACTTTGACCAAGCATAACTTTCTCATACTTTATGATAAATGACGCATCCAAAGCTCATTTTGAATAGAATGAAATTCCATACAATCCATATTCAGCTCCCAAGATCAACAAATTCACTCACAAGAAGTTATGAATTTGGACATTACATGTCATTTTGAAAAGTCAACAAAAATACTTTTTTTGTCAAAGCTTCTAACTTGAGCATGGAATATCAAAATGAGATGATACGAAAAGGTTTAATTATAGGACATCTCAAGCTTTCTCAAAAGTCCAAGAACACCTCCAAAGAGTCAAAATTGAGGAAGTTATGCATTGTTGAAGTTGGACTTTTTTGCAAAATTGCCAAAAGTCAACTATCCCCAAAACTTCAAATTTTGCCAAATAGGCCCATTCTTTTTCACTTCTTTTGAGTTGGCATTATTTCCCACGTGCTCTATCCTTGGCCATGTGTCCATATCATATTTTTATTAATTATTTTGATTTTTATTTGAATTAATTTGAATTAAATCAAAACAAATCAAATAAAATCACAAATATTGAAAACCAATGATCTTTTGATTTGTTTCAGGCTCTAATTACAGCTAGCAAGGTAATGAAACTCGTATCAAGCCATGTGGGTGCAAAAAGATCGCAAATGAGCCAATTTTGGAAAGTTTTAATGGAGAATAAAATCAAATATCAAAGTGATTAAAAGAGGAAGATTTTGACAAAGTTGGAACCCTAATACATTGTGCATTACATAAGGGTCGTGTGCAGACCAAAATAAGGGTTGGAGATCAATAGGAGAGCAAGAACAAAATTTGTAAAAACACCAAAAAAGTGTGAGATCGAAATCAAATCTAGAGGCAGTTTCAAGACTTGGTGTTGGTCTCAATCTCTTCCTAGTAATCTCCACAAGCAAAAGCAAGCAAAACCAGGCATTTTCAGACCCTCCCAAGCGCTGTAAGTCGTTCACGAAGCCACCCTGTTCTTGATTTTGTATTTTGGAAATTAGGCATTATTAACATGAAATAATTTCATATTCTTAATCTACACATCATTTGCAAGCTTTTTGTAATAACCAATTTCATTTGTGTGACCTATATCACGAATCACCATTGTTAGGGTTTTGCGTTTGGTTTTAGGGATTTTCGTTTCACGAAAAATTGGCCCTAATAATGGGCATGGAAGGATGAGACGACCTCAACCATGGTCTTAGAATGCATTTCCATGGCCTGTAGAAGATTTGGGAGGAACCCCTGTCTGTAGCGACGAACATTTGTCTGTAGGTATAGATGTTGTTGTTTTTAGCGCGCGTTTTTTTATTTTTCTGGCCATTAATTTTGTTTTTATTTATTATTATTAATTTGTATTATCTTAACAAAAAGAACAACCCAACCTAGTGGTTTCCACGTAGGATTTCAAGGCATATGGGGCTGGAGGTCAGGGGTTCAATCCCTGCCTCCAGCATTTGTTATTTTTCCAATTTATTTCAGATGATCATGTGCATATTCAAGCCTGAGACTCATCATGGACACTCACCATCCAGTACGCCAGATGGCCAGATGGCCAGATCTGGTGGTCAAGCATTGAAGGCACACCATAGGCAGGTCAAACGCTCATGCATTGGATCACAAAAAAGTCAAAACGGATCACATGTCAATTGGGCCAGAATTGCTATTCACACATCCATAAACCAGGCCCATTTCACCCCTTTCCTTTTAATTTTGTTTGTTTTATTTAATTGTTTATTTTATCTAATTTAATTACTAACCAATAGAATAATTTCTTTTTTTAATCAAAAATCACCAAAAAATATTTTTACCCAATTAAAATTCAGAACTTTATTTTTTTAATAAATAGTAATTAACTTAATTAGGTTGATTAATTAGGCAACTTTCATCTTTTGTAAATATTTAAAATCAATTAGAATTTAATAGGTTTTAACCCTAATTTAATTATTTTATTTTCTTTCCTAAATTAAAAAAAAAACTCCAAAAATATGTCATTAATTATTTTTCATTAATTAATTTATTTAATAATTAATTTAGCATTTAGGATTTAATTTCTTTTCTTAAAAATAAAAACAACAAAAAAACATTTTCTTTTAAGAGGGTCAAAACCCTAATTTCGCATTCGATTCAATTTCTCGCGCACTTTATTTTTCTTTATCCAATTGATGTATCTGTTCCCGGCTTGTAATAGTTTTAATAGGACATTTATTTAATTTTCTGCTTTTTATTTTCAAAGGGTTGTTTTTGGCGATGTAAATACCCGACGCCTTGTAATAGTTAGTTTAAATTCTGCATTTTTAATTATACAAATTATACAACTGTTAGATGTTTGATAATAGGGCCTGCATGACAAGAATGAATGCCTAATTTAAAAAACAGTTAGATCACCCTTAACATGTGCAAAGATAAAAATAACTAAAATCAACACACTCGCACATGCGCACTCTTAGGGTACACCCCACTTGGTTGCCTTCGTACACGGTCATTGAATATAGGTCGTTTTAGAGGTCGTCCTCTTGTCTAAAAGATCATAGTTGCCTCGAAATGGTTACCTCATATATTGTTGCCTCAAACAAATGATCTAAGACATTAGGGTTACCACTAAGGCGTCATAACATTGCTTTAGTGACCGTATGCCCCTCTTTCGAATTGACCCTCAAACTCCAACGACGATGCTACCTACTCACTAATAGTAGGATAGCATTGTCTAAAGGAAACGAACATAGAACAATTCTTTTTTCGAGTAGGTAGATTAGTTCTTAAGTACTTGCTCAATCCAAACGAATTTTTTCACACTTACACTCCTTTACAAACAAAGTTTTCAAAAACACTTCATTACACTCTTAAAGACAGAAGCAAGAGTTAAATCGAAGTTAAAACAAAAACTTTTCAAAACCCACAAACACAAAGAAAACAATTTTGAAAATGATGAGCAAGTACCTAAGAGCCCGTAGATAACTACGGATAGAAAGGGTGCTAATACCTTCCCTTTCTATAATCTACCCCCCGTACTTAGAAATATCTCGAAAAATGAATTTTTCTGTGCTTTTTTCCTTTCCTTGTTGGATAAAATAAAAGTCGGTGGTGACTCTTGCTTACCGCGACATTTTGCAAACACAAACGCAAAACACAAACTAGCATTCCAAAAACAGTCAGTTCTTCCACCGCATCACAGAACTGGCGACTCTGCTGGGGAATTAATAAGTGGGGTGTACCTTAGGAATAATTCATATTGTTTTCAATTGTTTGATCTGTTTGCTTTATCTTTGTGGGTTTGTATTGGAGTTACTATAGATCCTAACCCGGATCTGGGGATACCCTTTAGGTAAGTAGCAATAGACTGTGAGGGAACTGTACGGCATAGACCGATACGGTTGAAGCAGTAGCTACATTGATGTGGCACATTAGTTGGTACTGATATCCCTTGTGGAGCAACAAGGAGAGTATGGGGCTGCTAATGGGGTCATTAAGCATCAACTGATCTTAGAACCTATAATTGACCAACTTGGCCATAGAAAAGTAGCAGTATGCTACACTCATTGAGACCATACTCTCGCGATGATTCCAGCCACAAGAAAAGGTTGCTAAACTGGAATTATGACCGATCGAGGATGGTCAGTGATATTGAGATCCTCTAGAACCCGGTTAATATTACTAGGACAGGTTGAACCAACTAAACTGAAAGAGGGTAATACCTAAACTCCATGCCAGCCTGAAATTTAAGGGCTATTGTGTGACTTGTGTGCTTTCAAACTTGAACTACTTGCACATTTTTGTTATCTGACAACATGAGTTCCTTGCAGGTTTTGTTTACAACCCTTATCCAATAATTTGGATTTATTGCAGGGTTTACTTACATCACCTCACACTTTTGCTTAAACGCATAGCATACACATCATAACATCATGCCTTAACATTTCTTTAACCATTTTAAGGATCTCAAGGGTTTGTGATGCAGGTTATGGTAAATCAGACGTCTAGCAAGGGGAAAAGAGGATTTATTTTCCTCTAGCCAATGTCGTCTAGAGCTCAAAACACGATGACTTGAGTCGGTGGCTATGACCCACTCGATATGGTGAGCTTTACTCTTGAAGAAGGACTCTTGATGACACGAAGTTTCTTCAATCAAAGCTGCAAAATTCAAATTCTAACAAGTTTCTTGTTTACCCCGCGAGATCCTTGAAAACATTGCATACATATATCATACATATCATTGCATAACATGTCTTCTAGTACAGGTCTCTCATGTTCTCGCTGTTTATTTCAGCAATGGCTCTCAAACAAGACAACAGAGATCTTCAAACTCAAGAAACTCAGTTCAGGGAAATATTCCTAAACCTATCCAAGGGGCAGGAAGAGTTGAAACACTCCTCGTTGGGAACTTGGTCAAGAAAAGTCCTGAAGACAATAAGGACGAACGGCTGGAACAATTGCAAGTTGAGGTAAAAGAAATGAGAACCCAAATGTTGGGGCAGATGGCCCTTATCCAAAGCTTAGCCCGGGAACAAGAAGAGCTGAGAACCATTATCAGCCAGCTTCATCAAGACAGATGCAACAGTATGAAGCATATAGTCGAGGCCGGGGACCAAGTCATTAATCAACTTCTGAGAAGTCAAAGGTTTGGTATGGTGAAGAACGGACCTCTCCAAGTTGCTACTAGCTTACGGGTCTAACAACAACCTTGCCATAAACAACAGGTTAATCAGAGGCCATTTACCAAGCTCAACATGCCACTGTCCCAAGCTTTGCAACACCTGTTGAGATTGAATCTGGTGACATTGGTAGGACCTCATCCGAATCCTAAGACTTCTTCACCCAACTACAATCCTGATGCAAGGTGTGCATATCATTCTAACAACCCGGGGCATGATACTGACGACTGTTGGAAGTTGAAGTACAAAATTCAAAACCTGATTGATGAAGGAGCATTGGAATTCACACAAGATGGTCAGGCTGAGTTCTTCTATCATCTCTCCAAGGCACGCCCTTTGAAGTGACAAGTCCTGAGACGAGAAGACTTTTTGTTCATTAGAATTTTCAATTTGTAATTTTCTTTTGATTTGTTCAGACATTTATTCATGTCAAACTTTGTTACTTTATCAATGCATTGCATATGTCTGTTTTGAATCAATCCATTCGTATTCACTATATTCAAATTGCTTTCATTTTTGTGATGTTCAACTCTCGATTTAAAAATTCTAAGCCTTTAGAGGGAGGATGACGAAAATGATATCAAAAATCTCTACAGTATGCTTTTGAACATACCTTGCTGACGATGTACATGCATTGTTTCAAATCCTAAACAGTGGAGTTATAAGGAAGATAATACCTCGTCAACCCCTTTGAGCCAAAAGAAGTAGGAGTTTTTCTTTTTACACAAATTAAAACCCTTAATCATAACCTAGGACATGGTAGTTTTCTCAGTTGATTCACGTGCACAATGAATAGCATCGAAAAAGTCCTTCCAAAATTAAAGACGGTGATGGTTCCCTATAATCGTCAAGACAGGCAGTCATTATCTCTCGAAATAAAAGCCCAATAAGTCAAAACATATGAAGGAGACTTAAGAAAAACTGGGGCATCCCGCTGACTGTAATCACAAAAAGACACAGTTCAGGCAAAAGACAGGGATAATAAAAATCAAAAGGAAAGAGATCCTGCAAACTCTCAACAAAGTGATTGCCTATAAATTATCAATATCCGAACCATCACTGGAACATCAAGGACAATATTCCAGACTCAAACGGGATCTAAATGCACAATTAGCTGAGTTTAGGATCGAAGAACATCACGAAGAACGGGTGGGTACAAATAAAATTTGAGCCTTTATCCTTTGTTTCTTGAACCGTGAACCAGGCTACGTTATAACCCTTAAAAGTCCTAGCTGAAGCATGGGTTAGTTCGAAAGCATACTGTTACGAAAGGTATCCTGACTTCTGTAGGACTTGTTGTACATCCTGAGTTGACATCACATTTTACAAAATTTTCCTATCTTACTGAAAAAATGCATTTTAAAAAATTTTCAAGACAAACATAAGCTTTGCATTCTTAAAATAACATTGTTTGCATATGACTATTTGTCCAAACAACAGAGAAATACGCACGACGAATATCTAATGAACAAAAAAAAACTTCTCAATAAAAAGGATCGCCTCAAGTGGAAAAAACACATCCAATCAAGGGGCACGACATGATCATTGTCCATCATCTGGGGCAGTCAAGTCAAGATTCAAGGAATCTCTCAAAGATGCCAAAATAGCCAGGGGCAAATCTCCATTTGAATCAATTAGGGCTTTGGACATGAATTCCAGCAACAATTCTTGCATGATCAAACAAACATCTTCTGGTAGTATGGCAACACAACACTACTGACAGTGACACCTCCCTACACTCTGAGAGCGTTGACATAGTCAGAAAATGCTACGCATGAATAAAGACCCGCTAGGCTGACTGGCCTAGGCAAAAATAAGGGCATCCCGACGAACCAAAAGGGGTTGGGAAAAAATTAGGGATAAAAAAATGAAAAATTCTGTACACCCGGCAAGTCGAAAACCTGAAAGGGCGGCTTGGGCAAAAAAGGGTATCCCGGTGGATTGAAAATCTGAAAAGACATTCCAGGAAAAAAATTAGGGATCAAAGCGTACGACTATGTCCCGTCATCTTGTCACTAGCCCACCAGAAGAAGACTTGTCACTTCAATCGAAAGTTACCAATCACCTCATAGGTTGGGATAATACTCGATCCACAAGGTCTCCGCAGGCACCTTCTCCCGCAAATACCGGGGCAGAAAAGTCCCGATGCAAAGCCATCGTCATATCTTCGGTACGCGTCCCAATAACATTCGCTCCCCGCAGAGTAAGAAAAAGACAGTAATGTTAACTCTCCCCGGCTGAGACTTGCAACTGTGAACGAATCGGTAATATTCTCCCCGAGCAGAGTTTATCTACCATCAGCACTAAAAAAGTCTTGATATCCCCAGCGGAGTATAAAAAAATATATCCCCAGTGGAGTTTGAAATTTTTCCCCCAGCGCAGTCTGAAAAAGCTTCCCCAATGGAGTATGGAGAATCATCCTCAGTAGACTCTGGAGGATTGCTCCCATTAGAGTCTAAAAGGTTATCCCCATTGAAGCCGCAACTGAAATATCATCCCCAGCGGAGTTCTTTCCTTTCACCAACAGAAACTCGAAATCCCCAACAGGATTCAGTATCACCAACAACGGTAATTCATCCCCAGTGGAATTTATCAGTCGAATCCTCAGCAAAATGTCTCTTCCCCACAGAGTAATCTCCTCATCAGTTTATTCCCCAGCGGATTTATCCTCTCCTACAGGTTTATTCTCACAATCATCTTCGTTCACTATCCCTAGCGGAAGCGAAGAATTCAGCTCGTTCTCCAGCAGCAATCCGGGATTTATTTTCCCCAGCTCAAAACATTACATTTCCATACATCATGACACATGCATATGCGTGTCATACAACAAAATCTCATTTATTTTGAGGATATCTTTTCCTGATACATATCATGCATTACATACAACTAACCTTTACCTTTCAGGAAAGATACAATCAAATTCTCATAAAATTCAAAGCTATGAAGCTTTTACCTCAGTCAAAGTACGGACAAGTTCCTAAATCTCAGCAGAGATGTTTTTCTCAGTTGAAGTACGGGCGAGTTCCTAAATCTCGACAAAAGTGTTCCTCCGTTGAATTACAGACAATTTCCTAAATCTTAGCAGAGAAGTTTTCTCAGTTGAATTACGGGCGAGTTCTTAAATCTCGACGAAGATGTTTCCCCAGTTGAATTACGGATGAGTTCCTAAATCTCAACAGAGATGTTTTCTTAGTTGAAGTACAGGCGAGTTCCTAAATCTCGACAAAAGTGTTCCTCCGTTGAATTACAAACGAGTTCCTAAATATCAGCAGAGAAGTTTTCTCAGTTGAATTACGGGGGACTTCTTAAATCTCGACGAAGATGTTTCCCCAGTTGAATTACGGACAAGTTCTTAAATCTCAGCAGAGATGTTTTCTCAGTTGAAGTACAGGCGAGTTCCTAAATCTCGACAAAAGTGTTCCTCCATTGAATTACAGATAAGTTCCTAAATCTCAGCAGAGATGTTTTTCTCAGTTGAAGTACGGGTGAGTTCTTAAATCTCGACGAAGATGTTTCCCCTCAGTTGAATTACGGACAAGTTCTTAAATCTCAGCAGAGATGTTTTCTCAGTTGAAGTACAGGCGAGTTCCTAAATCTCGACAAAGGTGTTCCTCCGTTGAATTAAAGACAAGTTCCTAAATCTCAGCAGAGAAGTTTTCTCAGTTGAATTACGGGGGAGTTCTTAAATCTCGACGAAGATGTTTCCCCAGTCGAATTACGGACAAGTTCTTAAATCTCAACAGAGATGTTTTCTCAGTTGAAGTACAGGCGAGTTCCTAAATCATGACAAAAGTGTTCCTCCGTTGAACTACAAACGAGTTCCTAAATCTCAGCAGAGAAGTTTTCTCAGTTGAATTACGGACGAGTTCTTAAATCTCGACGAAGATGTTTCCCCAGTTGAATTACGGACAAGTTCTTAAATCTCAGCAGAGATGTTTTCTCAGTTGAAGTACATGCGAGTTCCTAAATCTCGACAAAAGTGTTCCTCCGTTGAATTACAAACAAGTTCCTAAATCTCAATAGAGAAGTTTTCTCAGTTGAATTACAGGCGAGTTCTTAAATATCGACGAAGATGTTTCCCCAGTTGAATTACGGACAAGTTCTTAAATCTCAGTAGAGATGTTTTCTCAGTTTAAGTACAGGCGAGTTCCTAAATCTCAGCAAAAGTGTTCCTCCATTGAAGTACAAACAAGTTCCTAAATCTCAGCAGAGAAGTTTTCTCAGTTGAATTACGGGCTAGTTCTTAAATCTCGACGAAGATGTTTCCCCCCAGTTGAATTACGGGCAATTTCCTAAATCTCGACACCTCGGTTGAATTACGGACAAGTTCCTAAATCTCGACACCTCAGTTGAATTACGGACGAGTTCCTTTCTCTCAACAAGGATCAGGCTTCCCCAGCAGAATCTTTCACAACAACAGGTATACAAGCTCTCGCTAAGGAATCACTTAAACTCCTTCAGATGGCATCCTTAAGCCCATCCCCTCGTCAGTAATCTCCAAATGGCATCTGTAAGCCTATTCCCGACATCACAGGGCAGACACCACTTCATGCGAGTGCAAATTTCTGGGCACTCTAGTGTTCAATCATCTTCCACCTTCGGATTACGAAAGGAACGAAAGTCAATCTACATCCTCAGGTATAAGAAGATTGAACAGGGGCAGCTGTTGTACCCAAAAATTTTCCCTCCCATATTTCTCAAGATACTTCAAGAAAGATCTCCAAGTTGCTCAAAGTAGTCCAAGAGTTGGTCAGAGAATCTCTCTCCTAAGGCAGTCTACCCCAAATTAGGGTTTTGTGTTGCATCAATATCCTTGAGTCCAAATGAACTCAAATGATAACCATTGTCCTAATATGTTCTCAAGGTAATCCATGTCAAGTTTCAAGCCTTGCAGAGGAAGTTTGCTCAGTCAATTGCTCAAAGGTCCAAAAATCGACTATGTTAGGGCAAAAGTCAACTGTGACCTACATACAGTCAAACTTCAATATTTTTTTGTCAACATTCTCATTTTTAAGTATATTTCATCATTTTATCAATGGTTGATCATGATTCATCAAGGATTTCTCACAATTCATCAAGATTCAAAAGTTGATAAATTAGGGTTTTGCAGGAAAAGTCAACTCAACTTTGACCAAGCATAACTTTATCATACTTTATGATAAATGACCCATCCAAAGCTCATTTTTAATAGAATGCAATTCCATACAATCCATATTCATCTCCCAAGATAAAAAAATGCACTCACAAGAAGTTATGAATTTGGATATTATAGGTCATTTTGAAAAGTCAACAAAAACACCTTTTTTGTCAAAGCTTATAACTTGAGAATGGAATATCAAAATGAGATGAGACAAAAAGGGTTGATTAGAGGACATCTCAAGATTTCTAAAAAGTCAAAGAACACCTCCAAAGAGTCAAAATTGAGGAAGTTATGCATTAATGAAGTTGGACTTTTTTGCAAAATTGCCAAAAGTCAACTATCCCCAAAACGTCAAATTTTTCCAAATGGGCCCATTCTTTTTCACTTGTTTTGAGTTGGAATTATTTCCCACGTGCTCTAGCCTTGGCCATGTGTCCATATCATATTTTAATTAATTATTTTGATTTTTATTTGATGTTGTTTTTAGCCACGGTTGGAGGACAGGGATGATGCGTTGGCACTCCACCATTCGCCCATTTAAACAGCGCGCACGTTTTTTATTTTTCTGGCCATTAATTTTTTATTTTATATATTATTATTAATTTTTATTGTCTTAACAAAAAGAACAACGCAGCCTAGTGGTTGCCACGCAGGATTTCAAGGCATATGGGGCTGGAGGTCAGGGGTTCGATCCTTGCCTCCAGCATTTGTTATTTTTCCAATTTATTTCAGATGATCATGTGTATATTCAAGCCTGAGACTCATCATGGGCACTCACCATCCAGTACGCCAGATGGCCAGATGGCCAGATCTGGTGGTCAAGCATTGAAGGCACACCATAGGCAAGTCAAACGCTCATGCATTGGATCACAAAAAAAGTCAAAACGGATCACATGTCAATTGGGCCAGAATTTCTATTCACACATCCATAAACCAGGCCCATTTCACCCCTTTCCTTTTTATTTTGTTTGTTTTATTTAATTATTTATTTTATCTAATTTAATTACTAACCAATAGAATAATTTCTTTTTTTTTAATCAAAAATTACCAAAAAATATTTTTACCCAATTAAAATTCAGAACTTTATTTTTTTTAATAAATATTAATTAATTTAATTAGGTTGATTAATTAGGCAACTTTCATCTATTTTTGTAAATATTTAAAATCAATTAGAATTTAATATGTTTTAACCCTAATTTAATTATTTTATTTTCTTTCCTAAATTAACAAAAACTCCAAAAATATGTCATTAATTATTTTTCATTAATTAATTTATTTAATAATTAATTTAGAATTTAGGATTTAATTTCTTTTCTTAAAAATAAAAACAACAAAAAAACATTTTCTTTTAAGAGGGTCAAAACCCTAATTTCGCATTCGATTCAATTTCCTGCGCGCTTTATTTTTCTTTATCCAATTGATGTATTTGTTCCCGGCTTGTAATAGTTTTAATAGGACATTTATTTAATTTTCTACTTTTTATTTTCAAAGGGTTGTTTTGGCGATGTAAATACTTGACGCCTTGTAATAGTTAGTTTAAATTCCGCATTTTTAATTCTGCAAATTATATAACTGTTAGATGTTTGATAATAGGGCTTGCATGACAAGAATGAATGCCTAATTTAAAAAACAGTTAGATCACCCTTAACATGTGCAAAGATAAAAATAACTGAAATCAACACACTCGTACATGTGCACTCTTAGGGTACACCCCACTTGGTTGCCTTCGTACACGACCATTAAGTATAGGTCGTTTTAGAGGTCGTCCTCTTGTCTAAAAGATCATAGTTGCCTCGAAATGGTTACCTCGGATATTGTTGCCTCAAACAAATGATCTTAGACTTTAGGGTTACCACTAAGGCGTCCTAACATTGCTTTAGTGACTGTATGTTCCTCTTTCGAATTGACCCTCAAACTCCAACAACGGTGCTACCTACTCAATAATAGTAGGAAAGCATTGTCTAAAGGAAACGAACATAGAACGATTCTTTTTTCTAGTAGGTAGATTAGTTCTTAAGTACTTTCTCAATCCAAACGAATTTTTTCACACTTACACTCCTTTACAAACAAAGTTTTCAAAAACACTTCATTACACTCTTGAAGACAGAAGCAAGAGTTAAATCGAAGTTAAAACAAAACCTTTTCAAAACCCAAAAACACAAAGAAAACAATTTTGAAAATGATGAGCAAGTACCTAAGAGCCCGTAGATAACTACGGATAGAAAGGGTGCTAATACCTTCCCTTTCTATAATCTACCCCTCGTACTCAGAAATATCTCGAAAAAGGAATTTTTCTGTGCTTTTTTCCTTTCCTTGTTGGATAAAATAAAAGTCGGTGGCGAATATTGCTTATCGCGACATTTTGCAAACACAAACGCAAAACGCAAACCAATATTCCAAAAATAGTCAGTTCTTCCACCGTATCACAATTGCGGTTAGCAAGAGTCGCCACCGACTTTTCTTTTATCCAAAAGGAAGGGTTGAAAAGAACAGGAAAACCCTTTGAGATGTTTTCTTGAGTTCGGGGGGTAGACTATAAAAAGGGAAGGTATTAGCACCCTTTTTACCCATGGTTTTCCACGGGCTCTTAGTTACTTGCTAGATCACTTGCTTTTGTTTGAAAATGTTCTTTATGTGGTTTTTTAAAGTATTTTGTAAAGAGGCATTTGTTTAGGCAAACTTTGTAATGGTTCTCGTTCGTAAGAATGTATACAAAGTGTTTGATCTTTTAAAAATATTTTCATGTTTGAAAGATGTTTTTGAAAGTGTTGGTGTTTGTTTTGAAAATAGCAAGGATGTTTTTGTTTTGAATTTGAGCAAGTAACTAGAAACATTCTACCTACTCAAAAGTCTTTCATATTTATTTCCTCTTTCTTTTGACATTGTTATCTTACCATTGATTTGGTAAGTAACCCTATCTTTGGATGTAAAAGGGACGGGCATGGGTCGTCGTATAACCATGATTAGTAATGTTGTAAGATATCTTAGCATTTTCTTTAAGGGACTAAGATCATTTTGAAAGGCAACATGGATAGCATCATCGAGGGACTATGATCTTGTATTTACTTGTTTTACCTCACATGCATAATATGGCCATTTTGTAAGGCAACAAAGTGGATTTACCCTAGGGGTGTATGTGTGTAAGTGTATTAATTTTCATGCTTGATTTGTCTTGATTAGGGTTTTCTATTTGTTGGTTTTAATCTTTCCATACAAAACCCTAATTACTAGCATTTGTATATAAAGCATTTAAATTGCGGAAAATAAAAAAATACTAAGCTATTACATGATTTTTGGGAGGGGGAGTACAAATTACAAATGGGGAATTGCAAGAAATTAAATCTAAATAATTATTACAACCATATTGAATTTTGAATAAATGTACAAAATAAAGATAAAATGCAAAAATATAAAATGTAAGAAGAAATGTGATTTTTGTTTGTTTTTTCATGAAAAGGTTTTTTTGACCTAATTAATTAAAATAAAATAATTAACTAAAAAATAAGAAAATTAATATTAAGTTAGTAAAATAAATTAATTTAAAGAAAACAAGTTTTTTAGGGTTTTGGTGAATTTGATTAAATTAGTAAATAAAAATAATTAAATAAAAGTCCTAAATTCTAAATTGATTTTAATTTACAAGAAAAATAATAATTAAAAATTATTATCTAAGTATATTAAAAAAAGGAAATTAATTAAAGAAAATGTTTTTGCTCTTTTAGTTTTATGAAAAATAAACTAAATAAAAATATAAATATTTTTGGATTTTTTATTAATGAAAATAATAATAATAATAATAATAGTAATATTAATAATAAAGAAAATATAGAATGAAAATGAAATATAAAAAAAGAAAGAAAATAAAATAATAAAGAAAAATAAATGGGCCAGGGGTGTCAACAACAAGACAGTGGGGTCAGAAGTAGCAAAAAAATAAAGCCCAGTCATCTTGGAGGCCTAGGCGCTGCAAAAATAAAAAAAAAGTAAGGAAAATGTGAAAAAATGCAAAAGGAAGCGCGCTGAGGTTCGAACCCATGACCTCTTGATTACAAGCGCGCTGCCTTACCACTGTAGTGACTATACATCTGTTAATATAACTGAAATGATAAATATATAAGGCAAAACAAGTCCTGAACACACTTCATCTTCAACCTCCAGCCAGACCACCTGTAACTTCACCATTTCTCAACAAAAATGGAAGATGCAAACATGAAAGTTGCTCCATTTTTCCATACGAATCCAACTATATAAATATCATGAACTATAAATCAAAGATGAATGAGAATTTTTGAAAGTACCAAATTCTGACCTAATTATTTTCAGAGATTCAATCCTAAAATTCTCCTAGCTCAATCAATAAAAATGAAATCTATGGACATGTACAACTTAAAGGCAATGATGTCTACATTTTATCTCCACAAACGCAAGCCTAACAATGCCTAATTAATGAGATATAAGTTCAAGAAAAATATCTCAAAACTGGAAATCGTGAAATGCAAATGATCCTGATTCAAGGTGCTGCAATGATTAGGTTAGCTTCCTTGAGTCTCTAGGAAGCTAATGCAATGCTTAGCTTGAGTTGAGGGTGGCTGGAATGGCTTGGAGAAGTCAATGTACAATGCTCTATTTTTGGTTATGGAGGTTATCGTAAATGATGTTACAGTGATGAAACAGGGACAGGGATAGGTTACACTTGATTTAAGGAAGCTATAGGAACTAAAAGGCCGAGAAACGCACGAGAGAAATATGAGTTTGGTGTTCAAGGTCAGAAACTGTGCAACAATGGAGTTTTTGCGTGATTTCTAATTTGAGAGAGTTTTGGTGTGTTTCAGAGTGCTTCCGCTCGTGTTCTAGCTCACTAATAGTGCCTCTATTTATAAGCAACAAGTATGGAGGCTTGTATTTGATCAGAATTCAAAATAACATGTTTAAGCTCAACATGTGATTTTTGAGAAATCAAGTTTCAATGCCTTGTGTACTGGCTATTGTAGAGTGGTTATGCTTTAAAAAAACTTGCTTCTGACTTTGTAGATGGAGTGTGATCAGAGGGAACAAGTTAGAGGCTCAAGAATTGACTTTGTGCATAAAGCTTGCTTTTCCAAAATAGAAGTGTTCACTTTGTGCCATTAATGGAAATGTGGATTGGATAAAGCTTAAACCATTTGGATTAAAGCTCAAAATTGTGTGTAGTCCATTAATGATGGATAAATACACAAGTTAGGAGGCCTGCAAAGCAAGATTATGCAGTCTAACATTGAAATTGCATTTTTGTTCATCATGAAAATGACCTATAATTTTAGTTTGAAACCCTAACTTCCTCTCTTCGATTCTCCTTGATCAAGAATGATCTCAAGGAGTTCTTGGACATTTTAGAAATATTGTAATGTTTTATAAAACCCCTCTTTGAATCACTTTTGAAAATTCCCCTTGGAACTATATGAAAAAATGCCATGAAGTTAGGTCAAAATCCTGCCTAAACTAGGGAAAAATTTCACTAAGTGTTTAGTTTCATGACCATGACTTCATGGATTAATAACTTGAGATACAAGCATTTCTAGGAGAATTTGTGTAAATAAATTATGTATAGCTCATGGATATCTACAACTTTCATGTTGAAAGTTTCTCTTGAATCATCCTGCATCATGGTGAAAAATTGGCTCAAAGTTGTGAAAAAATATGAAGTTTTCAACACTTAGAAAAATTTCTAAGTTTGAAAACTTTGAATTTTCAAAATAAAATCTTGAGTTTTTGATTTCTTGATAAATAAGTTTCATATTTTTACATGTTTTGATGAATTGTGATTTTTGACACTTGATTTTGACCAAAAAGTCAAAGTTTGACTTTTCAGTGTATAATTGACTGAAAATCAACTATCAATCCAATTGATCTTGAGAAATGTTTTGAGTCATGCAATTAGGTCAAAATGATGCAATTGAACTCTTTAATTAATGCCTTAAACCAATTAACCATTTTCTAGGTCAAAAATCAAAAATTGCCCTTTCTCAATCAAAACCCTAATTTTGACCATTTTACCCTTTTGATGATTTGATCAAATTTCTTAAGGAATTGTAGTAAAAAATTTATCAAATTATACATATGAGTTTATAATGTTTATGTGTATCAAAAATTATGAAGTTTGACTGTAAATTGGCCACAGTTGACTTTTTCCCCAATACAGCTGATTTTTAGGTCAATTGCTCAATTGACTGAGCAAAAATGTGATCCAAGGCTTGAAACTTGACATGAGTAATCTTGGGGGTCCATAATGGTCCATGAAAGTCCTATGAGGCATTTAAAGTTCAATTATACTTGTGAAATCTCAAACCCTAATTTCAAATCATCAGTGCTTAAGGAGGTGTCTTGAGCTGATCAATCCTTGTGCAGTCTTGAACCAAATGAGATCTTGTGAGAAAATATTTGATAAATGAGAGGGAAAATTTTGGGGTACAACATCCTCCATCCACCAGAACTTTTTTATGCCCACTTGTTCTCCCTTGGCCCTAATGTACAAAGGCTTTAAATGCCCTTTCATGTCTTGGTCAGGCCTTTCGAAGAAAGCATTTTGTTCCTCGACAGCTCCATTGTTGAGCACATAGTAACAAACTGGTTTATTTCTGGCCATTTCTTCCTCATCTAATTCTTCCTGATCCTCTATTTCAGTTTCCTGGTTATACTCATGAGGTAAGACTGATACTACATTACAATTGACATTAAGGGACGAAACTCCGTCAGATTCAAAATCATCTGTTGACATTTCGTCTTCCTTTATTGGGTTCTTTTGAATTTTCTCACTTGCAACCTTTTCCTCTGATATAAACAATTTTCGACCCACAAGTGGCTTGCTTGAGTTCGTAGTGCTCGAAGGGAACTTGTAACTACTGGATTCCCTATGTCTTTTGATGCTAGATCTCTTTCAGCCTTTTTAATCCTTTGATACCTCCTCCACTGGGATCTGGACATTGGATTCTTTCCCTTATAGTTCTATAACATGTAAGCCTCTCTCTTCGATGTCTGGAACTGTTTTCTGTAGGCCATTGAAGTTCTACCTCCTTGGTCGAAGCTCCTCCATTTTCCTCTTCCTGCCCCTGCCTTAGTCCATTTGTCAGTTGGTATTTTAGCTGGAAGTTTGAAAGTGACTCTCCTAGCTTTGGGGTGAGGACTGTCTTGTCTTCTGGGAACTCCCCTCTTGTCGAAGATGTATACATTTGGGTTGCCACCTTGTTGGTCCCATCCATGGGTGAATGGAATTCTTTCGAACATTTCAACCATCTCCCTATCATACACTGCTTCACACCTGGGACATAACAGACACTCTGTTTTAGCTTTATAACAGTGTACTAGAAAACCCAACATACTTTCCCCTGGATTTGGGTACACTTTCATCAACTGGCTCTCTTGTCTCCAATTTCCATGAATTCTAGCATGTTGAGCTCTTTCATAAGCCTCTGCTACCCTTCGATCCAGAATAATGCTGCACCTTGGACACATCAGCATCTCTTGGTTTCTTCGATGACACCTCCATAAGTACTCTCGTAGCGTTTCATTATCCTTAGGGTAACCAAAAATCATCTGTTCCCTCTCCATCTTGAGGCATCTTTCCACCTCTTCCATTTCTGGCGAAGTTTGTTACAAATCCACCATGTTAACCCTTAGACTATGACCTTCAACAATCCTTATCTTCTCAAATTTAACTATAAGGCCTTCAGTAGCCTTAGTTATTCCTCCCACAGAGCCCTCAATGACCTCCGATTCAGCATTATCTGCAAAAATATTTTCGATAGGAGTGTCAAAGGGAATTATGTCAGTCAGGCCTTCAGTAGCCTGTTTTCTATCCATGTTGGAGCCTTTGACTTCCTTGGCCTCTTCTCCTCCACACTCCACCATGTCCACCATGTTGATCTCCACAAGTTCAGTATAATTGGTATCTGCAACATAGAGGGGGTCAACATCAACTTTCATACGGCTCTTGACTTTCTCAGCAAACTTCAAACGTCCTTCTTTGATAGCATTTTGAATAAAATCCCTGAAAATAAAGCACTGTGAAGTTTTATAGCCCAGAAAGTTATGATATTTGCAAAAGCCTCTTTTATTTCATTGTTCTAACGGAGGAATTTTTATATTATAAGGCACTATCATTTGACCATCTTTTACAAGCAAATCAAAAATCTCATCACATTTGGTAATGTCAAACGTATAAGTTTTCTTGAGAAATTTCTCATTCTTTTCTGTTTTGACAGGATTTCTGCCATTTACTGGTGTAAGCATTTTACAAGAGTATGGGGGTGCATCCTTTAGTTCAACCATATCTACTTTGAATTCCTCAAAATCATACATATCATTGAAGGTATCTGTTTCTTCTTCTTCGGCTTCGATATAAGCTACCCTCTCTTTCTTATAATTTTTACTTGCTCTGGCCTTTTCTGCTTTTAAGTGTTCAACTTTTCGAACTCTATCTGCTAAGTGTGCCATGTCTCTTAGATACTGAGTATCTAGTTTCTTTCGAATGGAGTAATCTAGTCCACCAGCGGCCATTTTGACTAGTTCATGTTCAGGCACTACTGTGAAACATCTAGATTTTAACAAACAGAACCTATTCAAATAGTCATCTATAGGTTCAGTAAATTTTCTTTTAATGTTGGCTAACTCCTTAGGACTTATCTTAGTTTGCCCCATGTAGAATTTTTCATGGAACAATCTTTCTAAATGAGGCCATGTATCTATAGAATTTGGTGGCAATATGGTGAACCACGTAAAAGCATTTTTTGTTAATGAACTAGGAAAATATTTTATCCTTAAGTTTTCACTATTTGCCAAATCCCTTGCTTCTATCAGATACCTGGCCACATGTTGGATAGTTGATTCATTAGTATCTCCTGAAAATTTTGTGAATTTGGGGACTTTACAACCCCTTTGTAATTCAGCCTGCAAAAAAATATGTTAATGGAGATGTGTAATTTAGCTGTCAAAACCCTATGTTCAGGGTATTTTGGGCCATGATTCTTTCAATCATGGTGGTTAAATTATTTTTAGCCAGCATGTTATCCTTCCTAACTCTATGGATCACCTCTTCTGCATTTTGATCTCTGTTAACCATTACTACTCTCCTAGGTTGCTCCTCAAGGATCTCATGTCAAATCTCTTGTTGTTCTACCCTTGCCCCATTTTCCCTTTTGGTAACCTCTTATCTGGGTGGTCGAACCTGATTGATAATGGGTTCTTCTTGAATTTCCACCTAGTTTTTCCTGCATCGAACAAGTGCTTATGGGGCTCCAAAAAAATCTGCTATGCGTGCCAACTACGTTGATATTTGCTGATAAGATTGGGTATTTTCTTGGTTTATCCTATTAACATTTTGGATCAAAGGGGAGAAAATGGTATTCATTTCACCGGCAAGCACTCCGACCATGTCATGGTTACTAGCGTCCATTTGTTGCCTAAGTGCTGCCTGAATGTTAGTTGTGAGCATAGGTAATTGGTTTGACAATCCTTGGTTCTGCGTATTCCGACCCACATGGTTCATACCAGAACCAGAATTTTGCACTGACAAAAAGGTCGTCATGGTAGGCTGTGTATGTGTGGATGTATTATTGTGTAATCCTGACATAAAGGAAGTTGACATCCCATATTGGGGTTTCTCCCTCCAAGGCCCAAAACTCTTAAACCCTGGTGGCCTAGGGGTTGTAGGTTGAGTATGATTTCCAACATACGTCAACACATGGCCAGTTTGAGTATTCGAATGGATCTCTGTCATTCTTGCATAGATGGTTGTCGAATTGTTCGTGGGTATGGGCCCTGTGGACCCATGTATAAAACTGATTGTAGCCATGGATCCTATGGAAGTGGACACGGCTCGCGAACCAGGGATTACAGTTGACGCATTCGTCGAACTTGCCACGATTGTGCCTGATCCTTATGGAGGATTTTGTCCTCCTCCACTATTGGTATTGTTAACCATTTTTCTAGTTTGTTTTCTTTTGGGTATTGATTGGTTATTGTTAGTTATCTCACCACTCCTAAGGTTCATATACTAATGGCAATAATAAGTTCATAAAAGAAACTATAAAGACCCAAATTGAAATAACACAAGCAATGTAACTTAAACACTTCGACACTGTCCCACTGGGCGTGCCAATTTGTTTACCAGTGATTTCTGACAAACAACGGCTAGTCTTCCAAACTCTATGATTTGGTAACTTACAGGATCGACTAGATTGATCCTAGGACATGTGTCTTAGTATTTCTTACAATTTGATTCGAAGTTTGACATTATATGAATAATAACAAGATCTTTCTATGTAATTATGATTATCTTAAGACATTAAAGTTTGACTGTAAATCCTATATAATTTAAAGAAATTATCTGGATATTTGAAAGAATGTAAAGATAATTCTAATAAAGAAAATTCAACAAAATTTGTTAAAGACTTGACTGGAAATGAAAAGGAATAAGAAAATGATTAAAGTAACTTTGTATTGGGAAAAGGACTTTAAATAAATTGATGATGTTCTTACGCATACATTATCAACAAACTCTTTTTTCTCGCTCTGGCACTTTGAGTATAAAGTGATTTGTATACAATGTGAACACCTTTTAATCCTAACATCTAAGACTCCTATTTATACTGATTCGACCCTAACGGTCTTTCTACGATATCACGCCACGTTCGATGTTTTCAAACGCATGCATTCTGACGCTTCCACACGTCCTCCTGGCGAAAACGCGTTAGTTTGAATTTCAAACTCTTCCCACTCGAAGCTTTGAATTCATCTAACGTGACTGTCGAAGGGATCTTTACATATCTTGAAATATTCTTTTGACTCTGATTTGCACTTCGACATATCGAACTATAAGAATGAACTTTATAAAATAACTTTATAAGGCCAAATTTCATGTCATCATTTGAAACATGATTTTCTCAAATCACCTTTCATCAAATGTCGAAATCTTCAGCTAACAGTTATGCTACATAATCTTGTGTTGCAGGCCTTCTAACTTGTAAATCTCACCATAATTTAATGCTTACACCTACTTTTGAGCTATTACCTAAGTGTTTTAGCCATTGTCCAAAAGATCTTTCCATTTATGGCATAAAGGCACAATTGCTATTCTTGAAAAGCAAGCTTGTTGGCACAAAACTTGTCTTGAGCCCATACCTTGTTTGCTTCTGATTTTACTCCACTATAAATCATGGAAAGTAGCCCCTTTATACCAGCAACTTTGGTACTTCATCATGGAACCATGGAATACTTGGCATAGTTTGAAATTTGCATCCCAACCAAACCATAACATGTTGTCTTATAAACCTAATCAACCCTAGTTCACAAACATTTTGCCTATAAATAGGGGGAGCATTTGCAAGGGAAAGAGGTCAGAAAAATAGAGAGATTTTTGTGCATTTAAAAATCCTCAAACCCCCCTCATACTCTAAAAACCAGAACTGTCCATAAAAACAATCATATTTGAGCTTTGAAGTCCAAACCCTTTGAACCTATCACACCTTGCAAGTTTTGTCCAAAAAAACCATCCAAACACTCCACATACATCATATAGAAGTTGTTCAAACTCAAGAACAACTTCTGTAACATCACTATTTTCAAAACTTAAAAACAACCACCTGCAACATGATTTCTCCAACTCAAACTCAAAGCACAAATTTCAGTTTCAAGGTAAGTCTTTTGACTTTGAGCTCTTCATTTCAAACATCATTAGTGATTCATTTTTGAAGATAAAATATAGATATCATTTCCTTGAATCTAACCATATGCTTGCTTTTCATTTTCACTAACCATGTGTTGAGAACTAACTTTTACATGAAGCAGAACACTAATAGAAGTAAAAAACAACAGTATGAGTCGATACGAAACACTATGAGTTGACACATATTATGTACAAAACAGGTTATGAGTCGACACAAAATGCATATGTGTCGATACAAAGCAGTATGATTCAATACAAAACCCTTATGTGTCGACTCATACTGAGTTGTTTTGACTTCCAGGAGCTAGAAATGAGTATGAGTCGATATAAAACTTGCATGTGTCAATACAAAGCAATATGAGTCGATACAAACCCTTATGCATCGACTCATACTGAGTTGTTTTTGACTTCTAGGAGAAAGAAAGCAGTAAGATCCAATACAAAGTAGTATGAGACAATGCATGTGTCAATACATAAAGTTTTCGTATCAATGCATAAGCTCACGAGTCAATACATAAAAAAATTCTTAAAACAATTTTTTTTCTTTTTTTTACATTATCTTTATATTTTTATTGTCATTCAATATTCAATATGGTTGTAATAGTATAATTATAACTTTATTGCTTTCATCCCCCATTCATAAACTTGTATCCCCATCCCCAAAAAAGATGTAATAGCGTAGAACTTTAAAACTCTGCAATTTATCGCTTTGCTAGTAGTTAGGGTGTGTATGGCAAGACTTAAAATACATAAGTAGACAACCCTAATTCAAGACAAAAATGTATGAAATCAATACACTCACACACGTTCACCTCTAGGGTAATCCACACTTGTTTCCTTGAGAAAAATAGTCATGTCCCTCGAACATGAGATACTTTAGCAACGACCCTCGAATACAAGATCGGAGTCCCTCGATGACCCTTTAATGATGTCTTCAGTAAAATGATCTTAGACCCTTACGACAAATTTCTAAGGTATCTTACAATATTGCCTTCTATGACTATACGACGACCCACACCTGTCCCTTCACATCCAATGATAGGACTTCTTATCAATCAATGATAAGATAGAAATATCTAAAGGAGGAGGAAATGAACAAACACTTTTAAGTAGGTAGGACGTTCATAGTTTCTTACTCATAACCATTTTCAAAACATCTTTCAAAACACACCAACACTTTTAAATGAAATATTTTCAAAATTTAAACACTTTGTATGCATTCTTATAGAGACGAGAATCATTACAAAGTTTGCCTAAACAAAGGCACTTTCAAAAATACTTGCAAAACCAATCACAAACACATTTCAAGCAAAGCATTTTAATGTGAGCTAGAAACTAAGAGCCCGTAGATAACTATATATGAAAAGGGTGCTAACACCTTCCCTTTTCATAACCTACCCCCTGAACTCAAGAAAATATCTCAAAAGGTCTTTCATGTTCTTTTCATCCTTTCCTTTATTGTATAAAAGAAAAGTCGGTGGTGACTCTTGCTATATGGAACAATTGAGACAAAACGCAAAACACCCAAATCAGTTCTCTCACCGTATTACAGAACTGGCGACTCTGCTGGGGACATACTTAAAAGTGGGGTTACCTTAGAGATAGATCACCTTTGCCTTACTTGTTTGATTTGTTTGCTTTACATTTATGGGTCCTTGTTTGGGTTTTGTATTGATCCTCTACTCGGATCGGGGAACATTATTAGGTAGTAGCAATAGATTGTGGAAATTGTACAGCATAGACCGATATGGTTGAAGCAAGTGTGACACATTTGTTGGTATCGGTATCCCTTGTGTTGAATCGAGGAGAATATGGGGCCGTTGAGCGGTGTCATGAAGCACTAGCTGACCGTAGAACATTTAATTGAACAACTTGGCCATTAGGAAGTAGTGAGATAGTCGACTTTTGTGCAAAGCTGAAGATTGGTTGATACTCGATACTACGCTCATTGAGATCGAACTTTTGGTATATTTCGGCCGCAAGAAAAGATTGATTGTGCTGAGATAATGCCCAATAAAGAAAGATCAATGATATTGAGATTCCTTAGAAGCCGATTACTTTGTAGGACAGGTTGAACCAACTAAAATTCAAGAGGGTACTTACCTATGAACTACATGCAAGCCTAAACCTAAGGATTTGTTTGCTTTGATTGTATATGTACATAACATCATGACATCATACCATAGCATTTTCAATAACCATTTCAAGGGTATCAAGGGTTTGTGATGCAGGGATATATTGAACTAGACGTCTATCAAGGGGCAAAAGGATTTATTTTGCTATAGCCAAATGATGTCAAAAAGCCAAAGAGTCAAGGGCTATGACCCACTTGACATGGTGAGCTTGATTCTCGTAGAAAGACATTCAATGATACAAAGTTCTTCAAAGTTGTAATCAAAGTTCAACTTCTAACATTTTCTGGTGTTTGCCCCATGAGATCCTTGAAAACATCGCATCCGAATACCATGAATCATATCATGACAGGTTTTACGCATATAGGTTTCCTCATCCGCTTACTATTTATTTCAGTAAAAATTACCCTCGAGCAGACTTTCCAAGATCTTCAGACCCAAAATGATCAGCTTCAAGAGTTGTTCCTGAATCTATCCAAGGGGGAAGAAGAAGTGAAAGCACTTCTCATTTAGGGCATGAACAATAAAAATCATGAAGACAAAAAGGAGGGCCAGATAAGACAATTGCAAGCGGAGATAGCAACGATGAGAATTCAGATGTTAAGACAGATGGCTCTTATCCAAAACTTAGCTCGGGGACAAGAAGAGTTGAGAATTCTAGTCAACAAGCTTTATCAAGACGGATGATACCGTATGAAACAAACAATTAAGATTGGGGATCAAGTCATTAATCATCCCCCAATGAGACAAGAAGTTGGCTTGGTAGATAGTAGACCTTTCCAAATTACCGCTACATCACGAGCCCAACAACAACCTCGCTAACAACGATAGGGTAGTCGGTGTAAGCAGGATATATCCAATAGGAAATATACCAAACTCAACATGCCTATGTCGCAAGCCTTGCAACACATGTTAAAGATGAATTTGGTCACATTAAAGGATCCTTCTCGGAATCCTAATACTTCCGCTCCTAACTACAATCCTGATGCAAGGTGCATGATACTGATAGCTGTTGGATGTTGAAATATAAGATTCAAGATGGTAAAATTGAGTTTTTCTGTCATCCTTCAAAGACACACCACCTGAAGTGAGAAATTTAGGTGGAGAAGCTGTCGTTCATTCGATTTTTCAATTGTAATTTCTTTGTTTGCTTAAACATTTATCTTTATGTCAGACCTTGGTTGTTCTCACTAATGCATTGCATATGTTTATCTTGAGTTAACACATTCGTTTTCACTATACTGAAATTATGCTTTTACCTCTTTTTGTATGATATTTAACTCTCGACTACAAGCCTTAAGTCTATAGAGGGAGGATGGTGAAAACAACACCATAATCTCATACAGTATGCTTTTAGACAGATCTCACTGACGATGTACATGCGTTCTTTTAATTCCTAAAATAGTGGAGTTATAAGGAAGATAATCCCTAGTCAACCCCTTTGAGACAAAGAAGTATCAGTTTTCTTTTTCGCACAAATTGAAACCTTTAATCATAACCTGGGGCAGGGTAGTTTCTCAGTTAATTCAAATGCACGTTCAGTCACAAACTTTCACTTTGTACACAAGACATCAAAAACATCCTTCTGAAACAAAAGACGACGATGGTTCCCTATAAAATAGGTAGTCGTTATATCTCAAAAGAAAAGCCCACTGAGTCAAAACCTATGAAGGAGACTTAAGAAAAACTAGGGCATCCCGCTGACTGTAGTCTCAAAATAAAAAAAAATAGTCAGGAAAAAATTAGGTATAATAAATCAAAAAGAAGTCCCTGTAAATCCTCGACAACAAAAAAATGTTGCAAAAAATGACTGACTTCTCCAATAAACTTAACTTATCTGAACCATCACCAAAATATCATTCCAGATTCAATAGGAATTCAAACACATAATTAACTGAGTTTAGGACTGGAGAACATCATGAAGAATGGGTGGGTACAAATAAAATTTGAGCCTTATCCTTCGTTTCTTAAACTATGAACCAGGCCACGTTACAACCCTTTAAAAGTCCTAATTGAAGCATGGGTTAGTTCGAAAGCATATTGTTACAAAAGGTATCCTGACTCCTGTAAGGCTTACTGTAAATCCTGAGTTTGAATTCATATTCTTACAAAATTCTTTTATTTGATAAAAATGCATTTTCAGAAACTTCAAGACAAACATAAACTTTGCATTGTTTGAATACCGTTGTTTGCATACAACTAATTGTTTGACAACGGAGAAATTCGCTCAGAGAATATCCAATGAACGAAAATTCTCTCAATGAACAAAGTCACTTCAAATCCAATTACAAACCCTCTATATTCAAGGCGGCATGACATGTTGTTGTCCAACTCATCAGTGGCAGCCAAGTCGAGATTCTAAGAAATCTCTCATAAAATCCTGAATAGCCAGGGGCAGGTCTCCGTCTGAATCACTTGGGGAATTGAACATGAATTCCAGCAAAGTGTCATGTACGACCAAGCAAACATTTTATGTTATTTCTACAACACTTGCTATCATAGACAGTGACAACTCTCCATACGGACATATTTAGAAAATACTATGTATAAAAGAGACCCGCTAGGTTGACACGCCTAGGCAAAAATAAGGGCATCCCGACGAACTAAAAGGTTCAGGAAAAAATTAGGGATATATATGCAAAATATTGTACACCCGGTAAGTCGAAAACCTGAAAAGGCGGTTTGGGAAAAAAGGGTATCTCGTTAGACTGAAAACCCGAAAGGGCGGTCCAAGCAAAAGTTAGGGATTAAAGCGTACGACTATGTCTCGTTATCTCATCACTTTGTTTATAAGTAAAAGATTTATCACTCTGATCAACATTTGCCAAAGGAGAAGACAGAGTTCAAACTGTCTACAAATCCCCACAAGGCCAATTCCATGGATACCCCCGCAAAATCACTTCAACAAGACTATCCCCACATAGATGGATTCATGAAATCCCCAGCCAGAGTTCCAATCTCTTAATAAAACCATCTCCCCGAATGAGTTGGTCTTAAAAGAAGAAGCCTTGTGGAGTTCTTCCTTAAGAATTCACTTCCCCATTAGGTCGTCAACATGGTTTATTTCCCCAATAAACTGCAAATTCCCCAGCTCGAGTTTACGTCTCAGACTAATATCAAGGGACCGAAACCCTTAATCCCCGGCAAAATCATTACAATCCTCAATGGAGTCGTTACTATCACCGCAAGTTGATGCGAAGCCTGGAATCTGACCAGATACTAGCTCAACTTCATCCCATCTGAACAAATTATTGTGAAACCTAGACCCGACCAGATAACAGTTGATTCAATTTACTATAAATCCTTGACCCGACCAGATAACAGTTGATTCAATTTATTGTAAAGCCTGGACCCGACCAAATAATAATTTGAGTTGCTGAAACCTGGACCCGACCAAATAACAGTAAATCTCAATTTTAAGTTACTAAAGCCTGGACCCGGCCGAATAATAGTTTAACTTCTTCAGTTACTGCAAAGCCTGGACCCAACCAGAAAACAGTTTGAGTTGCTGAAACCTGGACCCGACCAGATAACAGTAAATCTCAATTTTAAGTTACTAATGCCTAGACCCGACCAGATAACAGTTTAACTTCTTCAGTTACTGCAAAGCTTGGAACCGACCAGAAAATAGTTTGAGTTACTGAAACCTGAACCCGACCAGATAACAGTAAATCTCAATTTTAAGTTACTAAATCCTGGACTCGACCAGATAATAGTTTAACTTCTTCAATTGCTAAAACATGGACCCGACCAGATAACAGTTCGAGTTGCTGATACCTAGACCAGACCAGATACCAGTTAACCTCAAGTTTAAGTTGTTGAAGCCTGGAATCCGACCAGATAATAGTTAATTTCATCTTCAATCACTGCGAAGCCTGGAATCTAAGCAGATAAGAGTTGATTTAATTTACTGTAAAGCTTGGAATCCAACCAGATAACAGTTTGGGTTGTTGCAAAGCCTGGAATTCAACCAGATAACAGTTTAACTTCTTCAATCACTGTGAAGCCTGGAATCCGACCAGATAACAGTTGATTCAATTTAATGAGAAGCCTGTAATCCGACCAGATAATAGTTTAAATTATTGAAGCCTGGAATCCGACCAGATAACAGTTTACTTCAATTTCCTGTGAATCCTGGAATCCGACCAGATAACAGTTTACTTCATTTTCCTATTCTGGTTAATGATAGGAAATCAACATACCTCTTTTGGTTAGATTTGTTTCCCCAATGAAGTCGCCATCACAAGACCTCTTCTGGTTAGATTTGTTTCTCCCAATTAAAAATAGGCAAAAGACATCTACAATTTCAGTATAAATTGACCAAAGATTTATTTTGATAATTCTCTCACGATAGTGACTATGGATGGCATCTGTAAGCCCATATCCTACAAACTCTTCATCACTTCTCCAAATGGCATCTTTAAGCCCATTATTGACACAATCAACTAACACGTAGTCGAGTGCAAATTTCTGGGCACTTTAGTGTTCAATCATCTTCCACCTTCAAGTCACGAATGGCAAACTCGTCAATCTAACTCTTCAGGTTTAAGAAGATTGAACAGGGGCAGTTGTTGTACCCCAAAATTTTCCTTCTCTTTTCTCAAGACATTTCTCATAAATATCTGTAAAAGCTCAAGCTTGCACAAGTATTAACTAGGTCAAGCCATCTCCTCAACACTGATACCTTAAAATTAGGGTTTGAGTTTGCACAAGGACAACTGGACTTCTAATACTTCAAATGATATTCATGGATCATTATGGACCTTCAAGAATGTTCATGTCAAGTTTCATGTCTTGTATCGCAAATTCTACTCAGTTAATTGACCAGACGACCAAAAATCAGTTGTACTAACGAAAAGTCAACTCATACGCCAAAAGTCAAACTTTGACTTTTTGGTCAACATTAAGTCTCTAGGATCAAAATTCATCAAGACATTCAAAAATATGAAACTTGATCATCAAGAAATCAAGAAATTTAAAAGTAAACTTGAAAAGTCAAACTTTCCAAGACTTAGAAATTTTCCTAAGTGTTTTCATACATGATAATCTCATAACTTCATGACATTTTTTCACCAAGATGTAAGATGATTCAAAGAAAACTTTCAACATGAAAGTTGTAGAACTTCATGAATTCTAAAACTTTGTGTTAGAGGGTTAATGTACAAAAAATGCGTAGATTTGAAGATATGAGCCCATGAAGTAATGACATTGTTGTCCAACACTTAGAGAAATTTTCAACAGATTTTGGTCAGGATTTTATCCCAACTTCTTGGCATTTTTTCACACAGTTCAAAGATGATTTTTTCAAAATGGTCAACATGAAAGTTATAGAGGATGTTTCAAGCTTTCCAAAAAATCCAAGACCATGAATTTATCATACTTGAGCTAGGAGATTCAAGGGTATCAAGTTGGACATCCATCCTTGAATTGCAAGTCCTTTTGTTGAAGAACACATAACAAAATCCTTATGCTATGCTGCATAATCTTGTGTTGCAGGCCTTCTAACTTGCCAATATCACCATAATTTAATGCTTACACTAACTTTTGAGCTATTACCCAAGTGTTTTAGCCATTATCCAAAAGATATTTCCATTTATGGCATAAAGGCACCATTGCTAGTCTTGAAAAGCAAGCTTGTTGGCACAAAACTTGTCTTGAGCCCATACCTTGTTTGATTCTGATTTTACTCCACCATAAATCATGGAAAGTATCCCCTCTATACCAACAACTTTGGTACTTCATCTTGGAACCATGGAATACTTGACATAGTTTGATATTTGCATCCCAACCAAACGATAACATGTTGTCTTGTAAACCTAATCAGCCCTTGTTCACAAACCTTTTTCCTATAAATAGAGGGAGCATTTGCAAGGGAAAGAGGTCAGAAAATAGAGAGATTATGGTGTATTGAAAAATCCTCAAACCCCCCTCATACTCTAAAAACCAGAACTGTCCATAAAAACCTCCATCTTTGAGCTTTGAAGTCCAAACCCTTTGAACCTCTCACACCTTGCAATTTTTGTCCAAACAAACCATCCAAACAAACCATCCAAACACTCCACATAAATCTTATAGAAGTTGTTAAAAGTTAAGAACAACTTCTGTAACATCACTATTTTCAAAACTAAAAAACAGCCACCTGCAACTTGATTTCTCCAACTCAAACTCAAAGCACAAATTTCAGTTTCAAGGTAAGTCTTCTTGACTTTGAGCTCTTCATTTTAAACATCATTAGTGATTCATTTTTGAAGATAAAATGTAGATATCATTGCCTTGAATCTAACAATATGCTTGCTTTTCATTTTCACTAACTATGTGTTGAGAACTGGCTTTTTTCTTGTAGCAGAACACGGATAGAAGTAAAAAACAGCATTATGAGTCGATACGAAACACAATGAGTTGACACATATTATGTACAAAACAGGTTATGAGTCGACACAAAATGCATATCTGTCGATACAAAGCATTATGAGTCGATACAAAACCCTTATGTGTAAACTCATATTGAGTTATTTTGACTTCCAGGAGCTAGAAATGAGTATGAGTCGATACAAAACTTTCATGTGTCGATACAAAGCAGTATGAGTTAATACAAACCCTTATGCGTCGACTCATACTGAGTTGCTTTTGACTTCCAGGAGCAAGAAAGCAGTATGAGCCAATACAAAGCAGTATGATCCAATGAATGCGTCAATACATAAAGTTTTCGTATCAATGCATAAGCTCATGAGTCAATACATAAAAAATTTCTTAAAACAATTTTTTAGGCACTCCAACTTTGCATAACCTCTACTTTGCAGGCCTCAAACTTGTTAGGCACTCCATAATTAATTGGTTGCACAACAGTTAGAGGTCTCAATTCAAGCATTCAATGCAAGGCCATGCTTTATATCCATTTTAGGAAGAAAGTGCACAATGTCATTTTGATAAAGTAGATTTTTGCACAAAACTTGTTCTTGAGCCTTGAAATTGCTTTCTTCTGATGATACAAGTCCCATAACTCAAGAGAAGCTTATCTAGACACTTACAATCACTCAGCACATGCTTGTACTTCCTCTTGAAACTTGTTTTCCCACTTTTCTTGAAAATCAAGTAACATAACAATTAGCTTGTAACTTGTACTTCTGACTCTCAAAAGCACTCAAGCTTTTTTATTATACATACACAAGTCATATTCCACAAATCCCACGCATGCTTGAGCCCTGAAAACACCAAGAACACAAAATCACCAAAAACACCTCAAAACTTGCCATTTGTGAGTTTTGAATCCAATCTCCAAATTTGCACGTGCGTTTCTTGTCCTTTTACTTTCAAAAGCTTCTAAATAACATACACAAACAATTCCAACACATGTAACACCACTGTAACACCTCCATCATCATCCACCATTTTTAAAAACAACACCTTGCACCTTGACTTCTCCAGAACTCCTCAGGCACTTTCAGCTCAAGCTAAGTATCACATTAGCTTCCTGGGAACTTGAGGAAGCTAATCCAATCATTGGAACTCACTAAAAGCTACTCAAACTCCAAACACGATACCCTCTTGCAAGGTGAATCTTCTGACTTTTGAACTCTTCAAACAAGCATCATTAATGGTTTATTTGTGAATGAAAAATATAGATATCATTGCCCTAAAGCTAACCATGTCCATAGCTTTCATTTATGTTGCTTAAGCTTAGAGAATTTTATGATTGAAGTTTCTGAAATTTTTAGGGTTCTGATTAGGGCCATTAAAATCCATGTTTGTCTTTGATCTATAATTTTATTGCTTTGCATTTCTGAAATCGAGAGGAAATTTTCCACAAGTTTCCTGTTTACGTTTTTCATTTTTGTTGAGAATTGAATAAGATACAAAGGTTCAGACTGGGCGTGAGGTTGAAGATGAAGTTGGCCTCAGGAACATGTTTACCATATATATTAATGGTTTGATATTAATAAACGAATGTATAGCCACCCCAGTGGTAGAAGCGCGCGCCCGTGACTATAGGGACCTGGGTTCGAGCCCCAGTGGTACCCTTTTGGATTTTTTTTCATATTTTTCACATATTCTAACTTTTTTGGCAGCGCTGGGCCTCATCCTCTTGGGCCTTTTTTTTCCACTTCTGACCCCCCTTGCTGGCTATTCACACCCTGGCCCTTTTTATTTTCTTTTTTTCATTTTTTATTTATTTGCTTTCTTAAATATTTTATCTAATACTAAAAAAAATCAGAAAAAATATAAAAACATTAGATTTATATTTAGATATAGTTTATTTATTTTTTACACAAAAAAAATTATTTTATTTAATCATACTTTATTTATTTTACTAATTGGTTTGTAAATTTAATTAAAAACTAGGGTTTTAGTTATTTTCTTAAAACATATTATTTTAAAACCAAAAAAAACCAAAAAAAATTTATAATACTATAAATTATTTTGAAGAGAAAAATACCAAAAAAATATTCTTCTTATAAACTTAATTTCTTTTTTAATCAATTAATAGATTAGGGTTTTATTTAAATTGTTTTCCTAGTAAATTTAGGTTTTAATTTTTACTAATTTAATTAATTATTTTTCTTTTAGTTAATTAGGTTAAAACAAAACCCCTTTTCCCTAAAAAATCCAAACAATATCCATTTTCTTTACATTTACATTCTTGTATATTTGTTCATTTTGTACATTATTTATTCAATTCTTGTACAAATTCAATATGGTTGTAATAGATAATTAGGTTTATTTTCTAGCAATCCCCATTTGTAATTTGTACACCCCCTCCCACAAGTATTGTAATAGCGTAGTAATTTTAAATTCCGCAATTTATCGCTTTATATACAAATGCTAGTAATTAGGTTTTGTATGGAAAGACTAAAACCAATCAATTAGAAAACCCTAATCAAAGACAAAACCAAGCATGAAAAATAATACACTTGCACACAAGCACCCTTAGGGTAAAATCCACTTGGTTGCCTTACAAAATGGCCAAGTTATGCATGTGAGGTGTCTTAGCAAAAACAAACAAAATATAAGATCATAGTCCCTCGATGACGCTATTTATGTTATCTTTCAAATGATCCTAGTCCCTAAAATAGAATGCTAAGATACCTTGCAACATTGCTAATCATGGTTATACGATGATCCACTCCCGTCCCGTTTACATCCAAAGATAGAGTTACTTACCAAATCAATGGTAAGATAGCAAGGTCAAAGGAAAAAGGAAACGAACATGAAAGACTTTTGAGTAGGTAGAATGTTCCTAGTTACTTTCTCACTTTCAAAACAAAGCATTCTTGCTACTTTCAAAACAAACACCAACACTTTCAAAAACATCTTTCAAACTTGAAAATATTTTCAAAAGATCAAACACTTTGTATACATTCTTATGAACGAGAATCATTACAAAGTTTGCCTAAATAATAGCCTCTTTACAAAATACTTTCAAAAACCACACAAAGCATAATTTCAAACAAAAGCAAGTGATCTAGCAAGTAACTAAGAGCCCATGAAAAACCATGGATGAAAAGGATGCTAATACCTTCTCTTTTCATAATATATCCCCCGAACTCAAGAAATAATCTCAAATGTCTTTCCTGTGCTTTTTCACCTTTCCTTTTGGATAAAAGAAAAGTCGGTGGCGACTCTTGCTAACCGTAACATTTGCGATCAAACGCAAAACACCCAAGTCAGTTCTCCCAGTGTATCACAGAACTGGAGACTCTGCTAGAGAATATTCTAAAAGTGAGGTTACATTAAGGTTAGATCATGTTTATTTGCTTTCATTATTTGACTTGTATGCTTTATATTTTGGTTCTTTATTTGGGTTTAAATCCTCTACCCGGATTTGGGATACCTTATAGGTAAGTAACAATACATTGTGGAAACTGTGCGGGGTATACCGACATGGTCTAAGCAATAGATATGTTAGTGCGACATATTTGTGGGTACTGGTAGCCCTTGAGATAATCAAGGAGAATACGGGGCCGCTGAGTGATGTCATGTAGCACTAATGAATTTTTAGAACCTTTACTTGACCAACTTGGCCTTTAGGACGTAGTGAGATGACCGGCTTTGCTGCAGTCTAAAGTTGGTAGATACTCGATACTACACTCATTGAGGTTTGGTATTTTGGGATATTTTGGTCACCATTAAAGAGGCTTGCGCTAAGACAATGACCAAAGAAATAAACCGGTGATATTGAGCTCCTTAAAACCCGATTACTATTGCTAGGACATGTTTTAAGCCAACTAAACTTCAAGAGGGTACTTACCTATAAAAATCCATGCAAGCCTAAACCTAAGGACTTGTTTTCTTTGTTTGTGTATATTTACTTGTACATAACATCATGAACATCATAACATCATACTCATATTCACTAACCATTTCGAGGATCTTGGGATTTATCTTTGTTCTATTTTGTAGGACATGGATTATATTCACAGGAAAACCATTCAAGTCAATGTTGTAAGGATCCCTCCTCAACTTAAAGAGATAGCATCAAGGATTACTGAAAATTCTCCATTCACCAAAAGACATGGCCGCTTACTAAACTTGGTCACCACCAACACTGATGAAGACATGATGAAGGTGCTCTTTCAGTTCTTTGATCCTTTACACCATTGCTTCACATTTCTCGATTATCAACTTGTGCCAACTTTGGAAGAATTCTCCCAACTCTTTTAGGATTCCGATTCTCAATCAACTACCTTTCAACGGTACGGAAAGAGATCCAAAGCCAGAAGATATTGCTCAAGCTCTACACTTGCAACCATATGATATCACAACTAATTGGGAAACAAGGAGTGGTGTCAAAGGTTTCCTAGCAAAGTTCTTGTTTGAGAAAACCCAAAATTGTTGGAACTCTTTGGATTTGCAAGCTTTTGAGGAAATTGTGGCTCTCCTCATCTATGGGATGGTTTTGTTTCCAAATCCTGACCAACTCATAGATGTGAGCACCATCAAAATCTTCATATCCCACAACCTGGTGCCTACTTTTCTTAGGGACATCCTACATTCTTTTCACACTCGCACTATGAGGAAAAGAGGAATCCTTATGTGTTGTACTCCTCTTTTGGCAAGATGGTTTATTTCGCATCTTCCCAAATCTGTATTGAAGAACGAGCAAGGTTCGAGGTGGTCACAAAGGTTGATGACACTCAAACATTCATACATTCATTAGTGCTCCAGATCCATAGAGAATGTTACTATTGTCGATTGTTGTGGAGAATTCCCTAATGTCCCTTTACTTGGCATTAGAGGAGGTATCACCTACAACCCCTGTTTAGCCTTAAGACAGTTTGGTTACGCCCGAAGGGATGGCCCACATGAGATGCTCATTCAAGGTTTGGTATTTGACTACGAGAACGACGATCAAGGTCATCGCCAGATATTTATCCAAGCCTGGAGGATGTTGAACAAGGTAGATAGAAAGACATTGGGGCATAATAATTCCATCCCTCTTGAGCCTTACCTCAAATGGGTATGAGCTCGCGCTCAAAGTCTTATGATGCCTTATCCCTCCATTCTCCCGGTAATCATGGAGCCTGTTATGGAAGGAGATATTCCATACACTATCCTACATCCTGACATGCCCACCTCTCTTGAAGACTTACAAAGGGATTGGATACAGCTTAAAGGGGAGCGAGACACTTTCTAGGCCCAGTTCTACGCTAACGGGAAGAAGAATCTGGAGCTCACCAAATAACTTCATGAGGAGCGGACACTGAATGCCTACATCGCACCAAAGAGGATGCGTATAACCTTTTTATCTTAGAGTTTTTGTATTATTTTGCCCAAAGAGGCATTGATGTACTCAAGCTTTAATTTATTAATATAACATGTGTTTCCTTTTTTGTCTAAAACAAATTAGAATCTTTAAAATCCTTGAAATCATTGCATATGCATCTACCATTCATCATAACATAAGTAGGTTTCTTGCAACAAGTCTCCTCATCTCTCTACTGTTTATTTCAGTAAGATGGATCTCAAGCAAACGGTGAAAGACCTCCAAGCACAGAATGCTCAGTTTCAATAGATGTTCTTAACTCTAGCCAAAGGACAAGAAGAGTTGAAGACCTTGCTGGTTGAAGAGAAAAAGAAGAAAACAAAGAAAATAATCGGAGTTCTAAATATGGGAAGAAGATTCCAAGGACAAGCAAGAAGGACCCTAGACTTTGCAACGTCATCTAGTGAGAAAGACAATCAAGATGGGAAAGGCAAGGAAGCAGTTGCCCAGCCAGAAGAGGAAGAGGAAGAGGAAGAAGAAGATTATTCTGAAGAACAATATCCTCCGGACGACGACAAGTATAAGCATCTGGAAGAACGGTTAAGTGCAATGGAAATTCAAAAAATACCTGGACTGGACTTTGAGGAGTTGGATTTAGCATATGGGATGTCATTCCTCCAAAATTCAAGGCACCGGTGTTCGCCAAATATGACGGAGTTTCGCGTCCCAAAATGCACCTCCGGTCCTATGTGAGGAAAATACAGCCTCACACTGTTGACAAGGATTTATTGGTACACTTCTTTCAAGACAGTCTGTCCGGAACTCAACTTGATTGGTTTTATCAGTTAGAAAGAGCCAATGTTCATAATTGGGAAGATCTTGCCGCTTCCTTTTATAAACAATACAAATACAATGCAGACCTTGCTCCCACCCGTACTCAACTCCAGAGTATGGCCATGGTTTCAAGTGAAGGCTTCAAAGACTATGCTCAAAAATGGAGGGACTTAGCAGGAAGAGTCCAACCTCCCCTATCTGAAAGAGAGTTAGTTGACATGTTTTTGGGTACCCTGTCCAGTCCATTCTTTAATCACTTAATTGGGAGTTCCTCGGCAGGTTTTACCGAATTGATATTTACCGGAGAAAGAGTGGAAGTCGGGATAAAGAATGGGAAGATTCAAAAAGACGCATCCTCTACTGCTGTAAGAAAACCATTCATTGGAAAAAAAGAAGTTGTTGTTGTATATCCTCAGAGAAATCAAGATAGGACTAAACATCATCCAATGGTGGGGGTTATCATGATTCCTAAACCCATACCTGTTCAACAAAGAAGCAGCCGGCTAAGAACAGAAAGACCAGTCAGACAGTTCACTCGAATTAATATGACACTATCTCAAGTATTGCCACATTTGTTAAGATCCAATCTAGTGACTTTGAAAGAAGCTCCAAAGAATCCTAACGCAACTTCTCCTCATTATCATCCTAATGCCCGTTGTGCATACCATTCTGAGAGTCCCAGCCATGACACCAACAACAGTTGGGCTCTGAAAAACAAGGTACAAGACCTTCTTGAAGCCAAAGAGATTGAATTCGATGCACCAAAAATTCCCAATGTCATCACTGCCCCTATGCCCAAGCACGGCCGTGATGTCAACGCCATTGAGGAAGATATGTTTGTTACTTTGGTTGATGAACTTGTGACCCCACTCCTGACTATCAAAAAGAACTTGTTGAATGTCGGTGTATTCCTGGGCTGTGATGAAAGCTGTCATTTATGTTTATCCTCACCAACCAACTGTCATTTGTTAAAAGTAGGCGTTCAATGCCTAATATATGACAAGGAGATTTTGTTCGAGAAGACTTCTATTCTAACTGTTTCTTATAATGATGTTTCCATAGTGACCATTTCCGCCAATTCTTCCAGGGTCTCCACCAAAAGACCCGTTAGAATTACATTAGTTCCTAAAGTAGCTCCGTTGATAATTACAATGCCTGGACCAATTCCGTATTCGTCAGACAAAACCGTCCCATGGAATTATGGAGGTGATGTATACTATCACGGTATCAAGCAAGATTGGCCGGCTGCTGAAATTTCAAGTTCTGAGAAAGTTGACTCTAATGTCAGTAACATCGCAGGGACTACAAAGATAGCCTGGAGTGGAAGGGTATTCTCTCCAGAAATTGCTCCTCCAAAAGCTATTTCTGGACCTGTAATCATTCATGTTGTTGTTGCTCCTCCAAAGGCTATTCCCAGTCCTGCAATCATATCTGCTAGTACTCCTGGTTACAAAACTGTTGCAGTCCCTGTCATCACTCCTATTGACATTCCTACTGCTGAGTCAACTGAGACTCGAGGCAAAGGTATTCTGGTTGAGCCGGTCTGGATGAAGGCACAATCAGTAGCTATCCCTGAGACCTCCCGAAAAAAGATGGAAGAAATTCTAAAGATTATAAAAATAAGCGACTACAACGTAGTCGAACAACTGGGGCAAACTCCATCAAAATTTTCCATGCTGGCTTTAATGTTATGTTCTGAGGCTCATGCAAAGGCCTTGGTAAAGTTCCTTAAAATTTCCCATGTACCCCAAGAAACATCTGCCGATCAGTTCCAAGACTGCGTAGCTTGACAGTAAATAATGGTTTAGGTTTTTCAGATGCTAATTTAACGCCAATGGATATGAAGCATAACGAGGCATTACATGTCTCAGTCGAATGCAAGGGCACGACTTTGGCTCATGTCTTGGTTGATACTGGTTCATCTCTGAATGTGTTACCTAAAAAGGCTCTTGATAGGCTTGACTGTGAAGGATTGACCTTGAAACCTAGCAACATAGTGGTGAGGGCCTTCGACGGCTCAAAGAGGATGGTGCATGGGGAAGTGGACATCCCCATAAAAGTTGGAACCCAAACATTTGATTCAACTTTTTATGTAATGGATATTCGCCCTTCATATTCCTGCTTATTAGACCGACCATGGATTCATAATGCTGGTGCTGTTACCTCTACGTTGCATCAAATGCTGAAATATCCAATTCAGGGGAAAATCATCACTGTTCATGGAGAGGAAGAGTATATGGTTAGTCATCTAAATTCCTTCAGATATATGGAATTAGATGGTGAATTTATTGAAACTCCATTCCAGCACTTTGAAGAAGTCCCGCAAACTGTGGCAGTAACCAAGGCGGTGTCCAAGTCCCAAAGATTATAAGGCCTACACTCAAGATGTCGTCTTTGAAAGATGCCAAGGCAATGATCGAGGAAGGTGGGTGCACTATTTGGGGCCAACTCCCATATATCCATACAAATCTGACAAATTTGGTTTGGGTTTCACTTTAGGAGCCCAGAAACTTGTACGCTGTGCTCGTGCCGGAGGGCCACCTTTGAAGATCAGCAACCACAAAGCCAACGCAGTGGAGGATGATGAATATAGCTATAACCTGGAGGATTGGATTTTCCCAACTGTCAATGGAAGGCTCAGCAACTGGGAAGCTAGAGATTTTGTCCCAATCACTTTTATCCAACAGTAATTTGTCTTTAAAATTTTGTCGGACCTGTAATATTAAACAATTCAGACTCTTAAAACCTTGTGTCTTACCCGAGACACAATGGTCCATTTGTAAGGGTTATTATCTCATTTCCATATGACATCAATGAATCATGGACGTTTTTGTATACAAACTTTGTGCTCATTATTTTTATTTTTACATTTTCATTTCTTTCAAAGATAGCTATACTCTTACACATACTCACATTCAAATTGCAGATCTACATCCATTCGAGATCCCATGGGTAACGATCCTGCTATGGCCTTCTGTGATTCTGAAAATCTAATCTACCAAGCCAAAGACGAAGGTGAGGAAGATTGTGAAGCACCAGAGGAACTTTCCAGGTTACTACAACAAGAAGAGAGGACCATACAACCCCACGAAGAACCAATGGACACAATTAACCTAGGTATCGAAGAAGACAAGAGAGAAGTCAAGGTGGGTGCCAATTTGGAACCCAATGTCAAAGAGCTTCTGATTCAGTTGCTACTCGGTTATGTTGAGGTCTTTTCCTGGTCGTACAAAGACATGCCAGGACTTGATGCATATATCGTAGTACATCGTCTACCTACAAAAGAGGACTATCCTCCGGTAAAACAAAAGGTTTGTCGTATGCGACCAGACATGTAAGAGAAGATTAAAACTTAAATCATGAAACAATTCAACGCCAGATTCTTGGCCGTCACTTCCTATCCATAATGGGTTGCCAATGTTGTTCCCGTGCCCAAAAAGGACGGCAAGGTATGAATGTGCGTAGACTACAGAGATTTGAATAGGAAAATCCCTAAGGATGATTTCCCACTTCCCCACATTGATATTCTAGTTGACAATACGGCACAACATAAAGTGTTTTCCTTCATGGATGGTTTCTCAGGCTACAACCAAATCAAAATGGCGCCTGAGGACATGGAGAAAACAACCTTTATCATACAGTGGGGCATATTCTGTTACAAGGTTATGCCATTCGGATTGAAGAACATTGGGGCAACCTATCAGCGTGCCATGGTAACCTTATTTCACGACATGATACATCATGAAATAGAGGTCTATGTAGACGATATGATAGCCAGATCTCAAACAGAATAAGAACATCTTGATCATTTACATAAACTATTTGAGAGACTAAAGAAATACAAGCTGAGGTTGAACCCGAATAAGTGCACATTTGGGGTGAGGTCTGGTAAACTCCTAGGTTTTTTCGTCAGCGGTAAAGGTATCAAAGTCGATCCTGCCAAGGTAAAAGCTATAAAAGAAATGCCTGCTCCTCACACCGAGAAGGAAGTCAGAGGATTCTTTGGACGGTTAAACTACATTTCTAGATTTATTTCTCACCTGACAACTACTTGTGAACCAATCTTCAAATTACTAAAGAAAGATCAAGTAGTCAAATGGAATGATGAGTGCCAAACTGCCTTCGACAAGATCAAAGAATACCTGCAAGAGCCTCTTGTTTTGATGCCACCAGTCGAGAGAAGACCATTGATCATGTATCTAACTGTTCTGGAAAATTTAATGGGGTGTGTGCTGGGGCAGCATGACGGGTCTGGCCGAAAAGAGCATGTTATTTATTACCTGAGCAAAAAGTTTAGCGACTGTGAAACAAGATATTCACTGCTCGAGAAAACTTGATGCTCTCTGGCATGGGCTGCTCGCTGGCTAAGACAGTATATGCTGACCCATACTACCTCATTGATATCCAAAATGGATCCAATAAAATACATCTTCGAGAAGCCTGCCCTTTCTAGGAGAATAGCAAGATGGCAGATGATCCTGATAGAATATGACATACAGTATACTATCCAGAAAGCAATAAAGGGCAGTGTACTAGCTGACCACCTTGCTCATCAAGTTGTGGATGACTACCAGTCCATGAAGTTCGAATTCCCAAATGAAGACATCATGATGGTAAACAACTGTCAAGAATTTAGACCATATGACGAACCTGAACAAGGATCCCGATGGACCCTGGTTTTTAATGGGGCGTCCAACGCACTCAACAATGGTATTGGTGTTGTACTTATATCCCCTGAAGGATGTCATACTCCCTTTACTGCAAGACTCTGCTTCAACTGTACAACCAACATGGCGGAATACGAGGCATGCATTTTTGGTCTCAAAGCTACCATAGATTTGGGAATCAAATCCTTAAGTGTATTCGGAGATTCGGCCTTGGTCATCAGCCAGATCAAAGGAGAGTGGGACACCAAACACCCTAACCTTATCCCTTATAAAGAACATGTGCTGACATTGATCCCACATTTTGAGAAGATTACCTTCGAGCATTTCCCGCGAGAAGAAAATCAGCTAGCAAATGCACTAGCCACAATGTCATCCATGTTTAAACTTAAATAGGAGAACGAGGCTCCCCAGATCACCATTGAACGAATGGATGAACCATCTAACTGTCACGAGATCAATACTGAAGATGTAGTGGACCAGCCTTGGTTTCATGAAGTCAAGAGGTATCTCGAGGCTCAAGAATATCCGGAAGGAGCTTCAATCAATGATAAGAAGTTATTAAGGAGATTCTCTGCTAAGTTCTTCCTTAGTAATGGCATTCTCTACAAACACAACCATGGCTCTGTTTTTCTCCATTGCGTAGACTAGGTTGAGGAAGAAAAGATCATGGCTGATCTACATGATGACACTTTTGGCACCCATTCCAGTGGGCATACGACGACAAAGAAGATCCTACGGGCAGGCTATTACTGGTCTACCATGGAAGAATATTTCTATCAACACTCTCAAACCTGCCACAAGTGTCATATCTATGCTGACAATGTGCACGTACCTCTGGTTCCTCTGAATGTCTTGACGGCTCCTTGGCCTTTTGCTATGTGGGATATAGACATGATTGAGGAAATAAAACCAACAACCTCTAATGGACACCACTTCATCTTGGTGGCTGTTGCACCCCAAAAATTTCCCTCTCATATTTCTCCCAACATTGCAAGAAAAATCTCCAAGTGGCTCAAGATTGCTCAAGAGTTGGACAGTCAAGCTATCTCCTAAGGCAATCAATCCCAAATTAGGGTTTTGTGTTGCATCAAGATCTTTGAGTCCAAATGACCTCAAGTTCTCCCCAATGTCCTAATATGTCCTCAAGATCATCCATGTCAAATTTCAAGCTTTACAGAGGAAGTTTGCTCAGTCAATTGCTCAAAGGGTCTAAAAATCGACTGTGCTAGGGCAAAAGTCAACTGTGACCTACAAACAGTCAAACCTCAATATTTTTTGTCAACATTATCATTTTTAAGGATATTTCATCATTTGATCAAGGGTTGATCATGATTCATCAAGGATTGCTCAAAATTCATCAAGACTCAAAAGTTGCTAAATTAGGGTTTTGCAGGAAAGGTCAACTCAGCTTTGACCAAGCATAACTTTCTCATACTTTATGAGAAATGACCCATCCAAAGCTCATTTTGAAGAGGATGAAATTTCCTACAATCCATCTTCATACCTTAAGATCATAAAATGCACTCACAAGAAGTTATAAATTTGGACATTATAGGTCATTTTTGAAAGTCAACAAAAACACCTTTTTTGCCAAAGCTCATAACTCAAGCTTTCTATAAAGTCCAAGAACACCTCCAAAAGTTCAAAATTGAAGAAGTTATGCATTGTTGAAGTTGGGAATTTTTGTAAAATTGCCAAAAGTCAACTATCCCCAAAACTTCAAATTTTGTCAAATGGGTCCATTTTTTTCCACTTGATTTGAGCTTGCCCCATTGCACACGTGTCCTAGCTTCAGCCTTGAGATCATATTTATTTTTTATTATTTTATTTGATTTTTTATTGAATTATTTCATTTTTAATCAAATTAAATAAAATAAAATCCAAATATTGATTACTTGATATCTTTTTGGCTATTTCAGGACTGAGTCATCATCATCAAGGGTATCAAACTCGTATCAAGCAATCCATGTGCAAAAAGATTGAGTTTTGACAATTTTGGAAGGTTTAGTAATGGTGAATCAAATTAAATCTCATGGCATTGACGTGGAAGGATTCAATCCACATTTGTTAACCTAATGCATTCCACATTACATAAGGAAGCTAGAGGGCACGAACACAAGGCTGGAGGCTGCATAATTAAGCAAAACAAAACTTGCAAAATTCACAAAAAAGTGTGAAACCAAAATCCTTCTTTGAGGCGTTTTCAGAAGCAAAGCTTGATACCAATTGATTGCTGGTTCTCTACTCAACCTTCTGCAATCCAAGGCAAGCTCTCATACACACCAAAACGCACTGTAAGCATCACGTTTTTTAGCCCTGTATTCGAAATCTTAACTCTCCATTCTTGCATCCTCTGGGAAAATCATTGATATATTCGTGATCCTCATGAAATTTCAAAGCTTTTTGCATTAGTTAATTGTATTTATCTGACCTGTAAATCCAAGTACCATATCTAGGGTGTCGTGGTTTGTTTTTGGGCATTTCTCTTACAGGTAAAATTAGCCCCAATAATGGCCATGGACATGACCGGAAGAGAAAGACGAACGCAATCATGGTCTTGGGAGGAGTTTATATGGCCTGAGATGAATTTTGGGAATGACCTAGGAATTTAGCTGCAGATTCAAATCCGCATGTAATTTCTTTATAGGCCTGAGGACAGGGACGACAGCGTGCCCCCCTCTGATTGGTCCTTTCAAATTTTCGCACACTTTTTTTTTATTTCTGGCACATTAACGTGTTTTCTCTTATTACTTTAATTGTTTAAAATATTAACAACTAAAGCACATTGGCCTAGTGGCGAAGCGAGTGGTCCAAGCATCCACAGGACCTGGGTTCGAATCCCAGGTCCTTCACTTCTTTGTTATCTTTATTTTCCAGGTAATCCTGTGTATCTCCAAGCATGATGCCTATCATACGTCCTCAAGTATCAAAGCGCCAGATGGCCCAAGGCCAAATCTGGTGATCCAGAGATGATGGTCTACCAAGGACCAAGTCAAAAGGCGCACAGGGAATCTCAAAAGTCAATACAGGGCCAACTCATTTGGGCCACAGAATTGCTGATCAAACCTCCAAATCAGGCCCAAACCTCCTATCTCTTTCTATTTCTTTTATTTTGTTTTATTTGTTTTATTATTTTTTATTTAATCAATTAACCGATCAAATCTTTTTCTTTATAAAATTAAAACCAAAAAATATTTTCTTTATTAAATTAAATTTCAGCATTTTAATTTTTATTAACAAATACTAATTAAATTAATTTAGGCCATTAATTAAAAGTAACTTTAATATACTTTTTGCAAATAATTAAAATCAATTAGACTTAATTAGGTTTTACTAACATTAATTAATTTTATTTTATTTCTTTAAATACCAAAAAACCCAAAAATATTTATTTTCATTAATTAATTTATTTATTAATTTAATAATTAACCTAGATTATTTTCTTTCTTAATTCAAAAAATAAAACAAAAAAATATTTTCTTTAATAACAAAAAGGGTCAAAACCCTACTTGTGCTCAATTTATTTTTCCCGCACGCGATCTATTTATTCAATATTGTATTTGTTCCCAGAATGTAATAACTTAATAGGACTTTAAATATTTATTTATCGCTTGATTTATTTTTCCGCATTTAAATTTCAAAGGGTTGTTTTTGGCGATGTAAATACCCGACGCCTTGTAATTTAATTTCCGCAATTTATTTTCCGCAAATATAACTGTTAGATGTTTGATAATAGGGATGCATGACAAGAATGGATGTTTAACCTAAAATCAACTTAGATAACCATTAACATGTACAGAGACAAAATTAACTGAAAACGACACACTCGCACGTGCGCACTCTTAGGGTACACCCTACTTGGTTGCCTTTGTAACGCGGTCATTGAGTATAGGTTGTTTTAGAGGTCGCCCTTTTGTCCAAAGATCATAGTCGCCTCGAAACGGTTGCCTCAAATATTGTTGCCTCAAACAAATGATCTAAGACATTAGGGTTACCGCTAAGGCGTCCTAACATTGCTTTGGTGACCATAAGTCCCTAAAATCGAATTGACTCTTAAACTCCAACGGCGGTGCTACCTACTTATTCATAGTAGGATAGCATGTCTAAAGGAAGATAGCATATAACGATTCCTTTTTCGAGTAGGTAGATGGTTCTTAAGTACTTGCTCTTTCAAAAACAAAAAAAACTTTTCACACTTACACTTTTCTAACAAAGTTTTCAAAACACTTCATACGATCGAAGTTTTTAAATAAAAACTTTTTCAAACCCACAAGCACAAAGAAAGTAATTTTGAAAACATTTGAGCAAGTACCTAAGAGCCCGTGGATAACCACTGATAGAAAGGGTGCTAATACCTTCCCTTTCTATAATCTACCCCCCGAACCCGAGAAATATCTCGAAAAAGGAATTTTTCTGTGCTTTTTTCCTTTCCTTGTTGGATAAAATAAAAGTCGGTGGCGACTCTTGCTTACTGTGACATTTTGCAAAAACAAACGCAAAACGCAAACCAGCATTCCAAAAAACAGTCAGTTCTTCCCACCGTATCACAGAACTGGCGAATCTGTTGGGGAATTAATAAGTGGGGTGTATCTTAGGAATAGTTCATCATATTGTTTTCAATTGCTTGACTTGTATGCTTTATATTTGTGGGCTTGTATCGGAGTTACTATAGATCCTAACCTGGATCTGGGGAATACCCTTTAGGTAAGTAGTAATAAACTGCGAGGGAACTGTACGACGTAGACCGATACGGTTGAAGTAGTAGCTACGTTGGTGTGGCACTTTGGTTTGTACCGATATCCCTCGTGTTGGAACGAGGAGAATATGGGTCTTCTAAGGGGTCATTAAGCACCAACCGACCTTAGAACCTTTAAATTGACCAACTTGGCCATATAACAGTAGCAGTATGATACACTCATTGAGACTAAACTCTCGCGATGATTCCGGCTGCAAGAAAAGGTTGCTGAACTGGAATTATGACCGATCGAGGGTAGTCAGTGATATTGAGATCCTCTAGAACCTGGTTACTATTTTTAGGACAGGTTTGAACCAACTGAACTGAAAGAGGGTAGTACCTAAGCTCCTTGCCAGCCTGAAATCTAAGGGCTCTCTGTGTGGCTTGTGTGCCTTTACCATGTTTGCTATTTGTGGATATTTGTGGTGTTCTTTCTAGAGGAAAATTGCGATCAAAAGCGCAGCGGAATTTAAAATTTCCCTTTAGCGATCCTTACGAATGAGCATGGTCAGTGATAGAAATATTTACCTCTTGTGGGGATTCAGACCTTTGATGTTGTGATCACGAGCGTTGATGAAGAAAAACGCCTCTACTCAGTCCATATAAACAGATCGCTTCCGGTCACAGTGCTAGTTGATCACGAACGGAAACCTTGAGTGAGAGAGAGAATCAAAAAATGAAATTGCATCAAGTGAAATAGCTTCATCACAAGGGATCTATTTATAGAATCACTCGTGTGGGCTACAAGCTAAAAGCCCAATTAAGGCTATAAGCTAAAAGCCCAATTAAGCTTATGGACATCATACCTTATGATGTACCATATATCACTTATCCACGTGGTACCTTACCACTTTCCGTATTACACTTAAGTGCACCGTACCTTACGGTGTTCCTTATTTATTCTATCTCTCATCAACCTGTCCTTATGTGTGTGACCCTGTAGGTTTTCGCGATGTTGGCAATTATATTAAATCAAACATTTAATATAATAAATAGTGAGCGGTATCTAGCAACACATCATTGTTACCCAAGTCACGAAAATGTCATGTGATCTGACCAAACCTTTTTCGTGATAATATTTGTGTTGTATAATTACCCTTTTACCCTCATGTCTATATTGAACACAAGGCATACACTGTGTCACCCTTGTCCAGTTCAATATTGGGCCCTTAGACATTTATCCTGTTATGCAGGATGAGAAAATTCCATCTAGGTCACTCATGTCCCTTAGCATGCTTTGTGAATTACCCATCAACCATCTTTATAATCATCCAGTTACGGATGACGTTTGATCAGCAATAAAGTACTTGACTCTACATCTAGGGTCCATAGTGGTTTCAGGTCGAAGGGTGGTATACACCATTATCATCATGAGAATAACTTATGACACTTTGCATAACATTCTATGTAGTATTCTCATAGCGGGTCAATCCAGTATAAATATTACTCCTAATATTCATACCTATGTCAAGACTTGATAACTCCTTATCTATGATCCATGAGATGTGATCATCAATCTATCTTCATAATAATCTTAATGCTTTAATGTTATCCCACTTAACATTAAAGCTTGACTACGGATACTTTAAGAATAGTGTCTTATGTTTAATGGGATCTCATGATTAAGTCACACTTAACATTTCATTAAACCAATAAACCATTCTAGGGACTTTATTATTTTGGAAAGCAAACATAATAAAGAAATGCCTTTTATTATTAATAAATAATTCGATACAAATACCAAAAGTATTGGCCTCTAGGGCTTACACCAACACTTTCTATCATGACATCATAACATTGCATGCATCTTGCATTGGACTAACCTATTTCAAAGACTGGAGGGATTCATCTTTGTTCTGTTTTGTAGGTCATGATACTCATGCGTAGGAACACCATCCGGATCAACTTTGTCTAGGTTCCCACTATGCTTAAAGAATTGATTGCAAAGATGTCAGATACTACCTCCTTCATCAGAAGACATGAGCATCTTCTTGGTTTGGTCAATTCCAAATTGGACGAGCAGATGATGAGTGTCTTGGTCCATTTCTTTGATCCATTATACCATTGCTTTACTTTTCAGGACTACCAGTTGGTCCCCATACTGGAAGAGTTCTCCGATTTGCTTGGTATCTCTATTCTGGAGCAGACCCCGTTCACAGGTTGGGAGAAGATCCTTAGGCCAGAAGAGATTGCTTCAGTCCTCCATCTGACAAAGGCTGAAGTGATGTCCAATTGGGAGACTAGAAGTGGATCAAAGGGTTTTTTGACTAAGTTCTTGGTTGGTAAGGCTAATCATTTCTGGGATAGTCTAGACTTCCAGGCATTCGAAGATATTATGGCTCTTCTAATATATGGCTTGGTACTGTTTCCTAACTCTGACTCCTTTGTTGATGTGAATGCGGTAAAAATCTTCATCTCTGGTAATCTTGTACCCACTCTCTTGGGTGACATTCTTCATCAGCTTTATGCCCGTACTGCTCGGAAGCGGGGAACCCTGATGTGCTGTGCTCCATTGTTGGCAAGGTGGTTTATTTCTCACCTTCCCAAGTCAGTTTTGAAGAACAAAGAAGGTATGGGTTGGGCCTATAGGGTTATGTCTCTCTCTCATAATGACATCATCTGGACTATCAAGGGTATGGACGAGGTGGCTATTATTGATCGCTATGGGGAATACCCTAATGTTCTACTGATAGGAACCAATGGAGGAATTACTTACAATCCATTCTTGGCCTTACGTCAGTTTGGACGAGCCAGAAGGGAAGGACCTCATGAATTGCTAATGCATAGTATCATCTTTTATTTCCAAGGGGATAGTGACGAGCAACGCCGTAGATTCATAAGGGCTTGGGATAGAGTTCACAGATCTGATCTATATGAGCTGGGTCCAAAGACTTCTCTTCTGATGGAGCCATATCTCAGATGGATCCGTATCCGTGCCCAAAAGCTGGGAATGCCGTATGAAGCCGTCTTGCCTATCATTGTTGAAATTACTAATAAAGAAGGGGTTCTCCCGACCATCCTCCATCCTCATATGCCCACTGACATTGGGGCACTGAAAAGGTCTTGGATGCAGCTGAGAGAAGAACGAGATACTTACCAAGAAAAGTATCACGAACAAGAGCAGAAGATTCAGAAGTTGACTAGGCAACTGGAGAACGAGCGGATCCTCAATGACTATGTCCGCACCGACAAGAAGCGACCATGGGAGCACTGATTGTCCTTTGATTATTTCCTTTCCAGTTTTATTTTACTTTTCAGTATTTCCTTTCTTGTAATGCCTTAAGCGCATCTGTTGAACAATTTGAATTTCACGTTTATCTAATAAAAGTGTGTTTCATGTTTGGTTTACGAATTTGAATCTCTTGATGTCTTTGAAATCATATCATACGCATTTCATTCCATGCACCTCATAACAGGCACCCTTACAGGTTTTCTCATCTTCTTCGCTGTTTATTTCAGCATTATGTCTTCCGAACCATCAACTGAGCAAGCAATCAAGGCTCTACAGGCTCAAAACGCCCAGTTCCAAGAATTGTTCATGAATCTAGCTAAGGGTCAGCAAGATCTAAAGACCCTTATTCTGAAAGAGAAGAAGAAGAAGAAGAAGAAGAGGACAGTCCTATTTAACACAGGTCACAGGTTTGGAAACGGGCTACGAGATGAAGTTGATTTGACCACCTCATCTGGAGGGAAAGATAGCCAGGAAGAAAGGAGGGCTCTTAGCCCAGTGGTTTCAGACAACGAGACGGACTTCGACGAAGACCAGTATCCTCCGGCCGAGGATAGATACAAGCAACGGAAGACCGTCTGAATGCGATGGAAGTTCAGAAAGTGCCTGGTATGGACTTTGGTGATCTAGGTCTATCATCTGGGGTGGTGATCCCCCACAAATTCAAAGCACCAACCTTTGCTAAGTACGACGGAGTTTCTTTCCCGAAACAGCACCTACGGTCGTATGTAAGGAAGATTCAGCCGTACACCGCTGATAAGAACCTATGGATCCATTTCTTTCAAGACAGTCTCTCAGGGACTCATCTTGAATGGTTTTACCAGTTAGAAGGAGCCAATATCCGCAGTTGGGAAGATTTGGATGCTGCTTTCTACAGGCAGTACGAATACAATGTCGACCTCGCTCCTACGCGTACCCAACTCCAGGGTATGTCAATGGGTGCGGGTGAAGGTTTCAAAGATTATGCTCAGAAGTGGAGGGACCTCGCTGGAAGAGTGCAACCACCCTTGGCTGATCGGGAGCTAGTGGATATGTTCCTAGGCACCTTGTCTGGCCCGTATTTCAACCATCTGATTGGAAGTTCTTCGTCCGGGTTCACGGAGCTGATTATGACTGGGGAAAGGATTGAGGCTGGTATTAAGTCTGGTAAAATACAGAAGGGTGCTTCATCAGGCACCGAGAATAAGCCTTTTAAGAAGGAGGCCAGTGCTGTTTACAGTTCAAAAAGCCATAATAGACCTGAACGCCGCCAAGCTGTTAATGCGGTTGTTATTTCAAGACCTGCTGGTGCTCCTCAGTGCAACAATCAGTCAAAGGCCGAGAGACCTCGAAGACAATTCACTCAGCTCAACATGACTTTATCTCATATTCTGCCATAGTTATTGAAAACCAATCTAGTGATTCCAAGGGAAGCCCCGCAGAATCCCAACACTGCATCACCAAAGTACAACCCTAATGCCCGCTGTGCTTTTCACTCTGATAGCCCGGGGCATGATAGATGATTGTTGGGTTTTGAAGAACAAAATACAGGACTTAACTGATGCGAAGGAGATTGAGTTCGAAGCACCTGAAAGACCTAATGTTGTGACAGCTCCTATGCCCAAGCATGGAGTGAATGCTATAGATGAAGACTCGTTTGTGGTTTCTGTGAAGGATATTGCTACTCCCTTAATGATTGTGAATAAGAACCTTTTGCTACCCGGTTTATTTTTGGGTTGTGATGAAGCTTGCCGTATGTGTTCTGTCCTACCTACCGATTGCCATCTTTTGAAGTCAAGCGTCCAACGCCTGATGGATAATAAAGAAATTATGTTTGAGAAGACTTTTTTCCTTTAGTTCCTACTGAAGAAGTTGCTATCATCACCATTTTCGACAATTCTTCCAAGGCTTCCTCGAGAAATCCTGTTAGAATTACATCTGTTCCAAGAATCGCGCCATTGATCATCATTGTTCCAGGGCCTATCCCATATACATCTGATAAAGCTGTCCCTTGGCACTACGGGGCTGATGTTTATTATCACGGAGTTAAACAAGATTTGGATGCTGATACTGACGTCAGTGTTGTACCCCAAAATTTTCCCTCTCATTTTATCAACATTTCTCATCACAAGGCTCTTGGAACTCAAGACCAAGCTAGGGTTTGCTCTGCTCAAGACACCTCCTTGCACTGTTGACCTAAATTAGGGTTTGAGTTTGCACAGGTATTTTTGGACCTTCAATGCCCAAATTGACTTTCATACTTCATGTTGGACTCATAAGTTTGTCCATACCAAGTTTCAAGCCTTGAATCAAATTTTTGCCCAGTCAATTGGACAGTTGACCTAGAAATCAGCTGTATTGGGGAAAAAGTCAACTGTGACCAATTTACAGTCAAACCTCATGAATTTTGACCCACATAAACATTATGAACTTATATGATCCATTAGATCAAGTTTGGACCACAATTCCACAAGAAATTTGATCAGATCACCAAAAGGGCAAAATGGTCATTTTTAGGGTTTTGACTGAACAAAGGCAATTTTTGACTGTTTGACCTAGCCAATGGCAAATTAAGCTCAAACATGGACTCAAGGACTCAATGGCATCATCTTGACTTATTCAACAAGTTCAAAAGATCTCAAATGCATGGGATTGACAGATAAATTTTTCAGTCAACTGATCAAAATTTGATTGTACACTGAAAAGTCAAACTTTGACTTTTTGGTCAAAATCAAGTGCCAAGGGTCATTTTTCATCAAGATATGTCAAATTATGAAACTTGTTCATCAAGAAACCCAAAATTGCAAATTAGGGTTTGAAATTGAAAATTTTCATAACTTAGAAATTTTCTAAGTTATGAAATTTTCTTAATTTTTCCTAACTTTGCCTGACATTTTCACCATGATGCAAATGGATTCAAACAAAACTTACAACATGAAAGTTGTATTCCTCCACAAACTCTACAACTTTTATTCACAAAGCTTTCTCAAAAGAAGCTTTGATCTCAAGTTATGATTTTTTGAACAAGGGTCCCTAAAACTTTTAACTTAGAGAAATTTTGCCCTAGTTTAGGCAGGATTTTGACCCATCTTCTTGGCCATTTTTCACCTAGTTCCACTTGGAGTCTCAAGTTGCATTTCAAATATGGATTATATTTCTTGTTGCAAGCTTTCCAAATTTTTAAAGAAATCCTCAAACACATTTGTGGTTATGGAGAACCGAATGCTTGAAGTTGGCAAAAACTCACTTTGTATCCATGGCAAATACATGTTCATACAAGTTGCATTTTCAAACCAGCATGCTTTGTACTTGTTTTCAGGCCTCTAAACCAATTCACACTCCTTAATTAAATGCAAATCCACTGAGCTAATGCATTATCTTGGCCATTTGGACATTGCACACAAAACTAATCCGTAATTAGAAAAAGGTACATTTCTATTTTGGAAAAGGTATGCTTTATGTCAAAACATGATCTTTGGAGCATAGGGCTAGGATCTCAGAAGCCAAATCAAATCCACAAATTGCTAGTATCAAGAAGATTGTGTGCAGCATAAGATATGGCTTGTACAGGCCTGTGATACCAAGTTACACATTCTTGCTTCACAAAGAAGAAAACTTGCAAAATCCTCCCAACTTGAAAACCAGCCATTGTTAGCTCACACAAACATTGCAAACACATTTCACACAACCCTTTAATCAAGAAACATGAGGGCTTGAGCCTCATAACCTCCCATATCCAGAAATCACTCTTCTTTGGAAAAACAGGGCAGGTGCTGCAACTTGAGTGCCATAGCTCATTTGGCTCGTGCGTTTTGCCCTTTTCCACTTCAAACACCTTCAATTTGACTCACTCAAGCTATCCCAAACCTCCATTGCCAACTGTAACTCCATTTACAGTGTTCACCGTTTTCATTTCAAGCTTATGCAGGTTGAGTTCTAGGAGCTGATTCAGGGACATTCAAGGCAAGCTAGCTATTGGAAAAGATCAAGTGAAGTTCAGGCAAGCTACCAGACACCTTAAAACTTGTTGAAAAGCTCTGCATTGTCCTACTCGAATCCAACTGAAACAGGTTTTTCATCACTTTCTATCTCTCTATTTAGGAACATTTAGCCTTAGGTTTGTGAATGAAAAATGTAGTATTCAATGCCATGAAGTTGTACATATGCTCAGTTTTCATTTATATTAAGTGTGCTAGGAGAATTTCATCCATGAACATGCTGAAAAAGTTAGGTCATATTTTAGGGCCAGAGAAATTCTCTCTGGTCTTTGAGAGTTAGGATTAATGCTTTATATGGTTAGATTCCTATTTAAATTCTCTACAAGTTTGATATTGTGAGTTTTGGAAAAAGATCACGTTTCCAGGATGTTCAAGTTTGTATAACAGGCACACATTTTTTGTATGGAGGAAGAAGATGAAGTTGGCTTGGGCTGGGCCTGGCCAGGCTTACTTTTGACACCCCTCTTTTCAGTTTCACACCCCCTGGCCCAATTTCTTATATTTTTGCATTTTTGCATTTTTGATTTCTTTTCTCATTTTGTTATTTTATTTCCAAATATAATAAATGCTCAAAAAATATTTTCATAATTTTTTCAATTTATTTGGAAATTTATTCTAATTTTTCTAACATTAAAAGTATTGAAATATTCTTTTATAATATTAAGACTCGAAAAAATATTTACATTTTATACTTTTATTCTTGTTCTTTACTTTTATTTATAATAAAAATATTTTATTGAATTTATTTTTGTACATATTTTATTTTATTTTGTACATATTTAATTTGATTAATATACACATAATAAACATATACACTTTTATTTTATTAAATACTTAGAATAAAAATACAAAAATATTACATTTTTATTTTTATTATTATTTATGCTAAAAAATACCTTTTTAAGTATTTTTCATTTTTTACACATATTAATATATTTTTTGTACATAAATAATATAGTGTATTTATTTAAAGGAAATTAGGGTTTACCCTTAAAATGAATAAAATTAATCTTTTTTTATTTCTTTTACATTAAAAATACTTTACATACATAAACAAATAAAAACTTCTTTTTTGCATAATACATTTTATTTAATATTTATTCATTTTGTTCATTTAAATATTGTACATTTAAATATTGATGTATTTGAGATTCAATTTGGATGTAATAGTAACTAGGGTTTATATTTCTTGTCAAATACCCCCCTATTCAAAAATTGTACCCCCATCCCCATAATCATGTTGTAATAGCTTAGAATTTAAATTCTCGCACTTTTACGCTTTCAATTATGCCATGATTAGAGAATTAGAGTTTGTATGCAAAATCCAATTAACAAATAGTTTGACCTAATCAAAGACAAAAATTCATGAAAATCAAACACAATGCACACTTGCACTCCTAGGATTACAATCCACTTGTTGCCTTCAAAAATGGGCCATGGTATGCATGTTGGGTACTTTGGCAAAACAAAAACAAAACAAAAGATCATAGTCCCTCGATGACGCTATCTTGGTTGCCTAAAACAAAAATGATCAAGTCCCTCAAGAAAATGCCAAAGATACTTGACACAATTGCTATCATGGTCTATACGATGACCCGCGCCTGTCCCGTTTAACATCCTAACACAAGGTTGCTCACCAAATTCAATGGTGAAATAACACTGTCAAAAGGGTTAAAAACATAAGAAAGATATTTGAGTAAAATAGGGTAGACAACTCTTAGTTACTTGATCAAAAGCTTGCAAAACATCCTTGCTATTTCAAACGCACCTCACAACACAATCCAACTTTCAAACTTTGAAAACTTTTCAAAAAGACAAAAGCACCTTTGTATACATTCAAACAAGAATCATTACAAAGGTTGCCACAATGATGGTCTCTTTTCAAAACATCTTTCAAAACCATACACACAAAGCACCATTTCAAATAATTGAAAAGCAAAGGCAAGTGATCTAAACAAGTAACTAAGAGCCCATGGATAACCATGGATGAAAAGGGTGCTTGCACCTTCCCTTTTCATAATCTACTCCCCGAACCCAAGAAAACATCTCAAAGGTCTTTCTTGTGCTTTTTGACCTTTCCTTAGGATAAAATAAAAAGTCGGTGGCGACTCTTGCTAAACCGAAACATTTGCGAACACAAACGCAAAACCTCAAGTCAGTTCTCCCACCGTATCACAAAACTGGCGACTCTGCTGGGGAAAGCTTTAAAAGTGGATTAACCTTAGGGTTTATATCACCTTTGCATGCTTATCTTGATTACTTTGATTGCTTTACATTTGGTTCTCTTGTTTGGGCTTGAAATCCTCTACCCGGATTTGGGAAACATTCATAGGTAAATAGCAATACGTTGTGGAAACTGTGCGGGGTATACCGACATGGTTGAAGCAATAGCTATATTAGTGCGACATATTTGTGAGTACCGGTAGCCTTTGAGTCAATCAAAGAGAATACGGGGCCGCTGAGTGATGTCATGAAGCACTAATGAACTCTTAGAACCTTACTTGACCATCTTGGCCTTTTTTAGGGGTAGAGAGATGACCGGATTTGGTACAGTATGAAGTTGGTAGGTACTCGATACTACACTCATTGAGGGTTATTTTCTTGGAATATTTTGGTCTCCAGTTAAGTGGCTAAACCAAAACAATGAACACAGAAAATAATCCAGTGATATTGAGCTCCTTAGAACTCGGTTACTATTTATAGGATAGGTTGAGCCAACTAACTTCAAGAGGGTACTTACCTATGAAACCTCTTGCAAGCCTGAAACTAGGATCTTGTGTGACTTGTTTGTACATGTGCTTGTGCATACATCATGAACATCATAAAGCATCATATGCATCCACTAACCATTTCAAGGGTTTGGATCTTCATCTTTATTCTTGTTTTGTAGGTCATGGAATCTCTTCGCAGGAAAACAATTCAAGTCAACCTTGTGAGAATCCCTCCTCAACTAAAGGAGCTTACTTCAAAGATTCCAGAGAATTCTCCCTTCAGTGAAAGACATGGTAGACTTCTCAGCTTGGTCAACTCCAACATTGAAGAAGACATGGTGAAAGTTCTCTTCCAGTTCTTTGACCCCCTACACCATTGTTTCACATTCCCTGATTACCAACTAGTACCTACTTTGGAGGAATTTTCTCAACTCCTGAGAATTCCTATTCTTCATCAACTACCCTACAACGGTACGGAAAAAGAACCAAAGCCTGAAGATGTTGCTCAAGCATTACACTTGCAACTATCTGATATCAAAGGTAATTGGGAAACCAGAAGTGGTGTCAAGGGTTTATTGGCAAAGTTTCTGTTTGAGAAGGCACAAGACTGCTGGAATTCTCTAGATCTACAAGCTTTTGAGGAGATTGTAGCACTTCTCATCTATGGGTTGGTCTTGTTCCCAAACCCTGATCAACTTATAGATGTGAATGTTGTCAAGATTTTCATATCTCGGAATCCTGTGCCTACATTGCTTGGGGACATCCTACACTCATTTTACACACAAACAATGAGGAAAATAGGTGTTCTCATGTGTTGTACTCCTCTTCTAGCAAGGTGGTTTATTTCTCACCTTCCCTAATCAGTTTTGAAGAATGAGCAGGGTTTAAGGTGGTCACAACAATTGATGACCCTCACACATTCTGATGTTCATTGGTGTTCTCGGTTCAGAGAAAATGTCATCATCATTGATCATTGTGAGGAATTCCCTAATGTCCCACTACTTGGCATTAGGGGAGACATTACCTACAACCCCTGTTTAGATTTGAGACAATTTGGATATGCTCAGAGGGATGGCCCTCATGACATGCTGATTCCTGACCTAGTTTTTGACTTCGACAACGATGCGCAAGGACTTCGACAAAGGTTCATCAGAGCTTGGAGGATGACCAACAAAGTGGATAGTAAGACATTGGGGCACAAGAATTCCATCCCCCTTGAGCCTTACCTCAAGTGGGTACGAACCCGCATCCAGAATCTTATGATGCCATACCCTCACATTCTCCCTGTGATCAAAGAGCCTGTTATTGAAGGAGAGGTTCCATACACCCTCCTACATCCAGACATGCCAACATCATTGGAAGGATTGCAAAAGAGTTGGATACAACTCAAGGAAGAGCGGAATGCTTTTGAAGCCACCTTCTATGCTAGTGAGAAGAAGGTTTTGGAACTTACCCGTCGACTTCATGAAGAAGAGACTCTCAACACTTACATCGCACCAAAGAGGATGCGCAATGTCTTTTTACATTAAGAATTTTGTAATATTTTTCCCATGGGGCATTTATGTACTAACAAATTTCTTCTTAATATGACGTGTGTTCTTTTAGTTTGCAACAAATTTGAATTTTTGAATCCTTGAATGCATTACATGAATAACATATCATTCATCATATGCATAAACAGGTCTTCACACCAGGTTTCCTTATCTTTCTGCTGTTTATTTCAGCAAGATGGATTTGGAGCAGACGGTTAAGGATCTACAAGCACAGAATTCGCAATTCCAGCAACTCCTCATGACCTTAGCAAAGGGTCAAGAGGACCTTAAAGCACTATTGGAGAAAGATAAAGAGAAAAAGAAGAAAAGTCCTGGTGTGGCCACTATGGGAAGAAGGTTTGAAAACCATGCTAGAAAAGTCCTCGAGTTCCCCTCGACGTCTGATGAAGGGGCTGGTAAAGGAAAAGGAACTGCGATGCCTTCTGAATCTGAAGTTGAAGAAGAAGAAGAGGAAGAGGATGAAGATTACTCCGAACAGCAATATCCCCCGGCGGATGATAAGTATAAACATCTTGAGGATCGGTTGGCAGCCATGGAGTTGCAAAGGGTACCTTGTTTAGATTTCTAAGAACTAGGTTTGGTCGTTGGGATCGTCATTCCTCCCAAGTTCAAAGTACCTACATTTGCTAAGTATGACGGTTTGTCCTGTCCGAATATGCATCTGAGATCCTACGTCAGAAAGATTCAACCTCACTACTCTGATAAGGATTTTTGGGTACACTTTTTTCAAGACAGTTTGTCAGGCACACAATTGGACTGGTTCTATCAACTTGAGAGATCTGAGGTTCATAACTGGGAAGATTTAGTTGCTGCTTTCTACCGACAATACCAATACAATGCTGATTTAGCGCCTACTCGTACTCAACTACATAGTATGGGTATGGCTTCTAATGAGGGATTTAAGGAGTATGCCTAGAAGTGGCGTGATCTGGCTGGAAGGGTGCATCAACCATTGTTGGATAGAGAGTTGGTTGACATGTTTCTGGGGACCCTGTCTGACCCATTCTTCAATCATTTGATCGGGAGTTCATCTATAGGATTCACCGAATTAATTCTGATCGGTGAAAGGGTCGAGGCTGGCATTAAAAGTGGTAAAATTCAGAAGGATGATTTCGCTTCCACTGCTATTAAGAAGACCTTCCCAGCCAAGAAATAAGCTTCTGCTGTTTATTCCCAGAAAAATCAAGGAAGAACGAAGCGTCGACCAACGGTAGGGGCTGTGATGATTCAAAACTCCTCAGCCGATCAACCTCGAAGCAATCAACCTAGAGCTAACCAGCAAAGGGTAGAAAGGCCACAACGGCAGTTCACCCGAATCAACATGACACCGGCTCAAGTCCTCCCTCATTTGTTAAAGTCAAATCTCACCAATTTGAAAGAAGCGTCGAAAAACCCCAATACCTTTTCTCCTTATTATCATTCCGATGCAAAATATGCGTACCACTCTGACAGTGTAGGGCATGATACCAATAACTGTTGGGCTCTTAAAAATAAGATCCAAGACCTGATAGACGCCAAGGAGGTAGAGTTTGATGCTCCTGAAAAACCCAACGTAATATCCACTCCAATGCCCAAGCACGGTCATAATGTTCATGCCGTTATGGAAGACCTTCATGTTACCATTGTTGATAACCTTTTGACTCCCTTACCAATGATTAAAGTGAATTTGATGAAAGCCGGGATATTTCCAATCTGTGAAAAAGACTGCTACTTTTGTTCAAACTTGCAAACTGACTGCCCACTGTTGAAATCAGGCATCCAACGCCTGATGGATACCCAAGAAATACTCTTTCAAAAGACTCCTGTTGATACCATCACTCCTGTTACTCCTGCTACCTTCGTTACTCCTATCAATGACATTGCAATAATAACCATCTCCGACAATCTTCCCAAGACCTGCAAAAGGCCTGTCAAGATTACGCCTGATCCTAAGTTCGTGCCGCTGAAAATCACCATGCTGGGGCCTGTCCCGTGTAAATCTAACAAGACGATACCATGGAATTACGGAGGAGAAATCTTCTACCAAGGTGTCAAACAGATTGAATCAGTCCAAGAGAATTTCGATGATGAAACCCCTGATATAGGGAATATTGCGGGAACGAGCAAGATAACTCGTAGCAGAAGGATCTTCTCTCCGGAGATTGCTCCTCCACGAGCATTCTTCGGACCTTCAAAAGCTTATGTGCCTGTTAAGCCATCTGTGCAAAGCCCGGTAATTAAAGAACTGGATGCTCCTGAAGTTAGACCCTCTGTTCATACTACCGATAAGGGTAAGGGGATACTAGAAGCGCCTGTCAGGATGAAGGCTCAGACGGTGGTAATCCCCGAAACCACCCAGAAAGAGATGGAAGAAATCTTGAAGATAATCAAGAAGAGCGACTACGATGCCGTGGAGCAGCTAGGGCAGACCCCTTCCAAAATCTCCATGTTGGCTCTCCTACTCTGCTCTGATGCCCATGCCAAGGCCTTAATCAAATTTCTAAAGACGGAACATGTGCCTCAAGAAACTTCCACTGACCAGTTTCAAGAGTGTGTGGCTAGCCTTACTGCCGATAACGGTCTTGGTTTTTATGATGTTGATTTGACCCCTAAAGGAAGGAAGCACAACGATGTGCTGCACGTCTCGGTAGAGTGCAGAGGGACTACGCTGGCCCATGTCCTAGTTGATACTGGTTCATCTTTGAATGTCCTACCGAAGAAGGCGTTGGACATGCTAGACTGCGAAGGTTTGACTTTAAAACCCAGTAACATCATTGTTAGAGCCTTCGAAGGTTCTAAGCGGATGGTTCACGGAGAAATGGACATCCCAATCAAAGTGGGTACCGAGACCTTCAACTCTACTTTTTATGTGATGGACATCCTTCCTTCATATTCATGCTTGTTGGGGAGGCCATGGATCCACTATGTTGGGGCAGTCACTTCCTCTTTGCACCAAATGCTAAAGTATCCTGTTCCGGGTAAGATTATAACGGTGCACGGTGAGGAAGAGTACATGATTAGTCACCTCAACTCCTTCCGCTATGTGGAGTTGGATGGAGAATTCATAGAAACGCCTTTCCAACATTTTGAAGAGGTGTCTCCTGAAGTCGCAGTTGCAAAGACAATGACTGATGAGCCTATCGTTTCCAAGCCGGTGTCTCAGATGGCATCTCCCAAGGATGCGGAGGCTGTAATCAAAGAAGGACGGAGTACAGTGTGGGGGCAACTGCCTGATTTTTCTCACAAGACAGACAAGTTCGGACTAGGTTTTACTGCTGCTGGCCAGAAAGCGGTGTGTCGCTCCCGGGCTGGAGGACCACCCTTTAAAATCACTCACCATGGAATTAATGCCTTAGAAGATAATGATGAAGAAGACAACTTTGAAGATTGGATCTTTCCAACTGTCGAAGGAGGATTAAGCAACTGGGGAGCGAAAGACTTCGTTCCCATCACTTTCATCAACCAGTAATTTATCTTTGAACAATTTCTTATTTTGGTTTGTAATAATTAAACAATTCGTACACACTCTTTTTCACCTTATGCCTTACCCGGGGCATATAGGTCCATTTGTAAGGGCTTGATTTATTCATTATCATATGCCATGTTTAATGAATCATTGGACGTTTTCATCTATAAACTGTTGTGTTCATTTTCTTTCCTTTTACATTTTTGTTTTGTTTAAGGATGGCTATCCCTTACACACACACACCCTCACAAAATGCAGATACCCATCCACTCCGGATCCCATGGGTGACTATTCTGCTTTAGCCTTCGGTGACTCTGAAGATTTGGTCAATCATGTCGAGTACGAAGGTGATAAAGACTGTGAAGTGCCTGGAGAGTTAGCCAGACTTCTGCAACAAGCGGAAAGGGCTATTCTTCCCCATGAAGAGTTGCTAGAGACCATCAATTTGGGAACAGAGGAAGACAAGAAAGAGGTGAAAGTGGGTGCCAACCTGGAACCAAGTGTCAAAGAGCTCTTAGTGCAGTTGTTGAACGAATATGTTGAGATCTTTTCCTGGTCCTATGAAGACATGCCGGGATTAGATACAGATATCGTGGTTCACCGTCTCCCTACAAGAGAAGACTGTCCATCGATCGAACAAAAAGTCCACCGAGTGAGGCCCGACATGTCTGAAAAGATCAAGGCTGAAGTGATGAAGCAATTCAATGCTGGCTTTTTGGCTGTTACTTCCTATACATAATGGGTTGCTAACATTGTGCCCGTGCCCAAAAAGGACGGCAAAGTCAGAATGTGTGTGGCCTATCGAGACTTAAACAGGGCTAGCCCTAAAGATGATTTTCCACTACCACACATCGACATCTTGGTTGACAACACAGCTCAACACAAGGTATTTTCCTTCATGGATGGATTCTCGGGATACAACCAGATCAAAATGGCCCCCGAAGACATGGAGAAAACTACTTTTGTCACGCAGTGGGGTACCTTCTGCTATAAAGTGATGCCATTCGGACTGAAGAATGCCGGGGCAACCTATCAACGCGCCATGGTAGCTTTGTTTCATGATATGATACATCATGAGATCGAAGTCTACATAGACGACATGATAGCCCGTTCACAGACAAAAGAAGAACACCTCGACCATCTGCAAAAGCTGTTTGTCAGATTGAAGGAGTATAAGCTCAGACTGAACCCTAGCAAGTGAACTTTTGGAGTCAGGTCTGGTAAACTTTTGGGATTTATCGTCAGCAACAAAGGCATTGAGGTTGATCCTGTTAAAGTAAAGGCTATACAAGAAATGCCTGCCCCCTGCACTGAAAAGGAGGTTAGAGGTTTCTTGGGACGCTTAAACTATATTGCGAGGTTCATCTCTCACCTAACATCTACCTGTGAGCCAATCTTCAAGTTGTTGAAGAAAGATCAGGTAGTTGAATGGAACAATGATTGTCAAGTTGCTTTTGATAAGATCAAGGAGTATTTGCTGGAACCTCCTATCTTGATGCCACCCGTCGAAGGAAGGCCGCTAATCATGTATCTGACTATTTTGGATAATTCAATGGGGTGCGTATTGGGCCAACATGACGAGTCTGGTCGAAAAGAGCACGCCATTTATTACCTTGGCAAAAAGTTTACCGACTGTGAGACTCGCTACTCACTGCTCGAGAAAACTTGTTGCGCTTTGGTATGGGCTGCTCGTCGACTAAGGCAGTATATGTTGACTCATACCACTTTGCTGATTTCCAAAATGGATCCGATTAAGTACATCTTCGAGAAGCCTGTTTTATCTGGAAGAATCGCTAGATGGCAAATGATCCTGACTGAGTATGATATCCAGTACACGACCCAAAAATCTATAAAGGGGAGTGTACTAGCTGACAATCTAGCTCATCAAGCCGTCGAAGATTACCAACCCATGAGATTTGACTTCCCTGACGAGGACATCATGACATTGGACAACATTTAAGGTAACAGACCGTATGACGGACCTGAACAAGGATCCCGATGGACCCTGTACTTCGATGGTGCTTCAAATGCACTTGGCAACGGTATCGGTGCGGTACTTATTTCTCCGGAAGGTTGCCATACACCCTTCACTGCCCGACTTTGCTTCAGTTGTACCAACAACATGGCCAAATATGAAGCTTGCATCTTTGGTCTCAAGGCTGCTATAAAATTGGGAATCAAATCTTTGGTCGTATTTGAGGACTCGGATTTGGTTATCAGTCAAGTCAAAGGAGAGTGGGATACTAAACATCCTAATCTTATCCCATACAAAGAACATGTCCAAACATTGCTGCCTCATTTCGAGCAGATTACCTTCGAGCACTTTCCGTGAGAAGAAAATCAGCTAGCAGATGCTCTAGCTACAATGTCTTCCATGTTTAAACTCAACTGGGATAATGAGGCTCCCCAAATCACCATCGAGTGAATGGACGAACCAGTGCACTGTCATGAGATTAATACTGAAGAAATAGTGGAACAACCCTGGTTTCATGAAATCAAAAGGTATCTCCAGACTCGAGAGTACCCTGAAGGAGCTTCAGTCAATGACAAAAAGTTCTTAAGGAGATTTGCTGCCAAGTTCTTCCTGAGCAATGGTATCATATACAAGCGCAACCATGATTGTGTTCTACTTAGTTATGTGGACAAGGTTGAAGCAGAGTTGATCATGACCGAAATACATAGTGGCACCTTTGGCACCCACTTAAGTGGACATATGATGGCTAAGAAGATTCTAAGAGCAGGCTACTACTAGTCTACCATGGAAGCTGATTGTCATCAACATTCCCGTACTTGCCACAAATGTCAAGTCTACGCTGACAAAGTACATATTCCTCATGTTCCTCTCAACGTTCTAACAGCTCTTTGGCCATTCGCAATGTGGGGAATCGACATGATTGGAGAGATCAAGCCCACGGAATCCAATGGACATCGCTTCATCTTGGTGGCTATCGATTACTTCACTAAGTGGGTCGAAGCAGCTTCCTACGCCTCTGTTACAAAGAATGTGGTTGCCCGCTTCATTAAGCAGAACCTCATATGCCGGTATGGTATCCCCGACAGGATTATCATGGATAACGGTACAAATTTGAACAACACTATGATCACCGCTCTTTGCGAGCAGTTCAGTATTTATCATCACAATTCATATCCCTATCGGCCAAAGATGAACGGTGATGTTGAATCCGCGAACAAAAATATCAAGAAGATCATTTAAAAGATGACAGTCACCTACAAGGACTGGCATGAGATGTTACCGTTTGCTCTGCACGGATATTGTACCACGGCGCGTACTTCAACTGGGGCAACCCCCTTTTCTTTGCTATATGGCATGGAGACTGTTTTACCTATGGAAGTTATGATCCCTTCCTTAAGGATCATGAAGGATACTGGTTTGAGTGAAGACGATTGGATTCAGACCCGGTTTGATCAACTTAATTTGATCGACGAGAAACGACTTACTGCTGTTTGTCATGGTCAGACGTATCAGAAACGGATGATCAAGAATTTCAACAAGAAAGTCAGGCGTCAGGTATATCAAGTCGTAGATCTTGTAATCAAGTGGATCATCTTGCCGCAAAGTGATCCCAGGGGCAAGTGGACTCCTACTTACGAAGGACCATTTGTGATCAAGAACATCTTTTCTGGTGGGGCAATGATTCCGACCACCGTGGACGGCGACGACTTGCTGCACCCTGCGAACGCAGACATAGTAAAAAAATACTACGCATAAAACAACCTGACAAGATGAAAACCCGAAAGGGCGACTTGGGAAAAAATGGGCATCCCGGTGAATCGAAAACCCGAAAGGGCGGTTCAGGAAAAAATTAGGGATAAACAAAAAAATCTGTACACCCGGCAAGTTGAAAACTCGAAAGGGCGACTTGGGCAAAAAAAGGGTTTCCCGGTGGACTGAAAACCCGAAAGGGCGGTCCAAGCAAAAATTAGGGAATTAAAGCTATGACTATGTCTCGTTGGATCACTTCAAGGATAATATCTTCACCAACAAGCTCCAAGATTCTGATCAATCCAATCATCGGCGGACGAAGCAACGAATGGACAAGATACTCAGATTTGTAAAGGCTATAGCAGAATGGGAACCCCATGGAATTATTGCATATAGCCATCTTTCTTTTGTATAAACGTTTTCTCAATTTTACGACAACATTCTCTTACTAGGATGTCTGTCTCCTTTGTACGAAGATACTTACAAAAGTTAATACAAAAATACTTCAAAGCGCAAAAATTTGCTTGCCTTTCCTTTCTTTTTACACTTATGTTTTATTTGAAAATGTCCAATGCTTTGTTAAATAGGCATATGCGTTTGAATATAATCACTGCTTACAAATAAAATAAAATGAGAAAGGATAATTACTGATAGGTCGAAAAGTGTAGGAAAACGTCTTTAGGCTATTCCAGAAGAAATCCCCTACAGTATGTCATTCAGATCCTCAACAAAGCTAAAACCTTGAAGTATATATCCCCAATGGAGTTAAATTTCAAGATCCCCAGCGGAGCCAGTGTATTCTAAACTTTATCCCCCAGCAAGGTTAAATTTCAAAATTTCCATCAGAGTTAAGTCTCTAAACTCCTGATCCCCAGTGGAGCCCGAAAACCCTAAAGTACAGATCCCCAGCGGAGCTAGAATACTCTAAACCTTCTGCCCCAGCGGAGTCAAATTTCCAACTATCAATCCCCAGTGGGAACCATTCAGTTTTCGCCAACTTCCCCAGCAGTTTATCTTAAAAGTTTGAGAATCAATCAGATAATAGTTAATTTTTTTGTCTTATCCACAACTAGGATGATTCCCCAGTAGTTTGGCATACAACCCAAAGCTCCTGATTTCTCCAGAAGAATAAACACTTTCCCCACAAAGTTATTTCCCAACAGAACGAAGATTCTAAATTCTGGTTTCCCCATTTAAAGCCTCCCAGGTTTTAATTCCCCAGTAGAGATTTTTAGAGTTCTCCTTATTTCCCAGGAAAGTCATGAAGGATTCTCATTCCCCGCGAAAGTTGTCAAAGATCTTTAATCCCCAAACAGTCAGCAAGGATTTCTCATCTTCAACAATCAAAGATTTTTTGGAATCCCCAGCATCGGTCAATGATTCACTTTCCCCGATAGCAGTCAAGGATTTCATTGTCTCCAGCTATCAAGAATTTATTTTCCTCAGCAAGACAGCTACTCAGCTTACATACACATCCATTACATTCATATATCATAAACATTGATGGAACACATTCATTGCATCATACATACCATGCAACATAACTTTGTGTTTTAGCTAAGATTTTACCCTTTTCAGGATAAGATTAAAAAGCTATTGTTCAACAACTATTCAGAGATTTCAGATACAGTGTGGATACACCCCAGACACGACGGTTATTCTATTACTCATTCAAAATTTCAAGCCAAGATACAATGTGGATACACCCCCGACACGGCGGTCATTCTGATACTCATTCAGACTCCAGCAATCAGATACAGACTAGATACGCTCTAGACACGGAAGCCATTCTATCTCTCATTCAGATTCAATTATCAACTTCAAGTTTAGATAAACTCCAGACACGGAAGTCATTCTGTCACTTATCCAGATCCCAGTTACAGTACGGATACACTCCAGACACGTAAGTCATTCTGCTACTCATACATATCTCAATTTTAGATACAGTCCAGATATGCTCCAGACACGGTTTCCATTCTGTCACTCATTCGGAATTTATCCCCAGCACATAAATGCTCCATACACAGATGTTTCTCTGTTACCCATTCAGAATACAGATACACTCCAGAAACGACAGCATTCTAATATTCATTCAAGAATCAAATGCAGTTACAGCTCGGATACGCTCTAGACACAGACGCCATTCCCTTGCTCATACAAACCCAATCTCCAGATACAACTCAGATACGTTCCAAATACGGATACCATTCTGATGTTCATTCTACTGATTTTCAACAAACGAATCTTGGATGGCATCTTTAAGCCCATCTCCAGCAAGATTCTACCATCTCCAAATGGCATCTTTAAGCCCATTCCCTCAACAATATTTTGATGAGTGCAAATTTACGGGCACTCTAGTGTCTAATCCTCTTTTACCTTCGAGTCACGAAAGGCAAACTTGCCAATCTAACTCTCCAGGTTCAAGAAGATTGAACAGGGGCAACTGTTGTACCCCAAAATTTTTCCTCTCATTTTATCAACATTTCTCATCACAAAGCTCTTGGAACTCAAGACCAAACTAGGGATTGCTCTGCTCAAGACACCTCCTTGCACTGTTGACCTAAATTAGGGTTTGAGTTTGCACAGGGATTTTTGGACCTTCAATGCCCAAATTGACTTTCATACTTCATGTTGGACTCATAAGTTTGTCCATACCAAGTTTCAAGCCTTGAATCAAATTTTTGCCCAGTCAATTGGACAGTTGACCTAGAAATCAGTTGTATTGGGGAAAAAGTCAAATGTGACCAATTTACAATCAAACCTCATGAATTTTGACCCACGTAAACATTATGAACTTATATGAACCATTTGATCAAGTTTGGACCACAATTCCACAAGAAATTTGATCAGATCACCAAAAGGGCAAAATGGTCATTTTTAGGGTTTTGATTGAACAAAGGCAATTTTTGACTGTTTGACCTAGCCAATGGCAAACTAAGCTCAACCATGGACTCAAGGACTCAATGGAATCATCTTGACTTATTCAACAAGTTCAAAAGATCTCAAATGCATGGGATTGACAGATGAATTTTTCAGTCAACTGATCAAAATTTGATTGTACACTGAAAAGTCAAACTTTGACTTTTTGGTCAAAATAAAGTGTCAAGGGTCATTTTTCATCAAGATATGTCAAATTATGAAACTTGTTCATCAAGAAACCCAAAATTGTAAATTAGGGTTTGAAATTGAAAACTTTCATAACTTAGAAAATTTCCAAGTTATGAAATTTTCTTAATTTTTCCTAACTTTGCCCCACATTTTCACCATGATTAAAATGGATTCAAACAAAACTTACAACATGAAAGTTTTAGTCCTCCACAAAGTCTACAACTTTGAATCACAAAGTTTTCTCAAAAGAAGCTTGAATCTCAAGTTATGAGTTTTGGAACAAGGGTCCCTAAAACTTTTAACTTAGAGAAATTTTGCCCTAGTTTAGGCAGGATTTTTACCCATCTTCTTGGCCATTTTTCACATAGTTCCACTTGGAGTCTCAAGTTTAATTTCAAATATGGATTATAGTGCTTTTTGAAAGCTTTCCAAATTGTCCAAGAACTCCTCAAACACATTTGTGATTAGGGAGAATTGAATGCTTGAAGTTGGCAAAAACTCACTTTGTATCCATGGCAAATACATGTTCATACAAGTTGCATTTTCAAACCAGCATGCTTTGTACTTGTTTTCAGGCCTCTAAACCAATTCAAACTCCTTAATTAAATTCAAATCCACTGAGATAATGCATTATCTTGGCCATTTGGACATTGCACACAAAACTAATCCTTAATTAGAAAAAGGTACATTTCTATTTTGGAAAAGGTATGCTTTATGTCAAAACATGATCTTTGAAGCATAGGGCCAGGATCTCAGAAGCCAAATCAAATCCATAAATTGCAAGTATCAAGAGGATTGTATGCAGCATAAGATATGGCTTGTACAGGCCTGTGATACCAAGTTACACATTCTTGCTTCACAAAGAAGAAAACTTGCAAAATCCTCCCAACATGAAAACCAGCCATTGTTAGCTTACACAAACATTGCAAACATATTTCAAACAACCCTTTTAGCAAGAAACACGAGGGCTTGATCCTCATAACCTCCCATAGCCAGAAATCACTCTTCTTTGGCAAAACAGGGCAGGTGCTGCAACTTGAGTGCCATAGCTCATTTGGCTCGTGCGTTTTGCCCCTGTCAACTTCAAACACCTTCCATTCGACTCACTCAAGCTATCCCAAACATCCATTGTCAACTGTAACTCCATTTACAGTGTTCACCATTTTCATTTCAAGCTTGTACATGTTGAGTTCTAGGAGCTGATCCAGGGACATTCAAGGCAAGCTAGCTATTGGAAAAGATTAAGTGAAGTTCAGGCAAGCTACCAAACACCTCAAAACTTGTTGAGAAGCTCTACATTTTCCTACTCAAATCCAACTGAAACAGGTTTTTCATCACTTTCTATCTCTCTATTTAGGAACATTTAGCCTTAGGTTTGTGAATGAAAAATGTAGTATTCAATGCCATGAAGTTGTACATATGCTCAGTTTTCATTTATATTAAGTGTGCTAGGAGAATTTCATCCATGAACATGCTGAAAAAGTTAGGTAAGATTTTAGCGCCAGAGAAATTCTCTCTGGTCTTTGAGAGTTAGGATTAATGCTTTATATGGTTAGATTCATATTTAAATTCTCTACAAGTATGATGTTGTGAGTTTTGGAAAAAGATCATGTTTTCAGGATGTTCAAGTTTGTATAACAGGCGCGCGTTTTTTGTCTGGAGGAAGAAGATGAAGTTGGCTTGGGCCTGGCCAGGCTTACTTTTGACACCCCTTTTTTCAGTTTCACACCCCCTGGCCCAATTTCTTATATTTTTTGCATTTTCGCATTTTTGCATTTTTGATTTCTTTTCTGATTTTGCTATTTTATTTCCAAATATAATAAATGCTCAAAAAATATTTTCATAATTTTTTTAATTTATTTGGCAATTTATTCTAATTTTTCTAACATTAAAAGTATCGAAATATTCTTTTATATTATTAAGACTTGAAAAAATATTTACATTTTATACTTTTATTCTTGTTCTTTACTTTTATTTATAATAAAAATATTTTATTGAATATATTTTATTTTTGTACATATTTTATTTTATTTTGTACATATTTAATTTGATTAATATACACATAATAAACATATACACTTTTATTTTATTAAATACTTAGAATAAAAATACAAAAATATTACATTTTTATTATTATTTATGCTAAAAAATACCTTTTTAGGTATTTTTCATTTTTTACACATATTAATATATTTTTTGTACATAAATAATATAGTGTATTTATTTAAAGGAAATTAGGGTTTACCCTTATAATGAATAAAATTAATCTTTTTTTATTTCTTTTACATTAAAAATACTTTACATACATAAACAAATAAAAACTTCTTTTTTGCATAATACATTTTATTTAATATTTATTCATTTTGTTCATTTAAATATTGTACATTTAAATATTGATGTATTTGAGATTCAATTTGGATGTAATAGTAACTAGGGTTTATATTTCTTGTCAAATACCTCCTATTCAAAAATTGTACCCCCATCCCCATAATCATGTTGTAATAGCTGAGAATTTAAATTTTCGCACTTTTACGCTTTCAATTATGCCATGATTAGAGAATTAGGATTTGTATGCAAAATCCAATTAACAAATAGTTTGACCTAATCAAAGACAAAAATGCATGAAAATCAAACACAATGCACACTTGCACCCCTAGGGTTACAATCCACTTGTTGCCTTCAAAAATGGGCCATGGTATGCATGTTGGGTACTTTGGCAAAACAAAAGATCATAGTCCCTTGATGACGCTATCTTGGTTGCCTAAAACAAAAATGATCAAGTCCCTTAAGAAAATGCCAAAGATACTTGACACAATTGCTATCATGGTCTATACGATGACCCGCGCCTGTCCCGTTTAACATCCTAACACAAGGTTGTTCACCAAATACAATGTTGAAATAATACTGTCAAAAGGGTTAAAAACATAAGAAAGATCTTTGAGTAAAATAGGGTAGACAACTCTTAGTTACTTGGTCAAAAGCTTGCAAAACATTCTTGCTACTTTCAAACACACCTCACAACACAATCCAACTTTCAAACTTTGAAATCTTTTCAAAAATACAAAAACACCTTTGTATACATTCAAACAAGAATCATTACAAAGGTTGCCACAACGATGGTCTCTTTTCAAAACATATTTCAAAACCATACACACAAAGCACCATTTCAAACTCTTGAAAAGCAAAGGCAAGTGATCTAAACAAGTAACTAAGAGCCCATGGATAACCATGGATAAAAAGGATGCTTGCACCTTCCCTTTTCATAATCTACTCCCCGAACCCAAGAAAACATCTCAAAGGTATTTCCTGTGCTTTTTGACCTTTCCTTAGGATAAAATAAAAAGTCGGTGGCGACTCTTGCTAAACCGAAACATTTGTGAACACAAACACAAAACCTCAATTCAGTTCTCCCACCGTATCACAGTCAACAATATTGTTGGACCTGCTAAAGTCACCCGCAGCGAAAGACTTTTCTCACCTGATATCTCTCCTCCAACTGCCCGGAAACCTATTGTTATTACACCTGCCAGTGTACCTGCTACTATTCCTGTTCAAGTTCCCATTCTTACCCATGTTGCCGAGTCATCTGACACTCGGGGCAAAGGGACCACCAGTGAGCCTGCCCAGACGGAGGCACCGAAAAAGATTACCGTTGAAGCCTCTAGACAAGAGATGGAGGAGATTCTGAAGATTATCAAAAAGAGTGATTACAATGTAGTCGAGCAGTTGGGGCAAACCCCATCCAAAATCTTCATGTTGTCACTGTTGCTATGCTCAGAAGCCCATGCCAAGGCTCTGATTTCATTCCTAAAGATCGCACACGTACCACAAGAAACATCAGCTGATCAGTTTAAAGATTGCGTGGCTAGTCTGACTGCTGATAATGGGTTGGGTTTCTCTGACACCGACTTGATTGCTAAAGGGAAGAATCACAATGACGCCCTGCATGTCTCCATTGAATGCAGGGGCACTACTTTAGCCCATGTATTGGTGGATATTGGTTCCTCATTGAACGTTTTGCCTAAGAAAGATCTAGACCGGTTGGACTGTGAAGGGTTGCAGCTGAAACCAAGCAACATTGTCGTCAGGGCCTTTGATGGGTCTAAGAGGATGGTGCATGGAGAAGTGGATATTCTGATTAAGGTTGGTTCTCAATTTTTCACCTCTACATTCTATGTGATGGACATTCAGCCATCGTATTCTTGTTTACTGGGTCGTCCATGGATCCACAAAGCTGGGGCAGTGACGTCTACGCTCCACCAGAAGCTAAAGTACCCAATGAAAGGTAAAAATGTGATAGTACAAGGAGAAGAGGAGTACATGGTGAACCACCTCAACTCTTTCCAATATGTAGAAATGGATGGGGAGTTCATTGAGACCCCATTTCAGCATTTTAAAGAGGTTCCCCAGACGCTGGCATCAACTGAGACTATTGTTGAAGATCCTCCCATGAAGATGGCTTCCTTCAAGGATGCCCGGGTTGTTGTCGAGAAAGGTGGGTGTGCAAATTGGGGACAACTCCCTGATTTTTCACTGAAGACTAACAAGTTTGGTTTGGGTTTCACTGCAGAAGCTTAAAAGGCTGTTCGGAATGCACGGATCGGAAGACCTCCCCTGTTCATCAGAAATTCAGGAGTGAATGCCATTGAAGACAATGTTGAAGAGTCTGAGTTTGACAGTTGGACCTATCCTACTATTGATGGTGGACTAAGCAACTGGACAGCAAAGGACTTCATCCCTATTTCTTTTGTTACCCAGTAATGAAACTTTTTATTTTGAATTTGTAACAGACAATGTTTTAAACTTTACGGCCCGGTGTCTTACCCGGGGCACTGTGGCTTCATTTGTGAGGGCTTTATGTGTGTCATCTACATATATCATTAATAAAAGCATTGGACGTTTTCTTGCATTTCAAATTTTGCGCTCCTTGTTTTTCTTTTATTATATATTGCAAAATAACTATTTTACACACACTCACATATACAGGTCTACATCCACTCTGGATCCCACTGGTAATGACTCTGCTACTGTCAGTTATAACTTCGAAAGTCCGATCAACTTATACGAAGACGAAGGTGAAGATGATTGCGAAGTTCCTGGTGAACTTGCAAGATTGTTACTCCAGGAAGAGAGGGTTATTCAGCCGCATTAAGAGCCCGTGGAATCAGTGAATCTGGGTACAGAGATAGACAAAAAAGAAGTTAAGATTGGTGCAAATATGGAAGCTAGTGTGAAGCAACGTTTGATTCAGATGCTGCACGACTATGTTGAGATCTTTGCCTGGTCTTACGAAGATATGCCTGGGTTGGATACCGATATTGTAGTTCACCGCCTGCCTACCAAGGAAGATTGTCCTCCAGTGAAACAGAAGGTCCGCCGAATGCGCCCAGATATGTCTGAGAAAATCAAGGCCGAGGTTATGAAACAGTTTGATGCCGGTTTTCTAGCAGTTACTTCTTACCCACAGTGGGTGGCCAACGTGGTTCCAGTGACGAAGAAGGATGGTAAGGTTCGAATGTGTGTTGACTATAGAGATTTGAACAGGGCAAGCCCCAAGGATGATTTCCCTCTGCCTCATATCGATGTTCTGGTTGACAACACCGCTCAGCATAAAGTCTTTTCCTTTATGGATGGCTTCTCCGGTTATAATCAGATTAAAATGGCTCCCAAAGACATGGAAAAGACGACCTTTGTTACTCAATGGGGCACCTTTTGTTACAAGGTCATGCCTTTTGGATTGAAAAATGTTGGGGCAACGTATCAGCGTGCCATGGTCGCTTTGTTCCATGACATGATCCATCATGAGATTGAGGTATACGTCGATGACATGATTGCAAGATCTCAGACTGAAGAAGAGCATCTTGACCACCTTCAGAATTTATTTGACAGGTTGAAGTTGTACAAGCTGAGGTTAAACCCGAACAAGTGCACCTTCGGGGTGAGATCTGGTAAGCTGCTGGGTTTCGTCGTAAGCGATAAAGGTATTCAAGTGGATCCTGCAAAGGTGAAAGCTATACGGGAAATGCCATCTCCCCAAACAGAGAAAGAAGTCAGAGGCTTTCTGGGACGTCTGAACTACATTGCCCGATTCATCTCGCACCTGACTGCTACTTGTGAGCCAATCTTCAAGTTACTGAAGAAAGATCAAGTAATACATTGGAATGATGAATGCCAAGCTGCTTTCGAAAGGATCAAAGAGTATCTCCAAGAGCCACCTATTCTGATGCCTCCAGTTGACGGGAGACCTTTGATCTTATACTTGACAGTACTAGACAACTCAATGGGGTACGTGCTGGGTCAGCATGACGAGTCTGGCCGAAAAGAGCATGCTATTTATTACCTTAGCAAAAAGTTTACCGACTGCGAGACCTGATACTCGTTGCTCGAGAAAACTTGTTGCGCTTTGGCATGGGATGCTCGCCGGCTGAGACAGTATATGTTGACTCACACTACTCTATTGATATCGAAGATGGATCCAATCAAGTATATCTTCGAAAAGCCTGCCTTGTCCAGAAGAATAGCAAGATGGCAGATGATTTTGACTGAGTATGACATCCAGTATATGAACCAAAAGGCAATCAAGGGAAGTGTGTTGGCAGACCATTTGGCACATCAGGCAGTGGATGATTACCAGTCTATGAACTTCGAGTTTCCAGATGAGAATATCATGATAGTGACCGACTGCGAAGAACCTGGACCGGATGAAGGACCCGAGGAAGGATCCCGATGGTCTATGTACTTTGATGGAGCTTCAAACGCTTTGGGTAATGGAATTGGCGCCATGATCATATCTCCTAAAGGCTCTCATACTCCATTTACCGCCCGATTATGTTTCAATTGCACCAACAATATGGCGGAGTATGAGGCGTGCATCATGGGTCTTCGAGCAGCAATTGACCTAAGGATTAAGTTTCTAAGTGTTTTCGGAGATTCCGCTCTCGTGATCAGTCAGAGCAAAGGCGAGTTGGATATGAAACACCCAAATCTTATTCCTTACAAGGAGTATGTGTTGACATTGCTTCCCCACTTCGAAGAGATAACCTTTGAACACTTCCCTAGAGAGGAGAATCAGTTAGCGGACGCGCTAGCTACGATGTCTTCTATGTTCAAAGTCAATTGGGACAACGAAGCTCCCCAGATTATCATTGAAAGACTGGACGAACCTGCACATTGCTTTGACATTGAAACTGAAGAAGTAACAGAAAAACCCTGGTTTCATGAGGTGAAGAGATACCTTGAGGCTCAGGAATACCCCGAAGGTGCATCTGTTAATGACAAGAAGTTTCTGAGGAGGTTCGCGGTGAAGTTCTTCATCAGCAATGGTATTCTTTACAAACGTAACCATGATTCGACCTTACTGTGATGTGTGGATAAGACCGAGGCAGAAAGGATCATGGCAGAGTTACATGAAGGTACTTTCGGGACTCATTCTAGTGGACACACCATGGAAAAGAAAATCCTTCGGGCAGGATATTATTGGTCCACTATGGAAGCCGACTTTTATCAGCATTCTCGGACATGTCACAAGTGCCAAGTCTATGCTGATAAGGTGCACATACCTCCAGTTCCTCTGAATGTCTTGACGACACCTTGGCCTTTTGCAATGTGGGGCATTGATATGATCGGCGAGATCAGACCTACAGCGTCCAACGAGCATCATTTCATCCTGGTAGTAATTGATTACTTTACAAAGTGGGTTGAAGCAGCTTCCTTTGCTACAGTAACCAAGAACGTCGTGGCGCGGTTCATCCAACATAATCTGACCTGTCGATACGGTGTACCAGAGAGGATCACTACAGACAATGGTACAAATCTCAACAATAAGATGATCACTGAGCTCTGCAAGCAGTTCAAAATACAACATCACAACTCTTCTCCTTACCGGCCAAAGATGAATGGGACTGTTAAAGCGGCTAATAAGAACATCAAGAAGATTGTGCAGAAGATGACGGTGACATACAAAGACTGGCACGAGATGTTGCCATTTGCTCTCCATGGGTACCGTACCTCAGCACGGAAGTCAACAGGGGCAACACCCTATTCCTTGGTATATGGCATGGAGGCTGTTTTGCCCATTGAAGTTCAGATACCCTCTCTTCGGATCATGAAGGACGCAGGTTTGAGCGAAGATGACTGGATTCAGACCCGGCTTGATCAGCTGAACCTAATCGACGAAAAGAGACTTACTACTATTTGTCATGGTCAGACGTATCAAAAGCGGATGATCAAGGCATTTAACAAGAAAGTTAGACGACAAGAGTATCAAGTTGGGGATCTGGTGATCAAGCGCATCATTTTACCTCAAGGTGATCCCAGGGGCAAATGGACCCCTACTTACGAAGGGCCATTTGTGGTTAAGAACATTTTCTCAGGAGGAGCTATGATTCTAACCAACATGGATGGTGACGACCTTCCTCACCCCGTCAATGCAGACATAGTGAAAAGATACTACGCATAATCAAAGACCCGCTAGGTCGACTGGACTAGGCAAAAATAAGGGCTTCCCGGCGAACCAAAAGGGTTCGGGTAAAAATAAGGGATGAAAATGAAAAAAATATGTACACCCGGCAAGTCGAAAACCTGAAAAGCCGGCTTGGGCAAAAAAGGGTATCCCGGTGGACTGAAAACCCGAAAGGGCGGTCCAGGCAAAAATTAGAGATCAAAGCGTAACACTATGTCTCATTGGATCATCTTGCATCCAGACTTCGGTATCAACTATCAAGCTCGGACAACACTAATCAATCTGATCTACCTTCAACCAGTAGCAAAGCGATGAAATGCTCGAGGATATAAAGGCAATAGCAGAGTTGGAACCCAATGGGATTATTCACATAGCTGTTTTGTATAGTTTTTCACAAATTCTGTAAATTCTATTATTCGGCGGCGTTTTCTTACTAGGACGTCAGCCTCTTGTACAAAAATGCCTATTCACAGGCCACACTTAAAAAATCAATAGAATTCATTTTCAAAGAAATTTCAAGCTATTATTCCTTTATCTGTTTTGTTTTGCAAAGAACGTCCAATGTTCATTTTTGATATATGCACTTGACATTAATTGCTGCTCATAAATATTTACATGCGAAGCAAAAGATGATTACTGGTAATATCAAAAACAGGGGTAATAAGAATTGTCCAATCTTTACAGTAGCTCTGTCCACCAGGTACAAGGTAGATTCAGCTGAAGAATATGACCAAAATACTTTCACTCCCCACAGAGTAAGACAGTAATGATTGGCTCTCCCCAGCTGAAACTTGCAACTGTAAAGGAATCAGTAACATTCTCCCCAAGCAGAGTTTATCTACCATCAACACTGAAAAGGCTTAATATCCCCTGCAGTCTTAATATTCCCCAACGGAGTATAAGAGTGTTCCCCGGCAGAATACAAGATATCCCCAGTGGAGTTAAAATTTTCCCAGCGCAGTCTGAAAAAGCTTCCCCAGTGGAGTTGAAGATTCATCCCCAGTAGACTCTGGACGTTCGTCCCCGGTGGAGTATAATAATAAATATCCCCAGCCGAGTTCAAAGGAATATTGTCCCTAGCAAAGCTCAAAGGATTATCCCCATTAGAGTCTAAAGGGTTATCCCCAGTGAAGTCGCAACTGAAAGATCATCCCCAGCAGAGTTCTTTCCTTTCACAAACAGGAATTCAATCCCCAACAGATTCAATATCACCAGCAATGATAATTCATCCCCAACAGAATTTATCGTTGGAATCCTCAGCAAAGCATCTCTTCCCCACAGAGTAATCTCCTCATCAGTATATTCCCCGAGAGAGTTATACTTTCCTGTAGGTTTATTCTCGCAATCACCTTCGTTCGCCATCCCCAGCGGAAACGAAGAATTCAACTTTATTCTCCAAAAGCTATCCAAGATTTACTTTCCCCAACTAAAACATTACATTTCCATACATCATGATACATGCATATACGCATCATACAATACGATCTCATTTATTTTGAGAACATCATTTCTTGATCCATATCATGCATTGCATATGACTGACCTTTACCTTTCAGGAAAGATACAGTTAAATTTCTCAGCTATGTCGAAGACCTGACCGGTTCTTAAATCTCAACTGAATTATCCTCGGGTGAATTTCAGATAAGGTTCTCAATCTCGACAATTTTCCTCCGTCATAGTGTGGACGAGTTCTACAATCTCAAAGGTATACTACGTTGAAGACCAGACAGTTCCTAGATCTTGATGAAGATGTTTCCCTATGTCATAGCGTGGACGAGTTCTATAATCTCAACGGTATACTACGTTGATGACCAGACAGTTCCTAGATCTTGATGTTTTCCCCCGTCATAGTGTGGACGAGTTCTACAATCTCAACGGTATACTACGTTGAAGACCAGACAGTTCTTAGATCTTGATGAAGATATTTCCCTACATCATAGTGTGGACGAGTTCTATAATCTCAATGGTATACTATGTTGAAGACCAGACAGTTCCTAGATATTGATGTTTTCCTCCGTCATAGTGTGGACGAGTTCTACAATCTCAACGGTATACTACGTTGAAGACCAGACAGTTCCTAGATCTTGATGAAGATGTTTCCCTCCGTCATAGTGTGGACGAGTTCTACAATCTCAACGGTATACTACGTTGAAGACCAGACAGTTCCTAGATCTTGATGTTTTCCTCCGTCATAGTGTGGACAAGTTCTATAATCTCAACGGTATACTACGTTGAAGACCATACAGTTCCTAGATCTTGATGAAGATGTTTCCCTACATCATATTGCGGATGAGTTCTACAATCTCAACGGTATACTATGTTGAAGACCAGACAGTTCCTAGATCTTGATGTTTTCCTCCGTCATAGTGTGGACGAGTTCTAAAATCTCAACGGTATACTACGTTGAAGACCAGATAGTTACTAGATCTTGATGAAGATGTTTCCCTCCATCATAGTGTGGACGAGTTCTACAATCTCAACGGTATACTACGTTGAAGACCAGACAGTTCCTAGATCTTGATGTTTTCCTCAGTCATAGTGTGGACAAGTTCTATAATCTCAACGGTATACTACGTTGAAGACCAGACAATTCCTAGATCTTGATGAAGATGTTTCCCTACATCATAGTGCGGACGAGTTCTACAATCTCAACGGTATACTACGTTGAAGACCAGACAGTTCCTAGATCTTGACAATTTTCCTCCGTCATAGTGTGGATGAGTTCTACAATCTCAACGGTATACTACGTTGAAGACCAGATAGTCCTATATCTTGATGAAGATGTTTCCCCCAGTTGAATTACGGACAATTTCTTAAAACTCAGCAAAGTGTTCCCTCAGCTGAGGTACATGCAAGTTCCTAAATCTCAACAAAAGTTAGATTTCCCAAGCGGAATCTTCCACAACAATAGGTATGCAATTTCTCACTAAGGAATCTCTTATGAGATCGAATCTCCTGTGGATGGCATCTGTAAGCCCATCCTCCTACCAACAATCTCCAAATGGCATCTGTAAGCCCATTCCCGATATCACCAGGCTGATTCCACTTCATGCGAGTGCAAATTTCTGGGCACTTTAGTGTTCAATCATCTTCCACCTTCGGATCACGAAAGGCACGAAAGCCAATCTACATCCTAAGGTTTAAGAAGATTGAACAGGGGCAGCTGTTGCACCCCAAAATTTGCCCTCTCATATTTCTCCCAACATTGCAAGAAAAATCTCCAAGTGGCTCAAGATTGCTCAAGAGTTGGACAGTCAAGTTATTTCCTAAGGCAGTCAATCCCAAATTAGGGTTTTGTGTTGCATCAAGATATTTGAGTACAAATGACCTCAAGTTCTCCCAAATGTCCTAATATGTCCTCAAGATCATCCATGTCAAATTTCAAGACTTACAGAGGAAGTTTGCTCAGTCAATTGCTCAAAGGGTCCAAAAATCGACTATGTTAGGGCAAAAGTCAATTGTGACCTACAAACAGTCAAACCTCAAGATGTTTTGTCAACATTCTCATTTTTAAGTATATTTCATCATTTGATCAAGATTTGATCATGATTCATCAAGGATTGCTCAAAATTCATCAAGACTCAAAAGTTGCTAAATTAGGGTTTTGTAGGAAAAGTCAACTCAGCTTTGACCAAGCATAACTTTATCATACTTTATGATAAATGATCCATCCAAAGCTCATTTTGAAGAGGATTCAATTTCCTACAATCCATATTCATACCCCAAGATCAGAAAATTCACTCACAAGAAGTTATAAATTTTGACATTATAGGTCATTTTTGAAAGTCAACAAAAACACCTTTTTTGCCAAAGCTCATAACTTGAGAATGGAATATCAAAATGATATGAGACCAAAAGGGTTGGTTATAGGACATCTTAAGCTTTCTATAAAGTCCAAGAACACCTCCAAAAGTTTAAAATTGAAGAAGTTATGCATTGTTGAAGTTGGCCATTTTTGCAAAATTGCCAAAAGTCAACTATCCCCAAAACTTCAAATTTTGTCAAATGGGTCCATTCTTTTCCACTTGATTTGAGCTTTCCCCATTGCACACGTGTCCTAGCTTCAGCCTTGAGATCATATTTCTTTTTTATTATTTTATTTGATTTTTTATTGAATTATTTCATTTTTAATCAAATTAAATCAAATTAAATCCAAATATTGATTACTTGACATCTTTTTGGCTATTTCAGGACTGAATCATCATCATCAAGGGTATCAAACTCGTATCAAGCAATCCATGTGCAAAAAGATTGAGTTTTGACAATTTTGGAAGGTTTAGTAATGGTGAATCAAATCAAATCTCATGGCATTGATGTGGAAGGATTCAATCCATATCTGTTAACCTAATGCATTCCACATTACATAAGGAAGCTAGAGGGCACGGAAACAAGGCTGGAGGCTGCAGAAATAAGCAAAACAAAACTTGCAAAATTCACAAAAAAGTGTGAAACCAAAATCCTGCTTTGAGGCGTTTTCAGAAGAAAAGCTTGATACCAATCGATTGTTGGGTGTCTACTCATCCTTCTGCAATCCAAGGCAGGCTCTCATACACACCAAAACACACTGTAAGAATCACGTTTTTCAGCCCTGTATTCGAAATCTTAACTCTCCATTCTTGCATCCTCTGGGCAAATCATTGATATATTCGTGATCCTCATGACATTTCAAAGCTTTTTGCATTAGTTAATTGTATTTATCTGACCTGTAAAGCCAAGTACCATATCTAGGGTTTCGTAGTTTGTTTTTGGGCATTTCTCTTACAGGTAAAATTAGCCCCAATAATGGCCATGGACATGACCGGAAGAGAAAGAAGAACGCAATCATGGTCTTGGGAGGAGTTTATATGGCCTGAGATGAATTTTGGGAATGACCTAGGCATTTAGTTGCGGATTCAAATCCGCAGGTAATTTCTTTACAGGCCTGAGGACAGGGACAACAACGTGCCCCCCTCTGATTGGTCCTTTCAAATTTTCGCACACTTTTTTTTATTTCTGGCACATTAACGCATTTTCTCTTATTACTTTAATTGTTTAAACTATTAACAACTAAAGCACATTGGCCTAGTGGCGAAGCGAGTGGTCCAAGCATCCATAGGACCTGGGTTCGAATCCCAAGTCCTTCACTTCTTTGTTATCTTTATTTTCCAGGTAATCCTGTGTATCTCCAAGCATGATGCCTATAATACGTCCTCAAGTATCAAAGCGCCAGATGGCCAAAGGCTAAATCTGGTGATCCAGAGATGATGGTCTACCATGGACCAAGTCAAAAGGCGCACAGGGAATCTCAAAAGTCAATATAGGGCCAGCTCATTTGGGCCACAGAATTGCTGATCAAACCTCCAAATCAGGCCCAAACCTCCTATCTCTTTCTATTTCTTTTATTTTGTTTTATCTGTTTTATTATTTTTTATTTAATCAATTAACCAATCAAATCTTTTTCTTTATAAAATTAAAACCAAAAAATATTTTCTTTATTAAATTAAATTTCAGCATTTTAATTTTTATTAACAAATACTTATTAAATTAATTTATGCCATTAATTAGAATTAACTTTAATATATTTTTTGCAAATAATTAAAATCAATTAGACTTAATTAGGTTTTACTAACATTAATTTATTTTATTTTATTTCTTTAAATACCAAAAAACCCAAAAATATTTATTTTCATTTATTAATTTAATAATTAACCTAGATTATTTTCTTTCTTAATTCACAAAATAAAACAAAAAAATATTTTCTTTAATAACAAAAAGCGTCAAAACCCTACTTGCGCTCAATTTATTTTTCCCGCACGCGATCTATTTATTCAATATTGTATTTGTTCCCGGAATGTAATAACTTAATAGGACTTTAAATATTTATTTATCGCTTGATTTATTTTTCCGCATTTAAATTTCAAAGGGTTGTTTTTGGCGATATAAATACCCGACGCCTTGTAATTTAATTTCCGCAATTTATTTTCCGCAAATATAACTGTTAGATGTTTGATAATAGGGATGCATGACAAGAATGGATGTTTAACCTAAAATCAACTTAGATAACCATTAACATGTACAAAGACAAAATTAGCTGAAAATGACACACCCGCACATGCGCACTCTTAGGGTACACCCCACTTGGTTGCCTTTGTAACGCGATCATTGAGTATAGGTTGTTTTAGAGGTCGCCCTCTTGTCCAAAGATCATAGTTTCCTCGAAACGGTTGCCTCGAATATTGTTGCCTCAAACAAATGATCTAAGACATTAAGGTTACCGCTAAGGCGTCCTAACATTGCTTTGGTGACCGTAAGTCCCTAAAATCGAATTGACCCTTAAACTCCAATGGCGGTGCTATCTACTCATTCATAGTAGGATAGCATTGTATAAAGGAAGATAGCATAGAACGATTCCTTTTTCGAGTAGGTAGATGGTTCTTAAGTACTTGCTCTTTCAAAAACAAAAAAACTTTTCACACTTACACTTTTCGAACAAAGTTTTCAAAACACTTCATACGATCGAAGGTTTTAAATAAAAACTTTTTCAAACCCACAAGCATAAAGAAAATAATTTTGAAAACATTTGAGCAAGTACCTAAGAGCCCAAGGATAACCACGGATAGAAAGGATGCTAATACCTTCCCTTTCTATAATCTACCCCCAAACCCGAGAGATATCTCGAAAAAGGAATATTTCTGTGCTTTTTTCCTTTCCTTGTTGGATAAAATAAAAGTCGGTCGCGACTCTTGCTTACCGCGACATTTTGCGAAAACAAACACAAAATGCAAACCAGCATTCCAAAAAACAGTCAATTCTTCCCACCGTATCACAGTGGCCATTGACTATTTTACAAAGTGGGTTGAGGCGGCCTCTTTCGCTTCCGTTACCAAGACTATTGTAGCCCGGTTCATTAAACAGAATCTCATCTATCGGTATGGTATCCTGGAGAGGATCATCACAGACAATGGTACGAATCTAAACAATACTATGAACACCACCCTGTGCAAGCAATTCAAGATCCAGCATCACAATTCTTCCCCTTACCATCCAAAGATGAATGGTGTTGTCAAAGCCGCAAATAAGAACAACAAAAAGATCATACAGAAAATGACAGTCACATACAAAGACTGGCATGAGATGCAACCATTCACTCTCCATGGTTATCGTACCACAGCACGCACATCAACCAGGGCAACACCTTACTCTTTGGTATATGGCATGGAAGTTGTGTTGTCTATTGAGGTCCATATCCCTTCTCTAAGAATCATGAAGGATGCAGGTCTAAACGAAGACGACTGGATCCAGACTCGACTTGATCAACTGAACTTAATTGATGAGAAAAGGCTTACTGTTGTATGTCATGGTCAAATGTATCAAAAACGGATGATCAAGGCTTTCAACAAAAAGGTCAGACGCCAAGTATACCAAGTCGGGCATCTGGTGATCAAGCGCATCATACTGCCACAAGGTGATCCCAGGGGAAATGGTCCTACATACGAAGGACCATTTGTGATCAAAAGCATATTCTCTGGTGGAGCGATGATCTTAACCACTATGGATGGCGATGACCTGCCGCACCTCGTGAACAGGGACATAGTCAAAAGATAATACGCATAAGAGACCCGCTAGGTTGACACACCTAGGCAAAACAAGGGGATTCCGGTGAACCAAAAAGGTTTGGGCAAAAATTAGGGATAAAACAAAAAAAAATTATACACCTGGCAAGATGAAAACCCAAAAGGGAGGCTTGGGCAAAAAAGGGTATGCCGGTGGACTGAAAACCCGAAAGGGAGGTCCAGGAAAAAGTTAGGGAATTAAAGCGTATAACTATGTCCTATTGGATCACCTTACGGACAACCTGCAAACTCTACGGTTCTGATCAATTCAATCAGCTTCGGACAAGGAAACAAATAGATAAGATGCTCATACACACGAAAGTTATAGCAGAATGGGAACCCCATGGGATTATTTTACATAGCTATCTTTTCTTTGTATCAAATTTTCATTTTTACGACGGCATTCTCTTACTTGAGTGTTTGTCTCATTGTACAAAAATACTTACTCAAAGTCAATACAAAGATATCCCTTTGAAAGTACAAAACTATATGTTTTTCTTTGCTCTTGTGTTTTGTTTACAAAAACGTCCAATGATTTATTTTTGAACATATGCATTTGAACGTAACTACCGTTTACAAATGAACAAAATAGAAAGACAATCACTAATGGCTTTAAGAAATAGGGAAATATCTCTAGGTTATTTCCATAAAATCCCCCGCAGTGTGCAGTTTAATCCCCAGCGGAACAAAACTTCCAGTTATCACTCCCCAGTAGAAGTCGCTAAATTTCTCACGTTTTCCCAACAGGATTTTACAAGCAGTACACGGCATTTGCCTTACGACAAAGTTTATTTCTCTAAGTGGAAATTCATCAACACTTTTAAACATGAATACTTTCACTCTGTATCCTCAACAGCAGTCAGGGATTTATTTTCCCCAATCCAACAAGCAGTGCAGCAGATTAGCTCACATACTGATACATCGCATCCATATATCATAAACATCGATAACATGAATGCATGTATCACAATCTCGTTATACCATGCATTTCATACAATATGACATTGCATATTAGATAAAATTTTACCCTTTTCAGGACAAGGTGAATCAATAGCTACCATTAACAATGTTCAAAGGCTTTTCAGATACAGTTCAGATATGCTCCAGACACGGATGCCATCCTGATACTCATTCAGATTCAGCTTTCAGATACAGTTCAGATACGCTCTAGATACGAATGTCATCCTGATAGTCATTCAGATTCAACTTTCAGATACAGTTCAGATACGCTTCAGATATGACTGCCATCCTGATACTCATTTAGATTCAACTTTCAGATATAGTTCAAATACGCTCTAGATACGGATGCCATCCTGATACTCATTCAGATTCAAATTTCAGATACAGTTCAGATACGCTCCAGATACGGATGCCATCCTGATACTCATTCAGATTCAATTTTCAGATACATTTCAGATACGCTCCAGATATGGATGCCATCCTGATACTCATTCAGATTCAACTTTTAGATACAGTTCAGATACGCTCCAGATATGAATGTCATCCTGATACTCATTCATATTCAACTTTCAGATACAGTTCAGTTACACTCCGGACACGGATTCCATCCTGATACTCATTCAGATTCGGATCTCAACAATCATTTTTGAATGGAATCTTTAAGCCCATTCCCTATACCATCAACCATCACATCACCGAGTGCAAATTTCTGGGCACTCTAATGTCCAATCATCTTCCACCTTCGAGACACGAATGGAAAAACTTGCCAATCTAACTCTTCAGGCTTAAGAAGATTGAATAGGGGCAGCTGTTGTACCCCAAAAGTTTCCCGCTCATTTATTAAGAATTTGCTCACAATATCTCCTTTGGCTCAAGACTGCACTAGGGTTGATCAGCTCAAGACACCTCCTTAAGCACTGATGACCAAAATTAGGGTTTGAGATTGCACAAGGATATTTGAACTTCCAATGCCCCATATGACTTTTTTGGATCATTATGGACCCTCAAGATTACTCATGTCAAGTTTCAAGCTTTGGATCACACCTTTGCTCAATCAATTGAGCAGTTCACCTAAAAATCAGTTGTATTGGGGAAAAAGTCAACTGTGGCCAATTTATAGTGAAACTTCATAATTTTTTTATCCACATCAAAATTTTAAACTCATATGTATCATTTGATCAAGTTTGGACCACAATTCCTCAAGAAATTTGATCAAATCTTCAAAAGGGCAAAATGGTCAAAATTAGGGTTTTGACTGGGAAAGGGTAATTTCTTATTTTTGACCTAGAAAATGATCAATTGGTTTAAGGAATGATCTCAAGAGGCCAATTGCATAATTTTGACCTAATGACATGGCTCAAAACATTGCTCGAGTCCAATGGATTGATAGATGAATTTTTAGTCAACTGATCAAAAGTCAACTATATACTGAAAAGTCAAACTTTTACCTTTTGGTCAAAATCAAATGTCAAAGATCACAATTCATCAAAGTATGTCAAAATATGAAACTCACTCATCAAGAAATAAAAAATTCAAGATTTCATTTTGAAAAGTTAAAATTTCTAAACTTAGAAATTTTTCTAAGTGTTGGAAATTTCTTATTTTTTCCCAACTTTGAGCAAAATTTTCACCATGATGCAAGATGATTCAAAAGAAACTTTCAACATGAAAGTTGTAGATCTCCATGAAATCTACAACATTTCTTTACACAACTCCTTCCAAAAGTGCTTGGATCTCAAGTTATAATTTTAAGAACACATGGTCATGAAACAAAACACTTAGTGAAATTTTGCCCTAATTTGGTCAGGATTTTGACCTAACTTCATGGCACTTTTTCATTTAGTTCCAAGGGGAATTTTCAAAATTGATTCAAAGAGAGTTTGTATAGCACATTAAAATATTTCCAAAATTTCCAAGAAATCCTTGAGATCATTTTTGAGTAGGGAGAATCAAAGAGATGAAGTTAGGGTTTTCATACTTGAATTACAAGTCATTTTGTGATGAACAATATTCAAAATTCAAACTTATGTTGCATAACCTCTACTTTGCAGGCCTCAAACTTGTTAGGCACTCCATAATTAATTAATTGCACAATTGTTAGAGGTCTCAATTCAAGCATCCAATGCAAGGCCATGCTTTATATCCATTTTAGGAAGAAAATGCACAATGTCATTTTGATAAAGTAGATTTTTGCACAAAACTTGTTCTTGAGCCTTGAAATTGCTTTCTTCTGATGATACAAGTCCCATAACTCAAGAGAAGCTTATCTAGACACTTACAATCACTCAACACATGCTTGTACTTCCTCTTGAAACTTGTTTTCCCACTTTTCTTGAAAATCAAGTAACATAGCAATTAGCTTGTAACTTGTACTTCTGACTCTCAAAAGCACTCAAGCTTTTTTCTTATATATACACAAGTCATTTTCCACAAATCACATGCATGCTTGAGCCCTGAAAACACCAAGAACACAAAATCACCAAAAACACCTCAAAACTTGCCATTTGTGAGTTTTGAATCCAATCTCCAAATTTGCACGTGCGTTTCTTGGCCTTTTACTTTCAAAAGCTTCTAAATAACATACACAAACAATTCCAACACCTGTAACACCTTCATCATCAACCACCATTTTCAAAAACAACACCTTGCACCTTGACTTCTCCAGAACTCCTCAGGCACTTTCAGCTCAAGCTAAGCATCACATTAGCTTCCTGGGAACTTGAGGAAGCTAATCCAATCATTAAAACTCACTAAAAGCTACTCAAACTCCAAGCATGATACCCTCTTGAAAGGTGAGTTTTCTGACTTTTGAACTCTTCAAACAAGCATCATTAATGGTTTATTTGTGAATGAAAAATGTAGATATCATTGCCCTAAAGCTAACCATGTCCATAGTTTTCATTTATGTTGCTTAAGCTTAGGGAATTTTATGATTGAAGTTTCTGAAATTTTTAGGGTTCAGATTAGGGCCATTAAAATTCATGTTTGTCTTTGATCTATAATTTTATTGCTTTGCATTTCTGAAATCGTGAGGAAATTTGCCACAAGTTTCCTATTTACATTTTTTATTTTTGTTGAGAATTGAATTAGATACAGAGGTTTGGGTTGGGCGTGAGGTTGAAGATGAAGTTGGCCTCAGGAACGTGTTTACCATATATATTTATGGTTTGATATTAATAAACGGATGTATAGCCACCCCAGTGGTAGAAGCGTGCGCCTGTGACTATAGGGACCTGGGTTCGAGCCCCAGTGGTACCCTTTTGGATTTTTTTTCCATATTTTTCACATATTCTGACTTTTTTGGCAGCGCTGGGCCTCATCCCCTTGGGCCTTTTTTTTTTTTACTTCTAACCCCCCTTGCTGGCTATTCACACCCTGGCCCGTTTTATTTTCTTTTTTTCATTTCTATTTATTTGTTTTCTTAAATATTTTATCTAATACTAAAAAAATCAGAAAAAATATAAAAACATTATATTTATATTTTGATATAGTTTATTCATTTTTTACACAAAAAAATTATTTTATTTAACCATACTTTATTTATTTTACTGATTGGTTTGTAAATTTAATTAAAAACTAGGGTCTTAGTTATTTTCTTAAAATATATTATTTTAAAACCAAAAAAATATTCTTCTTATAAACTTAATTTCTTTTTTAATCAATTAATAGATTAGGGTTTTATTTAAATTCTTTTCCTAGTAAATTTAGGTTTTACTTTTTACTAATTTAATTAATTATTTTTCTTTTAGTTAATTAGGTTAAAACAAAACCCCTTTTCCCTAAAAAATCCAAACAAAATCCATTTTCTTTACATTTACATTCTTGTATATTTATTCATTTTGTACATTATTTATTCAATTCTTGTACAAATTCAATATGGTTGTAATAGATAATTAGGTTTATTTTCTAGCAATTCTCATTTGTAATTTGTACACCCCCTCCCACAAGTATTGAAATAGCGTAGTAATTTTAAATTCCGCAATTTATCGCTTTATATACAAATGCTAGTAATTAGGGTTTGTATGGAAAGACTAAAACCAATCAATTAGAAAACCCTAATCAAAGACAAACCCAAGCATAAAAAATAATACACTTGCACACAAGCACCCTTAGGGTAATATCCACTTGGCTGCCTTACAAAATGGCCATGTTATGCATGTGAGGTATCTTAGCAAAAACAAGCAAAATATAAGATCATAGTCCCTCGATGACGTTATCTATGTTTCCTTTCAAATGATCTTAGTCCCTAAAAGAGAATGCTAAGATACCTTGCAACATTGCTAATCATGGTTATACGATGACCCACGCTCGTCCCGTTTACATCCAAAGATAGGATTACTTACCAAATCAATGGTAAGATAGCAATGTCAAAGGAAAAAGGAAACGAACATGAAATACTTTTGAGTAGGTAGAATGTTCCTAGTTACTTGCTCACTTTCAAAACAAAGCATTCTTGCTACTTTCAAAACAAACACCAACACTTTCAAAAACATCTTTCAAACTTGAAAACATTTTCAAAAGATCAAACACTTTGTATACATTCTTACGAACGATAATCATTACAAAGTTTGCCTAAACAATGGCCTCTTTACAAAATACTTTCAAAAACCACACAAATCATAATTTCAAACAAAAGCAAGTGATCTAGCAAGTAACTAAGAGCCCATGGAAAACCATGGATGAAAAGGGTGCTAATACCTTCCATTTTCATAATCTACCCCCTGAACTCAAGAAATAATCTCAAAGGTCTTTCCTGTGCTTTTTCACCTTTCCTTTTGGATAAAAGAAAAGTCGGTGGCGACTCTTGCTAACCGCAACATTTGAGATCAAATGCAAAACACCCAATTCAGTTCTCCCACCGTATCACAAGTCCTTTCTTCAATTCTTAGTTGTAACACTGACACAAAAAATCACTAGAGTGTACAATTTTGTAACACATAACCCTTACGCCTGACAACTGCACACAACGTCCTGTTAGTGAAGAGTAAAACCCTCACAGTTATCCTATAACTACCGTCTTGATATCTAACAACTTCACACAAGGTTATATTGACGAAGGATGAATTCTAACAGTCAACCTACAACCACTGTCCGAGTCTTCATACACGCTCATAAGTGCACAAGACATAGCCACAAATAGCCTACGCCAAAAAAATCCTTTAATAGCCTTTATAATTCTAATGTCATGATACTCCACTTAATCCCTGATACTCACAAGTTCAACATGTAACCCATGAATATATGGTCACATACCAATCTTGAAGTCTCCTCTATGACCATCCATCAACAATATCTCTCTAAATCGGGGTGGATCCTTGAGTTACTGAGACGGACGAAACATTGTCTCAACAAGTTCCCTTTAGGAAGACGTATCTACTTAAAACAATTTTTACAAGTTTCCTATTCACACCTACCAAAGGCTTATCAGGTTCTCCTTTTATCCGTTGGGCTAATCTGATCACAACTCGTCACACATTTCTTGAAACCTACTGGATCACACTTTATCCATATCGCACTTGGTTCCATTACTCTACTACGCTTTCTCAATCCCTTAATAAAAACAGTCTTTTCCCGGAATCTGTCCAATCACGATACACGTTAGAGTCTTAAACACACTCAACAAAGCCACTTCTTAAGGATGCGTAATTCCAAAATAAGATCACTAATGATTACGTCAGTCTTGGTTAGGTCCACAAATACAACTTGGTCACACACTTCGGTTTAAGAATTTCTAAAGTCGAATACTCACAAAATAGGAGTTTGTTTTACCCTATCGACTTCCACATCGTACAACTGCTATAATAACACTGCCAACTTTTCCATAATTCCTTCCTAACCATACAACTTCATACTCTTAGTGTGACAACACCTTTGATAACTCATGTGACTTAACCAATGCAATAATCCTTTAACGGATACACTTCGTCCATGTAGTCGTCTAATGACACTCATCTCTCCCCAGATTGCCTTTGGGACTGCAACACCTCATTTCTACGCGGAGGATAATAATAAAATCAGAGTTCAACATAAATAGGATGCTACATTTTTCAACTTGAAATCAAACTTCATTTAATCGCATATAAAACAGATACATAACACTTAATTTGGATGAACCGATAACAACCTGATTTATTCTTTCAAATAAAACAATTTTTTATTGATAAGCAGCGGAATATACATATTCAACTTCAATTCACTTAACATCTTTATTCAACTAAAACAACTTCAAGACAACAGTTACTTCATGTAAACAACTTAAAGATTCAGCAACAGAAATAATAATCAACAACTAAACATCAAGCGTTCATCCCCTCCCCGAGTACTACGTATCAGAGCGATGACACCGACTCGATACTGACGAGGGTAACAACTATTCTTCTTGATTACATGCATGTTACCAACAGAGGACAACATTCAAACATAAGGGGTGAGATATCGAACTATATAAATAAATGTATGATAACTAATATATCAGAATCAGTTCATATAAAATCACCACTTCACAACTTTCAAACATCTTTAATCTCAACAAAACATCAACACAACATGACAACTAATTCACAACCTTTAGATGATACCTGTCACAACAAGTCAACAACATAAAGCAATAACAAATCTATCTTCACCACGACTCAAGATGCAACATCAAATGTGACTCAATTACAATGCACATGCATGTGGTATCATTGGAGCAGAACTCCCAACTTAAAAATATTTTCCAGTAATCTCAAGGCATAAGGTATAAGCCTTCTTCACAAATCATTTTGCCAATACAAACCTTCACAAAATCCGCCAATACAGGCCTTCACAAAATCCTCCAATACAGGCCTTCATAAATTCAAATGTATGAATGTACAACACATGCAACAACATCATTAAACACTTCACGAGGCATGCGCCTATATCACTACTTCACTGGCCATAGGCCTACAACGTCATCAACGTAATTAACAACAATTCATCATTCATCGCAAGGCATAAGCCTACATTACCATTGTTACCAGTAAATAGAGGTAATTCATCATCATCTAAAATTCTCTGCAACTTCACATTATCAACAAGAATTCAAAGCGAAAATTACAACAACTCAACATAAATCAACTTTGGCCATAAGCCTACAACTTGATATTTCAACAACGACAATTAACACAACATTGGCATAAGCCTACAACTTAGTACGTCACAACACTAATATCACAACCACATGACAACAACCATTCGACATTGGCCATAGGCCTACAACATAATATTGCCCATAATTATTCAGACAATTATCGACTATACCGGTTAATTACTTATCTAAATGCTTATTTCTAATTACAAACTTCTAAAAATTGTTACACTATAATACTACATCATCATTATCATTGATATTATTATTATGAACCAAGCATTATCATAAGATCGTCATGTCATCATCATACTTCATCACCACAAAACATCATGGCGATTCAACACGGGAAAGCTAACTCTATCCTAACTTGGGTACTAGAGTTATCCTTCTTATCCTTCATTTTAATCCTTATAAATATAGTTCACCACATTAGCATTCCAACGCTTCGAATGGCGTATAAAACGGAGTTACGGTTCAAAAGTTATGGAGTTTTCAAGTTTTCAAAAATACTGTCAAATTATGAGCAATCGATTGCACTAACATGCAAATCGATTGCACCTTGTTCCAGTGGCCAAAAATCATGTTTTTAAGCAGTGAAAATCGATTTCTCTTTACTGCAAATCAATTTCTTACTGAAACAGAAGCAAAAATCCCAATTTTTAAGCAGTGCAATCGATTTCTCTTTTGTTGCAATCGATTGCACCCTGTGAAAAACAGTTTTACGAATTATGTAAAGTGCAGTATAAAAACCCATTTGTTTCAATCCCAAAGACACAAACTTCATGAAATAATACACAATCAAACATCCAGTTATCATTGCTATCAACATACATCAATTACCACAAATACACCAACATCAACATAAAATAATTCTCCAACTAGAGTCATCAATTGAATTTTTTTAACTTTATCAGGAAACACAACATTGCGTAGCAACAAAACAACAATCTTTCACACAAAATCACACATGATAATTTCATATAACCAACCCCACATATCATTTATTATATACCTAATTATAGAGCAAGAATCTCACTCTTACCTTGGATTGAATGCAGCTCTAAGAAACTTCAATGGAATTTCTAGGAATTTGGCACTAGTAGCAACTTCCTCTTGTTCTTCTTCTCCTCTCAAAACCATGTTCCTCTTTCTCTTCTTTTTCTTTTCCTGATAACACTATACTCTCTTTCACATCTAATTTTCTAATAATAATATAATATTATTCTATTAGTCTAACTAAATCCAATTGGGCCTAAATGTTACACCCCACTCTTACTTCATACAACCATATAATTAAGCCCAACTAATTCTATTCTTATTTCTAATAAATTAATACTATAATATTTCATTAATCCCAACATAAGAATTTTTATTAATCAACTAATTAATTAATTGATAATAATCCAACAACTTTTACCATTAATTCTTAACACCTCGCGACATTACAAATAATCTAAAATATAATTTAATTAAATAATTAATCAAATTAACGGGCGTTACAACTCTCCCCACTTAGAATACTTTCGTCCTCGAAAATGTATTCGACACTACCACTCTTAGTACGAGTTTCACATCTAACTCGTTGATTTCCAAGTCGCGTCTGTCAACACTTTGACCACTAATTTCCTGATAACTCAATAACTCAACACGATTCAAATCGATTACTCACATGCTAATCATTCAACACTTTGCGACATAATCGGTACTAGCATCTCAACTACTCTACCATAATCTGACATATCAACATTTAAAGTAGCAACAATTATAACACACTTATACTTGGATATATATCATTGCAATGTCCTCTTAAAACTCTTTTCAACACCAAAACACATACACAATTTCATCTCCGTATGTCAGTTATCAACAAAATATCAACAACTCTACTCATATCGTCGTATCACTCTTATAGTGACATCCACACAACCAACATAATCAACTCCGTCACGTTATGGAGTATCATTCCTTACTTACAAAAATCAACAATAACATCTCAATATCGACAACAACATCATTGCAACATCAACTTAACTGTATAACTCAGCAAGCATTCCCATAGCTCACCATTAATCAACAATCCATAACAATCTTCTTATAAGATCTGAAATTATTTACTAACAAACATAGTACCCTGTCACATCATCCCTATATCAATAATCCACTAAATCAAGCATGTAGAGTCGTATACTCATAGCAACTGTGCCACATACGCTTCAGCTGCGCAACTCTAATAATCCATCTTAAGCCACCATCCTCATTAAAGTTTCTGCCAACTATACAGTTTACAAGTCTCATTCCAGTTTCAGACTTTCCTCAACATCCACCATAAAACCATTGTTCAATTGATATTCTCAATCTTTCACTTTGCGACGTTAGCTCACATATAACTTGCCACTCTGACTTATTCAACACGTCTCAACTCTTTCTTAGCCACTCCTCTATTAATTCGCACAACCTGGTGAGCAACTATCCTCACGATATAACGTCAATCACTTTACACACTATTAAGGTAGCAAGACAAGTCTACACCATCCAACATGGTCTCGTCTACTATCAACAAGAGATTAAAGGTGATCAGTTCCTCAATTTGTCAATAGATAGCTGACAACCATAATGAAGTATAAACCATCGTTATTAAACTATAATAGTGTTCCTTTAGAACTTGTACTCAAGTCACCTAATGCACCATAATCCAATAATTTCCAATGAGGTTTACAAATACTTCCATAATTTTCCTATCATTCGATTTTGTCGATGAGACACCAACGCTCAACAACACTTGCACTATCGCCATCAACAGCATACAGAACTAATGTGATACGGTGGGAAGAACTGACTGTTTTTTGGAATATTGGTTTGTGTTTTGCATTTTGTATTCGCAAAATGTCGCGGTAAGCAAGAGTCGCCACCGACTTTTATTTTATCCAACAAGGAAAGGAAAAAAGCACAGAAAAATTCCTTTTTCGAGATATTTCTGAGTACGGTGGGTAGATTATAGAAAGGGAAGGTATTAACACCCTTTCTATCCGTAGTTATCTATGGGCTCTTAGGTACTTGCTCAATTTTTTTCAAAATTATTTTATTTGTGCTTCTGGGTTTGAAAAAAGTTTTTGTTTTAAACTTCGATTTAACTCTTGCTCCTGTCCTTAAGAGTGTAATGAAGTGTTTTGAAAACTTTGTTCGAAAAGGTGTGTAACTGTGAAAAAAGTTTTGTTTTTGAAAGGGCAAGTATCTAAGAACTATCTACCTACTCGAAAAAGGAATCGTTCTATGCTAATTTCCTTTAGACAATGTTATCCCACTATTAGTGAGTAGGTAGCACAGTCGTTGGAGTTTGAGGATCAATTCGAATGCGGGACATACGGTCACTAAAGCAATGTTAGGACGCCTTAGCGGTAACCCTAATGTCTTAGATCATTTGTTTGAGGCAACAATATCCAAGACAACCATTTCGAGGAAACTATGATCTTTTAGACAAGAGGGCGACCTCTAAAGTGACCTATACTCAATGACCGTGTACGAAGGCAACCAAGTGAGGTGTACCCTAAGAGTGCACAAGTACGAGTGTGTCGTTTTCAGTTATTTTTATCTTTGCATATGTCAATGGTGATCTAATTTGATTTTAAGATTAAACATTCAATCTTGTCATGCAAACCCTATTATCAAACATCTAGCAGTTATAATTTGCAGAATTTAAAGGTGCGGAAATTAAATTACAAGGCGTCGGGTATTTACATCGCCAAAAACAACCCTTTGAAAAATAAAATAAAGCGATAAAATAAATAAAATGTCCTAATTATCTATTACATTCCGGAAACAAATACATCAATATGGATAAAGCAAAAAATAAAGCGCGACGCGAAATTAAATCGAATGTGAATTAGGGTTTTGACCCTTTTGAAAGAAAATTGCTTTTTTTGTTGTTTTTATTTTAAGAAAAGAAATTAAATTCTAAATTAAATGGTAAATTGATTATAAAATAAATTAATTGATAAAAAATAATAAAAGACATATTTTTTGGAGTTTTTGTTAATTTAAGGAAGGAATTAAAATAATAAAATTAGTAGTTAAAAACTAATTAATTCTAATTAATTTTAAATATTTACAAAATAAATTAAAGTTTCCTAATTAATATCCTAATTAATTAATAAGTTTATTAATAAAAATAAAAGTTTTAAAATTTGATTGGATAAAAAAAGTATTTTTGTGATTTTTTTGATAAAAAGGAATTTTGTTATTGGTTAGAAATAAATTAAACAAAATTAATGTAATTAAATAAATAAACAAGATATAAAGAAAAGAGAGAGTGGGCCTGGTTTAGGAGGGTGTGGAAAGCAATTTGTTGGCCCAATTGATGCTGACCCATGAGGACTTTTTGGATCCTGTGTAGGTGCGTTGACTGGCTCCTTGGTGGACCTTCAATAATTGACCACCAGATCTGGCCCTTTGGCCATCTGGAGCTTGGATTGGCGAGGGAGTATGGTGAACCTCCAACTTGAGCACGCACTAGATCTCCTGAAAATATTTGAGAAAAGGCAATTTGCTGGAGGCAGGGATCGAACCCCTGACCTCCAGCCTTGGAACGCTTTAAGGCTTACATGGCAACCGTTGGGGCGTGTTGTTGTTTGTTAATAATAATACAATCAATATATTATATAAAAAACAACCCAATGGCCAGAAAAAAAACAAAAAAAAAGCGCGCTTCGTTTGAATCAACCAATGGATAGGTGACAGCTCTTCGTCCCCTTCCTCCAAAACCTGTAAACTTTACCTACGAATTTTTATCCGCAACTAAAAACGCAGCATCATTCCAAAATCCTCCTCAGGCTTTTAAAATGATTTCTAAGGCCGGGGTTGAGTTCGTCTCAACCCTCAGGATACAACCATGTCCATCATGTATCTCAATTTCACCTAAAACGAAAACTCCCAAAAACGTGAACCAAACCCTAACAATGGTGGTTTTCTATACAAGCCAGATAAATGCAATTGATTATTATGAAAAGCTTGCAAATGATGTGAGGGTTAAGAATATGCAGTTATTTCATGAAAATAATGTCTAATTTCTGAGATATGAAATCAAGAACAAGGGTAACTTGCGTGAGACTTACAGTGTGTATGAGGGCCTGAGAATGCCTGGTTTGGATTGGGATAGCTTGTGTGCATTTCCAGGAAGCGATTGGGATACGTCTCAACTCTTGAAAATGCCTCCAACCTTGATTTCGATCTCAAGCTTTTTTGTGATTTTTGCAAAGTTGGTTTTGCCTCCACACTTAATCTCTAACCCTGATTTTCGTGCCTGTAGCTTGCTTATCTATTGTACATTGGATTAGGGTAACATTTGTTGTTCAAATCTTCCCACGTTGATGGTTGCATATTTGATTTGATTCTTCCATAAAAGCTTTCCAAATTTGATCCAAATCACATATTCTTGTGCATAAAGACCTTGATACGAACTCAATTGCCATGATAGCTGTATTTGGAGCCTGAAATAACCAAAAAAATCATGTGTTATCAATGTCTTAGATTTTATATGATTTAATTTGATTTAAAATGAATTAATTCAAATAAAAATCAAATTAAATAGTAAAAATGAGATATGGACACATGGCCAAGGCTAGAGCAAGTGGGAAACAATGCAAACTCAAAACAAGTGGAAAAGAATGGGCCCATTTTGGCAAAATTTGAAGTTTTTGGGGATAGTTGACTTTTGGCAATTTTGCAAAAAAGTCCAACTTCAATAATGCATAACTTCTTCAATTTTGACTTTTGGAATTGTTCTTGGAATTTTTAGAAAGCTTGAGATATCCTCTAACCAACACTTTTGGTCTCATCTCATTTTGATATTCCATGCTCAAGTTAGAAGCTTTGACAAAAAAGGTGTTTTTGTTGACTTTCAAAAATGACCTATAATGTCAAAATTCATAACTTTTTGTGAGTGCATTTTTTGAACTTGGGGTATGAAGATGGATTGTATGGAATTGCATCCTCTTCAAAATGATATTTTGATGGGTCATTTCTCATAAAGTATGACAAAGTTATGCTTGGTCAAAGTTGAGTTGACTTTTCCTACAAAACCCTAATTTAGCAACTTTTGAATCTTGATGAATTTTGAGAAATCCTTGATGAATCATGATCAACCCTTGATCAAATGATGAAATATACTTCAAAATTATAATGTTGACAAAAAAATCTTGAAGTTTGACTGTTTGTAGGTCACAATTGACTTTTGCCCTAGCATAGTCGATTTTTGGACCTTTGAGCAATTGACTGAGCAAACTTCCTCTGCAAGGCTTGAAATTTGACATGGATGATCTTGAGAACATATTAGGACATTGGTGAGAACTTGTGGTCATTTGGAATCAAGGATCTTGATGCAATGTGAAACCCTAATTTGGAATAGACTGCCTTAGAAGATAGCTTGTCTGGTCAATCTTTGAGCAACCTTAAGCAACTTGGAGATTTTTCTTGCAATGTTTTGAGAAATATGGGAGGGCAAATTTTGGGGTACAACATCTGCCCCTGTTCAATCTTCTTAAACCTGAGGATGTAGATTGGCTCTCGTTCCTTTCGTGATCCAAAGGTGGAAGGTGATTGAACACTAGAGTGCCCAGAAATTTGCACTCGCATGAAGTGGTAGTTGTCTTGTGATGTCAGGAATGGGCTTACAGATGCCATTTGGAGATTGCTGACGGGAGATGGGCTTAAAGATGCCATCTGGAGGAGTGTCGATCGCATAAGATATTCCTTAGCGAGAGCTTGTATACCTGTTGTTGGGGAAGATTCCGCTGGGGGAAGTCTGATCTTTGTTAAGAGAAAGGAACTCATCCGTAATTCAACTGAGGTGTCAAGATTTAGGAACTTGCCCGTAATTCAACTGAGGTGTCGAGATTTAGGAACTTGCCCGTAATTCAACTGAGGTGTCGAGATTTAGGAACTTGCCCGTAATTCAACTGAGGTGTCGAGATTTAGGAACTTGCCCGTACTTCAACTGAGAAAAACATCTCTGCTGAGATTTAGGAACTTGTCTGTAATTCAACTGGGGAAACATATTCATCGAGATTTAAGAACTCGTCTGTACTTCAATTGAGAAAACATCTCTGCTGAGATTTAAGAACTTGTCTGTAATTCGACTAGGGGGAAACACCTTCATCGAGATTTAAGAACTCACCTGTAATTCAACTGAGAAAACTTCTCTGCTGAGATTTAGGAACTTATCTGTAATTCGAAGGAGGAACACTTATGTCGAGATTTAGGAACTTTCTTGTACTTCAACTAAGAAAACATCTCTGCTGAGATTTAAGAACTTGTCCGTAATTCAACTAGGGGAAACATCTTCGTCGAGATTTAAGAACTCGCCCGTAATTCAACTGAGAAAACTGATAACGAGAAAACATATCATGTAATTACCACGCTTTTCACTGATTTTATATTTCATTAAGTCGTATAACCCCCGATTATTCCAAGATTATTTGTCTTTTTATAGGTATAACATTTATCAACTCAAACCAATGGAAAAGGACAACATGAAGAAGGCTAGACAATAAACAAAGAGAAAAAGAACTAAAAAATACAAAGTTTGGATTTTTGGAGCAGTGACGGTCGTCACATCCTTGTGACGGGCGTAACACCCCCCAACTTGGAGTAACACCCGTCACACATCTCTGACGAACGTAATGCGCTACTTAAGCGCGTTACGACCGTCACCCTCCTGTGACGACCGTCATGCGCGTGAAGATGGGCATTGTGAAGAGTGGAGACGTGGGCAATGCAAGGGCAGACTCGTTCTTCTATTTTTCCTCCACCCACTAATAGTGCTCCCTATATTTTCTCCATTTCAACATTTCCTCAAGACATGGAAACTGTTATTTTTCTTCTGCTATATATATGTGTGCAAGTGCAACGTACCAAGGGTCGTTGGAATCTTCTCAGAGCAAATTTTATTATTCTTTTACAATTGTTTCAATTTCTTATTTTCTTGAGTTTTTCTACATTGCTGTAATTTTCATTCCAAGCTTTAGTTTTTAGTTTAAAGTGTTAATTCTTCATTCAAGAATTAACACGGTTTATTTACTGCAATCAGGCTCAAGGATTATTGTAATACTTCAAGATTACCATAGCAACTTTGATTCCAGGTTTTTATTGAAATTAATATTTATTCGTTTTATTTATATTATGCCAATTATTGTTATGAATTATATTCTGAATTGCATTGCTGTTAAATTTATTATGTCCGACTAATTTATTAATATCGGTATGTGACTCTTAAGAACTGAAAGAATTCAGTGATACCTTGGCCAAAAATATTTATAAAACAATTTCTGGTTTCCAATTTCCAAAATTAATTTAACTATCCTTGTCACGAGAGTGAGAGGTTAATTAACACGATTTTGCCACGAGAGTGGGAAATTAATTAAGGCAAGAACCTGCATGCGAGAGCTGGGGTTCAACCCAGATAGTGGTAACGAAACATTGATTTTTAAATACACGAGAGTGTTTTAATAAATTAATTAAACTCAAATTGTTTTCAAAAAGTGTTATTAAATTTAAAGTGCATCCACTAGGTTTAGTAACATGACTTATTTCATAAACACGAGAGTGTATGTCTCAGGTTTTTAAACAATTAGCTTTTACCGAAATACTTTATAGGCCAAGCGATTCACCGAATTCCCTAAGTCCGATTATCACATACCGGTATAACTATTACTATTATTTTTAATTAAACAGTTTCCCCCAAAAATTGAATATTCATCGCTTAGTTAAACAAACTGTAGCATTAGATCGCATGCGATTGATTCCTCAGTCTCTGTGGGTTCGATAATCTTTTAAAACTAGAACGACTAAACTGTATACTTGCAGTTAATATCCCGACAGACTTATAAAGTCCCGATCAAGTTTTTGGCGCCGTTGCCGGGGACTGGTAGTCAATTAATTACGATTCTTCTGTTGCTCATTTAGACTAGGCAACAGATACCCTTTTTCGATTTGTATGCCAAGGACTCGCTCACAAGGCGAACCACTTGACAAATCGACGGACGAACCTGAACGCGTCAGGGATTACTGTTTAAATCACGCTATTCCTTTACCCAATCCCGAAATCAAGATTGATTCTGAAGCAAATTCTAATTCTTCCTCTGAAACCGAAACCAATCCAGAATTAGACATGGCCGAAGAACAAAGGACCCGTCCACTGAAGGAGTACGCAGCTCCATCACAACAAGAACCCCACAACAGCATTGCTGCTCCAGCAATAAACCGAAATGATTTCAAGTTGAAACCGTCATTGATATCAGCTATCCAACAACGCCAATTCTCTGGAGATCCTTCTGAGGATCCGAATGAACATCTTACAAAATTCGTTCAATTTGCCGACACAGTTATAGCAAATGGTGTTAGTAAAGATGCGATAAGATTATGTCTTTTCCCTTTCTCACTAAGAGATAGAGCTTGGGCTTGGTTGCAATCCTTGCCATCAAATTATGTCACTACGTGGGAAGGACTGAAGATTGTATTCTTAGCACGATACTTTCCCCCAAGCAAGACCGCTGCACTAAGAGCCCAAATCAACGGATTTAGGCAGAAAGATACTGAATCACTATTCGATGCATGGGAGCGCTACAAAGATATGATGCGAATGTGCCCACATCACGGATTAGAAAAATGGCTGATAATCCACACGTTTTATAATGGACTCTTGTACAACACAAGACTCTCTATAGATGTCGCCGCAGGTGGTACACTGATGGACAAGCCTTATGACGAAGCTAACCAACTCATTGAAAACATGGCTCAAAACCACTATCAGTGGGGAGGAGAAAGAACATATGTGGAGAAAACTCAAACCAAAGGTGGGATGTACGAGGTTAGTAGCCTAGATAAAGTTAATGCTAAGGTAGATGCTCTTACCCAAAAGATAGAAAGCTTGACCTTACCTCCTGCAGCTATCGTGGCTGCAGTTACCCCAAGCTGCGAAGTTTATGGAGTTCCTGGTCATGTTGGAACCGAATGTCAAATCTTAGCAGGAATATCAGCTGATCAGGTAAATTACGCTCAAGGTAATCCTTATGCCAATACCTATAATCCTGGTTGGAAGAACCATCCTAACTTCTCATACAAGAGCAATAACGCTTTATATGCACCTGGCCAAGCACCTGTTGTACCTCCAGGGTATCAAAAACCCGCTAGTAATGTTCCTAACATTCCTAAGAAATCTAACCTTGAAATCCTAATGGAAAATTTTATCGCTAATCAAGCCCAACAAAACAAAGAATTCCTCAACCAAAACGTTCACACCGGTGAACAGTTGAAGCTATTAGCAAGCAAGGTAGATGCCCTAGAAACTCACAATAAAATGTTAGAAACCTAAATCTCCCAAGTAGCACAACACCAAGCTAGTTCTGCCACACCTACTGGTGCATTTCCTGGACAGCCACAGCCCAATCCTAAAGGACATGCAAATGCTATCACATTACGAAGTGGGACAGCCCTTGATGGACCAGTAGACCCTAGACTCCAAAACCCGACCATGTATCAAAAACCTGAAAAAGAAATAGAGAAGTAGAAAGATCAATCTGAAAATGTAGAGGAAGACGCGAATGAGAACAGAGAGGCTTCAGAAAAACCTTATGTGCCTCCACCACCATATAAACCACCAATTCCATACCCCTAAAGACTTGCAAAATCCAAGAACGAGGGACAATTCAAGAAATTTGTAGAACTTCTGAAACAATTAAACGTTACTATTCCGGTTACAGAAGCTATAACCCAAATACCATCATATGCTAAATTCCTAAAAGAAATATTGTCTAATAAGAAAAAAATCATTGAAAACGAAACCGTTATGCTAACTGCCGAATGTAGCGCCATAATTCAAAATAACATGCCTCCAAAGCTAAAAGATCCTGGTAGTTTCTCCATACCATGTGTAATTGGAAAATCTGTCATAGACAAAGCTCTATGCGATTTAGGAGCCAGTGTCAGTCTAATGCCCTTATCTATTTGCGAGAAGCTCAAATTAGGCGACATGAGGCCTACCAAGATGTCCCTACAACTAGTCGACAGATCAGTCAAATTTCCTGTTGGTATGCTAGAAAACATTCCTGTCCGAATAGGAAAATTTTACATACCGACTGACTTCATAATAATGGACATCAAGGAAGATTCAAACATTCCCATCATACTAGGAAGACCATTTTTAGCTACTGCATGAGCCATCATAGACGTTAAGAAAGGAAAACTTACCTTCGAGGTAGGAGAAGAAAAAGTAGAATTCATTCTTTCCCAATTCTTTAAAGCCCCTGTTATAGATGACTCATGTTGTCTCCTAGATATTATTGATGAATGTGTCAAAGAACTTGAATGCCAAGAGGACACCTATTCTGCGATGCTGAAAATTCAGACACCAACTATCCTTAAGAACGAGGAAGGGAAACAAGAACACTTAGATGCCGACCTAAGCGAATGTTTAGCCTTAACACCCGATCCTGCCCCAACTAATAAGAAACCTGGTATAGAACTTAAAACATTACCTGAAGATCTTAGGTATGAATTCTTAGATAAAGAACTCGAATGACCAGTTATAGTCAATGCCAAATTAGGAGAGATCGAAACCGAAAAAATTCTTAGTGTGTTAAGGAAATATCCAGATGCATTAGGCTATAATATATCAGATCTAAAAGGAATAAGCCCTTCTCTCTGTATGCACCGCATTATGCTGGAGGAGGACTGCAAGACTTCTAGAGAACATCAAAGACGAATAAACCCTATCCTAAGTGAAGTCGTTAAGAAGGAAGTGCAGAAACTACTAGAAGCAGGCATCATATACCCAATATCAGATAGCAACTGGGTGAGTCCAGTTCACGTGGTGCCTAAGAAAGGAGGTGTTACGGTTATAACGAACAAAAAAGGTGAATCGGTAGCACAACGTACCCAAACAGGATGGAGAATGTGTATAGATTATAGAAAACTAAACAAAGCTACGCGCAAGGACCATTTCCCATTACCATTCATTGACCAAATGCTCGAGCGTTTAGCCAAACATTCCCATTTCTGCTATCTTGACGGGTACTCGGGATTCTTTCAAATTCCCATTCATCCTGATGATCAAGAGAAAACTACGTTCACATGTCCCTATGGTACCTTTGCATACCGAAGAATGCCATTTGAACTATGTAACGCACCTGCAACCTTCCAACGATGCATGATGGCGATTTTTGCAGACTTTTTAGACGAAATTATGGAAGTATTCATGGATGATTTCTCTGTCTGTGGAGAAAGTTTTGACGGATGTTTATCAAATCTTGAATTAGTACTGAAACGCTGTGTCAATGTCAACCTAGTGCTCAACTGGGAAAAATGTCACTTCATGGTGATACAAGGAATTGTGTTGGGTCACATTGTATCAAACAGAGGGATTGAAGTCGACAAAGCAAAGATCGAAATCATCAAAAACCTTCAACCACCCAAAACAGTTAGAGAAATAAGAAGCTTTCTAGGACACGCCGGTTTTTACCGACGTTTTATAAAAGATTTCTCTAAAATCACCAAGCCACTAACTGAATTATTAATGAAAGAGGCTGAGTTTATTTTCGAAGATAAATGCTTGAACGCGTTTGAAACACTTAAAGAAGCCTTGATCTCAACACATATTATGCAACCTCCCGATTGGAACCTACCATTTGAAATAATGTGCGATGCGAGCGATTATGTTGTAGGCGCAGTCCTAGGACAACGCAAAGAAAAAAAGCTTCACGCTATCTACTACGCAAGCAGAACGCTCGATCCCGCACAGATGAATTACGCCACTACGGAGAAGGAACTCTTAGTTGTGGTATTCGCATTGGATAAATTTCATTCCTACTTAGTAGGTGCCAAGATCATTATTTACACGGATCATGCTGCGATCCGATACTTACTAAGCAAGAAAGATGCCAAACCACGACTACTCAGATGGATCTTACTCCTACAAGAGTTTGATTTAGAAATAAAAGACAAGAGAGGAACTGAAAACGTGGTAGCTGACCATTTATCGAGATTAGATGGAATCCAAACCGAGAGTGTTCCCATAAACAAAGACTTCCCTTATGAACACCTTGTTGCTAGGCTAGAGATAAACCCTACCGACAGTTTAGATCAACATAATGAACCTTTAACAACTGCGGTAGTAAAATCCATTTGTACTAACACCACACTGCCATGGTACGCTGACCTCGTCAACTATTTAGCTGCCGGTGTTTTACCACCCGATTTAATGTACCAACAGCGGAAGAAATTTTTCCATGATCTTAAACACTACTTTTGGGATGAACCATTACTCTTTAAAAGAGGCGCCGATGGCATCTACCGTCGTTGCGTCCCTAACGATGAAATAGACGACGTCATTTCCCATTGTTATTCCGCCCCTTATGGTGGACACGCTAGTACGTCGAAAACCTGTGCAAAAATACTTCAAACTGGCTTCTTTTCGCCTACCTTATGGAAAGACGTCCACGTAGCAATTATGAACTGCGATAGATGTCAACACACGGGAAATATATCTAGACGCGACGAAATGCCGCAAAAAGGAATCCTCGAAGTAGAAATTTTCGATGTATGGGGAATTGATTTCATGGGACCCTTCCCCGCATCTTTTGGAAATAAGTATATTTTGGTAGCCGTCGACTACGTATCAAAATGGATTGAAGCCATTGCCGCACCTACAAACGATACACGTGTGGTACTAAAACTATTCAAGCATATTATCTTCCCACGATTCGGTGTACCAAGACTAGTAATCAGTGATGGTGGTTCCCATTTTATCTCTAGAATCTTCGAAAAGTTACTTTCAAAATATGGCGTTAAACATCGCATAGCCACACCATACCATCCTCAAACGAGCGGCCAAGTGGAAGTGTCAAATAGGGAGATAAAACAAATCCTTGAGAAAACCGTAACTTCGTCCAGAAAAGACTGGTCCTCCAAGCTAAATGATGCTCTTTGGGCATATCAGACAGCTTTTAAAACCCCTATCGGAACAACGCCGTTCAAGTTAGTTTATGGAAAATCTTGTCATTTGCCAGTAGAATTAGAGCATAAAGCTTATTGGGCCGTAAAAACCCTCAACTTAAATTATAAGACTGCTGGCGAAAAATGAGTGTTAGATATCCATGAATTAGAAGAATTGCGTTTAGACGCTTATGAAAATGCTAGAATCTATAAAGAAAGAACAAAAAAATGGCACGATAAGCGTATCTCCCGGAAAGAGTTTAAGGAAGGAGACATCGTACTCCTATTCAACTCTAGACTGAAACTTTTCCCGGGAAAATTACGTTCCAGATGGTCCGGACCATTCGAAATTAACAAAGTTTTCCCAAGTGGTGCGATAGAAATTAAAGGCAGTTCTATCGAACCATTCATAATCAATGGCCAACTCCTAAAGCACTACTTTAACGTCGGAAATATCAACTATTCGGCTTATCTTCAGTTAAGTGAGCCGCCTACCCCAATACCTAACTGAATAGGTATTAACTATCGAGCCGTCGACATAAAATAAAGGCGCTTCGTGGGAGGCAACCCATGTTTTACTTTAATTATTTTTTATTATTTTTACTACTTTAACATGTTTTTATTTTTCTTTTCTTTTTCTTGATCTTTAAAACATTTTCATGATTGCATCTCTTGCTCCTTTCTATTTTTTCTTCTGTTTTTATTTTTCCTTTAAACTTTCTTTTTCTTTTTGATTTAACTTTGGCAATTTCTTAACCCGAAAATACTAACTTAGTTTCTCCTTTTTTTTCAAACATTTATCAAATATTTTCAGAGGGGTAATTCTTTTGCTTTCATATTTAGCGCTATGGATTGTGTAAACTTCATGAATGTCAAATTGAGAAGCAGACACCAAAGAAAACGATTTGCGGACCTGGCTGAACGGGAAATGTGCCCTACTATCTACGCAAATGACCATGCTATGACCGCTCTTGGCATTCGTGAGAGTGGCATGTACTTGCTGCATCAGATTGGCTGGGACACTGCTCCTATCCGAAGACGGTTCTATACCTACAAGAAGCTGACCCTTGAGTTCCTAAGCACCCTGAGCTTTATTCCAAATCATGGGATAGGATTCAACCGTGGGTTGATCACATTCAGGATGTTTAACATGGATTACACTTATAACCTCCTGGATTTTAGCCAGCTGCTTGGGTTCCCTTTTGGTCCTGATGTTATCACTATGACCCAGGAGAACCTCTTGCCTGAATCTGATCTTGATTTTTTCTGGGGAAGCATCGCTGGTAATAACCATCCTGAGCCGTCTGATCTTTACTCTGAATGCATCCATAACCCGACTATCAGGTATTTTCACAAGATCATCGCCCACACCATCTTTGGCAAACAGCAGAATGTCACATTTGTATCCCGCGATGAGCTATTCATTATGTATTGTGCATCCCAGAGTCGTCCGATAAACGGTGCTGCTTATATGCTTGCTAATATGGAGCGTATCATCCAGACTCCAAATGCACCAATCCTGTTGGGTGGTTTGGTTACCATGCTATCAAATGCCATTGGACTTCGTAGGCCTATGCTAGGGTCATCCCCGCTTTATGGAATAAAGTCGATGGACATTGCATTCTGTTTCAACACCAGCTTTATCGGAAACCTTGGACCAGATCAATTTGACCTGTTAGTTAATCATCAGATCGTAAACCAGTTTAAGCTTCCGGACCCTATCACCAGTGTGCATAACCGAGATAACTGGCTTTTTGACCTTCACCATCCTGCTACACCGCCCTCCTCACCATCTACTATTGACATTTACGAGGTCCCCAACACTACTAATGCTGATGAAGATCCTGCCACACCACCAGGATACCATGAGTTCCCCGATCCTTGGGAACAACAGGCTACTTCCGCTGAGACCGCCACCCAGGCTCTAGAGATTACACCACCTTCACCTATTGTTACCCTGCACTCTTTACATGAAGCAATTACGGACATACAGGGCGAGCTGACATCTCTCCGGGTGGACTTCATAGCCTTCATGGATTTGGTGACCGATCAGTTGGAGTACAAGCACCAGCATATGTTTCCGCCTCCCCGTGGCTAGAGTTGCCATTGTTATCATATTCTTTTCTCTCGCATTTGTACATACAGTGGGGACACTGTTTAGTTTTAGTGTGGGAGGGATTATAGTTATTATTTCAGTATTTCAGCATTTTATCATTTTTTTTTAGTTATTTCGAAACAATTTCTTATGAATTTATTCAATTATTTAAAGTACCAAGTTCATTTATTTATTTTCATTTCTTTTCATTTCCAGCTTACTGTTTACTTCCTTTTATTTACTGTTTATGTTTACTGCAATGTTATTATTTCGTTATGCGCTGGTAACTAATATTACAAAACTTTTATTATAAGATTACTTTAAAACTTTAATTAATTAAAATATTCAATATTTCAAAAATTTAAATTACTTCAAACCTTATTACCAAGAAAATATCAAATATAAAACTATATATATCCACCCCCAACGGTCCTGTAACGGTCGTCTCATTAATGACGTTGAACGCGTTACGACCGTCACACCCTTGTGACGAGCGTCACACGCCTTTTTGCCTCATGACGACTGTTGTACCCCAAAATTTGCCCTCCCATATTCTTCAAGAAATTTCCAAGTCAAGCTGCAAAATTCTCCAAGGGTTGCACAGTGTAAGAGTCTCATGAACAGTCAAAATTAGGGTTTTGGTTCTGATCAAGAAAATGAAGTTTCCAAAGGTCCAATCAAGTTTCACATGCCTATAAATATGGTCAAGCATCCTCATACCAAGTTTCAAGACTTTCAGCACAAAATTGCACAGTCAAAACCCTAATTGCACTACAGTCAACTGTAGGGGCAAAATGGTCATTTGACAGTCAAAAGTTCAAATTTTTGGTCAACATCTCATTTTGAAGCCACAAACATCATTTGATCAATGCTTGATCATGATTCTCAAAGCTTGGCTCAAAAATCATCAAGATGCAAAAGTTTCCTTATTTGGACAGTTGAAAAAGTCAACTGTAAATTGACCAGGGCATAACTTTCACATGGATTATCAGAAAAATTACATCCAAAGCTCATTTTGAATATAAAGACATCTCCTACAACTCATCTTCATACTTCAAGTCCAAGAAATGCTCTCACAAAAAGTTATCAATTTCAACATTATAGGTCATTTTCAAAAGTCAACAAAAAGGGACTTTAAGTCAAAGGCCATAACTTGAGATTGGTAAATCAAAATGACATGGGACCAAAGAAATTGGTTATAGGACTCAAAGACCTTTCCAAAATGTCCAAGAACATGAGCAAAGCTTAAATATTGAGCAAGTTATGCCTTGTGGAAGTTGGGAAATTTTTGGATATTTTGAAAAGTCAACATTGGTTCAAATGACCTAAAATTGCTAATGGGCCTATTTTTCTTCCATAATTCATCATCCAAGGCATGTGCACGACCACTTGGCCCAAAGGGAAGTTTTTCTTCATTTTTTATTTATTTATTTGAATTTTTATTAATAATAATTCATTTAAATCAATTAAATACATGAAAAATAATTAACCTAAGTTTTTCAATCTTTTTATGCATGTTATATCCTCAAGATTTCGTGCCTAGCCAAATATGGAAAGAATCAATTGGATTGGTCATGATTTGTATCAAAGGGCATGTGAAAAAGATTTGAAAATCATGTTTAAAAATCAAATATCATATTCATGAATGCAAGAGATTTGGATCAAGTTTTCTAACCCTAATCATTCCTACATATACAAGCAAGCAAGACCTAATGCATTGGACCAAAAAGCTGCGCAGAAACTCCATTCCTAAACTTGAAAATTTTTGCCAAAAACTCAATTCTGAAAACCTAGTTCTAGGGCGATTCAAGGCACGATTTTGATTTCATTAGCTTGCTAAGGTTTCATAGAAGGGAGTTGCATCAAAAACCACAAGCTTTCGTGCCCAGAAACGTGAGAACCATCTCATCTGTACCGAAAAAATTCCATAGTCGTGCATCTCAATTCATGCATTTTTTGTGAATTTTAACGCTTGATTCATGTTTGTCGTTTGATTCTAATGCTAACCCAATGATTTAATTTTGTTTTCGTGCCCTATATGAAGATTTGCCATTGACAATATTTAGGGTTTGTGAAGCTTGGAATTAGGGGTTTTCGTTTAAGGAAAAATTGGAGCATAAGACTTAGACCATTCACTTCAGCATACTCAGACGATCATAAACCCACCCTCGCGCCTAATTTATGATGATCCCTGGGCTATTCGCTATTTTCCAATAGAGTGCCTAAGGGAACACTTGAAAAACCGTTGCCTATTATGTTTGTGTTTCAGGAAAAAAATAAATCAAGGAAGAAGAAGGATGCGTGGCCATCAATGATTGGCTGGTTCAAAATCTCGCGCGAAAAAAAGAAGCACTAACGCGTTTTGTTTTATTATGTTTCTTAATTATATTATTTACAGATAAGCAAGATGGCACAGTTGGTGAAGCGTTTGAGTGGCAATGTTCAGGACCTGGGTTCGAGCCCCAGGTCCTCACCCCCTTCATATTATTTTGTATTCAATGATTCCATGCAGGTTCAATGTAAAGACGCACCGTGCCCCCATACGATCAAACCGTCCACGCGTCCAGCTTCACCAATCCAAAGGCATAGATTTGGAGGACACGATGCACTCTAGTCAATGCATATACACGCTAGTGCCAAAGTCAACGAGGCCAGGCTTGTTTGGGCTCAAATTCCTGGGCTTAACCTCCATATTAAGGGGCAGACCCCCTAGGTTTGCAATCAATTTTTACTTTCTTTATTTCTTTATTATTTATACTTTCTTTTTATTATTGATTTATTAATTAATTTCATATTTTCATAATAAAAAAAACATCAAAAAATCAGAAAAGACAAGAAAAATAATAAATATTTTATTTTAGTATGTATATTTTGTAAATAAATTCATAAATTAATTAGTTTTAAATTAGGTTTTAATTTTAACTTTTTTAATAAAAATCTAAAAAATATAGAATTAGGGTTTAATTAATTTTCATCTTTTTTCTTTTATTCCATAATAATTAAATATTAGATATTTATTTTTATAATTAAATTTGCATGTAAATTAATTAGGGTTAATATTAGGTTTTAATCTTCTTTTCTTAATAAATTAAAAACAACTAGAATTAGGTTTAATTGCATTTTATTCTTTTTTCATTAAAATCATAAAATACCTAAAAATCCCAAAAACAATTTCTTTTTCTTTTGATTAATTAATTCCATCATTAATTTAATTTTTGCAAAAAGGGTCCAACGCCCTCGTTCTAATTCTTACTTAATTCGGATGTTTATATTTATGTATCTCTCCCAAGGCATTGTAATTAATTTCTCGTACTTTTAATTCCTTATTTTCTTTAGTTTTTCTGTCAAATCGGGTTCTGGAAACTTTGGCGATGTGGACCCGCGCCTTTTGTAATAGCTTAGAATTTTTACTTCTCGCAAATATTTTAACTGTTAATTGATGCATGAAAGAATGTATGGACAAAAATAAAAACAAACGATAGATCACCAATAATATGACAAAAGACAAAAATACTTGAAAACGACACACAAATCGCACACACCACCCCTAGGGTACGCCTCACTGTTGCCTTGCCTCGAAAGGTGATCGTCGAGTAGAGGATGCCTTAGTAAGTCCTCATGATCCGGGAACCTGGCATGTGGGTAGCTTCTAAGGTGTCTTCCCATTGCTCTGGTGATCACCATGTCCCGAACCTCGAATTGACCCGAACACCTCCAACGGTGGTGCTACTTACCTCTCAATGGTGGGATGGCACTACTTTAAAGGATATTTACACAGACGAATTCCTTAGGGTAGGTAGACGACTCGTGGATACTTGCTCTAATTCAAAACAAAACAAATCAAAAATACTTTTCACACCAACACATTTTCAAAAAGCTTTCGAAAGCATTTTTTTCAAACACTCTTGAGGACCGATACAAGAGTCGAACTGGAATTTTCAAAGAAACTTTTTAAAACCCACAGTTGAAAAGCAAACAAACCATTTTTGAAAACACAAATGAGAAAGTATCTAAGAGCCCATGGATAACCATGGATAGAAAGGGTGCTAACACCTTCCCTTTCTATAATCTACCTCCCGAACCGAGAGCAATCTCTTTAAGGAATTTTTCTGTGCTTTTGTCCTTTCCATTTGGAGAAAATAAAAGACGGTGGCGACTCTTGCTTCCGTGACATTTCGCGAACCAGCGTTAAACAGTCAGTTCCAGATCCACCGATCACAACGACCGTCACACCTTCGTGACGACCGTCACACCTTCGTGACGACCGTCACGCATACAATGTATCAGAACGGCTATTACAGAACCGTTCCAACCATTTCCTTCATAAACCCATCTCTCCATTGTTACCACATCATACGAAAACTACCCACTACACTCCATTTTTCTTCTAACTTCTAAACTCCCAACACCAAATTACCATCCATACAGCACCCCATTTTCATATTCCAAAATCAAATCCTACTTACACCATGGAAAACAACCCACACGCCCCCGCCCTCAATTTTAGAATCGGCGAACAGAGAGAGAATCAACGGGCAAAGTTTCAGAAATTCCAACGTCGAGGTCTCCAACCCACATGGTACATTGATATCGACTGCCTGAGGAGTTTGGGACTGCTTGACAGTGTCCACCGATTATTGCAAAGTGTGGATTTGTGGAACCTGTGCCGCGAACCAAGACCGATCTATGAAACTCTTACTCTCGAGTTCTTGAGTTCATTTGTTTACATCACTCCGCCAGGTGCCACACACCAACTGTCAGGCCTGGCAAAATTCTGCATGTTTGGCGTTGAGCATGAGTTGCCTCAATCCGACATCGCGAGACTTCTAGGCTTTTGTTCGGACGAAGGTGCTCATCTCCGGGTGCCGGATAATTTTGGTGAGGAAGCTTTCAACTTATGGCACAACTTGACGAATATCCGTGCCGGATCCTACGACCACCTGAATGCCACCCACATTCATAATTCGGCCATCCGCTACTTCCACCGCATCCTTAGCAACACAATATTCTCCCGCGACAATAACCATAAGCTCAACTCCAAGGAGCTCTTCTTTTTACATTGCGCGTTCACTGGGCAAAAGATCAATGTCGCCCCGTTCCTACTTGCTCACATCCACTATATTTGTGCTAGAGGCGGAAAACCATTTTACTTCGGAGGGTTGGTCACTTCACTCGCCATAGGTCTGAACTACGGTGCTGCTCTCGCAACCTTGCCCTCTATGGCACCGGCTTTGCTAACTTTGGATCACTGCAAAGCCGCACATCTCATTTACGAGTGGGAAGATGGCAGGTTCTACCCTGATATCAGGAACACTGTCTATCAGAACATCATTTTGCCTTGCAGGGACCGAATCGATCCAAGTAACCGAGCAAACTAGTTGTTCGATCCTGCAATTCCCGCAGAGCATGCACCTGCCCATGAAGACCAACCTGCAGCCACCGCAGACGAAATACAAGAAGAGTTGGATAATGCTCCTCCAGTCCACGACATTCCAGGATCCTCATCTGCACCTCCTCCTATTAATCTAGAAGACATCCTCCGCGCCCTCCATATGAAAAACCAAATGAACGTGGCACTTGAAAGGAGGCAAGTTGAACAATTTGAGTCTTTGTGCGCTCAAAATGCTCAGATCCTGACTGGGCAGCGCAACATGAATGAGAGGTTAGATGAGGCCCTGTCAGAGCTTAACGCTTTACGGATGGACGTCAGCACCCTTGGGTTCCAAGACACTGACACTGAAGCCACTCCTACCAGACGCTCTCGCACCAGGAGTAGAGGACGTGGCCACCAGTAGTCTTTCTTTAATTTCTATGTAATTTATTTTTCTGTTTCATTTCTTTTCCGTTTGTTTTGTAATTGTACTTCCCCACCTATATACCGCAACATTGAGGACAATGTCGGATTTTGTGTGGGAGAGGTACCTTTCAATCTTTTATAAACTAGTAAATTCTTATGATATGTCTCGATTCAAATTCTTCGCTTTATTTTGCCATACCGAAAAATTTTTATTTTCGCATTAGCCCGACATACCTATTTTAACGAAATCCCAGTTGAGGAAGCCGAACACGACATAACAAGATAGATACGGTTATGACACCGTAGACTTCCTACTTACGCGATCCATTTCAATAGCCATTATACTGATATCTGGAGTTTCAAGTTCTGGAAGTAACCCCTAGTAGTTTATACTAGCAGTCAGCACCGTCTTGACATAAACCACGTGGAGAATCGATGAATATAAGTGTTTGATGCCTGATTCTAAAATTATCCTTCCTAGCTCACTGCTAAAAGAAAAGAAAATTTGTGTACCAAAATATACGGGCACATATAAGAAACCGAGCAAATAATGAAGGAATCCAGTGTTGGTTGGTTCATAGGTATCTGGTTCTGAACTCGGTAGGGCGTGCTACGGCACGATCCCCCACAACCTCCAATCTGGATAACATATGTAGGGTTGCCACATTCATGTACCAGACCCCGTGCTAAAAGGATCAAAATCACTAACCGGTTACTCCACTACGTGCGTGCTAAGACAAAGGGATTAATGTGATTGCGCCAGAACGAAACCGGGTGAAATAGAAACGAGGAACTCCGGGCAGAATTATAACGGAACTGTTGGACAGCTCATTTGAAATGGAAGCCTACGACTAAGCTTATTGCTTGTGTCATTAGCGTATCTTTAGTGTTTTACTCAAGTATTGGCCGAACCGACGAGGATTTCCCGAAATTACTTTAAAAACCTAAGGTATGTCATGCTTATGCGCTTGACAAAACTTGTCCGACCTTTCGAATGACTATTTGCTTGAGGACAAGCAAAGATTTAAGTATGGGGGAATTTGATAACGAGAAAACATATCATGTAATTACCATGCTTTTCACCGATTTTATATTTCATTAAGTCGTCTAACCCCCGGTTATTCCGAGATTATTTGTCTTTTTATAGGTATAACATTTATCAACTCAAACCAATGGAAAAGGACAACATGAAGAAGGCTAAATAATAAACAAAGAGAAAAAGAACTAAAAAATACAAAGTTTGGATTTTTGGAGCAGTGACGGTCGTCACATCCTTGTGACGAGCGTAACACCCCCCAACTTGGAGTAACGCTCGTCACACATCTCTGATGAACGTAATGCGCTACTTAAGTGCGTTACGACTGTCACCCTCCTGTGACGACCGTCACGCGCATGAAGATGGGCGTTGTGAAGAGTGGAGACGTGGGCAATGCAAGGGCAGACTCATTCTGCTATTTTTCCTCCACCCACTAATAGTGCTCCCTATATTTTCTCCATTTCAACCTTTCCTCAAGACTTGGCAACTGCTATTTTTCTTCTGCTATATATATGTGTGCAAGTGCAACGTACCAAGGGTCGTTGGAATCTTCTCAGAGCAAATTTTATTATTCTTTTACAATTGTTTCAATTTCTTATTTTCTTGAGTTTTTCTACATTGCTGTAATTTTCATTCCAAGCTTTAGTTTTTAGTTTAAAGTGTTAATTCTTCATTCAAGAATTAACACGGTTTATTTACTGCAATCGAGCTCAAGGATTATTGTAATACTTCAAGATTACCATAGCAACTTTGATTCCAGGTTTTTATTGAAATTAATATTTATTCGTTTTCTTTATATTATGCCAATTATTGTTATGAATTATATTCTGAATTGCATTGCTGTTAAATTTATTATGTCCGACTAATTTATTAATACCGGTATGTGACTCTTAAGAACTGAAAGAATTTAGTGATACCTTGGCCAAAAATATTTATAAAACAATTTCTGGTTTCCAATTTCCAAAATTAATTTAACTATCCTTGTCACGAGAGTGAGAGGTTAATTAACACGATTTTGCCACGAGAGTGGGAAATTAATTAAGGCAAGAACCTGCATGCGAGAGCTGGGGTTCAACCCAGATAGTGGTAACGAAACATTGATTTTTAAATACACGAGAGTGTTTTAATAAATTAATTAAACTCAAATTGTTTTCAAAAAAGTGTTATTAAATTTAAAGTGCATCCACTAGGTTTAGTAACATGACTTATTTCATAAACACGAGAGTGTATGTCTCAGGTTTTTAAACAATTAGCTTTTACCGAAATACTTTATAGGCCAAGCGATTCACCGAATTCCCTAAGTCCGATTATCACATACCGGTATAACTATTACTATTATTTTTAATTAAACAGTTTCCCCCAAAAATCGAATATTCATCGCTTAGTTAAACAAACTGTAGCATTAGATCGTATGCGATTGATTCCTCAGTCTCTGTGGGTTCGATAATCTTTTAAAACTAGAACGACTAAACTGTATACTTGTAGTTAGTATCCCGACAGACTTATAAAGTCCCGATCAAAAACTTCTCTGCTGAGATTTAGGAACTTGTTTGTAATTCGACGGAGGAACACTTTTGTCGAGATTTAGGAACTCGCCTGTACTTCAACTGAGAAAACATCTCTGCTTAGATTTAAGAACTTGTCCGTAATTCGACTAGGGGGAAACATCTTCGTCGAGATTTAAGAACTCGACTGTAATTTAACTGAGAAAACTTCTCTGTTGAGATTTAGGAAGTTGTCTGTAATTCGATGGAGGAACACTTTTGTCGAGATTTAGGAACTCGCTTGTACTTCAATTGAGAAAACATCTCTGCTGAGATTTAAGAACTTGTCAGTAATTCGACTGAGGGAAACATCTTCATCAAGATTTAAGAACTTGTCCGTAATTCAACTGAGAAAACTCTGCTGAGATTTAGGAACTCGCCTATAATTTTGACGGAGGAACTTTATCGAGATTTAGGACCTTGTCTGTAATACAACTGAGGATAATTCTGTTGAGATTTAAGAACTTGTCAGTAATTTGACTTGAGGGAAAAATCTTCATCGAGATTTAAGAACTCGCCCTTAATTCAACTGAGAAAACTCTACTGAGATTTAGGAACTCGTCTGTAATTCGACGGAGGAACTTTGTCGAGATTTAGGACCTTGTCTGTAATTCAACTGAGGATAATTATGTTGAGATTTAAGAACTTGTTAGTAATTCGACTTGAGGGAAACATCTTCATCGAGATTTAAAAACTCGCCCGTAATTCAACTGAGAAAACTCTGCTGAGATTTAGGAACCTGTCTGTAATTCGACGGAGGAACTTTGTCGAGATTTAGGACCTTGTCTGTAATTCAACTGAGAAAACTTCTCTGTTGAGATTTAAGAACTTGTCAGTAATTCGACTTGGGGGGAAACATCTTCATCGAGATTTAAGAACTCGTCTGTAATTCAAATGAGAAAACTCTACTGAGATTTAGGAACTCGTATGTAATTCGACGGAGGAACTTTGTCGAGATTTAGGACTTCGTCTGTAATTCAACTGAGGAAAACTCTGTTGAGATTTAAGAACTTGTCAGTAATTCGACTAAGATAAAAGCTTTATAGCTTTGAATTTTGTGAGAATTTAACCGCATCCTTCCTGAAAGGTAAAGGTTAGTTGTATGTAATGCATGATATGTATCAAGCAATGATGTTCTCAAAATAAATGAGATTGTGTTATATGATGCGTATATGCATGTGTCATGATGTATGAAAATGTAATGTTTTTAGCTGGGGAAAATAAATCTCGGATAGCTGCTGGAGAAAAGAGTTGACTTCTTCGTTTCTGCTGGAGATATCGAATGAAGATGATTGTGAGAATAAACCTGCAGGAGAGGAGATGGGGAATAAATTGATGAGGAGATTACTCTATGGGGAAGAGATGCTCTGCTGAGGATTCCACTGATAAATTCCATTGGGATGAATTACCGTTACTGGTAATACTGAATCATGTTGGGGATTGACTTCTTGTTTGTGAAAGGAAAGAACTCCGTTGGGGATGATCTTTCAGTTGCGACTTTACTAGGGACAACCTTTTAGACTCTAATGGGGATAATCCTTTTAGCTCTGCTGGGGACAATCTTCCAAAGTCTACTGGGGATGATTCTCCAAACTCCACTGGGGAAGCTTTTTCAGACTGCGCTGGGAAAAATTTCAAACTCCACTGGGGATATTTTGTATTATGCCGGGGATCATTCTTATACTCTGCTGGGGAATATTAAGACCTTTCAGTGTTGATGGTAAGTAAACTCTGCTTGGGTAGAATATTACCGATTCATTCATAGTTGCAAGTCTCAGCTGGGGAGAGTTATCATTATTGTCTCTTTCTTACTCTGTGGGGAGTGAATGCACCTTGGCCATATTCTTCAGCTAAATTTACCTTGTACCTGGTGGACAGAGCAACTGTAAAGCTTGGAAATTTATCATTTGCCCTTGTTTCTGATATTACAAGTAATCGTCTTTTGTTTCGCATGTAAATATTTATGAGCAGCAATTAATGTCAAATGCATATATCAAAAATGAACTTTGGACGTTCTTTGCAAAACAAAACAGAAAAAGGAAAAATAGTTTGAAATTCCTCTGAAAATGAATTGTATTGATTTTGAAGTTTGGCCTATAAATAGGCGTTTTTGTACAAGAGGCCGACGTCCTAGTAAGAGAACGCCACCGAACAAATAGAATTTACACAATTTGTGAAAAACTAAACAAAACAGCTATGTGAATAATCCCACTGGGTTCCAACTCTGCTATGGCCTTTATGTCCTCGAGCATCTCATCACTTTGCTACTTGGTTAAAGATGGATCATATTGATTAGTGCCATCCGAGCTTGATAGTTGATACCGAAGTCTGGTTGCAAGGTGATCCAATGAGACATAGTGTTACGCTTTGATCCATAATTTTTTCCTGGACCGCCCTTTCAGGATTTCAGTCCACCGGGATACCCTTTTTTGCCCAAGCTGCCTTTTCAGGTTTTTGACTTGCCGGGTGTACAGATTTTTTTTCATTTTCATCCCTTACTTTTGCTCGAACCCTTTTGGTTCGCCGGGAAGCCCTTATTTTTTCCTAGGCCAGTCGACCTAGCGGGTCTTTGATTATGCATAGTATCTTTTCACTACGTCTTCATTGACGGGGTGAGGAAGGTCGTCACCATCCATGGTGGTTAGAATCATACCTCCTCCCGAGAAAATGTTCTTAACCATAAATGGCCCTTCGTAGGTAGGGGTCCATTTGCCCCTGGGATCACCTTGAGGTAAGATAATGCGCTTGGTTACTAGATCCCCAACTCGATACTCCTGTCGTCTAACTTTCTTGTTAAATGCCTTGATCATCCACTTTTGATACGTCTGACCATGACAAATAGTAGTAAGTCTCTTTTCGTCGATTAGGTTCAGCTGATCAAGCCGGGTCTGAATCCAGTTATCTTCGCTCAAACCTGCGTCCTTCATGATCCGAAGAGAGGGTATCTGAACTTCAATGGGCAAAACAGCCTCCATGCCATATACCAAGGAATAGGGTGTTTCCCCTGTTGACTTCCGTGCTGAGGTACGGTACCCATGGAGAGCAAATGGCAACATCTCGTGCCAGTCTTTGTATGTCACCGTCATCTTCTGCACAATCTTCTTGATGTTCTTATTAGCCGCTTTAACAGTCCCATTCATCTTTGGCCGGTAAGGAGAAGAGTTGTGATGTTGTATTTTGAACTGCTTGCAGAGCTCAGTGATCATCTTATTGTTGAGATTTGTACCATTGTCTGTAATGATCCTCTCTGGTACACCGTATCGACAGGTCAGATTATGTTGGATGAACCGCGCCACGACGTTCTTGGTTACTGTAGCAAAGGAAGCTGCTTCAACCCACTTTGTAAAGTAATCAGTTGCTACCAGGATAAAACGATGCCCCTTGGATGCTGTAGGTCTGATCTCGCCGATCATGTCAATGCCCCACATTGCAAAAGGCCACGGAGTTGTCAAGACGTTCAGAGGTACTGGAGGTATATGCACCTTATCAGCATAGACTTGGAATTTGTGACATGTTCGAGAATGCTGATAAAAGTCGGCTTCTATGGTGGACCAATAATATCCTGCCCGTAGGATCTTCTTTGCCATGGTGTGTCCACTGGAATGAGTTCCGAAAGTACCTTCATGTAAATCTACCATAATCCTTTCTGCATCTTTCTTATCCATACATCGCAGTAAGGTTGAATCATGGTTGTGCATGTGAAGGATGCCATTGCTGATGAAGAACTTTGCTGCGAACCTCCTCAGAAACTTCTTGTCATTAACAGATGCACCCTCGGGGTACTCCTGAGCTTCAAGATACCTCTTTACCTCGTGAAACCAGGGTTTATCTGCTACCTCTTCAGTCTCAATGTCACAGCAATGTGCAGGTTCGTCCAATCTTTCAATGATAATCCGGGGAGCTTCGTTGTCCCAATTGACTCTGAACATAGAAGACATCATAGCCAGCGCATCCGCCAACTGATTCTCCTCTCTAGGGAAGTGTTCAAAGGTTATCTTCTTAAAGTGGGGAAGCAACGTCAATACATACTCCTTGTAAGGAATAAGATTTGGATGTTTCGTATCCCACTCGCCTTTGATCTGACTGATCATGAGAGAGGAATCTCCGAACACACTCAAGAACTTAATCCTTAGGTCGATTGCTGCTCGAAGACCCATGATGCATGCTTCATACTCCGCCATGTTGTTGGTGCAGTTGAAACATAGTCGGGCGGTGAACGGAGTATGAGAACCTTTAAGAGATATGATCACGGCACCAATGCCATTACCCAAAGCGTTTGAAGCTCCATCAAAGTACATAGACCATTGGGATCCCTCCTCGGGTCCTTCATCCGGTCCAGGTGTCTCACAATCAGTTACCAACATGATATTCTCATCCGGGAACTCGAAGTTCATAGACTGGTAATCATCCACTGCTTGATGTGCCAAATGATCTGCCAATACACTTCCCTTGATTGCCTTTTGGGTCGTGTACTGGATTTCATACTCAGTCAAGATCATCTGCCATCTTGCTATTCTTCCGGACAAGGCAGGCTTTTCGAAGATATACTTGATTGGATCCATCTTTGATATCAATAGAGTAGTGTGAGTCAGCATATACTGTCTCAGCCAACGAGCAGCCCATGCCAAAGCGCAACAAGTTTTCTCAAGCAATGAGTATTGGGTCTTGCAGTCGGTAAACTTTTTGCTAAGGTAATAAATAGCATGCTCTTTTCGGCCAGACTCGTCGTGCTGCCCCAGCACGCACCCCATTGAGTTGTCGAGTACTGCCAAATATAAGATCAGAGGTCTCCCTTCAACTGGAGGCATCAGGATAGGTGGCTCTTGGAGATATTCCTTGATCCTTTCGAAAGAGGCCTGACATTCATCATTCCATCTTACCACTTGATCTTTCTTCAGTAGTTTGAAGATTGGCTCACAAGTAGCAGTCAGGTGTGAGATGAATCAGGCAATGTAGTTCAGTTGTCCCAAAAAGCCTCTGACTTCTTTTTCTGTTCGGGGAGTCGGCATCTCCTGTATAGCCTTCACCTTTGCATGATCCACTTGAATACCTTTATCACTTACGACGAAACCCAGCAACTTACCAGATCTCACCCCGAAGGTGCACTTGTTCGGGTTTAACCTCAGCTTGTACAACTTCAACCTGTTAAATAACTTCTGAAGATGGTCAAGATGTTCTTCTTCAGTCTGGGATCTTGCAATCATGTCATCGACGTATACCTTAATCTCATGATAGATCATGTCATGGAACAAAGCGACCATGGCGCGCTGATACGTTGCCCCAGCATTTTTAAATCCGAAGGGCATGACTTTGTAGTAAAAGGTACCCCATTGAGTAACAAAGGTTGTCTTCTCCATGTCTTCGGGAGCCATTTTAATCTGATTATAACCGGAGAAACCATCCATAAAGGAGAAGACCTTATGTTGTGCGGTGTTGTCAACCAGAACGTCGATATGAGGTAGGGGAAATCATCCTTGGGACTCGCCCTGTTCAGATCCCTATAGTCAACACACATTCGAACCTTACCATCCTTCTTCGGTACTGGAACCACGTTGGCCACCCACTGTGGGTAAGAAGTAACTGCTAGAAAATCAGCGTCAAATTGTTTCATAACTTCAGCCTTGATTTTCTCAGACATATCCGGGCGCATTCGGCGAACTTTTTGCTTCACTGGAGGACAGCCTTCCTTAGTAGGCAAGCGGTGAACCACAATATCGGTATCCAGCCCAGGCATATCTTCATAAGACCAGGAAAAGATCTCAACGTAGTCACGCAGCATCTGAATCAACCGTTGCTTGACACTAGGCTCCAGATTTGCACCGATCTTGACCTCTTTCTTGTCTATCTTTGTACCCAGATTTACTGATTCCACCAGCTCTTCATGCGGCTGTATGGCCCTCTCTTCCTGAAGTAGTAATCTAGCAAGTTCACCAGGCAATTGACAATCATCTTCACCTTTGTCTTCGGCTAAGTTGATCGGACTTTCGAAGTTATAACTGGCAGTAGCAGGGTCGTTACCAGTGAGATCCAGAGTGGATGTAGACCTGTATATGTGAGTGTGTGTAAAATAGTTGTTTTGCAATATATAATAAAAGAAAAACAAAGAGCGCAAAATTTGAAATACAAGAAACGTCCAATGCTTTTATTAATGATATATGTAGATGACACACATAAAGCCCTCACAAACAAAGCCATGGTGCCCCGGGTAAGACACCTGGACATAAAGTTTAAAAATTGTCTATTACAAATTCAAAACAAAAGTCTCATTACTGGGTAATAAAATAAATTGGGACAAAGTCCTTTGTCGTCCAATTGCTTAATCCACCATCGATAGTCGGGTAGATCCAACTGTCAAACTCAGATTCTTCAACATCATCTTCAATGGCATTCACTCCTGAATTGCTGATAAACAGGGGAGGTCTTCCAGTTCGCGCACTCTGAACAGCCCTTTGAGCTTCGGCAGTGAAACCTAAACCAAACTTGTTAGTCTTATGTGCAAAATCAGGGAGTTGACCCCAATTTTCACACCCACCTTTCTCAACAACAGCCCGGGCATCCTTGAAGGAAGCCATCTTCATTGGAGGATCTTCAACAACAGTTTCAGTTGATGCCAGCGTCTGGGGGACTTCTTCAAAATGTTGAAATGGGGTCTCAATGAACTCCTCGTCCATTTCCACATACCGAAAGGAGTTGAGGTGGCTTACCATGTACTCCTCTTCCCCTCGTACCGTAATAATTTTCCCTTTCACTGGGTATTTCAGCATCTGGTGGAGCGTAGACGTTATTGCCCCAGCTTTGTGGATCCATGGGCGACCCAGCAAACAAGAATAAGATGGTCGAATGTCCATCACATAGAATGTAGATGCAAAAACCTGAGAACCAACCTTAACCGGAATATCCACTTCTCTGTGTACCATCCTCTTGGACCCATCAAAAGCCCTGACCACAATGTTGCTTGGTTTCAACTCCAACCCTTCACAGTCTAACCGGTCCAACGCTTTCTTGGGTAACACATTCAGCGAGGACCCAGTATCTACCAACACGTGAGCTAGAGCAGTGCCCCTGAACTCAATGGAGACATGTAGGGCGTCATTATGATTCTTCCCTTTAGCAGTCAAGTTGGCGTCGGAGAAACCCAACCCGTTATCAGCAGTTAAGCTCGCCACACAATCTTCGAACTGGTCAGCAGATGTTTCCTGGGGTACATGCGCGGTTTTCAGGAAAGCAATCAGAGCCTTGGCATGGGCTTCTGAGCATAGCAACAAAGACAACATAGAGATTTTGGACGGGGTTTGCCCCAGCTGCTCGACTACATTGTAGTCGCTCTTCTTGATGATCTTCAAAATTTCCTCCATCTCTTGTCTAGAGGCTTCAACAGTGATCTTCTTTGGTGCCTCCGTCCGGGAAGGCTTATCGGTGGTCCCTTTGCCCCGAGTATCAGGTGACTCAGCAAAAGGGGGAAGAATTGGAACACGAACAGGAACAGTAGCAGATGTACTGGCAGGTGTAATAACAACAAGCTTCCGAATAACTGGTGGAGAGATCTCAGGGGAGAAAATCCTTCCGCTGCGGGTGACTTTACTAGATCCAACAATATTGCTGACGTCAGTATCAGCCTCTTCAGTACTCAAATCTTGTTTAACTCCGTGATAATACACGTCAGCCCCGTAGTGCCATGGGACAGCTTTATCTGATGTATAGGGGATAGGCCCTGGAATGGTAATGATCAAGGGAGCGATTCTCGGAACAAATGTAATTCTAACAGGCTTTCTCGAGGAAGCCTTGGAAGAATTGTTGAAAATGGTGATTATAGCAACTTCTTCAGTAGGAACCAAAGGAACAAAAGTCTTCTCAAACATAATTTCTTTATTATCCATCGGGCGTTGGACACATGACTTCAAAAGATGGCAACCAGTAGGTAGGACGGCACACAGATGGCAAACTTCGCCACAGCCCGGAAATAAACCGACTAACAAAAGGTTATTCTTCACAGTCATTAATGGAGTAACAATGTCTTTCACAGAAACCACAAACGAGTCTTCATCTACAGCATTTATTCCATGCTTGGGCATAGGAGCAGTCACAACATTAGGCCTTTCAGGCGCTTCGAACTTAATTTCCTTAGCATCAATTAAGTCCTGCACCTTATTCTTCAAAACCCAGCAGTCATTCGTATCGTGCCCCGGGCTATCAGAGTGAAAAGCACAGCGGGCGTTCGGATTGTACATGGGTGATGTTGTGTTAGGATTCTTCGGGGCTTTCTTCGGAATCACCAAGTTGGTCTTCAATAACTGCGGCAAAATCTGAGACAGGGTCATATTGAGCTGAGTGAATTGTCTTCACGATCTCTCGGCCCTTGGTTGACTGTTGCGTTGAGGAACAACAACAGGTCTTTATATAACCACCACATTAACTGCTTGGCGGCGTTCAAGTCTATTATGGCTCTTTGAGCTGTAAACAGCACTCGACTCCTTCTTAAAAGGCTTCTTCTCGGTGCCTGATGAAGCACCCTTCTGTATCTTGCCACATTTGATATCGGCCTCAATTCTTTCCCGATCATAATCAGCTCTGTAAACCCGGACGACGAACTTCCAATCAGATGGTTGAAATACGGACCAGACAAGGTCCCCAGAAACATATCGACTAACTCCCTGTCAGCCAAAGGGGGTTGTACTCTTCCAGCAAGGTCCCTCCACTTTTGAGCGTAGTCTTTGAAACCTTCGCTCGCACCTATAGACATACCTTGAAGTTGGGTACGCGTGGGAGCGAGGTCGGCATTGTATTGGTACTGCTTGTAAAAAGCAACAGCAAGGTCTTCCCAATTATGGATACTAGCTCCTTCCAGCTGGTAAAACCATTCAAGTTGAGTCCCTGAAAGACAATCTTGAAAGAAGTGGATCCAGAGGTTCTTGTCAGTGATGTATGGCTGAATCTTTCTAACATACGAGCGGAGGTGCAGTTTTGGGCAGGAGACCCCGTCGCATTTAGCAAAGACTGGTGCTTTAAACTTGTGGGGAATCACCACCCCAGATGACAAACCCAAATCTCTGAAGTCCAAACCAGGCACTTTCTGGACCTCCATTGCGCTCAACCGGTCTTCGAGTTGCTTATACCTATCCTCAGTCGGAGGATACTGGTCTTCGTCAAAGTCAGTCTCGTTGTCTGAAACCACAGGGCTAGGAGCCCTCCCCTCTTCTTGGTTTTCTCCCCCTCCAGATGAGTGAGTCAAATCAACCTCTTCTCGTAAATTGTTTCTGAATCTGTGACCCATGTTCAGTAGGACCGTCTTCTTCTTCTTCTTCTTATCTTTCAGGATAAGGGTCTTCAGATCTTGCTGACCCTTGGCCAAACTCATGAACAATTCCTGGAACTGGGCGTTTTGAGCCTGCAGAGCCTTGATGGCTTGATCAGTTGATGTTTCAGCAGACATGATGTGCTGAATTAAACAGCGAAGAAGATGAGAAACCTGTAAGGGTACCTGTAATGAGGTGCATGGGAATGAAATGCGCATGATATGATTTCAAAGACTTTAGAGATTCAAATTCGTAAACCAAAATGAAACACACTTTTATTAGATAAAACTTTGAATTCAAATATTCAACAGATGCCTTTAAGGCGTTACAAAAAAAAAGGAAATACTGAAAAGTAAATCAAAACTAGAAATAATCAAAAGAAATCAGCGCTCCCATGGTTGTTTCTCGTTGGTGCTGACATAGTCGTTGAGGATCTGCTCGTTCTCCAGTTGCCTTGTTAACTTCAGGATCTTCCGCTCTTGCTCGTGATACTTTTCTCTGTAAGTATCCCGCTCTTCCCTTATTTGGATTCAGGACCTCTTTAATGCCCCAATGTCAGTAGGCATGTAAGGGTGGAGGATGGTAGGAGGAACCCCTTCTTCATCAGCAAGCTCAACTATTATAGGAAAGACAGCTTCGTAGGGCATCCCTAGCTTCTGAGCACGTGTGCGAACCCACCGGAGATATGGTTCCATTGGAAGAGAAGTCTTCACACCCAACTCGTGTGGATCAGACATGTGTACCCTATCCCAAGATCGTATGAACCTGCGGCGATGCTCATCACTATCCCCTTGGAAGTCAAAGACAATGCTTGGCATCAGCAACTCATGAGGTCCTTCCCTCCTAGCTCGCCCAAACTGACGTAAGGCTAGACAAGGATTATATGTGATCCCTCCATTGATTCTTAGCAGTGGAACATTGGGGTATTCCCCACAGCGATCAATAATAGCCACGTCTTCCATGCCTTTAGTAGTCCAGATGATGTCAGTGTGAGCTAGGGACATAATCCTATAGGCCCAACCCATGCCTTCCTTGTTCTTCAAAACTGATTTGGGGAGGTGAGAAATAAACCACCTCGTCAACAATGGTGCACAGCACATAAGGGTTCCCCGTTTCCGAGCAGTACGGGCATATAGGGTATGCAGAATATCACCCAAGAGAGTGGGTACTGGATTACCGGACATGAAAATATTCACTGCATTCACGTCAACAAAGGAATCTGAGTTTGGAAACAGAACCAGACCATAAATAAGAAGAGCCAGGATGTCCTCGAACGCCTGAAAGTCTAAACTGTCTCAAAACTGATTAGCCTTACCAACTAAGAACTTAGTCAAGAAGCCTTTTGTCCCACTACAAGTTTCCCAATTAGACATTACCTCAGCCTTTGTCAGATGGAGGGTTGAAGCAATTTCTTCCGGCCTAAGGACTTTCTCCCAACCTGTAAATGGGTTCTTCTCTAGAATGGAGATACCAAGTAGATCAGAGAACTCTTCCAAGGTATGGACCAACTGGTAGTCTGGAAAAGTAAAGCAGTGGTACAGTGGATCAAAGAACTGGACTAATACACTCATCATCTGTTCATCCAGCTTGGAAGTGACCAAACCAAGGAGGTGCATATGTCTTCTGATAAAGGAGGAAGTATCTGGAACCTTTGCAACCAATTCCTTAAGCTGAGTGGGAATCTGTACAAAGTTGATCCGAATAGTGTTTCTACGCATAGATGCCATGACCTACAAAACAGAACAAAGATGAATCCCATTGGTCTTTGAAATGGTTAGTCCAATGCAATATGCATGCAATGTCATGATGCATGATGTCATGATAGAAACACATCACAAGTATTCACAAATAGCAAACATGGTAAGGGAAAACAAGTCACACAGATAGCCCTTAGATTTCAGGCTGGCAAGGAGTCTATGTACTACCCTCTTTCAGTTCAGTTGGTTCAAACCTGTCCTAGAAATAGTAACCGGGTTTTAGAGGATCTCAATATCACTGACCACCCTCGATCGGTCATAATTCCAGTTTAACAACCTTTTCTTGCGACCGGAATCATCGCGAGAGTTTGGTCTCAATGAGTGTAGCATACTGTTACTGTTCTATGGCCAAGTTGGTCAATTATAGGTGCTAAGGCCAGTTGGTGCTTAATGACCCCTTAGAAGACCCATATTCTCCTCGTTGTACCACAAGGGATATCGGTACAAACTAAAGTGCCACACCAACGTAGCTACTGCTTCAACCGTATCGGTCTACGCTGTACAGTTCCCTCACAGTTTATTGCTACTTACCTAAAGGGTATCCCCCAGATCCGGGTTAGGATCTATAGTAACTCCGATTCAAGCACACAAAGATAAAGCATACAAGTCAAGCAATTGAAAACAACATGAACTATTCCTAAGGTACACCCCACTTATAAGCTTCCCCAGCAGAGTCGTCAGTTCTGTGATACGGTAGGAAGAACTGACTGTTTTTTGGAATGCTGGTTTACGTTTTGCATTTTTTATTCGCAAAATGTCGCGGTAAGCAAGAGTCGCCACCGCCTTTTATTTTATCCAACAAGGAAGGAAAAAAGCACAGAAAAATTCCTTTTTCGAGATATTTCTGAGTACGGGGGGTAGATTATAGAAAGGGAAGGTATTAGTACCCTTTCTATCCGTAGTTATCTACGGGCTCTTAGGTACTTGCTCAATTGTTTTCAAAATTACTTTCTTTGTGCTTGTGGGTTTGAAAAAAGTTTTTGATTTAAACTTCGATTTAACTCTTGCTTCTGTCCTCAAGAGTGTAATGAAGTGTTTTGAAAACTTTGTTTGAAAAGGTGTGTAAGTGTGAAAAAAGTTTTGTTTTTGAAAGGACAAGTATCTAATAACTATCTACCTAATTGAAAAAGGAATCGTTCTATGCTAATTTCCTTTAGACAATGCTATCCCACTATTAGTGAGTAGGTAGCACCGTCGTTGGAGTTTGAGGGTCAATTCGAATGCAGGACATACGGTCACTAAAGCAATGTTAGGACGCCTTAGCGGTAACCCTAATGTCTTAGATCATTTTTTTGAGGCAATAATATCCGAGGCAACCATTTCAAGGCAACTATGATCTTTTAAACAAGAGGGCGGCCTCTAAAGCGACCTATACTCAATGACCGTGTACTAAGGCAACCAAGTGGGGTGTACCCTAAGAGTGCGCATGTGCGAGTGTGTCGTTTTCAGTTATTTTTATCTTTGCATATGTCAATGGTGATCTAATTTGATTTTAAGATTAAACATTCAGTCTTGTCATACAAACCCTATTATCAAACATCTAGCAGTTATAATTTGCAGAATTTAAAGGTGCAGAAATTAAATTACAAGGCGTCGGGTATTTACATCGCCAAAAACAACCCTTTGAAAAATAAAATAAAGCGATAAAAATAAAATGTCCTAATTATCTATTACATTCCGGAAACAGATACATCAATATGGATAAAGCAAAAAATAAAGCGCGACGCGAAATTAAATCGAATGTGAATTAGGGTTTTGACCCTTTTGAAAGAAAATTGCTTTTTTTGTTGTTTTTATTTTAAGAAAAGAAATTAAGTTCTAAATTAAATGCTAAATTGATTATAAAATAAATTAATTGATAAAAAATAATAAAAGACATATTTTTTGGAGTTTTTGTTAATTTAAGGAAGGAATTAAAATAATTAAATTAGTAGTTAATACCTAATTAATTCTAATTAATTTTAAATATTTACAAAATAAATTAAAGTTTCCTAATTAATATCCTAATTAATTAATAAGTTTATTAATAAAAATAAAAGTTTTAAAATTTGATTGGATAAAAAAAGTATTTTTGTGATTTTTTTGATAAAAAGGAATTTTGTTATTGGTTAGAAATAAATTAAACAAAATTAAAGTAATTAAATAAATAAATAAGATATAAAGAAAAGAGAGAGTGGGCCTGGTTTAGGAGGGTAGACCTAGATCCCCAAAATCCACCGGGATACCCATTTTTGCCCAAGCCGCCTTTTCAGGTTTTCGACTTGCCGGGTGTACAGATTTTTTCATTTCATCCCTTATTTTTGCCCGAACCCTTTTGTTTCGCCGGGAAGCCCTTACTTTTTCCTAGGTGTGTCAACCTAGCGGGTCTTTAATTCATGCGTAGTATCTTTTTACTATGTCTGCATTGGTGGGTGAGGAAGGTCATCGCCATCCATGGTGGTTAGAATCATAGCTCCTCCTGAGAAGATATGTTTAACCACAAATGGCCCTTCGTACGTAGGGGTCTATTTGCCCCTGGGATCATTTTGAGGAAGAATGATGCGCTTGATTACCAGGTCTCCGACTTGATACTCTTGTCGTCTGACTTTCTTGTTAAATGTCCTGATCATCCGTTTTTGGTACGTTTGACCATGACAAATAGCAGTGAGTCTCTTTTCATCGATTAGGTTTAATTGATCAAGCCGAGTCTGGATCCAGTCGTCTTCGCTCAAACCTGCATCCTTCATTATCCGGAGAGAGGGTATCTGGACTTCAATAGGCAAGACTACCTCCATGCCATAGACCAAGGAAAAGGGTGTTGCCCCTGTTGACGTCCTTGTTGAGCTACGGTACCCATGAAGAGCAAACGGTAACATCTCGTGCCAATCTTTGTAAGTCACTGTCATCTTCTGCACAATCTTCTTGATATTCTTATTCGCTGCTTCTACAGCCCCGTTCATCTTCGGCCGGTAGGGAGAAGAGTTGTGGTGATGTATCTTGAATTGCTCGTAGAGCTCAGTGATCATCTTGTTGTTAAGATTGGTACCATTGTCCGTAATGATCCTCTCAGGTACACCGTATCGACATATCAGGTTATGCCGAATAAACCGTGCCACGACGTTCTTGGTTACGGTGGCATAGGAAGCTGCTTCAACCCACTTTGTGAAGTAATCAATCGCTACCAGGATGAAGCGATGCCCGTTAGATGCCGTAGGTCTGATATCGCCGATCATATCAATGCCCCACATTGCAAAAGGCCAAGGTGCTGTCAAGACATTCAGAGGAACTGGAGGAATGTGCACCTTATCAGCATAGATCTGGCATTTGTGACACGTCCGAGAATGTTGGTAACAGTCGGCTTCCATTGTGGACCAGAAATATCCTGCCCGAAGGATTTTCTTTGCCATGGTATGTCCACTGGAATGCGTTCCGAAGGTACCTTCATGCAGCTCTGCCATGATCTTTTCTGCTTCAGTTTTATCCACACAACGCAGTAAGGTTGAATCATGGTTTCGTTTGTATAGAATGTCGTTGTTGAGGAAGAACTTTGCCGCGAACCTTCTCAGAAACTTTTTGTCATTAACAGATGCACCCTCGGGGTATTCTTGAGCTTCCAAGTATCTCTTCACTTCATGATACCAAGGTTTCTCAGCTACCTCTTCAGCTTCAAGATCACAGCAATGTGCAGGTTCATCCAACTTCCAGATAATGATCCGGGGAGCCTCGTTATCCCATTTGACTTTGAACATAGAAGACATCGTAGCCAGCGCGTCCGCTAACTGATTCTCCTCTCTTGGGAAGCGTTCAAAGGTTATCTCTTCGAAATGGGGGATCAATGTCAGTACATACTCCTTGTAAGGAATAAGATTTGGGTGTTTCGTATCCCACTCGCCTTTGATCTGACTGATCACGAGAGCGGAATCTCCGAAGACACTCAGAAACTTGATCCTTAAGTCGATTGCAGCTTGAAGACCCATGATGCATGCCTCATACTCCGCCATGTTGTTGGTGCAGTTGAAACATAGCTGAGTGGTAAGTGGAGTATGAGTGCCTTTAGGGGATATGATCACGGCGCCAATACCGTTACCCAAAGCGTTTGAGGCTCCGTCAAAGTGCATAGACCATCGGGATCCTTCCTCAGGTCCTTCATCCGGTCCAGGTACTTCACAATCAGTCACTACCATGATGTTCTTGTCTGGAAAGTCAAAGTTCATAGATTGGTAGTCATCCACTGCTTGGTGTGCCAAATGGTCTGCCAATACACTTCCCTTGATTGCTTTCTGAGTCGTGTACTGGATGTCGTATTCTGTCAAGATCATCTGCCATCTTGCTATTCTTCCGGACAAGGCAGGCTTTTCGAAGATATACTTTATTGGATCCATTTTTGAAATCAACAGGGTAGTGTGAGTCAACATATACTGTCTCAGCCGGCGGGCAGCCCATACTAAAGTGCAGCAAGTTTTCTCGAGCAATGAGTATCGGGTCTCACACTCGGTAAACTTTTTGCTAAGGTAATAAATAGTGTGCTCTTTTCGGCCAGACTCGTCATGCTGCCCCAGCACACACCCCATTGAGTTGTCCAGTACTGTCAAGTATAAGATTAGAGGTCTCCCTTCAACCGGCGGATTAAGAATGGGTGGTTCTTGGAGATACTCTTTGATTCTGTCAAAAGTGGCCTGGCATTCATCGTTCCAACGTACTACTTGATCTTTCTTCAGCAGCTTGAAGATTGGTTCACAGGTAGCAGTTAGATGTGAGATGAATCGGGAAATATAGTTCAGCCGTCCTAGAAAGCCTCTGACTTCTTTCTCTGTCTTTGGAACTGGCATCTCTTGTATGGCTTTCACCTTGGCAGGGTCCACTTGAATACATTTGTCGCTTACGACGAAGCCTAGCAATTTTCCAGATCTCACCCCAAAGGTGCACTTGTTCGGGTTCAACCTCAGCTTGTACAACTTCAGACGGTCGAACAGCTTCTGTAGATGGTCAAGGTGTTCCTCCTTAGTTTGGGACCTTGCAATCATATCATCGACATATACTTCAATCTCGTGATGGATCATGTCATGAAACAAAGCAACCATGGCACGTTGGTAGGTTGCCCCGACATTTTTCAACCCAAAAGGCATGACCTTGTAGCAAAAGGTGCCCCACTGAGTAACAAAAGTGGTCTTCTCCATGTCTTCAGGAGCCATCTTGATCTGATTATATCCGGAGAAACCGTCCATGAAGGAGAATACCTTGTACTGAGCAGTGTTGTCAACCAGAAAGTCGATATGAGGCAGAGGGAAATCATCCTTAGGGCTCGCCCTGTTCAAATCCCTGTAATCAACACACATTCGGACCTTACCATCCTTCTTTGGTACTGGAACCACGTTGGCGACCCACTGAGGGTAAGAAGTCACTGCTAGAAACCCGGCATCAAATTGTTTCATAACCTCAGCTTTGATTTTCTCGGACATCTCTGGACGCATATGGCGGACCTTCTGTTTTACCTGAGGGAATTCTTCCTTAGTAGGCAAGTGATGGACCACAATGTCGGTATCCAACCCAGGCATGTCTTCGTAAGACCAGGCAAAGATTTCCACATAATCATGCAACATCTAAATCAACCGTTGTTTCACATTGAGCTCTAGATTGGCACCAATCTTGACTTCCTTTCTGTCTGTCTCAGTACCCAGATTTACCGTTTCCACTGGCTCTTCATGTGGCTGAATGGCCCTCTCTTCCTGGAGTAACAGTCTTGCAAGCTCACCAGGCACTTCGCAATCATCTTCACCTTCGTCTTCGGCTAAGTTGATCGGATTTTCGAAGTCACAACTGGCAGTAGCAGAGTCGTTACCAGTGGGATCCAGAGTGGATTGGAACCTGTATAGGTGAGTGTGTGTAAATATAGTTGTTTTGCAATATATAAAGAAAGAAAGGGAGCACAAGATTTGAAATGCGAAAAATGTCCAATGCTTTTATTCATGATATATGAAAATGACAAGTAATAAGCCCTCACAAATGAAACCACGGTGCCCCGGGTAAGACAACGGGCCATAAAGTTTCAAATTATTGTTCGTTACAAATTTAAAACAAAGGAGTTCATTACTGAGTGACAAAAGTAATAGGTATGAAATCTTTCGCAGTCCAGTTGCTTGGTCCACCGTTAGTCGTTGGATAGATCCAGCTGTCGAATTCAGATTCCTCCACTTCGTCTTCAATAGCATTTACTCCCGGGTTGGTGATGAATACAGGAGGTCTTCCAATCCTTGCCTTACGCACAGCCCTCTGAGCCTCTGCAGTGAATCCCAAGCCGAACTTGTCAGTCTTTGGAGTGAAATCAGGAAGTCTGCCCCAGTTTGCACACTCACCCTTCTCAACCACAGCCCGGGCATCCTTCAAGGAAGCCATCTTCAAAGGAGAATTATCTTCAGTCATAGTCTCTGCTGCTGCCAACGTCTGAGGCACCTCTTCAAAATGTTGAAAGGGGGTCTCTATGAACTCCCCATCCATCTCTATGTACCGGAACGAGTTAAGGTGGCTGACCATATATTCTTCCTCCCCCTACACTGTAACAATCTTCCCTCTGACCGGGTACTTAAGTTTCTGATGCAACGTGGAGGTCACAGCTCCAGCCTTGTGGATCCATGGACGACCCAGCAAACAAGAATAGGATGGTCGGATGTCCATCACATAGAAAGTAGAATCAAAAACTTGAGAACCAACCCTGATTGGAATGTCAACTTCGCCATGTACCATCCTCTTCGACCCGTCAAAGGCCCGGACAACAATGTCACTAGGCTTGAGCTCTAAACCCTCACAATCTAACCTGTCTAGGGCCTTCTTGGGTAATACGTTCAATGAAGAACCGGTGTCTACCAACACATGGGCAAGAGTAGTGCCCCTGCATTCAATAGAGACATGCAGGGCATCGTTATGGTTCTTTCCTTTGGTGGTCAGATCAGCGTCAGAGAAACCCAACCCATTATCAACAGTCAAGTTGGCCACACAATCGGGAAATTGATCAGCAGATGTTTCTTGTGGCACATGGGCCATCTTCAGGAAAGAGATCAGAGCCTTGGCGTGGGCCTCTGAACACAACAACAGTGATAACATAGAAATTTTAGAGGGGGTGTGCCCCAGCTGCTCAACTACATTGAAATCACTCTTCTTGATAATTTTGAGAATCTCTTCCATCTCTTGCTTGAAAGCTTCAACATTGGTGGTTTTCGGTGCCTCCGTCTGGGCAGGCACATCAGTAGCAATCCCTTTTCCCCGAGCGTCGGATGACTCGGCAGTAGGGGTAGAAATAGGAACTTGGTCAGGCAGAGAAGTGGGCACACTGGCAGGTGTGATGACAAGAGGTCTTTGAATAGCTGGTGGCGCAATATCTGGTGAGAACAGTCTACCACTACGAGTGACTTTGGTAGGCCCGGTGATGTTGCCGACGCCGGTACTAGTATCAAACTCTTGTTTTACTCCAAGCACATAAACATCTGCCCCATAGTGCCAAGGGACAGCTTTGTCAGATGTATAAGGGACGGGCTCCGGAATAGTAATGATGATGGGAGCAATCTTCTGAGTAGACATGATTTTGACAGGCTTCTTTGAGAGAGCCTCGGGAGGGTTGTTAAAAATAGTGACAATAGAAACTTCTTCAGTAGGGGTAACAGGAACAGTAACCTTCTCGAACAAGATCTCTTTGTTATCCATCAGGTTTTGGATGTCTGACTTCAACAAAGGACAACCAGCAGGTGAAACAGCACATAGATGGCAACCTTTACTACATCCCGGAAATAAACCGGCTAGAAACAGGTTCCTTTTGACGGTCAACAACGGAGTAACAATATCATCCACATAGGTCACATACCGGTCTTCTTCCACAGCATTCACTCCATGCTGGGGCATGGGAGCAGTCACAACATTGGGCCTTTCGGGCGCCTCGAACTGTATTTCTTTAGCATCAATAAGGTCCTGAACCTTATTCCTTAGAGCCCAACAATCATCAGTAGAGTGCCCCGGGCTGTCAGAGTGGTAAGCGCAGCGGGCGTTGGGATTATACTTCGGAGATGTGGTGTTCACTACCTTCGGAGCTTCTTTGACAGTTACCAGGTTGGTTGACAGCAGTTGCGGCAATATCTGAGAGAGGGTCAGGCTGAGCCGAGTGTACTTCCTTTTGGGCCTCTCACCTCTTGGTTGGTTGTATTGCTGAGGAGCAGCAGCAGGCTTAGAAATAACCACCGCGTTGACAGCTTGGCAGCGTTCCGGTTTGTTTTGTTTCCTTGACCCATAAACAGCACTGGCTTCCTTCTTGAAAGGCTTCTTTTCAGAACTTGAGGATGCACCTTTCTGTATCTTCCCCGATTTGATACAAGCTTCTATCCTCTCCCCGGTTAAGATCAGATCTGTAAACCCAGCAGAAGAATTACCAATCAGGTGATTAAAGAATGGACCAGACAGGGTCCCCAAGAACATGTCAACAAGCTCACGGTCCGTCAAAGGTGGCTGCACCCTGCCAGCCAGGTCTCTCCACTTTTGCGCGTACTCCTTAAAACCTTCTCCCGTCCCTATCGACATACCCTGGAGTTGGGTACGTGTAGGAGCGAGGTCGGCATTGTACTGATACTGCTTATAAAACGCAGTAGCCAAGTCCTCCCAGTTTCGAATACTGGCTCCATCCAGCTGATAGAACCACTCGAGTTGAGCCTCTGAAAGGCTATCCTGGAAGAAATGGATCCATAGATTCTTGTCTGCAGTATACGGTTGGATCTTCCTCACATACGATCTGAGATGCAGCTTAGGGCAGGAAGCTCCGTCATACTTCGCAAAAGAAGGTGCCTTGAACTTGTGTGGGATCACCACCCCAGAAGATAGACCTAGATCCCCAAAATCCAACCTGGGTACATGCTGAATCTCCATAGCACTCAGACGGTCCTCTAGTTGCTTATACCTGTCTTCAGCATGAGGGTATTGTTCATCATTGAAATCTGTCTCGTTGTCGGAGACCACAGGACTAGGAACCCTTCCCTCTTGGGGACTGTCTTTTCCTACAGAGGAAGTAGCCTGATCATCCTCATTCTGCAGTGTATTCCCAAACCTCCGTCCAGTGTTGAACAGCATAGTCCTATTCTTCTTCTTCTTCAAAAGCAGAGTCTTCAATTCCTCTTGACCCTGGGCTAAGCTCATGACCAGCTCCTGAAACTGGGCGTTTTGGGCCTGGAGGGCCTTGATAGCTTGTTCGTTGGTAAGTTCCGGATTCATGATGATTGCTGAAATAAACAGCGAAGAAGATTAAGCAACCTGTAGAAAAGAGTACCTGTTATGCACATGATGCATGATATGCTATTTATGCAATGCATTCAAGGGTTCGAAAGTTCAAATTCGTTGTAGCCAAAAAGGGAACACACGTTATATTAGGAAATAATCTGTTCAGTACATCAAGGCCTCATGGGTAAAACATTACAAAATAATTAATCCCAAAAGACACTGCGCATCCTCTTTGGAGCGATGTAGGTGTTGAGAGTCTTTTCCTCGTGAAGTAGACGGGTGAGCTCCAAGACCTTCTTCTCATTGGCATGTAGACTGGTTTCAAGAGAATTCCGCTCTTCCTTTAGTTGGATCCAGCTCTTTTGCATTTCTTCCCAAGATGTTGGCATGTCAGGATGTTGAATGGTGTACGGCACCTCTCCTTCCAAAACTGGATCTTTGATCACGGGGAGAACATGAGGATATGGCATCACCAGCTTCTGGGAGCGGGCTCGTACCCACTTGAGATAAGGCTCAAGGGGAATGGAGTTCTTGTGCCCCAGTGTCTTGCTATCTACCCTGTTGGGCATCCTCCAAGCTCTGATAAATCTCTGGCGAAGTCCTTGTGCATCGTTGTCGAAGTCAAAAACTATGTCAGGAATCAACATGTCATGAGGGCCATCCCTCCGAGCATATCCAAACTATCTCAAAGCCAGACATGGGTTGTAAGTAATACCCCCTCTAATTCCAAGTAAAGGAACATTAGGAAACTCTCTGCAACGATCAATGATAGTGACATTTTCTCTGGACCGTGAACACCAATGTATATCATCATGTGTAAGAGTCATCAATCGTTGTGACCATCTCAAACCCCGCTCGTTTTTCAAAACTGATTGTGGAAGGTGCGAAATAAACCACCTTGCCAGGAGAGGAGTGTAGCACATGAGAACACCTCTTTTTTCCATGGTTCGAGTGTAACATGAATGGAGGATGTCCCCGAGCAACGTAGGTATAGGATTCCTGGACATGAAAATCTTGACGACATTGATATCTATAAGCTGATCTGGATTCGGGAGCAACACCAACCCATAGACAAGGAGTGCCACAACTTATTCAAAGGCTTATAGGTCAAGAGAATTCCAACATTCTTGTGCCTTCTCAAACAGGAACTTTGCCAAGAATCCTTTGATACCACTTCTAACTTCCCAATGTCCCTTGATGTCAGATGGTTGTAGGCATAATGCTTTAGCAACCTCTTCAAGTTTTGGTTCCCTTTTCGTACCGTTGTAGGGTAGTTGACTGAGAATGGGAACCCTCAGAAGCTGAGAAAACTCTTCCAAAGTGGGCACTAATTGATAATCCGGGAAAGTAAAATAGTGGTGCAAAGGGTCAAAGAACTGGAAGAGAACTTTTATCATATCTTCTTCAATGTTGGTGTTGACCAAGCTGATGAGTCTACCATGCCTTTCACTGAAGGAAGAGTTCTCGGGAATCCTGGATGCAAGCTCCTTAAGCTGAGGAGGGATCCTTACAAGGTTGATCTGAATTGTCTTTCTGCGGATAGTTTCCATGTCCTACAAAACAAGAAAAAGATGAAGATTCGAACCCTTGAAGTGGTTAGTAAATGCATATGATGTTGTATGATGTTATGATGTTATGATAAAAAACACACCACAAGTATCCACAAAAAGCAAACATGATAAGGCACACAAGTCACACCAGACAGCCCTTAGAGTTTAGGCCAGCATGAGGTCTAGGTACTACCCTCTTGAAGTTGGTGGGCTCAAAACCTGTCCTATCAAAAGTAACCGGGTTCTAAGGAGCTCAATATCATTGGGTTATTTTCTATGTTCATTGTTTTGATTTAGCCACTGAACTGGCGATCAAAATATTCCAAGAAAACAACCCTCAATGAGTGTAGTATCGAGTATCTACCAACTTCGGACTGCACCAAAGTCGGTCATCTCACTACCCCCTAAAGAGTCCAGGATGGTCAAGTAAGGTTCCTAAGGTCAGTTGATGCTTCACGACACCACGCGGCGGCCCCGTACTCTCCTTGACTTGACTCAAGGGTTACCGGTACTCACCAAAGTGCCACATCAATGTAGCAAACTGCTTCAACCGTGTCGGTATACCCCGCACAGTTCCCTCACAGTTTTGTTGCTACTTTCTAAGAGGTATCCCCCAGATCCGGGTTAGGATCTATGAAACTCCAAGACAGGCCCACAATTTTAAAGAAAACAAATCAAGCAATTGAAAACATAAGAGTGGTCTAATCCTAAGGTACACCTCACTTTTAAGAGTTTCCCCAGCAGAGTCGCCAGTTCTGTGATCGGTGGAAATAGAACTGACTATTTTTTAAGCTGGTTCGCGAAATGTCGCGGTAAGCAAGAGTCGCCACCATCTTTTATGTTCTCCAACATGGAAAGGACAAAAGCACAGCAAAATTCCTTATTCGAGATGTCTCTCGGTTCAGGAGGTAGATTTATAGAAAAGGAAGGTGTTAGCACCCTTTCTATCCATGGTTATCCATGGGCTCTTAGGTACTTGCTCTTATGTTTTCAAAAATTTGTTTACTTTTCAAGTGTATGTGGGTTTTGAAAAAAGTTTCGTTTAGAAAATTTCTAAGTAACTCTTGTATCTGTCCTCAAGAGTGTATGAAAATTTTGTTTGAAAACCTTTTGAAAGTGTCAGTGTGAAAAGATTGTTTTTTGTTTTTGAGAGAGCAAGTACCCATGAGATCTACCTACCCTAAGGAATTAGGCTGTGTAAAAGTCCTTTAGACAGTACTATCCCACTATTGAGAAGTAGGTAGCACCGTCGTTGGAGGTATTCGGGTCAATTCGATTAAGGGACATGTGTGGTCGCCGAAGCAATAGTAGGACACCTTAGAAGTAACCCTAATATCCTAGATCCTTTTTTTTATCCGAGGCAACCGTTTCGAGGCAACAGGATCTTTAGACAAGAGGGCGACCTCTAAAACACCCTATACTTGACGACCACGCTCGAGGCAACCGAGTGAGGCGTACCCTAAGAGTGGCATGTGCATGTGTGTTGTTTTCATGTTTATATTATCTTGTACATATATCATGGTGATCTACGAGTTGTTTTTAATTTTCATCCAAGTCTTGCATGCATATTAACAGTTAGGAGTGCGGAAAATAAAGTGCGGAAATATGAATCTACGCTATTACAAGGCGCGGGTCTATACATCGCCAAAAACAAAAACCTGTTTGGAAAAATAAATGCGGGAACGTAAAAGAAAGCAATAAAATCCTAATTAACTATTACATCCTTGGAAACAGATACATAAATATGATTAAAATAAATTAAAGCGCGAAAGAAATTAAATCAGGACGTCCTTAGGGTTTTGACCCTTTTTGAGGAAAATAAAGTAACTTGTTCTTTTTTGCCATTAATTTAAATATTAAACCTAATTTACTAATTAATTAATTAATTAAAGAAAAAAAGTGTTTTTGTGTTTTTTATATTTTAATGAAAATAAAAAGAAAAGAAATTAAAAGTCAAGAAAACCCTAATTCTAGATTAATTTTATTTATTATGAAAAAATGTCAAAGTTAACCTAATTTAACTAATTTAATTAATTTACATTTTATTTACCAAAATAATAATATTTAATAAATAATAATAATGATAATAAGAAAATATGATTGAAAATTGTCAACCCTAATTCTACATGATTTTTATTTATTTATGAAAAAAAGATTAAAATTGCCCTAAGTAAACAAATAAACTAATTAATTACAATTTATTTACAAAAATAATAATTAAGGTGAAATTTAATAATAATAATAATATAAATATTTTAAGTTCCTGATTTTTATTATAAAAAATAATTTGCTAATTAATAATAATAACAATAATGATTAGTGAAAGAAATTAAAAGGAAAAAGAAAATAAAAAAATAGCAAACCAGGGGGGGTGTGATGGCCCAAATGGAGGTTTTATTTGTAAGTTTTTAGCCCATTAAGAATCAGGCCTTTTTGACTTTTGCAATCAACTGCACCAGCGTTGACTGAGGATCAGGGTGAGGATCATCCTTTGGCCTTTGGATTTGTCTGTTGAGACACTTGGCGCCCTGATTTGTGGGGTTTATGGTGTTCACTATTTGGAAGTCTGCATAGGAACGCATTAGAAAAAATATTATTGAGTTTTGGGGGACCTGGGAATCGAACCCAGGTCCCAATGATGAACGTCCACCTCACTGACCACTAAGCCATCACGCTGCATTTGTTAGTATAATAATGGACAATGATAATATGTGAAAACCAACACCTATACTGTAAAGCACGCGCGCGCCATTTTGTTTGAATGACCCACTAGTATATTGCCAGCTCACCGTCTTCTTCGTTTTCCTGCAACAAAACACAACAGATAGCGGGGGTTTTTAACCCCCACAAAGTGAAACGACCAAAAATAGCGACTAGCTCCCTAGGCTATATAAATAGGGCGCGAGGGTTGGGTTTGATTCGTCTGGCCTTGACGAATCCAACCATATGCGTCTCAAGGTCCAATTTTGCTTATGCTGTAAAGCCCCAAAAGCAAAGCTTCGGAACCCTAAAACTCTCCAATGGCATCTTTTGATTCAGGGCTCCATAATTAAATTAAACTGTACCATTAGCTTTCTATGGATGCAAGCAACACAAAACAAACAACAAATCGTGTTAAATGCACATGAATAATGATTTTCGATTATGGCAAAAGTATGCAAACCGTGAGTTCTTGTGGAGCAGTTTCTTAGGCTTTGACGTGTGATTTTGATTCCAATCTGTTCCTGGGAGGCCTAGCAATGTATTGGAATCAAGAAAAGGCTTTGAATTGGCCTGGAAGGTTGAATTCAGTTTTGAGTTTTTTTGATATTTTTTGGAATTGGTTATGGCCTCTCTTGCAGAATATTCATGTTCACAGCATTAGGATTAGCTTTAGTATTTGTAGTATGATGGATTTAGGGTTCAATCTTGTCCAAGAATCCATGGAATAATGTTTTGCATCTTTGATTTTCAATCAAATATTTTTCAATCTTTTTGATTGATAAAACTTACCAAATTGGGATATTTTTGTCTCTTTGATGGATGCACGAAATTGCCAGCTTGCCCTGAGTGTATTTGCTTCACAAAAGATTTAAAAAAACATATCTTGGTATTTTCCTACATTTAAATGAATTAATAATCAATTAAAAATACAAATAATTAATAAAAATAAGAAAATAACTCAATTTAATCTCAATGGGTCGTGCATATGCTTTGGGTAAAGATTCAAGAAGGAATTTGAGGCCTATTAGCAAAAATGAAGTGTTTTGAGCAAAGTTGACTTTTGCAAATTCACAAAAATTTCCCAACTTCTCTAATGCATATCTTGCTCAATTTTGATAATATGAACATGTTCTTGGACATTTTGGAAAGGTCTGAAGTCCTCTAACCAATTCCTTTGGTCCCATGTCATTTGGATTTACCAATCTCAAGTTATGGTCTTTGACTTAAAGTGCATTTTTGTTGACTTTTGAAGTTGACCTATAATGTAGAAATTGATAACTTTTTGTGAGAGCATTTCTTGGACTTGGAATGTGAATATGAGTTGTAGGAAATGTCATCCCCTTCAAAATTAGCATTGGATGGGATTTTTCTAATGAACCATGAAAAAGTTATGCCTTGGTCAAGTTACAGTTGACTTTTCAACTGTCCCAAAATAGAAACTTTTGCATCTTGATGATTTTTGAGCCATGCTTGTGGAATCATGATCAATACTTGATCAAATGATGATTGTGTCTTAAAAATAAGATGTTGACCAAAAATTTTGACTTTTGACTGCAAAATGACCATTTTACCCCTGCAGCTGATTGTGAAGCAAATGGAGCTTTGACTGTGTAATTTGATGCTGTGAGTCTTGCAACTTGGCATGTAGGTGCTTGACAATGTATATGGGCCTATGGGACTTGGTTGGGCCATTGAAAACCTCAAATTCTTTGAAGGAACCAAAACCCTAATTTGACTGGCTTAGGAGGCACTTGGACTGTGCAACCCTTGAGTAGTCTTGAACCAATTGAAGATGATTCTTGACAACCTTTGAAGAATATGGGAGGGCAAATTTTGGGGTACAACAGTGTGGAAAGCAATTCGTTGGCCCAATTGATGCTGACCCATGAGGACTTTTTGGATCCTGTGTAGGCGCGTTGACTGGCTCCTTGGTGGACCTTCAATAATTGACCACCAGATCTGGCCCTTTGGCCATCTGGAGCTTGGATTGGCGAGGGAGTATGGTGAACCTCCAGCTTGAACACGCACTAGATCTCCTAAAAATATTTGAGAAAAGGCAATTTGCTAGAGGCAGGGATCGAACCCCTAACCTCCAGCCTTGAAACGCTTTAAGGCTTACATGGCAACCGCTGGGGCATGTTGTTGTTTGTTAATAATAACACAATCAATATATTATATAAAAAAACAACCAAATGGCCAGAAAAAAACACAAAAAAGTGTGCTTCGTTTGAATCAACCAATGGATAGGTGACAGCTCTTCGTCCCCTTCCTCCAAAACCTGTAAACGTTACCTGCGGATTTTTATCCGCAACTAAAAACACAACATCATTCCAAAATCCTCCTCAGGCTTTGAAAATGATTTCTAAGGCCAGGGTTGAGTTCGTCTCAACCCCCTGGATGCAACCATGTCCATCATGTATTTCAATTTCACCTGAAACGAAAACTCCCAAAAACGCGAACCAAACCCTAACAATGGTGGTTTTCTATACAAGCCAGATAAATGCAATTGATTATTATGAAAAGCTTGCAAATGATGTGAGGGTTAAGAATATGCAGTTATTTCATGAAAATAATGTCTAATTTCTGAGATATGAAATCAAGAACAGGGGTAACTTGTGTGAGACTTATAGTGCGTATGAGGGCCTGAGAATGCCTGGTTTGGATTGGGATAGTGTGATACGGTGGGAGAACTGACTTGGTTTTGCGTTTGTATTCGCAAATGTTTCGGTTGAGCAAGAGTCGCCACCGACTTTTTATTTTATCCTAAGGAAAGGTTAAAAAGCACAGCAAAAACCTTTGAGATGTTTTCTTGGGTTCGGGGAGTAGATTATAGAAAGGGAAGGTATTAGCACCCTTTCTATCCATGGTTATCCATGGGCTCTTAGTTACTTGCTTAGATCAACTTGCCTTAATTTTCAATTGTTTGAAATGGTGCTTTATGTGTGTGGGTTTGAAAATGTTTTGAAAAGAATCCAATGTGGTGGCAACCTTTGTAATGATCCATGTTGGGATGTATACAAAGGTGTATGTCTTTTTGAAAAGGTTTTCATTTGTTTTTGAAAATTGTTTTGAAAGTGTTGTGAGGTGTGGTTTTAAAAATAGGCAAGTGTTTTGTTTTGCAAGTTTGATTCAAGTAACTAAGAGGTTATCTACTCCTAAATTTCTCAAAGATTATTGCTATGTTTTAACCCTTTTAACAATTTTGTTCCACCATTGCATTTGGTGGACAATCTTGTGTTAGGATGTGAAAGGGACGGGCGCGGGTCATTGTTTAGACCATAATTGCAATGGTGCCAAGTATCTTTGGGAAATGTTTTCTTTAAGGGACTTGATCATTTTTTAGGCAACTTTCGAAAGCGTCATCGAGGGACTATGATCATTTGATTGTTTGTTTTGCACAAAGAGACCTAACATGCAATATGGCCCATTTATTGAAGGCAACAAGTGGAATACCCTAGGGGTGCAAGTGTGATTAGTGTTGTCCATTTTCATGCTTGTTTATCTTGAAATTAGGTCAAACTATTTTTGTTGTTTTTGATTCGCATACAAACCCTAATTCTAACATGGTATATTTAGAAAGCAATAAAGTGCGAAAAATAAAGTTACTAAGCTATTACAACACAATATATGGGAAGGGGGTACAAATGTTCAAATGGGGGGTTTTGACAAGGAATTTAAACCTAAACTATTACATCAATATTGAATTATTTACAAGATATTTAATTGCACAAATTAAATGGGAATAAAATAAATATGCAAGATGCAAAAAGGTTTTTTATATGTATGAAAAAAAAAGTATTTTTATATGTCAAATAAACAAAATAAAAAGTATTATTTTTTTGGAGTTTTTATGTTTTTAGGGCAAAACCCTAATTCATTAAATAAAAGTATTAATTATTTAATATGTACAAAATTTATCAATTATGTACAAAAATAAAATAAAAATGAAGTATATTGGTCAAAAGGTATTTTTTAATGTTAAATATTAATAAAAAATAAAATGTATATATTTTGTATTTTTAACCTAAATATACTAATATATATATATATATAAATATTTGTATTATTTACTAAATATATATTATATATACAAAAATAATAATATTTAATATTTATAAAAAAAGTATATTTTATATAAAATATTTTCAGAAGATAAAATAAAATAAAAATGGAAAATAAAATGTGTTTGCATTATTTTAGTATTTTTCAAACAAAAGTAAGTTTATATATTTATTTATGTACAAATATTAATCTAAACAAATAAATACCTAATAAATATGAAAATGGTGTAAAAAATATTTTTTATATTTTTAATATTATAAGAAAAAATAAATAAGTCAGAACAAAAAAGAAAAAATCAAAAAGTCATAAAAATAAGCAAAATGGGCCTAGGGGGTGTTAAAGTGAAAACATGGTGCAAAAAGAAAAGGGAAACAGGCCCAGCCCAGAATCCTGTCATCTTCAACCTCAGAACATTTTTGTCCAAGAAAACACGCATTTTCTATCTTCCAATTCCTTGATCTTTTGCCAAATCTTCCAACATGAAACCTGTAGAGCTTGAAGCCACGATTCCAGACATATAAAGAAATCAATCTAACTCTCAGAAATGAGAGAGAATTTCTTCTCCCCCAATTCCTGACCTAGTTTTTGTTCAATGTTCAGACTTAAAATTCTCTAAGCATACATAATATAAATGAAATCTAATTACATGGGCATGTTCAGGGCTATGAATGTGACATGTTTTCTTCACAAACCTAAAGCTAACAATGCCTATATTGAGAGATAGAACTTCATGAATATACCTGTTCAGTTGGAATCGTGCCTTGCAATGGAGGAGCTTTTAGGGCAAGATGATGATTTGTACAGCTTGCCTGAAGTGTAGTGATGTTATTCCAATGCTTGGTGTGTTTTGAATCGTGCCAAATCAAGCTGCAGAAGTCCACCTGCAAGATAGAAAAATGGAAATGGCAAATGGTGCTATGGCTGTTACAGTCTCAGTTCAAGGTTTGGAATAGTTTATATGGATATTATGGAATGTGTTTGAAGTGTTTTTAGCAAGAATGCATGGAAGGTTTGAGCTATGGAACTCAAACTGCAGGGATGCCCTGTTTTGGGCAGTTCAATGGTGATTCTGTGAATGAGAGGGTGTTGGGGATGGTTGGCTCGTGTTCTAGCTCAGAATGGATGTTTAGAATATGTTTGACAAGTTTGCTTAAGGTTGTGTTAGCTGAGATGAGAGTTGGTATGTGTTATGGCAAGTTTCTTACACTTTAAGCAAGAGATGGCAAGTTGGTGTTCTAGACAGGTAGAGGCCCCCAATCTATGCTGCACAACTTAGTTTTGATCAGTGCAATTAGTCCATAAACTTGTGCCAAAGAGATCTTAACTGTACTTGCTTGGATTTGCTTTAGACATAAAGTGCAACTTTTCCAAAATGGATATAATGCTTTATCTAAAAATGGATTAAACTTGCATACAATGTCCAAACTCATAGAACAACACCTTGGCACAAAGGATTGGCATTAAATTAAGGAGTGTAATTGAGATAAAAGACCTGTAATCAAGGAAAGCATGCTGAATTCAAAATGGCACAAATGTATGAACATGTAACTTGGCCAAATCAAAAGTGAGTTTTTCCCATATTGCCAAATTCGATTCTCTCTAACCATGAGTTTGTTTGATGAGTTCTTGGACATTTTGGAAAGCTTGGAATGTGTACTACAATCCATCTTTGAAATGAAAATTGAAATTCCAAGTGGAAGCATGTGAAAAATGGTCTTGAAGTTAGGTAAAAACCTTGCCTAAAATAGGTCAAATTTTCTCTAAGTTAAGAATGGTTTGGTACCCTTGTTCCAAAAATTGTAACTTGAGCTACAAGCTTCTTTTGGGAAAACTTTGTGAATCAAAGTTGTAGATTTTGCAATAGGCTACAACTTTCATGTTTTGACTTTTGCTTGAATCCAAATGAATCTTGGTGAGAAAGTGGGACAAAGTTAGGAAAAAATTAGGGTTTTTCATAACTTAGAAAAATTCTAAGTTATGAAAAATCTTCATTTCAAACCCTAATTTGCAATTCTTGATTTCTTGATGAACAAGTTTCATGATTTGGCATGTTTTGATGAAAAATGAATCTTGACACTTGATTTTGACCAAAAAGTCAAAGTTTGACTTTTCAGTATACAGTCAAAATTGATCAATTGACTGGGAAATTCAACTGTCAATCTTGTGTATTTGGGATCTTTTGAACTTGTTGGGTATGTCAAGACAATTCCATGGGGTCCTTGAGTCCATATGTGAGCTTGGTTTGCCATTGGCTAGGTCAAACAGTCAAAAATTGCCTTTGTGCAGTCAAAAAACCCTAAAAATGACCATTTTGCCCTTTTGGTGATCTGATCAAATTTCTTGTGGAATTGTGATCCAAACTTGATCAAATGGTCCATGTGAGTTCATAATGTTGATGTGGGTCAATTTCCATGAGGTTTGACTGTCAATTGGCCACAGTTGACTTTTTTTCCAATACAGTTGATTTCTAGGTCAACTGTCCAATTGACTGGGCAAAATTTGGAATCAAGACTTGAAACTTGGTATGGGTAAACTTGGGAGTCCAACATGAAGCATGAAAGTCATCTTAGGCATTTTAGGTCAAAATATCTTTGTTCAAACACAAACCCTAATTTGGGTCAACAGTGCAAGGAGAAGTCTTGAGCAGAGGAAACCCTAATTGGATCTTGAGCTCCAAGGGTTTTGTGATGAGAAAATGTTGAGAAAATGGGAGGGAAAATTTTGGGGTACAACACATAGCTTGTGTGTGTTTCCAGGAAGCGATTGGGATACGTCTCAACTCTTGAAAATGCCTCCAACCTTGATTTCGATCTCAAGCTTTTTTATGATTTTTGCAAAGTTGGTTCTGCCTCTACACTTGATCTCTAACCCTGATTTTCGTGCCTGTAGCTTTCTTATCTATTGTACATTAGATTAGGGTAACATTTGTTGTTCAAATCTTCCCACATTGATGGTTGCATATTTGATTTGATTCTTCCATAAAAGCTTTCCAAATTTGATCCAAATCACATATTCTTGTGCATAAAGTCCTTGATATGAATTCAATTGCCATGATAGATGTATTTGGAGCCTGAAATAACCAAAAAAATCATGTGTTATCAATGCCTTAGATTTTATATGATTTTATTTGATATAAAATGAATTAATTCAAATAAAAATCAAATTAAATGGTAAAAATGAGATATAGACACATGGCCAAGGCTGGATCACGTGGGCAACAATGCAAACTCAAAACAAGTGGAAAAGAATGGGCCCATTATGGCAAAATTTGATGTTTTGGGGATAGTTGACTTTTGGCAATTTTGCAAAAAAGTCCAACTTCAACAATGCATAACTTCTTCAATTTTGAACTTTTGGAAATGTTCTTAGACATTTTATAAATCTTGAGATGTCCTTTAACCAACCCTTTTGGTATCATCTCATTTTGATATTCCATGCTCAAGTTAGAAGCTTTGACAAAAAAGGTGTTTTTGTTGACTTTCAAAAATGACCTATAATGTCAAAATTCATAACTTCTTGTGAGTGCATTTTTTGAACTTCGGGTATGAAGATGGATTGTAGGGAATTTAATCCTATTCAAAATGAGATTTGGATGGGTCATTTCTCATAAAGTATGAGAAAGTTATGCTTGGTCAAAGTTGAGTTGACTTTTACTACAAACCCCTAATTTAGCAACTTTTGAATCTTGATGAATTATGAGCAATCCTTGATGAATCATGATCAACCCTTGATCAAATGATGAAATATCCTTCAAAATGAGAATGTTGGAAAAAAAATCTTGAAGTTTGACTATTTGTAGGTCACAGTTGACTTTTGCCCTAGCACAGTCGATTTTTGGACCTTTGAGCAATTGACTGAGCAAACTTCCTCTGCAAGGCTTGAACTTTGACATGGATAATCTTGAGAAAATATTAGGAAATTAGTGATCACTTTAGGTCATTTGGACTCAAGGATATTGATGCAATGTGAAATCCTAATTTGGAATAGACTGCCTTAGGAGATAGCTTGTCTGGTCAATCTTTGAGCAACCTTGAGCAACTTGGAGATTTTTCTTGCAATGTTTTGAGAAATATGGGAGGGCAAATTTTGGGGTATAACAACTAACATCTTACAACCGAAACATATCCGAGAAGCAAATCTTCTCCCCCACTTATCTTTAACCCAACTCCTGCATACAACTTGATTAGAAAAATAACAAGCACTGACAGTGTTTCACACACTTGTCGCACACTAAGGAACAAACAACGTTAGAAAACTTGGTCATACAGACCGACCTGCTCTGATACCACTATTGCAACAACCCATTTCTACCCGGAGGATAATAAAATCAGAGTTTAACATAAATAGGATGCTACATTTTTAAACTTGAAATCAAACTTCATTTAATCGCATATAAAACAGATACATAACACTTAATTCGGATAAACTGATAACAACCTAATTTATTCTTTAAAATCAAACAACTTTTTATTGATAAGCAGTGGAATATACATATTCAACTTCAATTCACTTAACATATTTATTCAACTAAAATAACTTAAGACAACAGTTACTTCATGTAAACAACTTAAAGACTCAGCAACAAAAATAATAATCAACAACTAAACATCAAGCATTCATCCCCCTTCCCCAAGTGCTACGTATCAGAGCAACGACATTGACTCGACACTGACGAGGGTAATAACTACTCTTCTTGATTATCTGCAGGTTACCAATAGAGGGTAATATTCAAACAGAAGGGATGAGATATCGAACTATATAAATGAATGTATGATAATTAATATATCAGAATCAGTTCATATAAAATCACCACTTCACAATATTCAAACATCTTTAATCTCAACAAAACATTAACACGACATAACAACTAATTCACAACCTTTAGATGATATATGTCACAACAAGTCAACAACATAAAGCAACAACGAATCTATCTTCACAATGACTCAAGATGCAACATCAAATATGACTCAATTACAATGCACATGCATATGGTACCATTTGAGCAGAACTCCCAACTTAAAAACATTTTCCAGTAATCTCGAGGCACAAGGCATAAGCCTTCTTCATAAATTATTTTGCCAATACAGGCCTTCAGAAAATCTGCCAATACAGGCCTTCACAAAATTCGCCAATATAGGCCTTCACAACTGTAAATGTATGAATGTGCAACACATGCAATAACATCATCAAACACTTCACGAGGCATGCGCCTATATCACTACTTCATTGGCCATAGGACTACAATGTCATCAACGTAATTAACAACAATTCATCATTCATCACAAGGCATAAGCCTACATTACCATTGTTACCAGTAAATAAAGGTAATTCATCATCATCTAAAATTCTCTACAACTTCACATTATCAACAAGAATTCACAGCGAAAATCACAACAACACAACAACTCAACATAATTCAACTTTGGCCATGAGCTTATAACTTGATATTTCAACAACGACAATTAACACAACATTGTCATAAGCCTACAACTTAGTACGTCGCAATAACAATATCACAACAATATGTCAACAACCATTCAACATTGGCTATAGGCCTACAACATGATATTTCCCATGATTATTCGGATAATTCTCGACTATACCAATTAATTACTTATCTAAATGCTTATTTTTAATTACAAACTTCTACAAATTGTTATACTATAATACTAAATCATCATTATCATTGATATTATTATAATGAACCAAGCATTATCATAAGATCGTCATGTCATTATCATACTTCATCACCACAAAACATCATGGCGATTCAACGCAGGAAAGCTAACTCTATCCTAACTTGGGTACTATAATTATCCGTCTTATCCTTCATTTTACTCCTTATAAATATAGTTTATCTCATTAGCTTTCTAACGCTTCGAACGGCGCATCAAACGGAGTTACGGTTCAAAAGTTATGGAGTTTTCAAGTTTTCAAAAATACTGTCAAACTGTGAGCAATCGATTGCACTAACATGCAAATCGATTACACCTTGTTCCAGAGACCAAAAATCACGTTTTTAAGCAGTGCAAATCGATTGCTTTGTACTGCAAATCGATTGCTTACTGAAACAGAAGCAAAAATCCCAATTTTTATGCAGTGTAATCGATTGCTCTTCTGCTGCAATCGATTGCACCCTGTGAAAAACAATTTTACGAATTCTGTAAAGTGCGGTACAAAAACCCATTTGTTTCAATTACAAAGACACAAACTTCATAAAATAATACACAATCAAACATACAGTTATCATTGCTATCAACATACATCAATTACCATAAATACACCAACATCAACATAAAATAATTCTCCAACCACAGAGTCATCAATTAAATTTCTGCAACTTTATCAGGAAACACAACATTGTCGTAGCAACAAAACAACAACCTTTCACACAAAATCACAAACGATGATTTCATATAACCAACCCCATATATCATTTATCATATACCCAATTATAGAGCAAGAATCCCACCCTTACCTTGGATTGAATGCAGCTCTAAGAAACTTCAATGGAATTTCTGAGAATTTGACACTAGTAGCAACTTCCTCTTGTTCTTCTTCTCCTCTCAAAACCTTATTCCTCTTTCTCTTCTTTTTATTTTCCTGATAACACTACTCTCTTTCTCCTATAATTTTCTAATAATAATATAATATTATTTTATTAGTCCAACTAAATCCAATTGGGCCTAAATGTTACACCCCACTCTTACTTCATACAACCATATAATTAAGCCCAACTAATTCTATTCTTATTTCTAATAAATGAATACTATAATATTTCATTAATTCCAACATAAGAATTATTATTAATCAACTAATTAATTAATTGATAATAACCCAACAACTTTTACCAATAACTATTAACACCTCGCAACATCACAAATAATCCAAAATATAATTTAATTAAATAATTAATCAAATTAACGGGTGTTACAGGGACCACTGATTAACCCTACAAACCAATACAAATCCTTACACGTTTTCCTTTAACCATGCAGTAACATACCTGCACAGTCTCAGGATCCTCCTCATGCCTGTTGCATATTCAGTTTCCCACTTAAAGTTGCTAGGGTTCTCTCATTGCCATGCCTCATTGTTTTTGAAACTGTTACTAAACTGACTACCTCGGCTGCATTCCCAAACGCAACATTTCTAATGTCTAGAGTGTGACCATAATTCAAAGAATTATACTTCGTGCTTCGAATATCCTCCTTTGGAATTTCTCGACACTCTAAATCCAATGTGTTTCTACTTACCGAGACTGAAATTACTTCTCTCCTAAGAGTCTACAGATACTCCCCTAGATACGTCTTACATCGAGCTATCCCAAGATATACTTCATTTATTCTAACACTAATCACCAATGTTAAAGAATAGCCACACTACGTACTTTCCAAGATATGACAATCACACATCAGTTCCACCTCTGGAACTCTTTCACACTTACTGCTTACCACTCCATGAAACCAAAAACATCTATAAAGTATTATCTGATATTACCTACACGACCACAACCACCCAGGGTCCTCACAATTGTACCAGAACTTGATTCGTCCCACTATTGCATGCTTAGATAGTTATCCACTATCAAGAGAGAAGCGTGGATACTTGTCACACTCATCTCATGGTAATTCAAATCCACGTTCCATGAATACCAGATCATAATCCTACCTTGAGTTCCAGATCAATATTGTCCCACTTCTGCCAGGTCTCATGCACAATAGTGATACTGTGGCGTTAAACCTTTATGGTAGTACTAAAATAGTGGTCCAACTCTGAGGCCATGATCTCAAGTAACCTACCTTGTAGCTGTTGTACCCCAAAATTTTCTCTCTCATTTATCAAGTATTTTCTCACAAGATCTCCTTTGGTTCAAGACTGCACAAGGGTTGATCAGCTCAAAACACCTCCTTAAGCACTGATGACTGAAATTAGGGTTTGAGATTGCACAAGGATAATTGAACTTTTAATGCCTCATATGACTTTCATGTATCATTTTGGACCCTAAATATTGCTCATGTCAAGTTTCAAGTCTTGGATCACATATTTTCTCAGTCAATTGATCAGTTGACCTAAAAGTCAGCGGTATTAGGGAAAAAGTCAATTGTGGTCAATTTACAGTCAAAATTCATAATTTTTTATCCATATAAACATTGTGAACTCCTATATGTCATCTGATCAAGTTTGGACCATAATTCCTCAAGAAATTTGATCAGATCATCAAAAGGGCAAAATGGTTAAAATTAGGGTTTTAACTGAGAAAGGGAAATTTCTGATTTTTGACCTAGAAAATGGTTATTTAGTTTGAGAAATGATCTCAAGGTTTCAAATGCATCATTTTGAACTAATGGTATGACTCAAAACTTCCCTCAAGATCAATTGATTGATAGTTGATTTTCAGTCAACTGATCAAAAGTCAACTGTACACTGAAAAGTCAAACTTTGACTTTTTGGTCAAAATCAAGTATCAAAGATCACAATTCATCAAAACATGTCAAAATATGAAACTTGTTCATCAAGAAATCAAAAAGTCAAGATTTCATTTTGAAAAGTCAAAGTTTCCAAACTTAGAAATTTTTCTAAGTGTTGGAAACTTCATATTTTTTCACAACTTTGAGCCATTTTTTCACCATGATGCAAGATGATTCAAGGGAAAATTTCAACATGAAAGTTGTAGATCTCAATGAGATATAAAACATTTCTTTACACAACTCCTCCTAGAAATTCTTGGATTTCAAGTTATTAATCTATGAAATCATGGTCATGAAACTAAAACACTTCGTGAAATTTTGAGCATTTTGGTCAGGATTTTGACCTAACTTTTGGGCTAAGTTTCACATAGTTATATTTGGATTTTGCAAAAGTGATTCAAAGAGGGGTTGTAGATAACATTACAAGCTTTCTAATATGTCCAATAACTCCTTGAGATCATTTGTGAGCAAGGAGAATCGAAGGTCAGAAGTTAGGGTTTCAAGTTGTTTTACAAGGCATAATTTCATGATGAACAAGAAGATTAAGAGACCCACCTTGCATATAAGGAGATTAAGATGTCATCCATGCTACAATCGAGCTCTTATCTTGATCAAACTTCCACCTCTAACACCATGATATCCGTAACACTTCAATACCCATTTTCAGCAAGATCATCCCAACTTCAATCACATTTTCTCCACCAATACAAATCTTCCTGACATGAAATAATATACCAAAATAAAGGGAATTTTGTATAGATTCCAGAACTTCAAGAATTTCTAAAATCCGAGTTATGAGTAGAGATTTATGACCTTATTTGTGAGAGGTGTCCAAAGTGTGCGAAAATAGATTTTGGAGATGTGTTCTTCATCTTCTCTCTCCACTATTTCATCCATTCATTCATAAATGATTTGGAATGAAGTAGGAATTTTATCTCTATCAAACAATCCTTAAGACCACATGCAATCATATTTAGTGCCCAAATTACCCTCCAAACATGCTCATATTACTAGTTTGACTATTGGTTCATTTCTAACCAATATCTCTTAATTCCAACTAGTCTACTTAATCTCTTACTCTACATATACATTCTCATACATGTAAAATAGAGATGTTACATGTGTAGTCTTTCTTTTTTTGTTCAGTCATCACTCTTATTTCTATCTTGTTACCACTAGCTTCAACAGGATGTACATAGCCATCAACTACCATATCTCATAGATCTACATCATGGCCAAGAAAGAAACTTTCAATTATGTCTTTCTAATAATCAAACTTTTCGCCTTCATAAAATGGAGGTTTGGCACTATGGTGATCTCTTTCATTAGTAACATGTGCAACTGATGGATGGATTCCTTCCGTTGTGTTTCACAAAGAATCTGGATCTTTATCTGACACTGAAGTATTTGATAAACAATCAATACTATAATCGGAGTTCTGATGCCAATTGAAGGTTAAGGAAACACAAGAAAGGAAGTGAATTTGGTTTCTAGAATGAAACTTTTTGTGGCCCAAATCAAAGAACAAGGAACTTAGAATAAAAATAATTACCATAATATTTTATCCTAGTTCACAGTTAACGAAGCTACCTCTAATCTACCTGCCAAGGGGATTTCACATTCTTACAAGGACTTAATCCACTATAACCAAACTTGACTACAACCACAAAGACCTACTGTCAATGTCTTATTGATACTTGTGATTATACCCAAGTCTTTTAAAGAATAACAACTCAAAAGTTGAGATAAAAAATGAGTGTTTACAAAGTTGCTTCTATGAAAGCAGACTACATAAATGAAATACAATGATTAACACAAAAGTGTTTTTTAGCAAGTGTATGAACAAAGGTTCCTTACTTTATCAAATATTTACATTCAAGTTTTCTTAGCAAAAGTTCGCGTGAAAAGGTCTTCTTCAAACCTTCCAATGGCTTCTTTATATAAGCATAGAAATATCCATTAGAGGGTAGAATATGAATTCCAAAATACCAGTTGCATTCTTGCATAACATTCAGTGAGAGTGGTAGACAAAATGGTACCATAGTATTGTCAGCACGTCACAAAATCAGTGTAGTAGAAGGAATATTTGATCTTGTACCATGTATTATTCACTCACGTAAACTTTTTTTTATCTTATCTTATAATCTTCATTGGCTTCAGAATGCGTGTTGATGAAGCATTCTTAGAAGATCAAAATCAGAACGAGAGTCTTCAGGACCCTATCTTTAGAGTCTTTTGAACCTTGTCTTTAGAGTCTTTAGAACTTGATCTTCAGAATCTCATAAATTGAGAGTGCATAATCTTCATAGCTTGATAATCTTCAAAAGCTCTTCAATCAGAGTTAGAGTCAGAAGCTATTAGACAAACGTTCTTTAGGACCGTTGTTTAGGAGCGTTCTAGAACTTGACTAAATATTTGTAAAGAGAAATTTGTATCTATTTAAAGTCAGAGTATGTTAAGTTCAAAAACTAATGACGTCACGCACCACTTCTTCAGAGTCAAAACCTGTTAGCAAAAGCTTCACACTAGACAAAACATTAGGGTACAAAATTGTTCTCTAAGAAATAATATATTGTTATCACCAAAATTTAAGGCCATATGTAGAACAAAATCTTGTCCTTAAAATCTCCCCTTTTTGATGATGACAAAACCATGTATTATGATGAACAATTTTACTTGGTTTAATCACATAAAACAATTCAGAGTATGCATAAATCTCCCCCTTAGTTTAATACTATCAAAACTTATCTCAGCATGATCAGAGGCTCCCCCTGAGTTTAAGACTTATAAAATAATTTTTATCTATAAAACACTTTAATCAGCATGAAAGGAACACTTTCATGATTAAGACACTATCAGAGTCTGAATAGTAATTCATGGTTCGTCATCTCAGAGCCTGGCTTGCTATCAGAACACTATGAGGTATAAGAGTCTAGGTGGATTTCCTTTTAACAAAGGTTTGGTTAACATGACTTCTGGATATCAAAGCCTAATATATCTTTAAAGTTTCTAATCCTGGTTATAAGAACATATGAATAGTCTGTTTAGAAAAATTCAGTGAACTTTTTCAAAGTTCCTAATCAGTCAAACATTGTTAGAGGCAAAAAAATATCAGAACATATATGGGATAAGGATTGGAAATAGGTATATCAAAATCATCTACTTATAAACTAAAAACTAGAAAGGTAAAAATCAAAGGGTTATGGGAGTAGGAGGAAGTCTTGACATGATCACTTCCAGCAGTCCAGTGATCTTGGAGTTGTTTTCAGCTTGGTCTTTGAACATCTCATCCTGTTTGTCCAGACGCGTTCTAACAATATCATTATCTTGCTTGATCTCTTCAAGAATCTTCATGATCACCTGAGGCATTTCTTCATATCCAAAAACAGAAGTCTTCTTAATAACATAAGAAACTACGATCTCAGAAGCTGGTGTAGAAGCCGGTTCATCAGATGCATGCTTCAGTTCAACTAGAATCTTTGGCTAAGGTATAGGAGCATGCAGAAGTAGTTGTTCATATTTCTGCAGAAGTGGGTTCATGACACCAACAAGTTTTGAATGGAAATTTTGTTGGGCGTCCTTGAAACAAATTTACTTTAACTCTAGAGAGTGAGAGTTAAACAATCTTTTGAATCCAGTCTAGACTACATCACTCTCAAAAGAGTTTACATAATATGTGCAAACTTGCTTCAAATAGCTTATACGTTCATTTACCTCTTTCTCAAACTGTAACATTAATTCATCCATATTTAGTTTGGGTGGTGGAATAATGTTGGTAGGAAGAATTTATAGGACATGAGGATCGGGTTGGGTGTCATAGGCATTTATCAGAGTCTCATATTCAGAGTCTGATGAGATAGAGACAACATCTTATGAGGAAACAGAATATGGGGAATGGTTTAGCATGTAATCAATTTCGGTGTCAATTACTGGAATGCTAATTACACTAGCTAATTACATCTCCATAAGAACCTCAAATACATCAAATTTATATGTAAATCAGTCACACCGTCAGTTTTGACAAAAACCTAAAAAAAAAATATATTTTTGGAATAAATACGGGCATATGCTTCTGGAAACAATTCAACTTGTATTGTTGGTTGGTTATCTCATGTTATATTTTTATATATGTTTTTATTCATAATCCCAACATTGTTACTACTTTAGATTGCATGCATGTTGTTGATGGTTAATTTAGACAATATAAATGATTTTTAAATGAGATTATGTGATTAATTATATCATTTTTTCATAAGATTCATTATTGTTATAACTTTGTATTTTTTTACATTGGTATAAAAAAGTTTTTAATGTTTATTATTGGTTGCAACATCCTCAAATTAGTGAAAGTAAAAACAATAAAGTGAGATACAATTCCAAAGGTCAAAATCTACGGCTTAGTTTTTACCTCAAGATATAATTAGAGACTTAGTTTTTACCTTCTAAGGTTTTATGTGACCATACTCACCACAAAAATTACATTTCCAAGATAAAGAATTGACTTTAGTTTGAGTTTCCTGATGTCTGGAAAGATGTTGAAACATTTAGTCAGGCATAGTGATCACTTTATTTCTTTTAGAGGGGATGAACCTATCCACATAGATTTTCCCTATACTTGTTAAGTTTGCAGCCCCTTTCCCATCTTGAATAGTTCTTTCCAACATATATGTTCCAATGTTCCAATATATTTTCCATATACTTCTAGTGAGAGCAGTAACATGCTTAGAAGTCTCAACATCAGGTTCACTTTTAGACTCATCATCATCAGAACAAGACACAGAAAACTCCTTATTTTGTTTCTTGAGATAGGTGGGACACTCTGAACTAATATGACCAAAAAAATCACATTCATGACACTGAATACCTTTTCTTTAGTTAGGGTTATCTTCTATTCTTCCTTTTCACTGAAAGTTACTATTCTTGTTAATGTCGAATGACATGTCCCTGACATTTGATCTTTGATGTCTATACATTCTCTTCAGAACCCTATTGAATTGCCTTCCAAGAAGCATAATAACATTAGAGATACCTTCATCAGTCTCCAAGTCATGTTGATCTTATTTATCCTCACTATTGGAAATAAAAGCTAAGCATTTGTTCTTCTTTTTTGATCTCTCATTAACAACCAATTCAAAATTTTGGAGAGACTCAATAAGTTCTTCCACTTTTATGTTGTAGATATCTTGGGATTCTTCTATGGTTGTGACCTCCATGTCAAACTTCTTTGGCAGAGACCTGTGGATTTTTCTAACAAGATTTTCTTCTGACATATTCTCTCCCAAGACACTGGAAGCATTTGCAGTTTCAAGAATACTCATGTGAAAAATCATGAATACACTCATCATCTTTCATCCGGAGATTTTCAAACTTTAGGGTGAGAAGTTGAGGTCTTAACATTTTGACTTTTGATGTGCCTTCATGAGTGGTTTTAAGAATTTCTCATGCATCTTTGGCCATACTACAAGTGTTTATTAATATAAATATATTTTGGTCAACCCCATTGAACATAGCATTCAAAGCTTTGGAGTTCCCAAGAGCAAGTTCATCTTCTTCCTTATACCAATCTTCTTCTGGCTTTAAAACAGTAGCATCCCTTCCATCTTTGTCTGTCAGCACAAGATGAACCCAACCTTTGACAAAAACTTTCTAGGTTTTGCTATCAATATATTTTAGAAATTCAACCATATATGTTTTCCAGTAGTCATAGTTTGTGCCATCCAACATGGATGGTTTGTTAGTATTTCCTCCTTCCTTGTCCATAGTGCCAGAAAACATTTTCCATGGAACTCACCTAAAAACATAATAGGATGCCTGCTCTAATACCAATTGAAATTCTGACACTTTAACAAACAAATGTCGAATACAATGTTAAGACATCACAGACCATACATTTAAAACAAGAAATAATGCAAGAAGTAGATAACACAGTTCAATTGTTAACCCAGTTTGGTACAACATCACCTATATCTAGAGGAATCTAAGCCAGGAAGGAAATCCACTATAGTAATATTAGTTTGAAGTTCTGAACAACCCCTATTTTACAAACTTTTCAGATAATCACTACCTATGCAATTTCTACCTAAGAACTCTTATATATGAGACCCTTATCATTTCCCTCAGTCGTAAACCAGTGACAGTTATAACCCGAGTATTTTCCTAGTTTGGTATATAAAACTAGATACATTCAATTAATTAATTAAGTGGAGATGTTTGGTCAAAATTTACTCTTGCATATGAGTTTGAATAATATTCAAGTAATCATGAAACATGCTCTCTAATATAATAGTTGTATAGCTCCAGCAGCTGCAGTTGCTTAGATATTGAAATGAATCTCCTACCCTCTCAGCCGCCGCGACGTTCATCTAATGCCTCTCCATCACCAGTAACTATCCTCAACGACCTCATCGTCAAACTACTCTCCTCACTTGCTGTAAAATATGTTATGTGAATGAGATGCATCAATAAGTTCTATAACTCCCTTGCACTTTGACCAATCTCCACAACAACCTCACTTTGCACTTATCACTAACAGTCTTCCCAACACTATCAGACTCGTACCTTCCCAGTAAAGAATTTACTTGATAACCCTCTTATCACCCTTACCTATGACCCTTGCTACATTATCGACAACTATTTCTACCCATTGGAACTCGTTCATCAGATGATTGGTTCATGCAATGGATTGATTTGTATCCTTTGTTATTCAGATACAGACTCATTCTTTTGGTTAAGTTTCTGGAACCCACCCGCAAGAGAAATGTCTAAACAACCAGGGTTTAATTTGGCTCTTTTCAGTGATAAGTTTAATGACCCTCTATCTTTTAAGTTCTCATTCAGTTATGATAATTCAACCAACAGTTATAAGATAAGGTAGTGATGTTAAAATTTAATAGTGACAAATTAATGGTAGTTGAGGCTAAAGTTTATTAAAAGGGTAATTAAAGCACATTCCCCTCAAGAGTGATGCATTTAGTAAGAAGGGTAATTAAATGTACATTCCCCTAAAGAGTGGTGCATTTAGTAAAAGGGTAATTAAAGCCCATTTCCCTCAAGAGTGCATCCTCTAACATGTATTTAAAGAGTTGTATGTGATATTTAGGTTTGTTAATATTGGTTAAAGCTAGCTCACAAAGATTAGTGAGAAGCTCTATATTTGTGGTCTTTAGGGAGAATGAATGATCTCCTCCTAAATCCTCAAGTTGGGGCATTTATAGAGATTCAATTAGTATGGGCCCTTGAACCTAGAAGCGATTATTTTCTCACTCTCTTCAGGAGCATGGCACGTGGAAGTTGTTATTCCCCTTATTATCTTGAAAAATGTGACGTCCTCCTTTGATTGGTCATTTTTCCCATTAGTACGTAAGGACATGTCACTCTCCGTATTTTATAAGTGACCGAAGGATGATCATGACCAAACCCAATAGAGACTAGTGTTCCGATAAAGGGCGACTAGAAACCCAACTCTACGCAACATGTGGTGCTAACTTAGCACACCGTCATTTCTTTGGGAGGCTCGTGGTAGTCGCTCATCCCCAATAAACTTTGTATTGCTTTCTCTAGTCTCTCTTCTTTTAGGCTCGATGAAATTGTCTTAATACAAACTTGATTTAATTATTTTATCACTTTGCCATGCCTTTTATAAATAATCATTAAATTTTAACTTTCAAATACAAATAATAATATCTAAAATAAAAAGAAAAATGTTGTTAAAGAGATGATGAATGATAAAGTTCAAATAATACTAATTTAATATAAAATAAATTTTAAAATGAAATATTCTATTATTACATTATTTAGCTTTTTAGTTGAGATAAAAATTGAAAGCTAAAACTTTGAACACGTGCAGAATGAAAGGAAATTAAGATTGCGGCGGTTCTTTTGTGTTAAAATAAGGGCATTTTCATAAATTAAGGCGGTTCAAACCGCCGCAATAGTAGAATTCGAATAAAAAACAAATTGTTGACAGTGGGATTTGAACCCACGCCCTTTCGGACCAGAACCTTAATCTGGCGCCTTAGACCAACTCGGCCATATCAACTTGTTGTTTAGTAAACTAAAATTAAAGTATTAAAATATTAATAAATATGTAAAAATGGATACCTCCTACTTCTAAACGCTATGTCCGTTAGTGAAATTAAATAAACATCAATTCTTTAAAATATGAAACAATTTTAAAGACTCGTAACATTTTTGAATTAATATTTCTAAGTACACACCTATTAGAGATTTATTGGGTAAGGGAAAGATATTAAAACTTAGAGTAGTATTCTATTGGAATTTATATTATTTTAGTATTATTATTATTTATTTTATTTGGATTGTTGGAGTATTTTAAATAATTTATTGAGTATTTTAATTATTTAATTAATTATAGTTAATTAATTAAATTGGGATGGTGAAGTTTATTAGAAAAATTTAGATATTTGTGTCATTTTAATTGATTAGAGTAATATTTGATTTAAAATAAAATAATAGAAAATAGAATTTTAGAAAATAGAAAGAGTAGGTGTGTAAAAAGAATTGAGGGGTGAGAGGAGAATGAATCAAATTAGAGCAAATAAATAGTTAAGTTGAGGGAAACTTTAGTTAGACTATAGAAATTTTGGGAAAATAGGCAGGAGACTGAGAGAGATCATGGGAAGAAATAGAGAGATAATCTAAAAAGTCAAAAACTTCATTGCTCTGCAAATTCTAGATAAATGGAAAGGAGAAACTATTCACATGTGAATGTTTAAGCAGTCAAATAATAAAGGATCGTTATCCTCTCGTCTTCTTCTTTTTTATTCTTTGTGATTGTAACATCCCCTAAAGTCCCGTGCAATAATATAGTATAATCAGAGTAAATTTATCATGCATATTGAAAGAGTGTGTCACATGTATTTTAAAACCAACACAAATACACCGGTCATGCTCATAACATGCATTTAAAATCATGTTCTATACACTAACGCATATGCATTATCACATCAAAATAATTCTCTTTTCAAAACGATACCAAAAATTGAATCTCATAGTAGAAATCATGTATTAAAATATTAGGCACTAAAGGTCAATCATCACATAATCTCAATACATAACAATATAAAAGAGAGTATAACCAAATATTTCTTAAAACAACATGAGTTCAAACATTTTCCCGTGTTACATGACCAGAGCATGACTCACTACCTAAATACGGATAAACAAAGAAGTAGCTCATCTAACTAATCTTTGCGAGAAAATACCACTACTCTTTGGTACCTGAGTGATGTCGTATAAAATATCATTTCAACGGAAGGGTGAGAATTCACATCATTATAGAAATATATAATAATAAGCAATGCATAACATATATACATCAATTGAATTCATCACATATTCATGTATTCAATATTATCCAATCCAATTCACATGTTTACATATACAATATTGCTCAACAATCCATAATTCTAATGATAATCAATCCCAAATACCATGAAATATAACATTCACATCAATATCACATATTGCACACTAATTCAATATTTCACATCGACACATTTAACTTGAATGCAACTCAATGCCATATGTATGTGGTACCAATTGTTATCCTGACACAGTTTTTACGTTTAAACCGAGTCCATCTCCAAGACAGATAACCACCAAAAAACTCGTCCTCTAAGCTTCAAACCAATCCTCTAGGTTTGCGACAAGTCACTAGCTTCCACGAAACTAGTAAATATTACTTCTTGACAACAAATGATGCATGTGCAATTTCAACAATTATGTAATTAAGATCATCTCTTAATTTTAATCATACAAGCATATATCTCATAATTCATCTCATTTTAAATTATCACACAATTGCACATACATACACCAACAATCATATACAATTAATATCATCTCTCAATCTTAATTGTAGAAGCATATATCTCATAATTCAGCTCATTTTGAATTATCACACAATTACACATACATACACCAACAATCATATGCAATTAAGATCATCTCTCAATCTTAATCATACAAGCATATATCTCATAATTCATCTCAATTTGAATTATCTCACTACTACACAAACATACATATTTCATGTCATCATTCATATATGAATCACTTTCATAGAATTCATCAATTCAACACATCACAATAAAATATAGCAAACAATGTCAAATAATATTATTCTCATCCAACATCAATTCTCAACATACATATACACACATACATATCATTTTACACAACCATATAATAATTAAATCATCTACTGCCAACAAAACTATTTTTATTGAAAAGAATGTCACGCTAACTTTCTAACGCTTTGAACGGAAACTCAAACGGAGTTATAGTTTAAAAGTTATGAATTTTTGAAGTTTTATAAAAATTATGCTTCCCGACTAATTTGCTAAGCGAATTTATTTCGCTAAGCAAACTCTGCGATCTGCAGAAAATTCTGCGTGGAAAGAATGATTCCATGTGCTATTTCTTCACTCAAAATACATTTTAACATCAAATTTACTGCGATTTAAGGTATTATAACCTATATCTAGTATGTAGGTTTAGTTACAAACACCAAAATATGATTCAACCATCAATTTCATAATTTCTCATTCAAGACCTAAGCATGTCAAAAACCTAGAAATTGAATATAACTTCCTAATCATGTTTGCTACCCATTACATACATCACATACTCCCATAATCAAATAAAAACTCACCCTTACCTTGGATGTATATCCTCTAGGGTTCTCTCTTCTTCCCTTATCTTTTCTCCTCTTTTTCTTTTTCTTCTCTTCTCTTGTCTTGACAACTTCTCTCTTTAGATCTATTTTCTATTTGTTTTACAAAAAAACACATATTAACTATTGTTTTACTCTAATGGGCTTATTTCACAAACTCACACTAATGTAACACATAAGGTCCAGTTATTCATTTGTTATTCTCACACCCATGACCCAATACACATATAACATATATATTCACAAAATTACACAATTAATTAATTATTATATTATATAATAATAATAATAATAATAATAATAATAATAATAATAATAATAATAATAATAATAATAATAATAATAATAATAAAATAACTAATAAAAATAACTAATAAATAAAAATTGAGGTGTTACAATGGTCAAAGAAGGTTTGACGAAAACCTTCTGAGACAAAAAAATAAGAAGCATATTTACTAAATGCACCACCTTTAGTTTTTTACTAAATGCACCACTCTTGAGTAACAAGTTGGGCTTGAGCATTTTGTAAGAAGGGTAAATACATGTTAGAGGATGCACTCTTGAAGTAAAAACATATTACTAAATGCACCACCCTCTTTTAGTAATTGCAGTTTGTATGCCACAACACCTACTTTGACTATGATTATGAAAGGTCTAAAAAATCTCATACCTAGCTTATGATTCTCTCTTAAAGTAGCATATTGTTGCCTATAGGGTTGTAACCGTACCAGCACCCTGTCCCCAACCTGTAGCTCTACATCTCCCCTTCTCTTGTCAGCTTGGTTTTTTATATAAATTTATGCTCTTTCCAATTTGTAAGTTGTTGCAATGTTTCATCCCTTTCTTCGAGCTGTTCTTGAAGAATAACATGGTCATTTAGCTTATGCTTGTAACAAATTAAAATTGTGTGTGTGGGGGGGGTGGGGGGGTTCCTTCCCATACATTGCTTTAAAGAGAGTCATACTGATATTGGTGTGGTGAGCTGTATTATACCAGTATTCAGCCCAAGTTAAAATTTTGTACTAGGCCTTAGGATTCTCAAAAGTAAAACTTCTCTAAGCACTTGTTGAGAATCTCAGATTGTCCATCTGACTGTGGATGATATGCAGAACTCATAGCCAATGTTGTACCCTGAAGTTTAAATAACCTTTTTCAGAAGTTGCTAGTGAATACTTTGTCCTTGTCGGAAACTATGGATTTTGGAATTCCATGTAATTTTACTATATTATTCATGAAAACCTCTGCCACTGTTTTACTATTGTAATCACTTTTAAGTGGAATAAAGTGAGAAGATTTTGTCAACCTATAAATTACCACCATATTGTAGTGTAACCATAAGAGGGAGGTAATCCAGTAATGAAGTCTATACTTTGCAATAACTTCAGATATAGTTAGCATTTCCCTAAAATAAGTCGATTTCTTCTGGTTTCTTGGTGCTAGTTCCTTTGAGAAAAATGTTATGGGGTGACCATTCTGATGTAGGATTGCTCCTACTCACAAATCTCACTTGTGTCTTCCAAGTAATATTTTGTCTTGTTTAGTTTCTAACCAATAATACAAAGAAACAAGTGATAGTGATGCCCTAGCCCTTGCCCTAGTCCTTAGAAGACAACTAGCAAAAACGAAGGTATTGTTTAGTTTCTAACCAATAATACAAAGAAACAAGTGATAGTGATGTCCTAGCCCTTGCCCTAGTCCTTAGAAGACAACTAGCAAAAACGAAGGTATTGTTGCTATTCTGATAGTGATACCCTTGTTTACCATATGTTTTTGAAAATATATTTCTGTATTTTTTTAATAAAATGATTGTGTCTCATTTACGTGTGAATTTAGTCTACATGATGAATCTGAAATTCAAAAATTGCATCTCCGAAATAAATTATAAAAAAAAAGAGTGAATCTCACTTAAAACATGTTTTTATATAAAAATGATGCGTTCAAAAATACATATTTAAAAACTGAAGGACATTTTAAAATTTTCATAAGCTATTTTCTACCTTACATGGCGGGATAAGAAATTTCACCTTTCGACTAGCCGATTTTCTCTTTTGTATTCGGGTTAGAGCACCACTAATGCCCTTTAATTGAAGTGAGTAAGCTTTGTTTTTTTTTTTTTTTGAATGCAAAGTTTTGTTCAAAATATTTAGAATTTTTTTTTCTACGAATCATTACTATTATTCTAGTTACTATCACAGTAAAATGTATGCCAAATATTTTGAACAAAACTTAAAGTAAATTAAAATGTTATTTAAAATGCATTTTTTTTAACGTCCTAAAATTTATTATGAAGTTTTCATAAAACCAAATAGAAAATATTAGACAAACACCCAAAAAATTAGACAAACATCCACAGCTTCAGGACAATGATAAGAATGGGAAATAAATATTTTTCAGCCTAAAGTTTTACATAAACCAATTGACATGCACACTGATAATTTGATAACTACACATGAAAGTAATATGATTATAACATGTTAGTAAAATTACATTTTTTCCCCTCACTTTTCAATGGAAAAAATGCATCCAATGTTTGGTTCAAGAGAAAAAATGCATCCAATGATTATAACACTGGCAGATTTATTTGTTTATGAGCCAAAAGCATAAGAGAAAAATTTCATAAGTTATTTCATATGTTAACAACATTCCTCCAGAAGCTATTATTGATCAAGAGAAATCCATTCGAGTTCTAATTCTATTTCTCCAGATTCAACATTCTGGAGTTTGAGTGTCATCATTTGTTTAACCGTACCATCAATAATTTTGACTGCACTATCCTCAATGAGTGCATTGTCGTCAGATTTCAACCACTTTCCGATCTGCATATCTCCAAACATTCCAGCGTCTCCAAATGCCATGGCAGATGTTATCAGTGACTGAAGATCAATGTCTGCTTCCCCCATTATATCATCCGCAGAAAATGTGTCATGATCAAATACTTTCTGCAACATAGCCAGTTGATAAGATTGAATAACATGTTCACAAACCTGAAGTTAACTATCTTCTTTTCCATGTCAATATAGAGACTTCCACTCATATAGACGAAGGAAGGTGAAAAAAGAACAAATAAACAGCGCAGTGCACCATACATAACATAAAATTCTACATACCAATTTCAGCTGTCCGTATTCCTCCGGAACAGACAGCATATGTTCCTCATTCCAGACTGGATTCAAATTACTCTTCACTACACTTGTCTGTATAGTCTGTAGGCCACCAAGTCGAATTTCAGAAAGAAAATTGTCACCGCTTATGATTTTCAACTACGAATAAAAGATAAGAAAACAGCAGTTCCTCAATGAAATATATAAGAACAACCAACCTGTGTGCCGAGGTTCAAAACAACATATGGGTCACTTGACTTTATGTCCCTGATGGCTAAATCTGTCCCTTTAATCACTTTCACCTTTAACATTCCAATAAATTCTACCATACCTTCCTGTTGTCACCAACAATATCAATCACCATCCAAGGAAATCACTAACAAGAATAGCTACATTGCCATTACTGCAGAAGTATTGGACAATGCAACATGCTTCATGTTATCTATATTAAATTGTTTATCATAATGAAACTTGTAGGCTTTCATCAGGTACAACATGATTCAACTAAGTGAAAATCTAGTTCACAAAAATATGTGTACTAAATTTGGTCTCCCTCATTCATAAAACCAGTAAGTTAAACAACAGACTTAACGCAAAATTGGTTACCATTCTCTGTGAGCCAGCGCTTTTAAAACTATCCATAAAACTACTTTTGGAAGAACTTGATAGGCTGCTTTTTCCAGACACAATGCGCAAACTAGGCTTCAAAAATTCTTGCAAATCATATTTTGACCTGCAGTCAAAATAGCCACGATTAAAATAGAAGTAGTTAACTAAGGGTTTCACATGACTGGTTGAAAGAACAGCAAAATGTCAAGAAAATAAATGATTCAGCACCAGAGAGCGGGAGTGGGGAGGAAAAACAATATTCAGCATTTTACCTACTTCGTGGTGAATAGAGATATAGGATTTTTAAAAGGAACTAAATGATGCAGCATGCAGATGATTCACTGCGTATATGAAAGCATGTCTAACCGTATAAACTTAGAACGCTGCTCGTGACTGGCTTCTGGTCCGGGTTTTGTATATCCTTCAGGAAAATAAGCCTCATAAATTGAATTAGCTGAAGCATTTCCCCCAACTTCTATCATTGCATCTACTTCATCATCTGACCATTCATCCAATGTCACAGACAAAACCTGAAAGTAAAAATAATGCTGTCAAACAAAAAATCATCTTCTAATTTGCACTATCATAACTTGATAGATACGGCCTACTGCAATTAAAAATAGGTTACATTATATGGTTCAATATCGTGTTGTGTAAGAGGAAAAACAAGTTCATATCAAAAGATCCAATTTAACACACACACACACACACACCTAATAGACCTGTAAAATAATAAAAGGGAAGGTGGGTGGGCGAACGCAACAGGTAGAACGACCATAAACCTAGGTCATTATACTAACATGCAAATATTAGCTTGCCTTTGCATGCTAAACTTTAAGGATAGAACTGCACTCTGAATGAAAAAACTAACAATCTAGGCTAGTTATGCTTCAGAAAAACAATCTTAGGAAACAAAATGAGAACTGAACTGAAACTGGGCAACAAACGACATGGTTCGCTGATCTGGTAATTTTGTCAAAATGATCATTATACTTTATATCAGGTCCCATATAGGAAAGAGAGAAGACCTGAAATGAGTTTATGAAGAGTGACACCCTTGTTAGGAACCAAATCATTGGAATTTAAGGAAATAAGAGAGAAACTCTTCTCATGGGTTTCTCCTTCACAATACAGAATATTCTATTTGCAACTACAATATTCAAAGATGCTCTTTACCCTTTGTGTCTCTTATTTATACACACTCTCTATAACAACCTCAACTAACTAACTTCTTTAACAACTCATGACTACTTTAACTACTAAATTTCTCTTTATTTTATAATCCTAACAATACATCCCTCCTAAAAACAACCTTTTCCTCAAGCTTGAAATAGCCGGATGAATCTGTTGCAACCAAAGGAATTCCATCTGCTGGAGCCTCAATTTTCTTTGTTCCCGTTTAATTGGTGGATAAAATTGTGACCCAAAAACTGTAATATAAGCTCTGTTGTAGCTGCTATTTTTAGCTAAAAAACAGTTCATTGTTGCTACCTTCTGCTTTTCCAAGTCAGCTTCATCTTTATTTTTTACCTTCCTGTCACCTAACTTCTTGACCAGGAGCAAGATTCTTGGTAGTTGTCTCCTTCAAAAGATTGTTCTTGCCGATGTGACAAGGTCTTCTTTGGAGAAGGTCATGCCTCCAACTTGTTGGACATACCATGGAACATATTTACCCCTTAACCCATCAACCTTTAGACATGCCACTCCCTTTGACACTTTTCTTGACCACGGAGGTTGCACCCTTTCCTCTTCTCTTCTTGTTTTATCATTTCGTGTTGTATCCCCCTATTGCTGCTCCCTGTTCCAGACAGCCACTATTTCGGCCTTCAAATCTTCTGATCAGACCAGTAGAAAAAGATTTCCAGGTTGGATCTGAATTTTCTTAATGCCAAGAACAAAACCACAATAATGTCCAAGCATCCAAGCTCACGAGCGTCCATTGCACTTTATCAAACCCATGAATTTCTTTCACTTTGAAAATCTTTTCAGCCCTTGCAATCTATCCAAAAGGCACTCCTTGAAAATCCAGCATGCAAGACTAATTGTTAAGAACCAAAGAATTACGTTCCAAGGAAACGACAATTTAAAGAAATAGGATAGAATAGGAGAGAATATCTCCTCAAGGGTTTATTTCTCCTTCACATTAGAGAATACTCTATTTTCAATTACAATATTCAAAGATGCTCTCAACCCTTTGTATTATCTTATTTATACACATACTCTATAACAACATCAACTAACTAACCAACTCCTATAACAACTCGTGACTACTTTAATTACTCTAATTTCACTTTATTCTATAATCCTAGTAACCCCTCGCCTTGCAAACCGGTATTGTAAGGATGAGTAGGCCCGATATGAAAACCTTATATGGTATCAGAGGTTATCGATTTGGGTCACCTACCATATATAACCCCCACCAAGCCCAATAGTGTTGGGCATGAGGGAGAGTGTTGGAAAAACTCCAAGTCTCGCGTAGGAAAGAGAAAAGGCTTGAAATGAGTTTATAAAGAGCGGCACTTCTCATTTTATAAGTTGATTTTATAAGAATGAATTAGGTCCAATATACCTAATATTTTTATATTGAGTTTGAATTCAATGACTTTGGTCAATATAGTTTGCTTCCTTTTAGACATGGAGTGTTAAAACCACCATAAATACATTTAAAATTATAAATAGAACCAAAACAAGGAATTCTAGTGCGAACTGAGAATTTAACTTTGACATAGTTTTTCACAGCTAAGGCCAAACTAACGAAATAGCATGCATCTAATACATGTAACTGCAATTTCATGTACTTGAAGATGTCTTGTGAATGTTAAATTGAAAGACAAACATGGTTTGCAAGTCATGAAAGTTATTTATTCTTTTCCTCTTCCTCCATATCATGTTAGATGCATTTCTAACACAAGTTCTGGAAAATTAACAACCCATACAAATGAGTTTTCAAATTTTTAAATTTGTCGAAGACAGCAACGCATAAGATAACTGTACAAACATCAAACATTTCACATTAAAAAGAATAAATATTCCTGAGGAAACAATGATTCCACAGCAATGAGAAAACCAGTAAAAATAGTTTTCTTTTTTATTATGGTACATATTAATGGTTTACCTTTGATATATGAGTCCCAAGGCTTCTGTGCACACCACAACATTTTAAGCATATAAACACCCCAATGTTAGCAGACCTGAAAATTACCTTCAAAAATAAATTCACAGTAGCAATATTCATGTCCAGAAAAATCATGAGTGCAAGAACAAAAAACCTACGCCCATTTAGGATCTGGGGCATTACAATCAGCACAAACACGATTATCCTTCTGAACCAATAAATCTTTCAATCTTCTTCTACCTGTAAAAGGCCTGCCATGTCATTCAACTTCTCAAGAAACTAGACAGTGCATGTTCCATTTTCTATTAAGTATGATAAAAATACCTGATGAGGGCCTTCCAAGTTCCATTAGATGATTATTCGCTGACATGCTACAAGGCCTCAATCATCCAGTTTGCAACCCCTTTAACTAACAGTCAAGCAACAACAAACAACTTAGAAATAGTTTTTCACTACAAATGATTCTAACAAACCAAAAATCAGAAGGAAACCTCTAATTGCAAAACATGTCCACTACATTATTAATTATTACAAAACATGAACACAATCAGAATTGAATAATCATAAACGATTACATACTAATCAATGAAAATTCAGTATTTGGAGTCATATACACAATCAGAATTTCAAAATTACGCGATCAGAACATAAAACGTGAAGGATAATGGTTTTAGGATATGGATCGAAAGGGAAGAAAAAAAAGGCATGTTGAATTATAATTGATGAATAATATTGGTTGAAAAATGGGAATCTGTGTGAGTGTGGAATTGAGATCAGAATGAGAAAGTGGCGAAGTTACATTACCAGTGAAAAGGAATCGGAATGGCAGAATAAGGGGGAGAGACAGGATTGCGACGAGGTCGGGTGGTGGTGACGTTTTTGATGATAACCCACTTTTTGATGTATTATGACATTCGTTTTTTTTTTTCAAACTAAACATTAAATGTAGTTTGGTTTTTTTTCTCCCTTTCTTAGCAAAATCAATAAATATGTTCAACTACTCGGCAAAACTTTTTATTTTTTATTTTTTATTTTAAATATATAAAATAGTAAATAATTATCTTTTTTCTTAGCATTCAAACGAACACTCTTATATCTATTTATTTGTCTGCTTTTTTTTAATATGCACGGTAGAAAAAAATATATGCGTATCTGTTCTGGATTGGGCCTATACTTGGCTCAAACGTCATACAAGATTTAATTCAATTATGTTACATGAGAAGGCCAGTAAGAAGAGTCTACTTTCGACCATGTCGGGTAACAACTACACTCTTCTGGTCGACTTAGTTGTCTCCTACGGGGATAACCCATGAACAACGAGCAGAACTAACAATGTTCAGAAGTTCCTCACGGGCACCGTCAACACTCTCGTCGACCAAGACAAGTCCTCCAAGCATTCTCTTCGTAGGGTTGACACTCAACACCCCCGAATATCACAGAGTCCTATTGACTCCGAAAAGACTGCATCCATATCCTCCTGATAGTTCAGAGGAATCCATCCAGGTTGGGGACCACGTGCTGGCCCACTACGCGCGTAGGACCTAGCAGTCTCTATTCTTGGGCCTGCCTCCTCAGCCCAGCAATGGAGATCTTGGCCCAGCGCTGGGGACTATAAATACCCTCTCACTTGAGAGGTCCAGGTATTCATTCACTCATTTGTATTCTTCTACTCACTTGCATTAGCTCTGAACCTCACTTTGGCATCGGAGTGTCTTGCAGGTACCCCTCATTTCACATCTAACTGTTGCTCGACTTGAAGCTTGTGGGTTTTGAAAATTCCTTCTGATCAGTTACGATCAGTGACGCCGTATGTGGGAATCGAGCTTCCTCGTCTTCCTCTCAAGACCAAAGCAACTCTTCATCAAACTGTATGATTGTCATGGCCAACCAAGCTATCGATAATAACCCAAACGACCATCTCGTTGACCCCAACAATAACAACGTCGGCGATAATAATGTCGGCAACAATAATGCTCGCAACAACATCAACATGGTCGGTCTCAAGCAAAACTACAGAGACAGATTGACCGCCTCTTCATCATCCCAATCGTAACCGCGCGAGGATGACTATTGTCCTCCCCAGAACTACGAACCAAATGCATACCATGAGGTCCCCATTCCTGCAGGTGTTGACGTCATGATCAGAGCTCTATTCGCAGCCATCAACTAAACCAACTACATGATCTTCTCACAGGGTGAATGACTGAGGATGCTTGAGCAAACTCGTCGGCCCCCCCAGAAGACACAGAAGACCTGACACTCCTATTCCCCGACACAACGAAGACCTTCCCCAATCTCCCCCGTAGAGACGCAGACGGAATATCTCGCGTAACCCTTCTCCGTGACGAATTGGTCGAGGACCTGCGTTGGAGAGGAGTCAGCCCGAAGCTATAGGGAGGCGCAGTCACACACCCCCGTGCAGGGAGAGACATTCCCCTGGAAACAACAGAAACAGAGGAAATGGAGAAATACTATCTCGGCTAAGGGATCCTCTCTGTGGCCAAGGCTGTCACGATGATCGACGCCACAACCAGACCCCCTCTCGTTCTCCAGACATAAGTGACAAAGACAACCTCCATGGTCCATTGTCCCAAGAAATCATGGAGGCTCTCATTCTTAGGGGAATGGAAAAACCTCCTTTACTAAAGGAGTACGATGGCATTGTTGATCCTGTCGACCATATCGACGAGTTTGAAGTAATGCTCCACTAGCACAACGTCGATGGGTCAATTAAATGTCGGTTGTTCCCCGCGATACTCAGAAAAACAGCCATGGATTGGTACAAGAACCTCTCCCCCAGGTCAATCACCTCTTGGAGGATCTTCAAGAACCAGTTCATCAGTAACTTTACCGCGTCTCGTCGACATCCGAAGACTGAGGCAGCCCTTGAGGCAATCATACAAAGGAGCGACGAGACCCTTAAGGAATACATTAACCGGTTCAACCACGAGGCCATTCAGGTCCCGTACGTCGATCACATGAAAAGATACCTTCTCGAGAGGGGTCTCCTTCCGGGAACTGAATTCAGAAAGGCCGTCGACATTGAGCCCCCCCCCCCAGTCTTTCGATGCTCTCCTCAAAAAGGCCCGAGAATACATGGACTACGAGGAGAAAGAAGCAGCCAATAAATCCTGTGAGTCGAGAAATCACGGACCGACTAACATCCCGCAACACCAAGACACGGACCTTTCTCGACGGACTGCGGAGAAGAGAAGGGAGGAGAAACTGCACGATCCCCGCAATCATATAGGACTAGCAGGGCGATTCATATAGTACACCCCGCTGACCGCTTCTCGTAATACCGAGTTCAAGGACGACGACATCATAAGTCCTTGACCCGCTCCTGCAAAGCCCGAGGCAGACATAACAAAATATTGTCAGTACCATCCGAGCCACGGGCACTTAACAGAAGACTACGCTCACCTCAAGGATGCCATCGAGACTCTCATCAAGGGTGGGAGACTCGGGCAGTACAGACGCAATGATGTCCCTCGGCGAGACATCCGCGAAGTAAAAGAAATCGAGGAAGAAACCTGACCGTCTGATGAATCGGGTCCCCTCGGGTGGCTTTCTCCGTGATAAGGCTCGAAGACTTCTACATCCCCAACATCTACGAAGACGAACCTTTGTCCATACAGAGCAGATGGAGAAATTCCCCTCCATCATGGTCATATCTGGCGGAGGATTCAATAGCGTCTCAGTGAAATCGACGAAGAGGAAGCTTGACGAGTTGGTGGATGCAGCCCCAACCCAGGCAGTAACACTTGAAAGGTTTAAAGGAAATTCTGAGCCAATCACTTTCTACCTAGAGGAGTTGCCTGGTGGAGCCCCAAACTCAAACATTCCTCTGCTGGTGAGGGAAAGGATGGCCAACTTTGATGTACATCATATTCTGGTCGACGAGGGGAGTTCTGTCGACGTCATGTACAACCATCTGTTTCAAACCTTGCAGCTCGACGATACCCTCCTATCACCATACGTGGGGTCCGACTTGCAAGGATTCAACGGATCAACCTCCAAGTCGTGGGGTTACGTTGAGCTCTTTGTCACCTTCGGGAAAGAAATTACATCCCGACAAGTCAAGGTGCAGTTTATGGTGGTCGATTGCCTGTCTCTCTGCAACTACATCCTCGGGAGACCGACAGTGGCCGAGCGAACAGTTGTGCCCTCCACAGTCCATTTGAAGATGAAGTTCTACAGCAGGAGGGCCCGCGTCGCCACTATCCATGGAGACATCGCAGCTACCAGGAGATGTTTCCACGTGTCTTCCAAAGGGAAAAGCATGGTCGACGCTGGAGCACAGCCCACCAAAAGAGAAAACACAACTCGGCCTGAATCAAAGTCTGCTCATATCAAAGAACAAAAGGCTCCACCAAAGGTCGACTCCATTTTGCTCGATTCCCGCTTTGACAAAGATAAAGTTGAATCCCCCAATAGAGAACATGATCCTCTCTGAACCATCTTAGATGGAGATTTCGAGTTCATCCTCCTCGGCCAAGATCCCCACAAAGGCGTGAAGATCGATGCTGGACTCCCCGACCTGGTGAGGAAGCAACTCAAAGCTTACCTGAGGGAGAATGTTGGTTTGTTTGCATGGAGTGTTGCAGAGACGCCCAGACTCGACCCTGAGGTCACCTGTCACTGACTCACCGTTGATCCAGCCGCTAGGGCAGTAGTGCAACGTAGGTGTAAGCAGTCTCCTAAAAAAGCAGATGCTGTTGAAAAAGCTATAAAAGACCTCCTAGAGGCAAATTTTATTTGTGAGGCCCGATACTCAACCTGGCTCTCAAACATTGTACTTGTCAAAAAGAATAATGGAAAATAGAGAATGTGTGTTGATTATACTGATCTTAATCGGGCATGTCCTAAAGATGCTTTTCCTTTACCTAACATTGATATGTTGGTCGACAACTCGACCGACTACAAAATTTTATCTTTTATGGACACCTACTTGGTCTATAACCAAATTCCAATGGCAATGAGCGATAAATATTGCACTGCTTTTATGACCGACTCGAGCAATTACTTTTACAACATAATGCCCTTCGGCCTAAAAAATGCAAGGGCAACATACCAGTGGATGATGAACAAAGTCTTCCATGACGAGATATGAGACATGCTCGAGGTATACATGGACGACATGATCGTCAAATCTCGAACAGAAACCGACCATGTTTCACACCTCAGGAGAGTCTTCACCCAAGTGAGGCAATGTAAAATGAGATTCAATCCGGAAAAATGCACCTTTGGGGTTAAGGCGGGCAAATTCATCGGCTTCTATCTGACCAAACGGGGAATCAAATCCAACCCCGACAAATGTCGAGCATTCTCCGATCTTCCCACGCCTGTCTCAAAAAAATCCATACAAGTCTTGAATGGTATGCTCACCTCGCTTTCTTGGTTCGTGTCAAAGTCCGTACAACACGCGCTAACATTTTTCAAACTCCTGAGAAACAGCTTTCGAGTGGACTAAGGAGTGAGAACAAGCCCTCCTCCACCTCAAGATTTTTTTTTTGCAATAACCAGCTTTTGAATTTTTTTTGCAAATAACTATGTTTTGGAGAAAATTACACAAATAACCATGTTTCAGAAAACCCCGCAAAGGTGGAGTCAACCCAGTTGGCGCCTGCACTTGGTCATTTTCCCTATGCGTCATCTCACTTGGCGCATGCTCTCACTTTTAGCCAAGTGAGATAGTGCATGCACTCTAAAAGTGAGAGGAGGCACCATCTCACTTGGCGCCTAGGGAAAATGCAATTTTTTATAAATAAATCCCCCGTTTCTCCGTCATTCTTCACACTTTCTCGCATTGTCTTCTTTTCTCTCTCTATAATTTTCCTCATGGCATCTCCCATGATTTTTACCAGAGATGATTACGTTATTTTCTCGGCCACCAAACCTCCGATGAAAATGAAATTTTGGCACGTTCACTCCATGGAGCGTCTGAAGAGAGAGTTGATGCGATGGCTAGAGAGAGATATCGAGGATGGGGAACAAATTATAAGGATCTAGCAAAGAAGAACAACCACCTCACTTGCAACAGGAAGACCTAATTTTTGGTTGGAGGAAGTCAAAACAGACGGAGACGTAATATTGATGATGCATGGGTCAGATGGAATTGTTTTAACGGTTGTAATTTCTTAGACGTTTTATAGTGTTTTTATTTGTTGTTTGCGTAAGGTTTGTTGTAACAAATGCTCTTAATGAAAAACTGTAATGTTTACAACTTAAAAAAGTAAAGATGTTTTGCATACAATTTTTATGTTGTTGAGCTAGTATCCCAAGTTAGACAATTTTTGCGATTGTGTCCGACCTGACAACATAAACCACACTTTCTTTCTAGCTTGTCAATGGAGTCCATTTTAGTTGTGATGCGTTTGCTTTTGGGATGACCCTTTTTATTCCTCCGCATTTGGTTATTGTGCCATACTATTTTACCGTCGTATGCAGGCCAATAATTAGGTTTCGCTATCAATGGGAAGTTGTTGTTGTATACGTTGAGCAAGGTTTCAGACTTGTAAATGGGAGATAAAAGTTGTAATGCGTCTTGATGAGTATACGCACATACCGTAATGACATGAGATCGAGGCATACCAAAGGCTTGAAACTTGCCACAATTGCACCAACGAGAAGGTAGTATAACCCTATACTCTTATCTTGGCAACCCCTCGTTGTGGTCGATTATCTCTTTGAAAATGAAGTTATGGTTGTATCGGTCGAACCGTATAACCAGATGGGTGTTGGCTTTGTCACTTTATTCCTTAATATACTTCATGCATCTTTCACTCCATAGTTGTCCCGATTGCAAGACAACATTCCACATTTCACCTCTTTTGGAAAACAACAAAGCCATCCTAAAATATGTTGATTTAACCAAAGCAGTTACTGGGAGGTTTCGTATGCCTTTGAATACACCGTTCATGGATTCAATCATATTTGTTGTCATGTGGCCCCATCATTATCCATTATCGTATGACCTAGTCCATTTCTCCACCAGAATATTATCGATCCACCTACCTGCGTCCGGATTTGACAATTTGATCTTCTTGCGATAATTTTTGAACGTAGGTTGTATTAATGCATACCCTGCATTCATAAACGCTTTTCGAAGAGCCTTGTCTTTGATTTCCCTCGTAAAATTTTGGACAATATGTCTAATGCAATAAACATGCGGAGAAGAAGGGTCATGCCAACCGTTTGCAGGATTATTGTATGCACTCTCAATAGATGCATGTCTATCAGAGATCAAACAGAGATCTGGTTAAGGAGTCACGTGTGTTCGGAGATTCTTGAGAAAGAAACTCCAAGCACCACCAGTATCTCCCTCGACTAGATCAAAGGTAATTAGGAAAATGTTGTTGTTGCCATCTTGTGCAACTACCATTAGTAACATGCCTTTGTATTTCCGAAAGGCAAGGTTGAAAAGCCCATAACACTCGACTGAATATTCCATTTCCGGTGACATGATTACCATCTGGGGCGTACGCTGGCAGTGTTTCCATAATATAAACAGTACTCAGAGAATAAGTCTGAAGTGCATTCAAGTAGCAGGGAAGTTCTTTGTATGACTCCTCCCAGTTTCCATATACCTTTTCAATTGCCTTGGTCTTTGCTAACCATGCCTTTCGGTATGACGGGGTATAGTTATATACCGTAGTGATGTGAGAGATTATGGTTTTCACCTTCAATGATGGATCATTGCTGATGAGAGGTAGGATTTCTTGACATATGAGATCATAATTTAGTTTTGATGATCCAGTGATTGAGTAGAATTGGTGCATGTGTGGGTGGACATAGAACCTATGACCCAATTGTAACACGGTGGGAGAACTGACTTGGTGTTTTGCATTTGATCGCAATTGTTGCAGATAGCAAGAGTCACCACCGACTTTTCTTTTATCCAATAAAGGAAAGGGTGAAAAGAACAGGAAAGACCTTTGAGATTATTTTCTTGAGTTCGAGGGGTAGATTATGAAAAGGGAAGGTGTTAACACCCTTTTCTCCATAGTTATCTATGGGCTCTTAGTTGCTTTCTAGATCATTGCTTTTGTTTGAAAGTGTGCTTTGTGGTGGGTTTTGAAAGTATTTTTGAAAAGTGCCTTCGTTTAGGCAAACTTTGTAATAATTTTCGTCTCTATAAGAATGTATACAAAGTGTTGGACTTTTGTAGGACATGGCATTCGCCCGTAGGAACACTATTCAGATTAACCTTGTGAAAGTGCCTTTCCAACTAAAGGACTTGGCATTAAGGATTCTTGAAAGCTCTCCCTTCACTGAGAAACATGGTCGGTTGCTCAACTTGGTCACTTCAAAACCTGATGAAGAATTGTTAAAAGTGTTATTTCAGTTCTTTGATCCTTTGCACCACTGCTTCACCTACCCGAATTACCAACTAGTGCCTACTATGAAGGAATTTTCTCGGTTGTTGGGGGTACATATTCTTGATCAGTTACCTTTCAACGGTATGGAAGAACATCCAAAGCCTGAAGAGATTACTCGAGCTCTGTCCTTATAATGGTCCGACGTAGTGACAAATTGGGAAACCAGAGGAGATGTCCAAGGAATCCCGGTTAAATTTCTATTCGAGAAGGCTTATTATTTTTGGGATACCCTGGATTTACAAGCTTTCGAAGAGGTATTGGCACTCCTCATCTACGGGATGGTACTTTTCCCTAATGCGGACCAACTCGTAGATGTGAATACTATTAAGGTGTTTCTGTCTTATAATCTGGTGCCTACATTACTTGGGGATATTCTACACTCTTTGTATGCTCGCACTCTAAAGAGAAGGGGGACCCTCCTGTGTTGCACTCCTCTATTGGCTAGGTGGTTTATTTCGCACCTACCCTGGTATGTTTTGAAGAATGAGCAGGGTTTGAAATGGTCTCGTAGGATGATTTCCCTTACACATTCAGACATTCATTGGTGTTCACGGTCCTCGGAAGATGTTACCATCATCGATCATTGTGGTGAATTCCCTAATGTCCCTCTCTTAGGCATTAGGGGAGGAATCACTTATAACCCTTGTTTGGCACTGAAATAGTTTGGTTATGCGATAAGGGATGGTCCTCACGATACGCTTATCCAAGGAATCACCTTCAACTATGAGAATGATGCTAAGGGTTACCGCAAAAGGTTCATAATATCTTGGGGCGTGGTACATAAAATTGATAGCAAGACACAGGGGTACAAGAATCCAATCCCTCTTGAGACATATCTTCGATGGGTACGAGCTCGAACCTAAAGTCTTATGATGCCTTACCCTGATGTCCTACCAATAATTGTGGAACCAATTGCTAAAGGAGACACTTCTTCTCTTGTTCATTATCCTGACATGCCAACTGATCATGAGGAGTTACAGAAATCCTGGGTTCAACTTATTGAGGAGCGGGATACATTTCAAGCTCAATTATATGCCAGCAAGAAGAAGGTCCTAGAGCTCACTAGGCTACTTCATGAAGAAAGAAACATAAACGCCTACATTGCACCAAAGAGAATGAACTCTTGGAAGACCTAGTTTTCTTTTTGTTTTAAGTTTTGTTTGTTTGATTGTAATCCTAAAAGGCATTCTTTGTAACAGTCCGAACTTATTAATACAATTAACGTGTATTTCTTTTTTGGTTAAACAAATTTGAGCCTTCACAAATCCTTGAAATCATTGTATACGCGTACCATCCATGACATTGCATAATCAGGTACCATTACAGGTTTCTCATCTTCTTTGCTGTTTATTTCAGCAAAATTGTCTTCTGAACAAAGCATCAAAGATCTTCAGGCACAAAATGCCTAATTTCAACAGATGTTCATAACTCTGGCAAAAGGGCAGGAGGATCTGAAGGCCCTCATCCTGAAGGAAAAGAAGAAAAAGAAGAAGGTCTCTGGTGTTCTGAATTTGGGCAGAAGGTTTCGGGGGCCATTAAAGCAGCCAGTCAATCTGACTTCCTCATCTAAATAAGGGGAGAATCAAGAGAGGGAGACAAGGGAGAAGGACCCTAGCCCTGAAGTTTCTGACAATGATACAGACTAGAATGATGAGCAGTATCCTCCCACTGAGGATAGATACAAGCAATTAGAGGATCGGTTAAGCGCTATGGAAGTCCAGAGAATACCTGGGTTGGACTTTGAAGAACTAGGATTGGTGTCGAGAGTGGTCATCCCGCAGAAATTTAAAGCTCCGGTTTTCGCAAAGTATGATGGGGTGTCTTGCCCAAAGCTCCACCTTCGTTCCTATGTAAGGAAGATCCAGCCTCACATTGCTGATAGGAACTTGTGGGTTCACTTATTTCAAGACAGTCTGTCAGGGACTCAGCTTGAATGGTTCTACCAACTGGAGGGAACCAATGTTCAAAACTGGGAGGATTTGGTTGCTGCTTTTTATAAGCAGTATCAATACAACTCCGACCTTGCCCCCACTCGTACTCAACTCTTGAGTATGCCCATGGGTGTAGGTGAAGGCTTTAAGGACTATGCGCAGAAGTGGAGAGATTTGGTTGGGAGAGTCCAACCCCCTTTATCTGACAGGGAGTTAGTTGACATGTTTCTTGGGACACTATCTGGTCCATTCTTTAATCATTTGATTGGTAGCTCATCAGCTGGTTTCACAGAGCTGATATTAACATGAGAAAGGGTAGAAGTTGGGATCCGAAGCGGCAAAATACAGAAAGACACCTCTTCGAGCTCAGTAAAGAAGCCTTTCGCATGTAAGAAGGAAGTAAAAGCCATTTATAGCCCGAGAGGTCAGAGCAGAGCTGGACATCATCCAACGATAAGTGTTGTGATGATACCTAGGCCTGCGGCTACCCCATAACACAACAATCAGCAAAGGGTAGAAAGACCACAAAGGAAGTTTACCCGGATTAACATGACATTGACTAAGGTTCTACCCCATATGCTAATATCCAACTTGGAAACCTTGAAAGAGGCTCCCAAGAATCCTAATACCATATCTCCTTGGTACAATCTAAATGCTCGGTGTGCCTACCATTCTGAGAGTCCTGGCCACGATACAAATGACTGATGGGCTATGAGAAATAAAGTACAAGATCTGATTGAAGCCAAGGAGATTGAGTTCGAGGCTCCGGAGAAGCCCAATGTCATAACTACTCCCATGCCTAAGCACAATCGTGGAGTTAATGCCATTGATATTGATTTGTTTGTTACCTCTGTTGATGAAGTTTCTACTCCTCTTATGACTGTTAAGAAGAATTTGTTGTTGGCCGGTTTATTTCCAAGTTGTGGTGAAGGTTTCCACATGTGTTCATCTCTGCCCACTGGTTACTATTTGCTGAAAGCATGTGTTCAACTCTTGATGGATAACAGAGAGGTTTTGTTCAAAAAGGCTTTGATTCCAACTATTCCATTTGAAGATGTTGCCATTATAACCATTTCCGCTAATCCTTCCAAGGTCTCCTCTAAAAGACCTGTTAAGATTACACCTTCTCCAAGAGTCGCTCCGCTAATAATCACTTTTCTTGGTCTCGTACCGTACTCATTGGACAAAGCTGTCCCGTGGAATTATGGCACTGATGTTTACTATCACGGCGTTAAATAAGATTTGAAGGTTGAAGAGGCTGATCCCGACGTCAGTAACATTGTTGGGGCCAACAAGATTACCAGAAGTGGAAGGGTTTTCTCTCTCGAGATCTCCCCGAAGACTGTCACTAAGCTTGTTGTCATTCCATCCGCTGTTCCTGCTAGTACTTCAGCTACTACTCTCGTTCTTACTCCAATTGTTACTCCCGCCGTTGAGTCATCTGGGACTCGAGGTAAAGAAGCTATAGGTGAGCCTTCCCGGACGGAGGCACCTAGAAATATTGTTGTAGAATCCTCTAAGCAAGAGATAGAGGAAATATTAAAAATAATCAAAAAGAGCGACTACAATGTGGTCGAGCAGCTGGGGCAGACCCCCTCGAAGATATCAATGTTGTCTCTGTTGTTGTGTTCCAAAGTCCGTGTGAAGGCTTTGATTGCATTCCTCAAGACTGAGCATGTGCCACGGGAAACTTCAACCGATCAATTCAAAGACTGTGTGGCCAGCTTGACTGCTGACAATGGGCTGGGTTTTTCAGATGCCGACTTGACACTGAAATGGAGGAAGCATAACGATGCTCTGTATATCTCGATCGAATGTAGGGGCACCACTATGGCTCATGTGCTGGTGGATACTGGGTCTTGACTGAATGTTTTGCCTAAGAAGGCTCTTAATCGGCTAGATTGTGAAGGCTTGACCTTAAAGCCTAGTAACATTGTGGTAAGGGCTTTTGACGGGTTGAAGAGAATGGTGCACGGGGAGGTGGACATCCCTGTAAAAGTAGGCTCTAAGACCTTTGGGTCCATCTTCTATGTGATGGACATCAGGCCATCATACTCTTGTTTGTTGGGTCATCCTTGGATCCATGAAGCTGGGGCTGTTACTTCTACACTGCACAAAATGCTGAAATATCGGGTGAAGGGGAAGATTGTCACTGTGCATGGCGAAGAGGAGTATATGGTGAGTCACCTGAACTCCTTCAGGTATGTGGAGATGGACGAGGAGTTCATAAAAACACCTTGTCAAAACTTTGAAGAGGTTCCCCAGATTTTGGCGTCAACCGAGACTACCACCAGCAACAAACCTCCTTTGAAGATGGCTTCCCTCAAAGACGCCAGAGCAGTGGTCGAAGAAGGTGGGTGTACCAACTGGGGACAACTCCCTGATTTTACTCACAAAACTGACAAATTTGGTTTGGGCTTTACTTCAGGAGCTCAAAGGGTTGTTTGACGCGCTCGAGATGGAGGACCTCCCCTACGCATCAACAATCGTGGGGTCAGTGCTATTGAAGACAGTGAGTAAAGCTCTGATATTGACAGCAAGATCTACCCGACTACCAACGGCAGACCGAGTAATTGGGCGGCCAGAGATTTTATACCAGTTTCTTTTATTTCGTAGTAATTATATTACTTGTTTTCCAAGTTTGTAATAAACAATTTAAACTTTATGGCCTTGTGTCTTACCCAAGGCACAATGGTCCTATTTGTGAGGGTTATTATATGTCATTTCATATATCATCAATAAAACATTGGACGTTCCTTGCATACAAATTTTACGCTCTCTGTTTTTCTTTTATGTTTTTGCTTTATCGAAACAGCTATGCTCTTACACACACTCACGTATCCAACTGCAAATCCATATCCACTCTGGATCCCATTGATAACAGTTCTATTATTTCCAGTTATGACTTCGAAAATTCGATCAACCAAGCCAAGGACGAAGGTGAGGACGATTGTGATGTGTCTGGAGAACTTGTTAGGCTATTACAGCAGGAAGAGAGGGCTATACAGCCTCATGAAAGCCAGTTGAGACGATAAACATGGGCACGAAGGTGGCCAGAAAAGAAGTCAAGATCGGTGCAAATATGGAGACTAAGATCAAACAGCGGTTGATACAGATGTTGCACAACTACATTGAGATCTTCGCCTGGTCATATGAAGACATGCCTGGTTTAGACATTGATATCATGGTACACCGTCTGTCGACTAAAGCAGATTGTCCTCTGGTCAAGCAAAAGGTCCGTCACATGCGCCCTGAAATGTCATAAAAGATCAAGGAAGAGGTTATGAAGCATTTCGAAACAGGGTTCTTAGCTGTCATATCCTATCCGCAGTGGGTTGCTAACGTCGTTCTGGTACCTAAGAAAGACAGTAAAGTACAGATGTGTGTGGACTACAGAGACCTGAACAGGACAATCCCCAAGGATGACTTCCCGCTTCCTTACATTGATGTTCTGGTTGACAACACCGCACAACACAAAATCTTCTCCTTCATGGATGGTTTCTCTGGCTACAACCAGATCAAGATGGCTCCTGAAGACATGGAGAAGACAACATTCGTTACATAATGGGGTACCTTCTGTTACAAGGTGATGCCTTTTGGGTTGAAGAATGCTGGGGAAACTTATCAGCGAGCCATGGTCTCCTTGTTCCATGATATGATTCACCATGAGATAGAGGTTGTGATACGGTGGGAGAACTGACTTGGGTTTTGCGTTTGTTTTTGCACTTGTTCGGTTTAGCAAGAGTCGCCACCGACTTTTTATTTTATCCTAAGGAAAGGTCAAAAAGCACAGGAAATACCTTTGAGATGTTTTCGTGGGTTCGGGGGGGTGGATACAGTTTTGTGGTTTAGTAAATGGTATCATGCAGGTTTGGATACAGATTTGTTGTTATAGGCAGGTTCTGCTGTTTACAGTTCTTGTGGTATCTTGTGTGTTCTATGTGTTCTGCCCCCTCTCCTTCTGAACTGAACTCTTTGTTATATTTCTATCTTCTAAGCCTGCAAAACTGTAATAGCCCTTTACTTCTCTCTCTCTTTTCTCTCTCTATTAAAGCATACTTTATTGCTTTAACTGTCCTTTTTCTGAAAAGGTTCTGGCTGGAAAATGATGAAGAGATTTTGACAATATTGCTTGCTTGCAACTTTAGCTTTCCTCTGCATCTTGTACTTATCTCCCAGATTTTCTGCATTGCTTTTGATATCTTCTTTGACAGCCTTTTGACAGTTTCTTTGGACAGTTTTGTTGACAGCTTGGTTTGCCTTAGTTTGCCCAGTTTTGAATTTGTAACTTAGCTTGGCATTTCAGTTTGGTTTGCCTTTTTGACAATTTGAATTTATGCAGCTTTGTGCATTTTGTTTAATATGCTGCCTTGTATTTAATTAATTCATATGCTTGCAAACAATTTTTCTTTCCTCTTTGTGAACCAAGAAGAGAGTCTTCTTGTGATTTGCAAAGAGGATGAGAAAAATATGATGAAAATCAAAACAATCTGATTCCGGCCAACAACCTTTAATGATGAACTTTTAATTATCTGTCTGAGAATGCCTTTTTAATCCATACTGTATTGACTTCTTCCTTTTTTGTCTTTGCAGGTAAATATCAGTTGAGCAAAGGATGCAACAGTAGAAGATGAAGACTTCAAGAGATTTAGGATATAGTTTTATTTTATTTCTAATCATTTGTAATAACATTATTGTAAACACTATAAATAAATTTACAGTATTCAAATAATATTTGTAACAAACAATTGAAAATGAATAAAAAATCTTTTTTGTCAGATAATTCTTGATTTCTTCTGCACTTGTTTATTTAATTACTTAAATTTCTTGAATTATAATAATTGGAAATTATCCCAATAATTTTAACTTAGAAATTATAAATAATCAACAAACGTCCGGCGTTCCAAATAACCAAAAGCATTGCACAGTTAAACAAACAAACGTCCATACGCCTTTTACCTTACTGATTAAACCAACACTTCAATCTTTCAATCAGAAGCCTCAGCTTCTATCCCAGATGTTTAGGTTTTGAGAAACAAACAGGAATCTTGAACAAGCGTCAAAACCAAGTGACAGTCAAATGAAATGTTGTGGATTCAATTCCTTCTGAGAATGCGCGTGCAAACCCTAATGTTGGATTTACTGTCAAAGAAACGTCCGCCTAATCAAACCCTGAGCCAAACTCCACCAAATCACTTAAAACCCTAATAATCTGCTTGGACTGATTCAAAAGTTAATGGAAACCCTAATTTTGTTTGACTGATAAGAAAAGTCTGTTTGACTGATTCTTGAGCCAATCTGAAAAATCAGGGAAAACCCGGAGCTGTGATTTCTTGTAAAAAGAGGAGGGCAAATTTTGGGGTACAACAGAGGTTTATGTTGATAACATGATAGTCAGGTCTAAAACCGAAGAAGAGCACCTTGACCATCTACAAAAGCTGTTTGACAGGTTGAAGACATACAAGCTGGGACTAAATCTAAACAAGTGCACCTTCGGGGTAAGATCTGGTAAGCTTTTGGGTTTCATCGTCAGTGACAAAGGTATTCAGGTAGACCCCACAAAGGTAAAGGCCATACAAGAGATGTCGGCTCCCCATACAGAGAAGGAAGTTAGAGGTTTCTTGGGATGCTTGAATTATATCGCCAGGTTCATTTCACATCTGACTGCTACTTGTGAGCCCATCTTCAAGCTTCTGAAGAAAGATCAAGTGGTGAAGTGGAATGACGAATTCCAGAATGCTTTCGAAAGTGTGATACGGTGGGAGAGAACTGACTGTTTTTGGAATGCTGGTTTGCATTTTGCATTTGTTTTCGCAAAATGTCGCGGTAAGCAAGAGTCGTCATCATCTTTTATTTTATCCAACAAGGAAAGGAAAAAAGCACAGAAAAATTCCTTTTTGAGATATTTCTCGGGTTCGGGGGGTAGATTATAAAAAGGGAAGGTGTTAGCACCCTTTCTATCCGTGGTTATCCACGGGCTCTTAGGTACTTGCTCATAATGTTTTCAAAATTTTGCTTTCTTTGTGTTTGTGGGTTTGAAAAAGTTTTTATTTGAAAGGTGTGGTGTGAAAAGTTGTTTTGTTTTTTTGAAAGAGCAAGTACTTAAGAACCATCTTCCTACTCGAAAAAAAAGAATTGTTCTATGCTAATGTCCTTTAGACAATTCTATCCTACTATTGATGAGTAGGTAGCTGTCTTGCTGAGGAAGACGAATCCTGGATAATGAAATCTTTGACTGCTGTCGGGGAAAGTGAATCTTTGACTGCTGCAGGGGATTGCAAGAATCTTTTGATTGCTGCAGGTATTAATCTGGAATCTTGAAAAGGTTAGTTGGTGAGATAGTTGTCCTGGCTGGTTTCAGGTATTAATCTCTGACCTGAGAAAGAAAGATAGTTTTCCTGGCTTGTTACAGGTGTTAATCTTCAATCTCTTTACGTAGATAGTTTTCCTGGCTTGCTACAGGTATTGTGATGTCGGGAATGGGCTTACAGATGCCATTTGGAGATATGATGGATAGTTGATGGAGATGGGCTTAAAGATGCCATCCAGAAATGATTGTTGAATTGTTTGAGCTGGTCGAGTAGATAGTTGTCCTGGCTGGTTTCAGGTATTAATCTCTGACCTGAGAAAGAAAGATAGTTCTCCTGGCTTGTTACAGGTATTGATCTTCAATCCCTCGTCCACAGATGGTTTTCCTGGCTTGCTACAGGTATTGATCTGGAACTTGAAAAGTTTGGTCAGTGAGATAGTTGTCCTAGCTGGTTTCAGGTATTAATCTCTGACCTGAGAAAGAAAGGTCTTCTTGGCTTGCTGCAGGTATTAATCTTCAATCTCTTCATGTAGATACTTTTCCTGGCTGGTTTCAGGAATTAATCTACAATCAGTCGTCCACAGATAGTTTTCCTGGCTTGCTACAGGTATTAATCTGGAACTTGAAAAGGTTGGTCGATGAGATAGTTGTCCTGGCTGGTTTCAGGTATTAATCTCTGACCTGAGAAAGAAAGATAGTTTTCCTGGCTTGCTGCAGGTATTAATCTTCAATCAATCGTCCACAGATAGTTTTCCTGGCTTGCTACAGGTATTAATCTGGAACTTGAAAAGGTTGGTCGATGAGATAGTTGTCCTGGCTGGTTTCAGGTATTAATCTCTGACCTGAGAAAGAAAGATAGTTTTCCTGGCTTGCTGCAGGTATTAATCTTCAATCTCCCGTCCACAAATGGTTTTCCTGGCTTGCTACAGGTATTGATCTGGAACTTGAAAAGGTTGGTCGATGAGATAGTTGTCCTGGCTGGTTTCAGGTATTAATCTCTGACCTGAGAAAGAAAGATAGTTTTCCTGGCTTGCTGCAGGTATTAATCTTCAATCTCTTCATGTAGATACTTTTCCTGGCTGGTTTCAGGTATTAATCTACAATCAGTCGTCCACAGATATTTTCCTGGCTTGCTACAGGTATTAATCTGGAACTTGAAAAGGTTGGTCGATGAGATAGTTGTCCTGGCTGGTTTCAGGTATTAATCTTTGACCTGAGAAAGAAAGATAGTTTTCCTGGCTTGCTGCAGGTATTAATCTTCAATCTCCCGTCCACAGATGGTTTTCCTGGCTTGCTACAGGTATTGATCTGGAACTTGAAAAGGTTGGTCGATGAGATAGTTGTCCTGGCTGGTTTCAGGTATTAATCTCTGACCTGAGAAAGAAAGATAGTTTTCCTGGCTTGCTGCAGGTATTAATCTTCAATCTCTTCATGTAGATACTTTTCCTGGCTTGTTTCAGGTATCAGTCTACAATCAGTCGTCCATAGATATTTTCCTGGCTTGCTACAGGTATTGATCTGGAACTTGAAAAGGTTGGTCGGTGAGATAGTTGTCCTGGCTGGTTTCAGGTATTAATCTCTGACCTGAGAAAGAAAGATAGTTTTCCTGGCTTGCTACAAGTATTAATCTTCAATATCTTCATGTAGATAGTTTTCCTGGCTGGTTTCAGGTATTAATCTACAATCAGTCGTCCACAGATAGTTTTCCTGGCTTGCTACAGGTATTAATCTGGAACTTGAAAAGGTTGGTCGATGAGATAGTTGTCCTGGCTGGTTTCAGGTATTAATCTCTGACCTGAGAAAGAAAGATAGTTTTCCTGGCTTGCTGCAGGTATTAATCTTCAATCTCCCGTCCACAGATGGTTTTCCTGGCTTGCTACAGGTATTGATCTGGAACTTGAAAAGGTTGGTCGATGAGATAGTTGTCCTGGCTGGTTTCAGGTATTAATCTCTGACCTGAGAAAGAAAGATAGTTTTCCTGGCTTGCTGCAGGTATTAATCTTCAATCTCTTCATGTAGATACTTTTCCTGGCTTGTTTCAGGTATCAGTCTACAATCAGTCGTCCACAGATATTTTCCTGGCTTGCTACATGTTATACCCCAAAATTTGCCCTCCCATATTCTTCAAGAAATTGCCAAGCCAAGTCACAAAATTCCCCAAGGGTTGTGCAGGTCAACTGTCTCCTATACAGTCAAGATTAGAGTTTGTGTGCTGATCAAGAAAATGGAGTGTTCAAAGGCCCAATCAAGTCTCATATGCTTACAAACATGGTCAAGCATCCTCATATCAAGTTTCAAGGCATTCAGCTCAAGATTGCACAGTCAAAACCCTAAATTGCACTACAGTCAACTGTAGGGGCAAAATGGTCATTTGGCAGTCAAAAGTTCAAATTTTTGGTCAACATATCATTTTGAAGCCACAAACATCATTTGATCAATTCTTGATCATGATTCTCAAAATTTGGCTCAGAAATCATCAAAGATGCAAAAGTTGCTATATTTGGACAGTTGAAAAAGTCAACTGAAATTGACCAGGGCATAACTTTCACATGGATTATCAGAAAAATTCCATCCAAAGCTCATTTTGAAGAGAAAGACATTTCCTACAACTCATCTTCATACTTCAAGTCCAAGAAATGCTCTCACAAAAAGTTATCAATTTCAACATTATAGGTCATTTTCAAAAGTCAACAAAAAGGGACTTTAAGTCAAAGACCATAACTTGAGATTGGTAAATCAAAATGACATGGGACCAAAGGCATTGGTTAAAGGACTCAAAGACCTTTCCAAAATGTCCAAGAACATGTGAAAAGCTTAAAAATTGAGCAAGTTATGCCTTGTAGAAGTTGGGAAATTTTTGTGAAATGGCAAAAGTCAACTATCCTTGAAAATCCAATTTTTGACAAAAGGGCCCCATTTTTTCCACTTGGTTCATCCTTGTCATGCCACACACGTGTCCCATGGTTAATTTCAAGACCAAATATTGATTTTTTTATTTTATTTAATTTTTGATGATTTAATTCATTTTAATTCTTTGAAAATTCAAATAAAATTTAAAGACCAATGGAATAGTGTCATGTGAACTTGGACAATTTCTATGTATCATATGCCAACTCAAAAACTCAGGCTAGGGTTAAGTTTCACACTAGGTCTAGGTCTTGGCTAAAAAGAAGGAAAAATGGTCAATGGTAAAAACCCTAAGACTTGTTCATTCATGAGCTTGAATCTAGGTCAAATAACTAGCCAATTCCATTCCATGATCATCACTGAGTCAAACCCTAACCATAGAAGACCGAATGCTGCGCTGAAAAGCCATTGGACAATTTGAAAAATGAGCAATATAATGCAAATCTGAAATCAAGGTTAAAGGGAGTTTGAAGCCTCAATTCTTTTTCTATTAGCATCCTGGACCATTTCTGAATACATCTCAATCCCTAACATCAATCAAAACGCAAGGAGGTGGTGGCTACAACTCAAACTGTACAGAAAAATCATTGAAATCGTGCATCATTTTTTAAGCATCCTTTGCACTTTTTCTTTGTGGATTTATGTTCCTTATGAGTTTTTAGAGCTAACCATTAGGTTTAATTGCATTGTTGTGCCATATACATGAACTTGCCATGCGAGAATTCTAGGGTTTCAGGTTTCTGAAATTGGGGATTTTGCATAAGGGAAAAATTAGGACTCAGGAGTACCATAATTGGATTCAGTGCCTCAAGACGAAGACATCTTGACCCTCGCGCCTAATTTCTGATCACCATAGCGCTAATCGCTATTTCTCCATAGCTTGCCTAACACCACGGTTGCAAAACCGTTGCTTATTTGTCTTGTTTTGCAGGGACGAAGAAGAAGGACTCGTGGCATGTAGGGACAAGTCCATTCAAATTTGCGCGCGTTTGACTATTATGCGTTGGTTTTAATATTTATTATTTGTTAACCATATTATGTTAATTGAAACACAAGTGGCTCAGTGGACAAGTATCAATGCGTTAACCTCAATGACCTGGGTTCAAGTCCCAGGTCTGGCAAAATTCCATATTATTTTTCAAAACAAAATTCTATGCTTTGCTAATGTCCAGGTACACCATGCACACTCAAAAATCAACCTCCACGCGTCCATTAGAAGCAATCCAAGGGCCATGACCAAAGGTGTATCATAGACTCCAGTCAACGTGCAGCACTCTATCCAGGAAAGTCAACTAATTCAATGCAAATGGGCCTGATTTGCTAGGCCTGCACCTCACAATTTTGGGGTCTACCCCCCTGGTTTGCCTTATTAATTTTTATTCTTTCTTTAATTTTTCTTTTTTATTTCTTTTATTTGCTATTTATTTAATTAATTATTTTCACATAAATATAATAAAAACATTCAAAAATCAGAAAAGACCAAAAAAATATAATTTTTATTTTGTTATTGTCATAAATAAATACTTGTAATTATTTAGTTTTAATTAGGTTGCAAATTCAATTCTTTTAATAACTAAAATCCAAAAAAATAGAGTTTAGGTTTAATAACTTTTTATTTTCTTTTTTAATTTTCCTTTTTTTCAGAATAATAATATTATTTATTTATTTTCATAAATCAAAAATTGTACATAAATTAATTTAGAGTTAAATTAGGTTAAAAGTCAATATTTTCATAATAAACTTAAAAAACATTAGAACTAGGGTTTAGCAATTTAATTTCAATTAATTTTTCTTTTTTCTTTTAAATCTAAAAAACACAAAAATACCATTTTTCATTTAATTTTAATTTTAGATAACTTAATTACTTTAATTCCTTTAAAGGGTTCAACGCCCTCGCATTTGATTATTTTCTTTTTTCGCGCGTTTCATTTATTTCTTTTGTGAATATAATGTATTCGTACCAAAGCCATGTAATAGCTATTAGACATTTCTTTTCTGCAATTTATTTTAAATCGGGTCTGGATTAATTTGGCGTTGTAGACCCTCGCCCTTTGTAATAGCGTAGGACTTTTATCTTTTCCGCACTTTAAATTCCCGCACTTTTAACTGTTAAACAATAACATGAAAGAATGAATGCCCAAAAATAAAATCGAATCGTTAGATCACCAATGCATGACAAGACAAACAATAAACTGAAAATGACACACAATTCACACACCACCCCTAGGGTACGCTTCACTGTTGCCTTGCCCCTCGAAAGGTGGTCGTCGAGTAGAAGACGTCTTAGTAAGTCCTCATGATCCGGGAACCTGGCATGAGGGTAGCTTCTAAGGTGTCTTCCCATTGCTCCGGTGATCACCATGTCCCTAAAAATCGAATTGACCCGAACACCTCCAACGGTGGTGCTACCTACCTCTCAATGGTGGGATGGCACTACTTTAAAGGACATTTACACAGACGAATTCCTTAGGGTAGGTAGGTTCTCAAGGATACTTGCTCAAATTTCAAACAAAATCAAAACATCTTTTCACCAACACATTTTCAAAAGCTTTCAAAACAAACTTTTCAAACACTCTGACGCACGAGTCGAACTGAAACTTTTCAAAGAAACTTTTTTAAACCCACATTGAAAAGCAAGCAAACATTTTTGAAAACACATTGAGCAAGTATCTAAGAGCCCATGGATAACCATGGATAGAAAGGGTGCTAACACCTTCCCTTTCTATAATCTACCTCCCGAACCGAGAGCAATCTCTTTTAAGGAATTTTTCTGTGCTTTTGTCCTTTCCATTTGGAGAAAATAAAAGACGGTGGCGACTCTTGCTTCCGCGACATTTCGCGAACCAGCTTTAAAACAGTCAGTTCCAGATCCACCGATCACAGAACTGGCGACTCTGCTGGGGAGAAACTTAAAGTGAGGTGTACCTTAGGATTAAGATCATTGTGTTTTCAATTGCTTTCCTTGTTTGCTTTATTATTGTGGGACTGTCTTGGGAGTTCTATAGATCCTAACCCGGATCTGGGGGATACCCTTTTAGAAAGTAGCAACAAGGCTGTGAGGGAACTGTGCGGGGTATACCGACATGGTTGAAACAGTCTGCTACGTTGATGTGGCACTTTGGTGTGTACCGGTAACCCTTGAGTCAGTCAAGGAGAGTACGGGGCCTCCATGTGGTGTCATGAAGCATCAACAGACCTTAGGAACCTTAATTGAACAATCTTGGCCTCTTTAGGGTAGTGAGATAACTGACTTTGGTACAGTCCGAGGTTGGTTGATACTCGATACTACACTCAATTGAGGGTTGCTTTCCTGGGATATTTCGGTCGCCAGTTCAGTGGCTAAATCGAAACGATGAACAATGAAAGCAATCCCGTGATATTGGGAACCTTAGAACCCGGTTACTTTGATAGGACAGGTTGAACCCACCAACTTCAAGAGGGTACTACCCAGACCCCATGCTGGCCTTAAACCTTAAGGGCCTGTCTTGTGTGCCTTGTGTGCCTTACATGTTTGTCTTTGTAAATATCTGTGGTGTGTTTAATCATAGCATCATGACATCATCCAGCATCATACGCATTGACTAACCATTTCAGGGGTTCGAATTTTCATCTTTGTTCTTGTTTTGTAGGACGTGGAAACTGTTCGTAGAAAGACAATTCCAATCAGTCTTGTAAGGATCCCTCCTCAGCTTAAGGAGCTTATATCCAGGATTCCCGAGAACTCTTCATTCAGTGAAAGGCATGGAAGTCTCATCAGCTTGGTCAATACCAACATTGAGGAAGATATGATGAAGGTCCTGTTCCAATTCTTTGACCCTCTGCATCACTGTTTCACCTTCTTGGACTATCAATTGGTACCTACATTGGAGGAGTTCTCCCGACTCCTGAAGATCCCTATCCTTGATCAGCTACCCTTCAACGGTACAGAAAAGGAACCTAAGCTTGAAGAGATTGCTAAAGTCTTGCACCTACAGTCATCTGACCTCAAAGGACATTGGGAAGTTAGAAGTGGTATTAAAGGGTTCTTAGCCAGGTTTCTGTTTGAAAAGGCCTATGAATGTTGGAACTCCCTTGACTTACAAGCTTTTGAAAAGGTTGTGGCCCTTCTTGTTTATGGTTTGGTGTTGTTCCCTAACCCAGATCAGCTCATTGATATCAGTGCTGTCCAGATCTTTATGTCCAGGAATCCTATACCTACGTTGCTGGGGGACCTCCTTCACTCATGTTACACTCGAACCATGAGAAAAAGAGGTGTCCTTATGTGTTGCACTCCTCTCCTGGGAAAGTGGTTTATTTCGCACCTTCCACAATCAGTCCTGAAGAACGAGCGGGGTTTGAGATGGTCACAACGGTTGATGACTCTTACACATGCAGATATACATTGGTGTCCTAGGTCCAGAGAAGATGTCACTATCATTGATCGTTGCGGGGAATATCCTAATGTTCCTTTACTTGGAATCAGAAGGGGTATTACTTATAGTCCATGCCTGGCTTGGAGACAATTTGGTTATGCTCGGAAGGATGGTCCTCATGACATGTTGATTCCTGACATAGTTTTTGACTTCGACAACGATACTCAAGGACTTCGCCAGAAATTTATCAGAGCTTGGAGGATGCCTAGTAGGATAGACAGCAAGACACTGGGGCACAGGAACTCCATCCCTTTGGAGCCTTACCTCAAGTGGGTACGAGCCCGCTCTCAGAAGTTAGTAATGCCTTATCCTCACATGCTTCCAGTAATCAAAGAGCCTGCCTTGGAAGGAGAGGTGTCTCATGTTATTCAGCACCCTGATATGCCCACATCCTGGGAAGAGATGCAGAAGAGTTGGATCCAGCTTAAGGAAGAGCGGAATTCTCTTGAGACTAGTTTGCATGCCAGTGAAAGGAAGGTCTTGGAGCTCACCCGCCTGTTGCACGAGGAAAGGAACCTCAATACTTACATAGCTCCAAAGAAGATGCGCAACATATTTTGGGATTGATTTGATCTTTTTGTACTTTTGCTCATGAGGCTTTGATGTATAAAACAATGATTTTCTTAATAATAACGTGTGTTCCTTTTGGTCTACAACAAATTTGAATTTTCGAACTCTTGAATGCATTGCATAAACACATATCATTCATCATGTGCATCATAAATACTCTTCTTTTCAGGTTGTTTACCATTCTTCGCTGTTTATTTCAGCATCATGAACCCTGAATCATCAACCGAGGCGTCTATCAAGGCTCTTCAGGCGCAGAACGTCCAGTTTCAGGCGCAAAACGCCCAATTTCAGGAGCTGATCAAGGGCTTGGCTCAGGGTCAACAAGAGTTGAAGACCATGCTTCTGAAGAAGACTAAGAAGAAGAGGAGGACTGTGCTATTTAACACTGGGCGCAGACTCGGGAACACTTTGGTTGAAGCTGAAAGGACTCCTCCATCTGTGACGGAAGGTAGTCACCAAGAAAGGGAGGTCACTACTCCTGTGGGCTCTGATACTGAAACAGACTTCAACGACGAACAGTACCCTCCTGCTGAAGACCGGTACAAACAGCTGGAAGACAGATTAAAGGCTATGGAAGTTCAGCGAGTGCCTGGATTGGATTTCGGAGACTTGGGGTTGTCTACTGGGGTGGTGATCCCACACAAGTTCAAAACACCTGCCTTCGTGAAGTATGATGGGGCTTCCTGTCCCAAGATGCACCTCCGTTCTTATGTAAGGAAGATCCAGCCTTACACAGCAGACAAGAACCTTTGGATCCACTTCTTCCAGGAGAGTCTTTCAGGGACTCACCTCGACTGGTTCTATCAGCTGGATGGAATCAGCATTCGTAACTGGGAGGATCTGGCCACTGCTTTTTACAAGCAGTATCAGTATAATGCCGACCTCGCTCCTACGCGTACCCAACTCCAGGGTATGTCGCTAGGGTCGGGTGAAGGTTTTAAGGAGTACGCTCAGAAATGGAGAGACCTGGCTGGCAGGGTGCAGCCACCATTGACGGATCGGGAGCTGGTAGATATGTTCTTGGGGACCCTATCTGGTCCATTTTTCAATCATCTCATTGGTAATTCCTCTGCTGGGTTTACTGATCTGATCCTGACTGGTGAAAGGATCGAGGCCGGTATAAAATCGGGGAAGATACAGAAAGTTGCCTCCTCCAGTACTGAGAAGAAACCCTTCAAAAAGGAGGCTGGTGCTGTATATAGCTCCCGGAGAACAGAGCGACCTGAACACCGCCAATCTGTCAGTGCGGTAATGATTGCCAAACCTGCTGCCGCTCCTCGGCCAACTAATCCTCAAAAGTTTGAAAGACCCCGGAGAGAGTTTACCCGGTTAAGCATGACCTTATCACAGATCCTGCCACAGTTGCTATCCACCAATTTAGTGACTGTCAGGGAGGCTCCAAAGTTTCCCAATACTGCATCCCCCAAGTTCAATCCAAATGCTCGCTGTGCTTATCACTCTGATAGCCCGGGGCATAACACAGATGACTGTTGGGCCCTAAGAAATAAGGTTCAAGATCTCATTGATGCAAAGGAAATACAGTTTGAGGCGCCCGAGAGGCCGAACGTTGTAACTGCTCCCATGCCCCAGCATGGAGTGAATGCTGTTGAGGAGGATTTGTATGTAGATTCGGTGGATGATGTTGCTACTCCGTTGCTGATGGTCAAGAGGAATCTGTTGCTAGCCGGTTTATTTCCGGGATGTAGCGAAAGTTGCCCTCTATGTGTTACTTCCCCTGCTGGTTGTTCTCTGTTGAAGTCAGGCATCCAAAACCTGATAGATAGTAGAGAGATTTTGTTCGAAAAGACTATTGTTCCTGCTGCTCCTGTTGAAGAAGTGTCGATCGTTACCATCTTCAACAACCATTCCAAGGCTCCTTCAAAGAAGCCTATACAAATTTTGTCAGTTCACAAGAGTGCTCCCATCACCATTACTGTTCCGGGGCCTATACCCTACAAATCTGATAAGGCTGTCCCATGGCACTATGGGGCGGATGTTTATGTTCTGGGTGTGAAACAAGAGTGCAACACTGATACTGGTGTCTCCAACATCACCGGGCCTGCTAAGGTCACTCGTAGTGGAAGACTGTTCTCGCCAGACATTGCTCCTTCGGCAATTCATAGGCCTTTGATCTTCACACCTGCCAGAGAGCCTGTTTCTCCCCCTGACCAAGTATTCACCCCTGCTGCTGAGTCATCTGATACTCGGGGCAAGGGAATTGCTGCTGATGTGCCTGCCAGGACGGAGGCACCAAAGACCATTGTTGAGGCTTCCGAGCAGGAAATGGAAGAAATCCTCAAGATAATAAAGAAAAGTGATTTCAACGTTGTAGAACAGCTGGGGCACACCCCCTCTAAAATCTCCATGTTGTCACTGCTGCTGTGTTCAGAGGCCCATGCAAAGGCTCTGATTGCTTTCTTAAAGACTGCCCACGTACCCCAAGAGACGTCTGCTGACCAGTTCACCGACTGTGTGGCCAACCTAACTGCTGATAATGGCCTGGGTTTCTCTGATGCCGATCTGACAGCAAAGGGGAAGAACCATAATGATGCCCTGCATGTCTCCATTGAATGCAGGGGCACTACTCTTGCTCATGTGCTGGTTGACACAGGTTCTTCATTAAACGTGCTGCCCAAGAAGGCTCTGGATAGGCTGGATTGTGAGGGTCTAGAGCTCAAACCAAGTAGCATTGTTGTCCGGGCCTTTGACGGGTCCAAAAGAATGGTGCATGGTGAAGTGGACATCCCAATCCGGGTTGGGTCACAGGTATTTGATTCAAAATTCTATGTGATGGACATTCATCCGTCCTATTCATGTTTGCTGGGTCGCCCGTGGATCCACAAGGCTGGAGCTGTGACCTCCACATTACATCAGAAGCTCAAGTACCCGGTCAGGGGGAAGATTGTAACAGTGCAAGGGGAAGAGGAGTACATGGTCAGCCACCTCAACTCTTTCAGATACGTAGAAATGGATGGGGAGTTCATTGAAACCCCCTTTCAACATTTTGAGGAAGTACCACAAACCTTGGCAGCAGCAGAAGCAGATGAAGAGGTTTCTCCTATGAAGATGGCCTCCTTAAAGGACGCCCGGGCTGTGATCGAAAAAGGTGAATGTGCAAACTGGGGCAAGCTCCCTGATCTTACTCCTAAGACTAACAAGTTTGGGCTGGGTTTCACCACAGAAGCTCAGAAAGCAGTGCGCAAGGCAAGAATTGGAAGACCTCCGGTGCTCATCACTCACTCTGAAGTGAATGCTATTGGAGAGGAAGATGAAGTGGAAGAGTCAGAGTTCGATAGCTGGATCTACCCGACGGCCGACGGTGGATTGACCAATTGGACTGCTAAAGATTTTACACCCATAACTTTTGTTCCCCAGTAATGAATTTCTTTGTTTTTGATTTGTAATAAACAATAATTTGAGACTATATGGCCCGGTGTCTTACCCGGGGCATCGTGGTTTTATTTATGAGGGCTTTTGATTGTCACTATCATATATCATGAATAAAAGCATTGGACGTTTTTCACAATTCAAATTTTGCGCTCCTTTTCTTTCCTTTCTTTACATATTGCAAAACAGCTGTATTTACACACACACTCACTCATACAGGTTTCAATCCACTCTGGATCTCACTGGTAATGACTCTGCTACTGCCAGTTATGACTTCGAAAATCCGATCAACTTAGCCGAAGACGAAGGTGAAGATGATTGCGAAGTGCCTGGTGAACTTGCAAGATTGTTACAACAGGAAGAGAGGGCAATTCAACCCCATGAAGAGCCAGTGGAAATAATAAACTTGGGTATTGAGGAAGACAAGAAAGAGGTGAAGATTGGTGCCAACCTAGAACTCAGCGTGAAGCAACGGTTGATTCAGATGCTGCATGACTATAAGGAAATCTTTGCCTGGTCCTACGAAGATATGCCCGGATTAGATACCGACATTGTGGTCCATCATTTACCAACTAAAGAAGATTTCCCTCCGGTTAAGCAAAAGGTCCGTCGTATGCGTCCAGAGATGTCTGAGAAGATTAAAGCCGAGGTTATGAAGCAGTTTGATGCCGGGTTTCTTGCAGTGACGTCTTACCCTCAGTGGGTTGCTAATGTGGTGCCGGTACCTAAGAAGGACGGCAAGGTCAGGATGTGTGTCGATTACAGGGATCTGAACAGGGCCAGCCCCAAGGATGACTTCCCTCTACCCCATATTGATGTCCTTGTTGATAATACCGCTCAGCATAAAGTGTTCTCTTTTATGGATGGCTTTTCAGGCTACAATCAGATCAAGATGGCTCCTGAAGACATGGAAAAGACTACATTTGTTACTCAGTGGGGCACCTTCTGCTACAAAGTCATGCCTTTTGGACTAAAAAATGCTGGGGCAACCTACCAACGTGCCATGGTTACTTTATTTCATGACATGATCCATCATGAGATAGAAGTGTATGTTGACGACATGATCGCTAGGTCCCAGACTGAGGAAGAACACCTTGATCATCTGCAGAAATTGTTTGACCGGTTGAAACTGTACAAACTAAGATTAAACCCGAACAAGTGCACCTTCGGGGTAAGATCTGGGAAGTTGCTAGGCTTCGTGGTCAGTGATAAAGGCATTCAAGTGGACCCAGCTAAGGTCAAAGCTATTCAAGAGATGCCAGTTCCTAAGACAGAGAAGGAAGTCAGAGGCTTTCTAGGACGTCTGAATTACATTGCTCGGTTCATCTCACACTTAACTGCTACCTGTGAACCAATCTTCAAGCTGCTGAAGAAAGATCAGGTAGTACGTTGGAATGATGAATGTCAGGCTGCTTTTGACAGAATCAAAGAATATCTCCAAGAACCGCCCATCCTTATGCCACCAGTTGAAGGGAGGCCTTTGATACTTTACCTGACAGTGCTTGATAATGCAATGGGGTGTGTGCTGGGGCAGCATGACGAGTCTGGCCGAAAAGAGCATGCCATTTATTACCTTAGCAAAAAGTTTACCGACTGTGAGACCCGATACTCACTGCTTGAGAAAACTTGCTGCGCTTTGGTATGGGCTGCTCGCCGGCTGAGACAGTATATGCTGACTCACACTACCTTGTTAATCTCAAAAATGGATCCTATAAAGTACATATTCGAAAAGCCTGCTCTGTCTGGGAGAATTGCAAGATGGCAGATGATCTTGACGGAATACGACATTCAGTACACGACCCAAAAAGCCATCAAGGGAAGTATATTGGCAGACCACTTAGCACATCAAGCTGTGGATGACTACCAATCAATGAATTTCGAGTTTCCAGACGAAAGCATTATGATAGTAACTGACTGTGAAATACCTGGACCGGATGAAGGACCTGAACCAGGATCCCGATGGTCTATGCACTTTGACGGAGCCTCCAACGCTTTGGGAAATGGTATCGGCGCCATAATCGTATCTCCGCAAGGTACTCATACTCCACTCACCGCCCGACTGTGTTTCAACTGTACCAACAACATGGCGGAGTATGAAGCGTGTATTATGGGTCTTCGAGCTGCGATCGACCTGAGGATCAAATTTCTGAGTGTCTTCGGAGATTCCGCTCTTGTGATCAATCAGATCAAAGGAGAGTGGGATACGAAACACCCAAACTTGATTCCTTACAGAGAATGTGTGTTGGCCCTGATCCCCCACTTCACAGAGATAACATTTGAGCACTTTCCAAGAGAAGAGAATCAGTTGGCGGACGCGTTAGCTACAATGTCTTCAATGTTCAAGGTTAAATGGGATAATGAGGCTCCCCGGATCATCATCTGGAAACTGGACGAACCAGCATACTGTTGTGATCTCGAAACTGAATTGGTAACTGAGAAGCCCTGGTACCACGAAGTGAAGAGATATCTGGAAGCACAGGAATACCCTGAAGGAGCATCTGTCAATGATAAAAAATTCCTGAGGAGGTTTGCAGCCAAGTTCTTTCTTAGCAATGGCATCTTGTACAAGCGAAACCAGGATTCAACCCTACTGCGTTGTGTAGATAAGACTGAAGCAGATAGAATCATGGAAGAGCTACATGAAGGGACCTTTGGTACACACTCCAGTGGACATACCATGGCAAAGAAGATCCTACGGGCAGGGTATTACTGGTCCACCATGGAAGCTGATTGCTACCAACATTCCAGGACATGCCACAAATGCCAGGTTTATGCAGACAAGGTGCATGTTCCTCCGGTTCCCCTGAATGTTCTGACTGCGCCTTGGCCATTTGCAATGTGGGGCATAGACATGATCGGTGAGATTAAACCTACGGCATCTAATGGACATCGCTTCATCCTAGTGGCGATTGATTATTTTACGAAGTGGGTTGAGGCAGCATCCTATGCTACGGTAACCAAGACTGTTGTGGCACGGTTCATTCGGCAAAACCTGATCTGTCGGTACGGTGTCCCTGAGCGGATTATTACAGATAACGGTACCAATCTGAACAATAAAATGATCGCTGAGCTCTGCGAACAGTTCAAGATACAGCACCACAATTCTTCTCCTTACAGACCGAAGATGAATGGGGCTGTAGAAGCAGCTAATAAAAACATCAAGAAGATTGTGCAGAAGATGACAGTAACGTATAAAGATTGGCACGAGATGTTACCGTTCGCTCTGCACGGGTATCGTACCTCAGCTAGGACGTCAACCGGGGCAACTCCTTTCTCTCTGGTTTATGGCATGGAGGCAGTCTTGCCGATCGAAGTACAAATTCCTTCTCTCCGGATAATGAAGGATGCAAATCTGAATGAAGATGATTGGATCCAGACGCGACTTGATCAGCTCAACCTTATTGACGAAAAGAGACTTGCTGCTATCTGTCATGGTCAGACGTATCAGAAACGAATGATCAGGGCATTTAACAAAAAGGTCAGACCACAGGAATATCAAGTTGGGGATCTGGTGATCAAGCGAATCATCCTTCCTCGGAGTGATCCAAGGGGCAAATGGACCCCTACGTACGAAGGGCCATTTGTGGTTAAGCATGTGTTCTCAGGAGGAGCAATGATATTAACCAACATGGATGGTGACGACCTTCCTCACCCCGCCAATGCAGACATAGTTAAAAAATACTACGCATGAAAAAGACCCGCTAGGCTGACATGTCTAGGCAAAAGTTAGGGCTTCCCGGCGAACCAAAAGGGTTCGGGCAAAATGAAGGGATGAAAATGAAAAAATCTGTACACCCGGCAAGTCGAAAACCTGAAAGGGCGGCTTGGGCAAAAATGGGTATCCCGGTGGACTGAAAACCCGAGAGGGCGGTCCAGGCAAAAATTAGGGATAGAAGCGTAATACTATGTCTCATCGGATCACTTTGCATCCAGAATCCGGTATCTACATCAAGTTCAGACGGCATCGATCAGTCAGCTTCACCTTCAACTAAGGTCATCAAGTGATGAGACGCACGAAGTATAAAGGCAATAGCAGAGTTGAAACCCAATGGATCATTCATCTTTCACACAACTGTTTTATTTTCTTTTGTACAAAACTTGTATAAACTCTTTTGCTCGGCGACATTTCCCTTACTGGGATGTCAGTCTCTTGTACACAAAACGCCTATTCACAGGCTATTCAAAATCAATACAAATATACTTTTCAGTTAAACGTGCCAACTGTTTTTCTTTTTTCTGTTTTGTTTTGCGAAGAACGTCCAAGGTTCAATTTGTGATATAGGCATTGACAATAATTTGCTAGCTCATAAATATTTGCATACGAAACAAATAATTAATTGCAGGTGACACTAGAAACAGGGGCAATAAAGAGTTGTCTGAGCAGTCTAGTTGTTCTATCCTCCAAGGTACCAAGGTAGGTTCAGCTAAAAAACCTAACCAGACATCTTAAATTCCCCAGAGGACAGCAAGTCAGTGCATTATTCCTCAAACAAAGTTAACAAGTCTCAAGGAAATTGGGTATCCTCCAGTAGATCCCAATATTCCCCAGCAGCATATGTGCTTAACAAGCATCCCCGGCAGTCTTGGTCTAAAGATTGTTCCCCGGCGGCATACATCAACATTCGAAGGAATCACTTCCCCAGCATATCAAAACTATCAAAATTTCCCCAGGAGAGTCCCATCCAAGTTCCCCAGGAAAGATGGAATTCATCTCCCCAAGCGGTAAGCTTATCCCCAGTAAATTCTGGAAGCTTATCCTTCACAGGACACGAACGCGTCGTCTGGCTTGATTTGAAGAGTTATTTCCTCAACAGGATATAACTGGGTTATCCTCAGCCAAAAGCCACGGAAAGGTCATCGTCAACGTAATTCTTTCCTATCCCCAACGAAGTCTGTCAGCACTTCCAACAACAAAGATATCCCCAGCAAGTTACTCTCAACATTCAGCAAAGCATCTCTAGCCCCACAGAGTATTGCTTCCCAGCATGGTTGCTAGAGTATCTTTTCTCCCCGCAGAATTATTCATTCGCCAAGTTTATTCCGCAACGGAGTCATCTTCTCCTACCGGTATCCTTGCAGTTATCATCCCCAGCGGAAGCAAAATCTATTCTTCGACATCAGCCCAGGACACGACTTCCCGGCACCCGTCAAGGATTTACTTTCCTAGACAAAAACATACATGAAACATCACATACATCATTATAGCATGCATAACGCACTGCATCATACAAATCTCATTTATGTTGAGAGCATCATTGCTTGATCCATATCATGCATTGCATATGACTGACTTTTACCTTTCAGGAAAGATCCAGTTAAATTCTCAATCATATTTCAAGACCCTAGCCTGGTTCAGTTAAATCGTTCCAAGATTTTCCTGATGCTTATCCAGTCAAAGGCCTTCTCTGGTTCAGTCAGATCGACCTTAAGATCTCCCTGATGCTTATCCCAGTTGAAGACATTTCAAGACCTAGACCGGTTCAGTTAAATTGTCCCAAGATTTTCCTGATGCTTACCCAGTCAAAGGCCTTCTCTGGTTCAGTCAGATCGACCCTAAGATCTCCCTGATGCTTATCCCAGTTGAAGACGTTTCAAGACCTAGACCGGTTCAGTTAAATCGCCCCAAGACTTTCCTGATGCTTATCCAATCAAAGGCCTTCTCTGGTTCAGTCAGATCGACCCTAAGATCTCCCTGATGCTTATCCAGTTGAAGACATTTCAAGACCTAGACCGGTTCAGTTAAATCGTCCCAAGATTTTCCTGATGCTTATCCAGTCAAAGGCCTTCTCTGGTTCAGTCAGATCGACCCTAAGATCTCCCTGATACTTATCCAGTTGAAGACATTTCAAGACCTAGACCGGTTCAGTTAAATCGACCCTAAGATTTTCCTGATTCTTACCCAGTCAAAGGCCTCTCTGGTTCAGTCAGATCGACCCTAAGATCTCCCTGATTCTTATCCCAGTAGAAGACACCCCAGATTTTTCTCAACGAGCGTTGTTGAAGTTAAAGTCACCCAAGGCTCTCTTACCATTCATGCTAAGGAAGTAATCATCCCTGGTTCTTTCATCGCCGTTTGAAGCTCCAGACTCAGCTCCTGTAACCAGTCAGGACACATCTAAACATCAGCTCCTGCGACGTGTCAGGTACTCATTTTCTGTTTTGCAGGTATGCAGGTTCTCGCCAAGGAATCTCTTACGCAATCAAAACATCCAGATGGCATCCATAAGCCCATTTCCATCACATTGCTAACATGTGAGCGCAAATTTCCGGGCACTCTAGTGTCCAATCATCTTCTACCCTCGGATTACGAAAGGCACGTCAGCCAATCTGCATCCTCAGGTCTAAGAAGATTGAACAGGGGCAACTTTTATACCCCAAAATTTGCCCTCCCATATTCTTCAAGAAATTGCCAAGCCAAGTCACAAAATTCCCCATGGGTTGTGCAGGTCAACTGTCTCCTATACAGTCAAGATTAGGGTTTGTGTGCTGATCAAGAAAATGGAGTGTTCAAAGGCCCAATCAAGTCTCATATGCTTACAAACATGGTCAAGCATCCTCATATCAAGTTTCAAGGCATTCAGCTCAAGATTGCACAGTCAAAACCCTAAATTGCACTACAGTCAACTGTAGGGGCAAAATGGTCATTTGGCAGTCAAAAGTTCAAATTTTTGGTCAACATATCATTTTGAAGCCACAAACATCATTTGATCAATGCTTGATCATGATTCTCAAAATTTGGCTCAGAAATCATCAAAGATGCAAAAGTTGCTATATTTGGACAGCTGAAAAAGTCAACTGAAATTGACCAGGGCATAACTTTCACATGGATTATCAGAAAAATTCCATCCAAAGCTCATTTTGAAGAGAAAGACATTTCCTACAACTCATCTTCATACTTCAAGTCCAAGAAATCATCTCACAAAAAGTTATCAATTTCAACATTATAGGTCATTTTCAAAAGTCAACAAAAAGGGACTTTAAGTCAAAGACCATAACTTGAGATTGGTAAATCAAAATGACATGGGACCAAAGGCATTGGTTAAAGGACTCAAAGACCTTTCCAAAATGTCCAAGAACATGTGAAAAGCTTAAAAATTGAGCAAGTTATGCCTTGTAGAAGTTGGGAAATTTTTGTGAAATGGCAAAAGTCAACTATCCTTGAAAATCCAATTTTTGACAAAAGGGCCCCATTTTTTCCACTTGGTTCATCCTTGTCATGCCACACACGTGTCCCATGGTTAATTTCAAGACCAAATATTGATTTTTTTATTTTATTTAATTTTTGATGATTTAATTCATTTTAATTCTTTGAAAATTCAAATAAAATTTAAAGACCAATGGAATAGTGTCATGTGAACTTGGACAATTTCTATGTATCATATGCCAACTCAAAAACTCAGGCTAGGGTTAAGTTTCACACTAGGTCTAGGTCTTGGCTAAAAAGAAGGAAAAATGGTCAATGGTAAAAACCCTAAGACTTGTTCATTCATGAGCTTGAATCTAGGTCAAATAACTAGCCAATTCCATTCCATGATCATCACTGAGTCAAACCCTAACCATAGAAGACCGAATGCTGCGCTGAAAAGCCATTGGACAATTTGAAAAATGAGCAATATAATGCAAATCTGAAATCAAGGTTAAAGGGAGTTTGAAGCCTCAATTCTTTTTCTATTAGCATCCTGGACCATTTCTGAATACATCTCAATCCCTAACATCAATCAAAACGCAAGGAGGTGGTGGCTACAACTCAAACTGTACAGAAAAATCATTGAAATCGTGCATCATTTTTTAAGCATCCTTTGCACTTTTTCTTTGTGGATTTATGTTCCTTATGAGTTTTTAGAGCTAACCATTAGGTTTAATTGCATTGTTGTGCCATATACATGAACTTGCCATGCGAGAATTCTAGGGTTTCAGGTTTCTGAAATTGGGGATTTTGCATAAGGGAAAAATTAGGACTCAGGAGTACCATAATTGGATTCAGTGCCTCAAGACGAAGACATCTTGACCCTCGCGCCTAATTTCTGATCACCATAGCGCTAATCGCTATTTCTCCATAGCTTGCCTAACACCACGGTTGCAAAACCGTTGCTTATTTGTCTTGTTTTGCAGGGACGAAGAAGAAGGACTCGTGGCATGTAGGGACAGGTCCATTCAAATTTGCGCGCGTTTGACTATTATGCGTTGGTTTTAATATTTATTATTTGTTAACCATATTATGTTAATTGAAACACAAGTGGCTCAGTGGACAAGTATCAATGCGTTAACCTCAATGACCTGGGTTCAAGTCCCAGGTCTGGCAAAATTCCATATTATTTTTCAAAACAAAATTCTATGCTTTGCTAATGTCCAGGTACACCATGCACACTCAAAAATCAACCTCCACGCGTCCATTAGAAGCAATCCAAGGGCCATGACCAAAGGTGTATCATAGACTCCAGTCAACGTGCAGCACTCTATCCAGGAAAGTCAACTAATTCAATGCAAATGGGACTGATTTGCTAGGCCTGCACCTCACAATTTTGGGGTCTACCCCCCTGGTTTGCCTTATTAATTTTTATTCTTTCTTTAATTTTTCTTTTTTATTTCTTTTATTTGCTATTTATTTAATTAATTATTTTCACATAAATATAATAAAAACATTCAAAAATCAGAAAAGACCAAAAAAATATAATTTTTATTTTGTTATTGTCATAAATAAATACTTGTAATTATTTAGTTTTAATTAGGTTGCAAATTCAATTCTTTTAATAACTAAAATCCAAAAAAATAGAGTTTAGGTTTAATAACTTTTTATTTTCTTTTTTAATTTTCCTTTTTTTCAGAATAATAATATTATTTATTTATTTTCATAAATCAAAAATTGTACATAAATTAATTTAGAGTTAAATTAGGTTAAAAGTCAATATTTTCATAATAAACTTAAAAAACATTAGAACTAGGGTTTAGCAATTTAATTTCAATTAATTTTTCTTTTTTCTTTTAAATCTAAAAAACACAAAAATACCATTTTTCATTTAATTTTAATTTTAGATAACTTAATTACTTTAATTCCTTTAAAGGGTTCAACGCCCTCGCATTTGATTATTTTCTTTTTTCGCGCGTTTCATTTATTTCTTTTGTGAATATAATGTATTCGTACCAAAGCCATGTAATAGCTATTAGACATTTCTTTTCTGCAATTTATTTTAAATCGGGTCTGGATTAATTTGGCGTTGTAGACCCTCGCCCTTTGTAATAGCGTAGGACTTTTATCTTTTCCGCACTTTAAATTCCCGCACTTTTAACTGTTAAACAATAACATGAAAGAATGAATGCCCAAAAATAAAATCGAATCGTTAGATCACCAATGCATGACAAGACAAACAATAAACTGAAAATGACACACAATTCACACACCACCCCTAGGGTACGCTTCACTGTTGCCTTGCCCCTCGAAAGGTGGTCGTCGAGTAGAAGACGTCTTAGTAAGTCCTCATGATCCGGGAACCTGGCATGAGGGTAGCTTCTAAGGTGTCTTCCCATTGCTCCGGTGATCACCATGTCCCTAAAAATCGAATTGACCCGAACACCTCCAACGGTGGTGCTACCTACCTCTCAATGGTGGGATGGCACTACTTTAAAGGACATTTACACAGACGAATTCCTTAGGGTAGGTAGGTTCTCAAGGATACTTGCTCAAATTTCAAACAAAATCAAAACATCTTTTCACCAACACATTTTCAAAAGCTTTCAAAACAAACTTTTCAAACACTCTGACGCACGAGTCGAACTGAAACTTTTCAAAGAAACTTTTTTAAACCCACATTGAAAAGCAAGCAAACATTTTTGAAAACACATTGAGCAAGTATCTAAGAGCCCATGGATAACCATGGATAGAAAGGGTGCTAACACCTTCCCTTTCTATAATCTACCTCCCGAACCGAGAGCAATCTCTTTTAAGGAATTTTTCTGTGCTTTTGTCCTTTCCATTTGGAGAAAATAAAAGACGGTGGCGACTCTTGCTTCCGCGACATTTCGCGAACCAGCTTTAAAACAGTCAGTTCCAGATCCACCGATCACACTACAGGTATTGATCTGGAACTTGAAAAGGTTACAGAATGGCAACCGTGTCTGGAGCATATCTGGACAGTATCTTCCAACAGGTGATGAAGGAATTTTTGATGATGACCGCAACTTCCAGCAGGTGATGAAGGAAATTTTTGAACGCTATTGAATTCCAGCAGATGATGAAGGAATTTTTGATGATGACCGCAAATTCCAGTAGATGATGAAGGAAATTTTTGAACGCTCTTGAAACTTGAAATGTAATTTGTTTTGGAAAATAAATCCTTGACAAATGTTGGGGAAATAAACCCATGACTGCTGGTCTGCTAGAGAGGTGATGAACTCCTCGAGGACGCTTGAATTTCTTTTCAGAAAGATTTCGGAGAGGTTTCATCACTGCCCCTTGCACCAGATGCTTGTGATATTGCCAGGTCAATTGGACTGCACGTAACCCTTTGATGAGATTGACGTTTAAATGCCCCAAGTGATGGTGACGGAGACTTGCCCCAGGTTAATCTGTAATTGAGAGATTTGTTGAAATCTTGACTGGACTGCCCCAGGTTCACTGAACTTTGAAAGATCTGTTGAAATCTTGACTGGACTGCCCCAGGTTAACTGAACTTTGAAAGATTTGTTGAAATCTTGACTGGACTGCCCCAGGTTAATTGAACTTTGAAAGATTTGTTGAAATCTTGACTGGACTGCCCCAGGTTAATTAAACTTTGAAAGATTTGTTGAAATCTTGACTGGACTGCCCCAGGTTAACTGGATAGTGACATGTCATGCCCCCTTGTTGATAGGAGATTTGTCAATGGAAGTGTCATCCTTTTTGAAGTGATTTTGCTCACTGAGAGAGCTTTCGTTCATCGGATATTCATTGTGTGAATTTCTCCGCTGTCAAACAAATAGCCAAATGCAAACAGTGATATTCAAGTAATGCAAAGTTTATGTTTGTCTCGAAGTTTTGAAAAAAATGCATTTTTAGCAAGTAAACTTTTTATAAGACAAATTCAACACAAGATTTAGGGCAAAGCCTTACAGGAGTCAGGATACCTTTTGTAACAGTATGCTTTCGAACTAACCCATGCTTCAATTAGGACTTTTGAAGGGTTGTAACGTGGCTTGGTTCACGGTTTAAGAAACAAAGGATAAAGGCTCAAATTATATTTGTACCCACCCGCTCTTTGTGATGTTCTTCAATCCTAAACTCAGTTAATTGTACATCGAACTCTATTCGAGTTTGGAACGACTTTTTGGTGATGGTTCACACCAGTTGGATTTTGGAAGGCAGTCATCATCTCCTTTTTTTTGCAACATTTTTCATGTTGTTGAGGATTTGTAATGACCTCGTTCTTTTTGATTTGTTATCCCTAACTTTTGCCTGACTGTTCCTGTTTTCGAGATTACAGTCAGCGGGATGCCCCAACTTTCTTAAGCCTCCTTTATAGGTTTTGGATCAGTGGGCTTTTCTCTTTTGAGAGGTAATGACTGCCTATGAGATAAGGAACCATCACTGTCTTTTGATTCCAAAGGAATGTTTTTTAATGTCGTTCGTTGTATTACGAACTGAGAGTTTATGACTTCAATGCACATCCTTTTTGAATTAACTGAGAGACTACCCTGCCCCAGGTTTAAATCAAAGGTTTCAATTTGTGTTTAAAACAAAAAACTCCTACTTCTTTGGCTCGAAGGGGTTGACTAGGGATTATCTTCCTTATAACTCCAGTGTTTAGGATTTGAAAGAATGCCTGTACATCGTCAGCAAGGTCTGTTCAAAAGCATACTGTATGAGATTATGGCATCGTTTCGTCATCCTTCCTCTAAAGGCTTGTAGCTTTTTATCAAGAGTTAAATATCATAAAGAAAGCACAAGAATAGTGAAAACGAATAGATGAATTCAAGACAAACATATGCAATGCATTAATGAAACATAGTTTGACATTAAAAGATAATTATTTGAATAACAAAGAGATTACAACTTGAAAATTCAAATGGAACAAAAGTCTCTCAGTCCGAGCTTTGTCACTTCAGGTGGAGAAACCCTTAAGGGAAGATTTTCATCTCGCCATCCGGCATGAATTTCAACACTCCATTGTCAATCAGATCCTGAATTTTGTTTTTCAAGGCCCAGCAGTCATCGGTGTCATGTCCAGGACTATAGGAGTGGTATACATAAAATGCGTCAGGGTGATAGCTAGGAGCAGAGGTATTGGGCTTCCGAATAGGATCCCTTAAAGCAGTCATATTGACCTCCAACAAGCGTTCCAGTATTAGAGATGACAGTATGTCAGTCTCAGTGAACTGTCTTCCAAACGTATTTTGCTTACGCTGATTACCCTGTTGACGCTGACGAGGTTGTGGTTGGGCTTGTGACCCTGAAGCAAGTAGAAGAGCTTTTACCTTATCTTCTTGTCTCGAAGGGGGTTGAATGATGACTTGATCTTCAACCCTAGATGTTTGCCCCACTTGGTTGTCCCAAAGCAGTTTGTTGACGAGAACCCTGAGCTCCTCTTGTCTTTGAGCCAAGTCCTGGATGAGAGCCATCTGGCCCACCAGTTGTCCCATCATCTGGATCTTCATTGTTGCCAGCTCAAACTGCAGTTCCTCCAACTGATCATTCCTGACACTGCTTGAATTCCCTAGGACCATGCCCCTTGTGAGGAGATCTTTCACTTCTTCTTTCCCCTGGGACAGGTTCAAGAACATTTCTTGAAGTTGAGCATTTTGATCCTGGATATCTTTGACAGTCCTCTCTAGAGCCGTCTCTACTGAAATAAACAGTAGGAGAATAAGGAAACCTGAAAAGGAAAAACTGTTATGATGCAATGCATGATATGTGGATGCATGTTTTCAAGAATCTCGCGGGGTAAACACAAGAAAATGTTAGAGATTGAACTTTGATGAACATCTTTGATTGGAGAAATTTGTATCAGCGGATGTCTTTCCACGAGAATCAAGCTCACCATGTCAAGTGGGTCATAGCCCCTGATTCAAGTTGTTGCACTTGATCTTTGACGACGTTTGTTTAGAGGAGAAACCCCTTGCCCTTTGGTAGACGTCTAGTTCAACGTGCCCCTGTATCAAAAGACCCTCGAGATCCTTGAAATGGTTATTGTAAATGCTATCGTATGATGTTATGATGTTATGTACATGTATGCAAAAGTAAGCAAGTGTATATACAGGTAGTCATATTCACACAAAGCAAACAAGTCCTTAGGTTTAGGCTTGCATGGGGTTCGTAGGTAAGTACCCTCTTGAAGTTAGTTGGCTCATCCTGTCCTAAAATAGAAACCGGGTTCTAAGGAGCTCAATATCACTGGATTATTTTCTGTGTTCATTGTTTTGGTTTAGTCACTTAACTGGCGACCAAAATATTCCAAGAAAACAATCCTCAATGAGTGTAGTATCGAGTATCTACCAACTTTGGACTGCACCAAAGTCGGTCATCTCACTACCCCTAAAAATGCCAAGATGGTTAAGGAAGGTTCTAGAGTTCGTTAGTGTTTCATGACATTGCTCAGCGGCCCCGTATTCTCCTTGACTACTCAAGGGCTACCTTTACTCACAAATATGTCACACTAACATAGCTACTGCTTCAACCATGTCGGTATACCCCGCACAGTTCCCTCACAGTTTATTGTTATTTACCTAAAAAGGTGCCCCCAAATCCGGGTGTAGGATTTACAACAAACCCAAACAAGGAACCCAAAAGTAAAGCAAACAAAGCAATCAAAGCAAGCATGTAAAGGTGATCTAAAACCCTAAGGTAACCCCACTTTTAAAGAAATCCCCAGCAGAGTCGCCAGTTCTGTGATACAGTGGGAGAACTGACTTGGGTTTTGCGTTTGTTTTCGCACTTGTTCGGTTTAGCAAGAGTCGCCACCGACTTTTTATTTTATCCTAAGGAAAGGTCAAAAAGCACAGGAAAGACCTTTGAGATGTTTTCGTGGGTTCGGGGGGGTGGATACAGTTTTGTGGTTTAGTAACTGGTATCATGCAGGTTTGGATACAGATTTGCTGTTATAGGCAGGTTCTGCTGTTTACAGTTCTTGTGGTATCTTGTGTGTTCTATGTGTTCTGCCCCCTCTCCTTCTGAACTGAACTCTTTGTTATATTTCTATCTTCTAAGCCTGCAAAACTGTAAGAGCCCTCTACTTCTCTCTCTCTTTTCTCTCTCTATTAAAGTATGCTTTATTGCTTTAACTGTCCTTTTTCTGAAAAGGTTCTGGCTGGAAAATGATGAAGAGATTTTGACAATATTGCTTGCTTGCAACTTTAGCTTTCCTCTGCATCTTGTACTTATCTCCCAGATTTTCTGCATTGCTTTTGATATCTTCTTTGACAGCCTTTTGACAGTTTCTTTGGACAATTTTGTTGACAGCTTGGTTTTCCTTAGTTTGCCCAATTTTGAATTTGTAACTTAGCTTGGCATTTCAGTTTGGTTTGCCTTTTTGACAATTTGAATTTATGCAGCTTTGTGCATTTTGTTTAATATGCTGCCTTGTATTTAATTAATTCATATGCTTGCAAACAATTTTTCTTTCCTCTTTGTGAACCAAGAAGAGAGTCTTCTTGTGATTTGCAAAGAGGATGAGAAAAATATGATGAAAATCAAAACAATCTGATTCCGGCCAACAACCTTTAATGATGAACTTTTAATTATCTGTCTGAGAATGCCTTTTTAATCCATACTGTATTGACTTCTTCCTTTTTTGTCTTTGCAGGTAAATATCAGTTGAGCAAAGGATGCAACAGTAGAAGATGAAGACTTCAAGAGATTTAGGATATAGTTTTATTTTATTTCTAATCATTTGTAATAACATTATTGTAAACACTGTAAATAAATTTACAGTATTCAAATAATATTTGTAACAAACAATTGAAAATGAATAAAAAATATTTTTTGTCAGATAATTCTTGATTTCTTCTGCACTTGTTTATTTAATTACTTAAATTTCTTGAATTATAATAATTGGAAATTATCCCAATAATTTTAACTTAGAAATTATAAATAATCAACAAACGTCCGGCGTTCCAAATAACCAAAAGCATTGCACAGTTAAACAAACAAACGTCCATACGCCTTTTACCTTACTGATTAAACCAACACTTCAATCTTTCAATCAGAAGCCTCAGCTTCTATCATAGATGTTTAGGTTTTGAGAAACAAACAAGAATCTTGAACAAGCGTTAAAACCAAGTGACAGTCAAATGAAATGTTGTGGATTCAATTCCTTCTGAGAATGCGCGTGCAAACCCTAATGTTGGATTTACTGTCAAAGAAACGCCCGCCTGATCAAACCCTGAGCCAAACTCCACCAAATCACTAAAAACCCTAATAATCTGCTTGGACTGATTCAAAAGTTAATGGAAACCCTAATTTTGTTTGACTGATAAGAAAAGTCTGTTTGACTGATAAGAAAAGTCTGTTTGACTGATTCTTGAGCCAATCTGAAAAATCAGGGAAAATCCGGAGCTGTGATTTCTTGTAAAAAGAGGAGGGCAAATTTTGGGGTACAACAGAGGTTTATGTTGATAACATGATAGTCAGGTCTAAAACCGAAGAAGAGCACCTTGACCATCTACAAAAGCTGTTTGACAGGTTGAAGACATACAAGCTGGGGCTAAATCTAAACAAGTGCACCTTCGGGGTAAGATCTGGTAAGCTTTTGGGTTTCATCGTCAGTGACAAAGGTATTCAGGTAGACCCCACAAAGGTAAAGGCCATACAAGAGATGTCGGCTCCCCATACAGAGAAGGAAGTTAGAGGTTTCTTGGGACGCTTGAATTATATCGCCAGGTTCATTTCACATCTGACTGCTACTTGTGAGCCCATCTTCAAGCTTCTGAAGTAAGATCAAGTGGTGAAGTGGAATGACGAATGCCAGAATGCTTTTGAAAGTGTGATACGGTGGGAGAGAACTGACTGTTTTTGGAATGCTGGTTTGCATTTTGCATTTGTTTTCGCAAAATGTCGCGGTAAGCAAGAGTCGTCATCATCTTTTATTTTATCCAACAAGGAAAGGAAAAAAGCATAGAAAAATTCCTTTTTGAGATATTTCTCGGGTTCGGGGGTAGATTATAAAAAGGGAAGGTGTTAGCACCCTTTCTATCCGTGGTTATCCACGGGCTCTTAGGTACTTGCTCATAATGTTTTCAAAATTTTGCTTTCTTTGTGTTTGTGGGTTTGAAAAAGTTTTTATTTGAAAGGTGTGGTGTGAAAAGTTGTTTTGTTTTTTTGAAAGAGCAAGTACTTAAGAACCATCTTCCTACTCGAAAAAAAAGAATTGTTCTATGCTAATGTCCTTTAGACAATTCTATCCTACTATTGATGAGTAGGTAGTACCGTCGTTGGAGTTTTAAGGGTCAATTCGATTAAGGGACGTGCAGTCACTAAAGCAATGTTAGGATGCCTTAGCGGTAACCCTAATGTCTTAGATCATTTTTCCGAGGAAACCGTTTCGAGGCAACTATGATCTTTGGATAAGAGGGCGACCTCTAAAACTTCCTATACTCAATGACCGCGTTCAAAGGCAACCAAGTGAGGTGTACCCTAAGAGTGCGCATGTGCGAGTGTGTTGTTTTCAGTTAATTTTGTCTTTGTACATGTCAATGGTTATCAATGTTAATTTTAAGTTAAACATTAGATCTTGTCATGCATTCTCTATTATCAAACATCTAACAGTTCATAAGTTGCGGAAATTAAATTGCGGAAATTAAACTAACTATTACAAGGCGTCGGGTATTTACATCGCCAAAAGCAACCCTTGAAATTAAAATGCGGAAAATAAATAAAGCGGTAAAAATGTTTAAAGTCCTATTAAGCTATTACATTCCGGAAACAGATACAATATTGAATAAAATGGATCGCGTGCGGGAAATTAAATTGGGCAAGTTCTAGGGTTTTGACCCTTTAATTATTAAAGAAAAGATTTTTTGGTTATCTTTTTTAATTTTGAAAGAAACTAATCTAGGTTAATTATTAAATTAATTAATAAACATATTTTTGGGTTTTTGGTATTTAAAGAAATAAAAATAAATTTGATCAATGTTAATAAAACCTAATTGTCTAAGTTAATTTTAATTATTGCAAAATATATTAAAAGTTGTTCCTAATTAGAACTAAATTAATTAAATTAATATTTATTAACAAAAATAAAATACTGAAAATTAATTTAATAAACAAAATATTTTTTGGTTTTTAATTTTAATGAAGAAAAAGATTTAATTGGTTAGTTAAAAAAAATAAAAATAATAACAATAAATAATTAAAAGAAATAATAAAAGAAAAGAGAAAAAAGTTAGGGTTTGGGCCTGATTAGGGGGGTGAGGATGGCAATTTTGTGGCACATTAAAATGCAGGCCTGGTGGATTTTTTGGATCCCCTATGTACGAGCTGACTTTTGCCTATGGTAGACCTCCAGGTTATGGCCACCAGATTTGGCCTTTGGCCATCTGGCTGTTGAATGATTGAGAGACCATAGTGGACTGCACGCTTGGAATTTCACTGGATCACTTGGCTGAAAAATACAACAAATAATATGGGGACCTGGGATTCGAACCCAGGTCCTGTTGATCATTGGATACACGCCTTTGCCACTCAACCATTGTGCGTTAGTTGTTAATGTAATGGATAATAATAATAATATAGAAAAAACACATAATATGCTAGAACAAAAAAATAAAACGCGCCAAGTTTGAACTGTCCAACCAGGGGGAGACACGTCTTCGTCTTCTTCCTTCAACCCTGTATATTTACCTGCGGATTTATATCCGCAGCTAAATTCGTATGATGTTCCAAAAATTAAATCTAGGCCATGAAAACGACCCCCAAGACCATGGTTGTGTTCGTCTGGGCATCCTGAGTAAATCTATACCCTTCTTCAACATTGATTTCTCCTGAAAAAGAAAACCCTAAAATCTAATGCAAAACCCTAGCCATACGGTTATGGGGTTAGAGGCCATATCAATGCAATCAAATAATGCCAAAAGTCCAGAAATCTTATAAGCATCACAAATATGTCAAAGATTTGCCAGAAAAATGCAAGACTATAAAGTTACGATTTCAAACGAAAAGCGGTTTTTTGAGATACTTACAGAGCTTTTGGGCGTGTATGGAGGTTGGTTTTGGGTTGGTTCTGCTTCAGGGGTTGTCCAACAATTGATTAGCGTTGAGTTTTGCTTCTGAATTGGCCTCCAAGGATGATTTCAGTTTTGCACTTTTTCCACCTTTTTTCAAGTTTTGTTCTTGATGTTATTGCAGCCTCTTAGGTCTCAAATTCGTGTGCCCTGGATTGTATATGTATGCTGCAATGTATTAGGTCAACAAATTGGTCTTGAATCCTTGTACATTAATGCCTTGAGATTGGATTTGATCCTCCATTGAAAACTTGCTTAATTTGCCAAAAATCCAATCTTTTTGCACATGGAATGCTTGATACGAATTTGATCATGACATTGATGGTGATTAGGTCCTGAAAATAGAAAAAGATCTCATGTAATCAAGTTTTGTGATTTTATTTGATTTAAATTTATTTAAAATGATTTAAAATGAAATAATTCAATAAAAAATCAAATAAAATAATAAAATTGATAAATGGATACAAGGCTGAAGCTAGGACACGTGTGTAATGTGGCAAGCCCAAATCAAGTGGAAAAGAATTGGCCCATTTGACAAATTTTGAAGTTTTGGGGATAGTTGACTTTTGGTAATTTTGCAAAAATGCCCAACTTCAACAATGCATAACTTATTCAATTTTGAACTTTTGGAAGTATTCTTGGACTTTTTAGAAATCTTGAGATGTCCTCTAACCAACCCTTTTGGTCTCATCTCATTTTCATATTCCATGCTCAAGTTATAAGATTTGGCAAAAAAGGTGTTTTTGTTGACTTTCAAAAATGACCTATAATGTCCAAATTTATAACTTCTTGTGAGTGAATTTTTTGATCTTGGGGTGTGAAGATAGATTGTAGGAAATTGCATCCTCTTCAAAATGATATTTGGATGGGTCATTTCTCATAAAGTATGAGAAATGTATGCTTGATCAAAGTTGAGTTGACTTTTCCTGCAAAACCCTAATTTAGCAACTTTTGAGTCTTGATGAATTTTGAGCAATCCTTGATGAATCATGATCAACCATTGATCAAATGATTAAATATACTTCAAAATGAGAATGTTGACAAAAAATATTGAAGTTTGACTATTTGTAGGTCACAGTTGATTTTTGCCCTAGCATAGTCGATTTTTGGACCCTTTGAGCAATTGACTGATCAAACTTCCTCTGCGAGGCTTGAAATTTGGCATGGATGATATTGAGAGCATATTAGGACATTGGGGTAGAACTTGAGGTAATTTGGACTCAAGGATCTTGATGCAACACAAAACCCTAATTTGGGGTTGACTGCCTTAGGAGATGATTTGACTGTCCAACTCTTGAGCAATCTTGAGCCACTTGGAGATTTTTCTTGCAATGTTTGGAGAAATATGAGAGGGAAAATTTTGGGGTGCAACAGAAAGGATCAAAGAATATCTTCAAGAGCCGCCAGTTCGGATGCCTCAGGTTGAAGGAAGACCTTTAATATTGTACTTATCAGTGCTAGACAATTCAATGGGGTGTGTGCTGGGGCAGCATGACGAGTCTGGTCGAAAAGAGCATGCAATATACTACCTTAGAAAAAAGTTTATCGACTGTGAGACAAGATACTCATTGCTTGAGAAAAATTGTGGCGCTTTGGCATGGGCTGCTCGCCGACTAAGACAGTATATGCTGACCCATACTACTGTGTTGATATCTAAGATGAACCCAATCAAGTACATCTTCGAAAATCCCGCTCTCTCCAGAAGAATAGCGAGATGGCAGATGATCTTAACTGAATATGATATACAGTATACAACCCAGAAAGCAATCAAGGGAAGTGTATTGGCTGATCATTTGGCTCATCAGGTCGTGGATGACTACCAGTCCATGAATTTTGAGTTCCCGGACGAGAATATTATGATGGTGACTGACTATGAAGAACCTGGACCAAATGAAGGACCTGAAGAAGGATTCTGATGGACTATGGTTTTTGATGGAGCTTCAAACGCACTTGGTAATGGCATTGGCGCCGTAATCATATCTCCTGAGGGTTATCATACTCCTTTCACTGTCCGGCTATGTTTCAACTGCACTAACAACAAGGCGGAGTATGAAGCATGCATCATGGGTCTCAAAGCCGCTATTGACCTCAGGATCCAGTTCTTAAATGTCTTTGGAGATTCAGCTTTAGTAATAAGTCAGATCAAAGGCAAATGGGATACAATACATCCAAACCTCATCCCATACAAAGAGCACGTACTGACATTGCTCCCACGCTTTGAGGAAGTAACCTTTGAAAATTTACCACGAGAGGAGAATCAGTTAGTCGACGCTCTAGCTACCATGTCTTCTATGTTCAAAGTCAGGTGGGACAATGAAGCTCCTCGAATCACCATTGAAAGGTTGGATGAACCAGCGCACTGCTGCGAGATTGATACTGAAGAGGTAGCAGACAAACCCTAGTTTCATGAAGTAAAAAGGTACCTCGAGACTCAAGAGTATCCCGAGGGGGCATCTATCAACAATAATAAATTTCTGAGAAGGTTCGCTGCGAAATTCTTCCTCAGTAATGGAATCCTCTACAAGCATAACCATGGCTCTACCTTACTGCAGTGTGTAGACAAGAGCGGAGCAGAGAAGATTATGACAGATCTACATGAATGTACCTTCGGAACCCATTCAAGTGGACATACCATGGCTAAGAAGATCCTACGGGCAGGATACTATTTGTCCACTATAGAAGCAGATTGTTATCAGCATTCCCGAACATGTCATAAGTGCCAAATCTATGATGATAAGGTGCATGTGCCTCCGATTCCTTTGAATGTCTTGACAGCTTCGTGGCCCTTTGCAATGTGGGGAATTGACATGATCGGAGAAATCAGGCCTACCGCTTCCAATGGGCATCGTTTCATCCTGGTCGCCATTGATTACTTCATGAAGTGGGTTGAGGCTGCCTCTTTTGCTACTGTGACCAAGAACGTTGTGGCCCGGTTTATCAGGCATAACCTGATCTGTCGGTACGGTGTGCCAGAGAGAATTATCACTGACAATGGTATGAATCTCAACAACACGATGATCACCGAGCTCTGTAAGCAATTCAAGATACACCATCATAACTCTTCTCCCTATCGGCCGAAGATGAATGGTGTTGTTGAAGCAGCTAACAAGAACATCAAGAATATCATACAGAAGATGACGGTGACATATAAAGACTGGTATGAGATGCTACCATTTTCTCTTCATGGGTACCGCACCTCAGCATGGACGTCGACAGGGGAAACGCCCTACTCTCTGGTGTATGGCATGGAGACAGTCCTACCCATTGAAGTCCAGATCCCTTCTTTAAGGATTATGAAAGATGCAGGTTTGAACGAAGACGACTGGATCCAGACTCGACTTGACCAACTGAATCTGATTAATGAGAAGAGACTCACTGCTGTCTGTCATGGTCAAACGTATCAAAACCGGATGATCAAGGCTTTCAACAAAAAAGTAAGACGCCAAGAGTATCAAGTCGGGGATCTAGTGATCAAGCACATCATACTGCCGCAAGGTGGTCCCAGGGGAAAATGGACTCCCACTTACGAAGGGCCATTTGTGATTAAAAACATCTTCTCGGGAGGAGCCATGATTCTGACCATCATGGACGGTGACGACCTTCCTTACCCTATCAATGCGGATATAGTGAAAAGATACTACGCATGATAAAAGACCTGCTAGGTTGACTGGCCTAGGAAAAAATGAGGGCTTCCCGACGAACCAAAAGGGTTTGGGCAAAAATAAGGGACGAAAATGAAAAAAATTGTACACCCGGCAAGTCGAAAACACGAAAAGGCGGCTTGGGCAAAAAAGGGTATCCCGGTGGACTAAAACCCGAAAGGGCAGTCCAGGAAAAAGTTAGGTATGTAAAGTGTATCACTATGTCCTATTAGATCACCTCACGATCAGACCTCAGTATCAACTATCGAGCTCAAACGACACTGATCAATCTAATCAGCTTCAGACAAGCAGCAAAGTGATGAGGCGCTCGAAAACATAGCGGCAATAGCAGAATTGGAACCCAGTGGGATTGTTGCACATAGCTATTTTCTTTTTGTTATACACAATATTGTATATCTTCCATTTTTACGGAGGCATTCTCTTACCAGAGCGTCAGCTTCCTTGTACAAAAATGCCTGTTATAGGCCAACTTCGAAAATTAATACAAATCATTTTTTACAAAACTATTGGTTTTTCTTTTCTTTCTGTTTTGTTTTGCAAGAACGTCCAATGGTTTATTCTTGACATATGCATTTGAATATGACTGTTGTTCAGAAACATTTGCATAGGAAGCAGAAAGAAAATTGCTCGTAACTTAAGAAACAAGAAAAAAAACTAAAAATGTCAAACCCGACAGTTACTCTATCCAGCAGGTACCGGGTCAGAGACAGCTTTGAAACACAGTCATCAATGCATACGGCCTCACGACATCTACACTCCCCACAGGGTAAAGGGAATCAAAGCATTGATACCAACTCCACCAAAATAGGAAGTACCTTCCCCATCCGAATTTCATAATTGCAAGCGGGTCATAAAATTCGTCTCCCAAGAAGAGTTTATTTCCCTAAATGCAGAAACTCAATCCATGGCAAAGTTTACCCCTCCAGTTACGGAAGTTCACTTTCCAACATAATTATTCCCCCTCAGAGTTATTCTCAAACAAAGTCTCTCCCTGGCAGAATATTCACAAACAACAAGGAGTAAATCTCCAGCATAGTCATTTCTGTTCACCATCCCCAGCGGAAGCAAAAGAACCACTTTTTCTATAACGGTCAGGAATTCAGTTTCCAATACTCTCCAGCAACAGTCATGGATTTATTTTCCCAGACTCAGATATGTCACAATATCATTTCATGTTCATACATCATGACGTGCGCATACATATGGCATACACCATAATCTCATTTATTTTGAGAATATCATCCCACCATGCATTTCATGCATCGCATATTATTAACCCTGTTATCTTTTCAGGAAAGACAATTATCACCAACAATTCCAGCAGTTATACAGGTCACATCTGCAGATAACTAATGAAAAATCAGTTCCCGAAACCAAATGGGTCAACTAATCTACATGATCAAATGAAGTAACCCTACTATCTGGGTTCCTTCTCACAACCCTACTATCCAGGCTTTCATTCCAAAGTAACCCTACTATCCAGGTTCCTTCTCATAGCCCTACTATCCAGGTTCCTTCCCATAAGCCCTATTATCCAGGCTTTCATCTCGAAGTAACCCTACTATCCAGGTTCCTTCTCACCGTCCTACTATCCAAGATTTCATTCCGACGTAACTCTACTATCCAGGTTCCTTCCCATAAGCCCTACTATCCAGGCTTTCATCTCGAAGTAACCCTACTATCCAGGTTCTTTCTCACCACCCTACTATCCAGGATTTCGTTCCGAAGTAACCCTACTATCCAGGTTCCTTCTCACAACCCTACTATCCAGGCTTTCATTCTAAAGTAACCATACTATCCAGGTTCCTTCTCACAACCCTATTATCCAGGCTTTCATTCCGAAGTAACCCTACTATCCAGGTTCCTTCCCATAAGCCCTACTATCCAGGCTTTCATCTCGAAGTAACCCTATTATCCATGTTCCTTCTCACAACCCTACTATCCAGGTTCCTTCCCACAACCCTACTATCCAGGATTTCATTCCGAAGTAACCCTACTATCCAGGTTCCTTCTCATAGACCTACTATCCAGGATATCATTTTGAAGCAACCCTACTATCCAGGTTCCTTCTCTCTTATCTCCGGACAACAGTTTACAACATTGTAAGACCTGGACCCGACCAGTTACGGTCGATTTCACATTTCCTTAGTAAGTCGCTGTGCAGCCTGGACCCTGACCAGATATGTAGCATACTCCTCACCTCCTCAATCAGGAGTTAATTCCCCAGTAGAGTAGTGGACAACTGAAGCTCCTATACTCTATCTCCCAGGACGTAAATCAACATTCTCCAGCGAAGTCCTCCTCAGCGGCAGGTACAGGAGTTCTCGCAAAGAAATGTCTCATGCAACTGATATCTTTTCTGGGTGGCATCTTTAAGCCCATCTCCGAAGATTCTCTTTCAACTTCCAAATGGCATCTGTAAGTCCTTTCCTGATATCACCAATCAGTATTACTTCATGCGAGTGCAAATTTCAGGGCACTCTAGTGTTCAATCATCTTCCACCTTCAGATCACGAAAGGCAGACCAGCCAATCTACATCCTCAGGTTTAAGAAGATTGAACAGGGGCAGCTATTGTACCCCAAAATTTACCCTCAAATTTTACTCAACATATGTTCATTGAGATCCAACTTGCTCAAGGATGCCCAAGAGTTGACCAGACAAACTCCCTCCTAAGGCAATAAACCTCCAACTAGGGTTTCCATTTTCATCAAGATGTATGAGATCCAAAGGCCTCAAATATTTTAAATAGTCCTAATATGTTCTCAAGAATATCCATGTCAAGTTTCATGCCTTGAACAAGAAGTTTGCTTAGTCAACTGCTCAAATGCCTAAAAATCAATTGTACTAGGTCAAAAGTCAATTGTGGTCCACATACAGTCAAACTTCAAGATTTTAGGTCAACATTAACATTTTGAGGTGATATCCATCATTGGATCAAGGGCTGATCATGATTCCTCAAGGAATGCTCCCAATTCATCAAAACTCAAAAGTTGCTAAATTAGGGTTTCTACCGGAAAAGTCAACCAAACTTTGACTAGGTATAACTTCCTCATACTTTATTAGAAATTTCTCATCCAAGGCTTATTTTGATCAGAATCCAATTCTCTACATCTCATATTCAGCCCTCAAGTTCAATAAATGCACTCATGAAAAGATATAAATTACATTATAGGTCCTTTTCAAAAGTCAACAAAAACACCTTTTGGGTCAAAGCTTCTTACATGAACATGGAAGATCCAATTGAGATGAAACCAAAGAGGTTGCTTAGGGAACATCCTAAGATTTATAAAAAGTCCAAGAACACCCTCTTAGGGTCAAAATTGAGAGAGATGTGCATTGTCAAAGTTGACCATTTTTGGAAAATTGCACGAGGCAAATATTGATCAAATTTGAATTTTTTCCAAATGGGCCTAATTTTTCAAGTTTGGAACTTGTTCTCAACATAGTCCACGACCCATAAATCCATACATGCTTTACCTTCTCATTTATTTTATTTATTTTGATTTTTAATCATTAAAAATCCAAATTAAATTAAATAAATAATATAAAAATATTTTGAGATGGTTTTCCATTTAAAGAATGGCACTATATGCTGATTATGGCCAAGAAATCGTGCAAGCCATGGAAAAGGAAGAGAATATTCAAAAATGGAAAGTTTGGAAGCAATTTTAAAAAGCCATTATTCTTTTAGATTCTCTCCATATATGTTAACCTTGATCTTGCCTCATACATAAGGAAGAGATTCCAACCCTAAAAAAGGATATACATATGCGCAGCTGGCCTGACAATCAAGAAAAAGTTTTCAAAAAATTCCAAAAGTGGTGCAACTCTCAAACACTCGATCCAGTCCCCGTCAGTAAGATCTAAGCACTCTATCACGCTTCTGAGAATCCCAGGAGTCTATCCCTTTCACTCTTGAAGCTTGAAGCATTCCAGATTGCAACAACCAAGTGTCACCTGTTAGCAAGGTTTGTTAAATTCGAAATTGTTAATTCATGCATTGTTGACATGTTTGATTTGGACGCTTCGCATTAGATTTTCAAGGCTTAAATCACGTGATGCCATTGTTATGGCATCACAAACTGAAGCTTGCGAAACTCTTGATCTAGGGACCTCCAGACCAAACTAACCCCATATTTGGATTCCTGGGAAAATTTCAGGGGGATTAGGATCTTTTGTGCCTTTTAAATTCCACATTTTTGCAGGTTTTGGATTTTCACCTTCCCGGAGAAGATGACCGGAGACTCTCTCCGGCATCATTGAATGTTGACTCCGGTCGGGGAACCTGCGTGTCACTTTGACATATTTTGATTGGCTGACTTGCATTGCCAACGCGCTCATTTTTTGATGACCTGGATCTAATGCTAGTTTCCCTTTTATTATTTTTGTGCTATTATATAAACGAATGACTTAGTAGCGCAGATGGCAAAGGGAAAGCCCTATGAAGTGCACGTCTTGGGTTCGATCCCAGGCATGTGCTTTTGCATTTTTCCTAACACTTCCTGCAGGTTCCAGTGCATAGTATCCAAAGACATCCACCATGCGCCTCCAAATCTCACCTATTAGATTGTCCCTTGATCAGATCTAGCGTCCAGCAAGCACAGAACATGGTGGACCCTCAGAAGGAAGCCTCACTAAATCAGGCGTTGGACAATTGGGCCAATAAAAAAGGGCTTTTCAAATTCAACCACACACCCCCATTTGCTCATCACATCAGGCCCACTTTAACTCTTTTTTTAATTTATTTTATTTGTTTTAATTATTTTTACAAAAAATAAAACATTAAAAATCATTTTTCATTAAATAATAAAATCAGAAAATCACTAAAAATTAGATTTAGTTTTTTTCCATAAAATATTTTAATTGCAATTAATTAATTTGGTTAATTTAAATTCCTTTTTTTGTAATTAAAATTCAATAGAAAATTAGGTTAACTTAAAAACTCTTTTTATAATTAAAAGTAAATAGAAAGGTTAATTCGCAAGATTAATTATTTTTTATAAAAGTCCAAAAACAAATATCCTTTCTCTATTCCCGTCTCAATTCTTCGCACGCGTTTTATTTATTTTATTTTTTTTGAATTATTGTAAGTGTTTCAAGTTTGTAATAGTTAACTAGGTTTACTATTTCACATTTATCATTTCCCCCGGTTTTTTATTATGTAACCCCCCTCCCAAAGCCTTGTAATAGATAGGGTTTTAATTTCTCGCATTTTACTTTCCGCAACTATTAAACTGCTAGATTATGGACATTAGGATTGTATGCGAAAGATAAACCAAGAATTAAAAAGTTAGATAATCCTAATTGTGCAAAGATAATTAATTGAAAAAAAGAACACTTGCACATGCTCACTCTTAGGGTATACCTCACTTGGTTGCCTTGGAAAATAATGGTCATGTCCCTCAAACGTAGGGATGTCTTAGCAAAGACCCTTAATTCTAAAGTCATCATAAAGATCATGGTCCCTAATGTCCCTCGAGTTGCCTACAAGAAATGATCTTGTCCTTCGATGTTGCCTATATGATGACAGTCCCTTCGAATGCTAAGATATCTTTACATGTTACCTTCGATGACCATAGAGTCCCTTTCGATAGTCCCTCAACATCCAACGATAAGGCTACCTACTCACTAATAGTAGGATAGCGATGTCTAAAGGAAACGAGAAAATGAACAATCTTTTTCGATTAGGTAGAAACTCTTAAGTACTTGCTCAAAACAATAAAAACTATTTTACACAAACACTTTCAAAATAGTTTTCAAAAACAACTTTGTCACACTCTTGAGGACAGATACAAGGGTTATCATGAAGTTAAACAAAAACTTTTCAAAACACACACAAGCAATTTCAAAATGAGAAAGTACCTAATAGCCCGTGGAAACTCTCGAAAAAAGGTTTTTTCTGTTCTTTTTCCTTTCCTTTGTTGGATGAAATAAAAGTCGTTGCGACTCTTGCTTACCGCGACATTTGCGAACAAAAAATGCAAACCAATATTAAACAGTCGGTTCTTCCACCGTATCACACATGATATGTCTAAACAAAAGATGCAAGGGTAAGAGTAACTTACCTTGCTGCAGCCTTGAAGATGAACTGAGCCTTGAGTGATGGCCCTGGATTCGAAGGGAGGGGCCAGCAGTTAGGCTTTGAATGCTGAATTCGAAGGAGAGGAGAAAACATGATGCTCCTTGGGATTTGAAGGAAACTGAAGTGTGATTGTTCATCAGAATCGAAGGAGGTGACAATGATTCTAGGTTTTTTGATTTCACAAGTGTTGAAGGGACTTGAGAGTTTCGTTGTGTTTGAGAAGATTTTGGAGGTTTCATTCCTTTAGTCATAAAATCCTCTCCATCCTTTGCAAAAAATTCCTCTATTTATAGAGAAAAAGTGGACATGTTGTAGTAGCCAACTTTGTAAGGAAATAATAAAAATATGTAACGTGAAAGTACAAGTGGGGGGCCTTTTGGCAGTTAGGGTGAAAAAGATGTGACTTATGCTTCTGGCTGTCTGATTATACAAAGACTTGGAAGCAACATAGCCTGTCAAGTAGGATAAGGCCATGAGATTTCCTCAGATTTGCTTCAAACGAGACCTGCTTCGAATGGCTCAGCTTGGATTCGAAGCAAGCTGATTCAAAGGGGATCCACATTCCAATCGAAGAGTTTGCCTTGCAGGGGGCACATATGGCCAGCAGGTCATGGCCTTCGATTGCAAGCATGTAGGCAACATACTTGTCAAATTGAAAGGCTTGCCCTGCATGGGGCACTTGTGGCAACAAAATTTGGTATTCAAAGAAAACATGTATGCATCACGCTTGGTGAATCGAAAGGTTTGCCTTGTAGGGGGCACTTGTGGCCTAACAAACTTTGGTATTCAAAGCAAACATGCAGGCAGCATGCTTGGTGAATTGAAAGGTTTGCCTTGTAGGGGCACTTGTGGCCAGCAAACTTGGGATTCAAAGCAAACATGCAGGCAGTGGAAGACACAAATGAAGTCTGCAACAAGAAGTCAAATTCCCAGACGAAAGAGGCACGCTAGCAACAATTTTTGAGTAATCGAAGGAGGTGCAAAGTCCAATCGAATGGTGTTGAATCAAATGAGGCCTATTTTTCTCCAAATTTGTCAAAAATGTTATTTTTATCTGTTTTCTGCCTTCTTGACAGTTTCCTTTTAATTTTGGTATTGGAAAAGCCCAGTGTACTTGTGCAAGCTTGAATACTGAGGATCTTTGTGAGAAAAGCCTTGAGAATTGAGAGGGAAAATTTTGGGGTACAACAGTTGCCCCTGTTCAATCTTCTTACACCTGAAGAGTTAGATTGGCAAATCTGCCATTCGTGACTTGAAGGTGGAAGATGATTGAACACTAGAGTGCCCAGAAATTTGCACTTGATGATGTTGTGGTTGATTGTGTAGGGAATGTGCTTAAAGATTCCATTTGGAGAAATGATGGATAGTTGTTGGAGATGGGCTTATAGATGCCATCTGTGATACAGTGGGAGAACTGACTTAATTGTTTTGCGTTTTATCTCAAATGTTGTGGTTAGCAAGAGTCGCCACCGACTTTTCTTTTATCCAAAAGGAAAGGTGAAAAAGCACAGGAAAGACCTTTGAGATTATTTCTTGAGTTCGGGGGGTAGATTATGAAAAGGGAAGGTATTAGCACCCTTTTCATCTATGGTTTTCCATGGGCTCTTAGTTACTTGCTAGATCACTTGCTTTTGTTTGAAATTGTACTTTGTGTGGTTTTTGAAATTATTTTGTAAAGAGGCCATTGTTTAGGCAATCTTTGTAATGTTTCTAGTTTGTAAGAATGTATACAAATATGTTGATCTTTTAAAAATGTTTTTAAGTTTTGTAAGATGTTTTGAAAGTGTAGGTGCTTGTTTTTGAAAATAACAAGGATGTTTTATTTTGAAATGGAGCAAGTAATTAGGAGCAATCTACCTATTCAAATGTATTTCTTGTTCATTTTCTTTTCCTTTGACATTGTTATCTTACAATTGATTTGGTAAGCAACCTTATCTTTGGATGTAAATGGGACAGGCGTGGGTCATTGTATAACCATGATTAATAATGTTTCAAGGTATCTTAGCATTCTATCATTTGTAAGGCAACTTAGATAGCGTCATCGAGGGACTATGATCTTGTATTTGCTTGTTTTTGCTAAAATACCTTACATGTGTAATATGGCCATTTTGTATAATGCAACCAAGTGGAATAACCCTAGGGGTACTTGTGTGCAAGTTGTGATACAGTGGGATAACTGACTTGAGGGTTTTGCGTTTGATTGCAAATGTTGCGGTTAGCAAGAGTCACCACCGACTTTTCTTTTATCCAAAAGGAAAGGTGAAAAAGCACAAGAAAGACCTTTGAGATTATTTCTTGAGTTCGGGGGGTAGATTATAAAAAGGGAAGGTATTAGCACCCTCTTCATCCATGGTTTTCCATGGGATCTTAGTTACTTTGCTAGATCACTTGCTTTTTGTTTTAAATTGTGCTTTATATGGTTTTTGAAATTATTTTGTAAAGAGGCCATTGTTTAGGCAATCTTTGTAATGATTCTTGTTTGTAAGAATGTATACAAAGATGTTTGATCTTTTGAAAATGTTTTCAATCTTGTAAGATGTTTGAAAGTGTAGGTGTTTGTTTTGAAAATAGCAAGGATGTTTGTTTTGAAATGGAGCAAGTAATTAGGAGCAATCTACCTACTCAAATGTCTTTCTTGTTCATTTTCTTTTTCTTTGACATTGTTGTTTTATCATTGATTTGGTAAGCAACCCTATCTTTGGATGTAAACGGGACGGGCGTGGGTCATCGTATAACCATGATTAGCAATGTTACAAGGTATCTTAGCATTCTTTTTGATGGACTAAGATCATTTATAATGCAACTTATATAGCGTCATCGAGGGACTATGATCTTGTATTTGCATGTTTTTGCTAAGATACCTTACATGCGTAGTATGGCCATTTTGTATAAGGCAACCAAGTGGAATAACCCTGGGGGTGCTTGTGTGCAAGTGTATTATTTTCATGCTTGTTTTTGTCTTGAATTAGGGTTTTCTAGATATTGGTTTTAGTCTTTCCATACAAACCCTAATTACTAGCATGTTATATAAAAAGCGATAAATTGCGAAATTTAAAGTTACTATGCTATTACAACATTTGTGGGGAGGGGATGCACAATTTGTAAACGGGGATTGCAAGAATTTAAACCTAATTAGTCTATTACAACCGTATTGAATTGGTATGAATATACAAGGGATTAAATAAATACAAAGTATAAAAATGAATAAATGTACAAGGATGCAAAAATGTAAATGAATTTTGTTTGGTTTTTATGAAAAAAAAGATTTTGTCTTAACCTAATTTAAATAAAGAAAATAGTTAATTAAGTTTAAATTTATTAAGAAAAAGATTTTAAAAGAAAACCCTAATTCTATTAATTAATCAAAAGAAAATAAGTTTAAGAAAAGTATATATTCTTTGGTATTTTTTTATCTTGAAAATATTTGTAGTATTATGAAATATTTTTAGTCTTTTTTTTCTTTTATATCAAAAGTAATGTGTTTAAATTAGTAAGAAAGAAATTAACTAATAACTTAATTTTATTTATATTTACAAGATAATAAGTAAAACATAAATAAAGTATGATTAATAAAAATATTTTTTTTTGTGAGAAAAATAAAATAAACTAAGTCAAAAATATAAATATATCATTTTTTTATATTTTATGATTTTTAGTATTAAAAAAAATATATATTTAAGAAAATAAAATGAAAATAAAATGAAAAATAAAATAAATGGGCCAGGGGTGTCAAAAACCTCCAGGGAGTTAGTAAGCAAAAAAAACAAAACAAAAACTAAGCCCTAAAGGCCCAGCGCCTATTTGCTGAAGCAAAAAGAAAGAAGAAAAAATGACAAAAAATGTAAAACAAATGCAAAAAGACAGCGCTGAGGTTCGAACCCATGACCTCTACCAATAACGTGCGCTACCTTACCACTGGGGTGGCTGTACATCCATTAACTTATGTGAAAGGATAAATACATAACACAAAACGCGCCCTGATTACACTTCATCTTCAACCTCCAGCCAAAGGACCTATATCTTCTTCATCTCTCAATAAAAATGAAAAGTTCAAACATGAAAGTTGTGGCATTTCTTCCCACGAATTCAACCATGTAAATAATTTAAGCTAATAGTCAAAGATGAATGCGAATTTTTCTAGCCCTAATTCAAAACCTAAAAATTTCAGAAAACTTCAACCTTAAAATTCTCTAAGCTCAGGCCATATAAATGTAAACTATGGATATTATTGTACCTAAAAATTTTCCCTCCTATATTTCTCAATACATGTCAAGTGAGGTCCTCAAATTGCTCAAGGAAGTCCAAGGGTTGACCAGATAAACCCTCTCCAAAGGCAATCTATCTCAAATTAGGGTTTCAGTTTGCATCAAGATGTTTGATTCCAAAGGATCCCAAATGCTCACCTTAGTTCTCATATGTTCTCAAGATCATCCATGTCAAATTTCAAGCCTTACAGAGGAAATTTGCTCAGCCAATTGCTCAAAGGCCTAAAAATCGACTGTGCTAGGGCAAAAGTCAATTGTGGCCCACATACAGTTAAACTTCAAGATTTTTGGTCAACATTCTCATTTTGAAGTATTATTCATAATTTGATCAAGGGTTGATCATGGTTCCTCAAGGATTGCTCATAATTCATCAAAACCCAAAAGTTGCTAAATTAGGGTTTTGCATGAAAAGTCAACTCAACTTTGACCAAGCATAACTTTCTCATACTTTATCAAAAATGACCCATCCAAAGCTCATTTTGAAGAGGATGCAGTCCCCTACAATTCATACTCAGCTCCCAAGTTCAAAATATGCACTCACAAGAAGATATAAATTTGGACATTATAGGTCCTTTTGAAAAGTCAACAAAAACACCTTTTTTATCAAAGTTTCATACATGAATATGGAAGACTCAATTGAGATGATACCAAAAGGGTTTCTTATAGGACATCTTAAGCTTTCTAAAAAGTCCAAGAACACATCTCTAGGGTCAAAATTGAAGGAGTTATGCATTGGTAAAGTTGACCTTTTTTGCAAAATTGCCAAATGTCAAAAGTGGCCAAAATTGCAATTTTTGTCAAATGGGACCAACTTTTTATGCTTGAATTGAGTTTGTAACATGACCCACGACCCATGATCCTTCCCACTTGTCTTTATTTTATTTTTGGAATTTATTTTGATTTTTATTTCAATTAAATCAAATAAAATCAAAATAAAATCATGAAAATATGAAAACTAATCAAAGCTTGAGATTTTGTGCATGTTTAGGCCTCTTATACAGATGGAAAGGAAATCAAATCGTGCAAGCTTCATTAGGACATAAAAATATTGGATTTGGCTTGATTTGGAAAGATTTGCATAAGAATCAAATCATGATTCAATCATCTTAATTGAGAAAGATTTGAAGCAAGTTTGTAACCTAATTCATTCTAGGGTACATATAGAACAAGTGCAGACCAAAAGCAAGGGGATTGGAGGCGTGAAAAGAGAAGAACAAATCTCAAAGTTTCATAGAAAAGTGGTAATATGATTTCCTAGTTCCAGGCTTCCTCAAGCTATTCCAGGCACACCAATCGTTTGCTGGACATCCAAGGACCCTATTCCAATCATTAGCAAGCATTTTCATGCCCAGATACGCGCTGTAAGTATCCCACGACCTCCATGATTTTTTGAAATCGTATATCATAATCCTGACACTCTTAGCATGTGTAGTTGTTTAGTTATTGGCTTGCATTTTTGGTAAAACCCAAGTGTATGTGTGAATGTCATGACTGATGTCATAACATTCTAGTTTAGTTTATACTGATTCATTAGGTACCTTTGCAGAAAAATATTGTCATTCAGGTACTGATGTTTATAAGTGTGTATCTGAGCATTTTGCAAAATGATCACATTTTCCTAAATCAGTAGACAGGTTTTTCAGATGTCATAACAGATGTTAAGACATCCTATTCTGAACTAACAGGTTTGCAGTTTGGTTAATTCTGAGTTTTTTCAGGAAAATGACTCAGTCTTTCCAGAACAGAATCCTGCGTTTTCTTTGGGTTAATCTAGCTCAACCCTAACCTGGTTGATAAAGTCCTGTGACCTAGTCTTAAGGTCAAATGGAATTAACCCTAGCTTTTTGTGGAAACCCTAACTGAAGATGCAGCTGCTATATATTCAACAGAGCTGCTGTTTTGCAAAGTACCCCTTTTTGGTCAGAAGATCATTTGTAAACTGTATAGGTTTAATTATTGTACTTCAAGCAATTATCATTGTGATAAGTGACTTGGAATAGGTTTTTAATTGTAAGGGTTGTGTAGCACTCAAAGCTTTGAAGCAAGAGTGTTTGAATGTTTCTTGACTAAAGCTGTGAAGCAGAGTCAAGTTAGGTGTGTGTATCACTCAAAGCTGTGAAGCAAGAGTGGTTGTGTTGCTTGATTAAAAAGCTGTGAAGCTTAATCAAGTGTATGTTTTTGAAGAGTGTCTTCATCAATTCATTAGTCAAATTGTTTTATGTATCACTGCTGTGATTGAGGGGGAGTGAGTAGGAACTCAGGTTTAAGTTGTACTTAGATTGAAATTGCATTGGGTAGGTCTTAAGTGAAGGAGATAAACTGGTTGGTTTATTCCTGAATTAACATCTCTTATAGTGGATTTCCTCCCTGGCTTGGTAGCCCCCAGAGTAGGTGTTGTTGCACACTGAACTGGGTAAACAATTGACTGTGTTCTTTACTGTTTTTGTATTTACTGTCTTATAGAAAGTCAGATACGGTGTCATAACATTAAACGTGACATTGAGTATCTGCAGCCAGAATTTCAATTGGCATCAGAGCAGGCACCCTGCCTGTATTACTGGGTGAGATATAGGGATATCACTTTCTGGCACTATGGACAAAGAAGAAGTTTTTGGAAATAGACCACCCATTCTGGATGGAACTAATTATGACTACTGGAAACCTCGTATGATTGCCTTATTAAAATCTCTGGACAAAAAGGCTTGGAGAGCTGCTGACAAAGGATGGATCCATCCCACCATAACTGAGAAAGATGGGACAATCAGTCTGAAACCTGAGGAAGATTGGAGTAAAGAAGAAGATGAGTTAGCCCTGGGAAATTCCAAAGCTTTAAATGCCTTGTTCAATGGAATTGATAGAAACATTTTCAGACTAGTTCATCAATATGAACTGGCCAAAGAAGTTTGGGACACTCTCAAAACTACTCATGAGGGCACTTCCAAAGTAAAAATGTCAAGGCTTCAGATGTTGACTACCAAGTTTGAGAATCTAAAAATGATGGAAGATGAAACCATTCATGAGTTTCACATGAACATCTTGGAGATTGCCAACACCTCAGGAGCACTGGGAGAAAAGATGTCAGAAGAAAAACTGGTGAGAAAGATTCTCAGATCCTTGCCTAAAAGATTTGCAATGAAGGTAACTGCCATAGAGGAAGCCCAGGACATCAGCAAGTTGAAAGTGGATGAACTTATTGGGTCTCTTCAGACTTTTGAGATGGGGATCACTGATAATGGTGACAAGAAGAACAAGAGCATAGCACTTGTGTCCAACACTGATGTTGAAGAAAATATTTCAGAAGCTATAGCCATGCTTGGAAGACAGTTCAACAAACTCATCAAAAGAATAGATCCAAAGTCAAGGTCTAATGTTCATAACATTCCCTCTGACATTGACAGTTCCAGCAGAAGACCAAGGTCAGAAGAGAAGGGAAATCAAGGCAGAGGAATTCAATGCCATGGTTGTGAAGGATATGGGCATATTCGAGCTGAATGTCCTACCTTTCTTAAGAAACAAAAGAAAGGAATGACTGTTACTTGGTCTGACTGTGATTCAGAAAGTAATTCTGAAGAAGAATCTGCCAAACTAGTTACTGCTTTAACTGGTGTTTGTACCTCTGAAAGTGACATCAGTGATGAAGAGGTGACTTTTGAAGAACTGGCTGATACTTATAAGAAATTGTGTATCAGAAGTACTGAAGTCTGTGTGCAGAATGAGAAACAATCAAAACTCATCATAAAGCTGGAGGCTGAAAAAAGGGCAAACCTTGAAACTATAAGTCATCTAGAAGGAGAAGTTCAATTGCTGAACTCACAACTGAATCAAATGACCAAATCTGTCAAGATGCTGACAAATGGAACAGACAAATTGGAAGAGATCCTTCAGGTTGGACAAAATGTGGGAAATAAATCTGGACTAGGATTTATGGAAGCAAAGAAATCTGGTACTGATAAGCAAATGTCAAAACAGATGTCTCATCACAACTCTCAACATCAGGAACAGAGACATATGAAGAAAAGGTACCAAAGATGGAGATGTCATCATTGTGGGAGATATGGCCACATAAAGCCCTTCTGCTTCAAATTGCATGGATACCCTAATCAGAACTCTGGTGTCAAACCTAAGTCTAAAAAGGTACCACATGCTCCTAAATGGAAGAAAAAGGCTACTGCCCTGATAGCCCACACTTCCCTGAGGGTCTCTGCAAAGGAAGACTGGTACTTTGACAGTGGATGTTCCAGACACATGACTGGAATCAAGAACCTCCTCAATAATGTTAAGCCTCACACCACCAGTTTTGTGACCTTTGGAGATGGTGCTAAAGGTGAAATCAAAGGAGTTGGTGATTTGGACTGCCCTGGAGTTCCAAGTCTGAATGAAGTATTGCTGGTAAAAGGGCTGACTGCTAATCTCATTAGTATCAGTCAATTGTGTGATCTAGGATTCAAGGTCAAGTTCTCAAAATCTGAATGTCTTGTAATCAATGACAAACAAGAAATAGTAATGAAAGGAGTCAGATCTAAAGACAACTGTTACTTGTGGGAGCCTGAGAACACTAATTTCTCATCTGTGTGTTCCATTGCAAAAGAAGAAAAAGAGGTGAAACTGTGGCACCAAAAACTTGGCCATCTTCATCTAAGAGGTATGAAGAGGATTATCTCCTTGGAGGCAGTCAGAGGGATTCCAAGACTGCAAATTGATGAAGAAAGAGTTTGTGGTGAATGTCAGGTTGGTAAGCAGACTAGGATGTCACATCCAAAGTCAAGACATCTGACCACCTCTAAGGTTCTAGAACTTCTTCATATGGATCTGATGGGACCAATGCAAGTAGAGAGTCTTGGTGGAAAAAGATATGCCTATGTGGTTGTGGATGATTTTTCCAGATTCACCTGGATTAATTTCATTAGGGAAAAATCTGATGTATTTGAAGTTTTTAAAGAATTGTGCAAAAGAATTCAAAGAGAAAAGGAAGGGTGTATTGTCAGAATCAGAAGTGATCATGGCAAGGAATTTGAAAACAGCAAGTTTGATGATTTCTGTTCTTCAGAAGGAATTAGTCATGAATTTTCTTCTCCTATAACACCTCAGCAAAATGGAGTTGTGGAAAGAAAAAACAGGACCATACAGGAATCTGCCAGAGCAATGTTACATGCCAAAAGACTTCCTATGTATTTTTGGGCTGAAGCTATGAATACAGCCTGCTATGTTCATAACAGGGTCACCTTGAGAAAGGGAACCTCATCCACCATATATGAACTCTGGAAAGGAAGAAAACCAACTGTGAAGTACTTCCATGTGTTTGGCAGCAAATGCTATATTCTGGTTGATCGTGAACAAAGAAGAAAACTGGACCCTAAAAGTGATGAAGGCATATTTCTAGGATACTCCTCAAATAGCAGAGCTTATAGAGTATTCAATTCCAGAACCAAAGCCATGATGGAATCAATAAATGTTATAATTGATGATTATCATGAAGAAATAGATGTTCCTTGTACTGTTGAGACATTCTTTGAGACTTCAACCTAACAAAATGATCTACCCAACTCCACCACAACAGAATCTGAATCAAAGGAAGCTAGCAAGATCCCTTCCATCAGAATTCAGAAGGATCATCCAAAAGAGCTCCTGCCCTTGGGTTGCACTACAAACTGTTTCAGGGATCTCATGCTCCAGATATTGTCATAACATCAGCTGAGACATCGTCTGTGAAGACCCAGTCCAAGACATCTGATGTCATAGCTGTTTTAAAAGAAACCTGCAAAGAGCTGGAAGCTAGGAAAAAGACCCTAGAAATCCTAATTGCCAGGTTAGAAAAGGAGGAAGCTGAAGGAAACAGAAGGGAAGAAGGTGTAGAAGCTGAAGGTCATCTCAATACTGAAGAAACTAGCTCCTCTGAGTCTGATGACAGTGCTTAAAGGTTGGTTGTTGTTTGGTGGTGTTGCTGGTTGGTACTGGTACCTGGTGGAGTTTGGAAGTGTGTTCAGTTTTTTTTCTGCTGCTGCTCTTATTACTTTTTTCTGGATAACTGTATAATTTTTATGAACATGTATCTTTGGCCCATTTGTGGCTAAAGAGGGGGAGAATATTTTGGTACTTGCTTAATTAGAAATTCTATTTTTCTGCAGTCATTTCTTTATGCTACTATTTATCTCTGATTACTTAGGGTCTTTAGCCAAAAATCTACCAAAGGGGGAGTTTGTAGTTGTTTAGTTATTGGCTTGCATTTTTGGTAAAACCCAAGTGTATGTGTGAATGTCATGACTGATGTCATAACATTCTAGTTTAGTTTGTAATGATTCATTAGGTACCTTTGCAGAAAAATATTGTCATTCAGGTACTGATGTTTATAAGTGTGTATCTGAGCATTTTGCAAAATGATCACATTTTCCTAAATCAGTAGACAGGTTTTTCAGATGTCATAACAGATGTTAAGACATCCTGTTCTGAACTAACAGGTTTGCAGTTTGGTTAATTCTGAGTTTTTTCAGGAAAATGACTCAGTCTTTCCAGAACAGAATCCTGCGTTTTCTTTGGGTTAATCTAGCTCAACCCTAACCTGGTTGATAAAGTCCTGTGACCTAGTCTTAAGGTCAAATGGAATTAACCCTAGCTTTTTGTGGAAACCCTAACTGAAGATGCAGCTGCTATATATTCAACAGAGCTGCTGTTTTGCAAAGTACCCCTTTTTGGTCAGAAGATCATTTGTAAACTGTATAGGTTTAATTATTGTACTTCAAGCAATTATCATTGTGATAAGTGACTTGGAATAGGTTTTTAATTGTAAGGGTTGTGTAGCACTCAAAGCTTTGAAGCAAGAGTGTTTGAATGTTTCTTGACTAAAGCTGTGAAGCAGAGTCAAGTTAGGTGTGTGTATCACTCAAAGTTGTGAAGCAAGAGTGATTGTGTTGCTTGATTAAAAAGCTGTGAAGCTTAATCAAGTGTATGTTTTTGAAGAGTGTCTTCATCAATTCATTAGTCAAATTGTTTTATGTATCACTGCTGTGATTGAGGGGGAGTGAGTAGGAACTCAGGTTTAAGTTGTACTTAGATTGAAATTGCATTGGGTAGGTCTTAAGTGAAGGAGATAAACTGGTTGGTTTATTCCTGAATTAACATCTCTTATAGTGGATTTCCTCCCTGGCTTGGTAGCCCCCAGAGTAGGTGTTGTTGCACACTGAACTGGGTAAACAATTGACTATGTTCTTTACTGTTTTTGTATTTACTGTCTTATAGAAAGTCAGATACGGTGTCATAACATTAAACGTGACATTGAGTATCTGCAGCCAGAATTTCAGCATGATTTGTTTATATATTTTGAACCCTTGAACCATTTGCAAGCTAATGATAATACTTAATTGCATTTTTGTTAACCATACAGAAAGTTGCCATGATTAGGGTTTTATTTTCGTTTTTAGGGATTTTGCTTGCAGGAACAATTAGCCATGGATAGTGGTACCATGATGCTCGTGAGGTTGCCACGAGTTGATTGGTACCACTAGTATTGATTTATCATGCAAAGATGAGGTTTTGGAATGGACAAGGGTTATACCTACACCCTTTGTCCGTAGGTAAAAGTTCTGGACTTTTAGCAACGGAGGGAGGAAGAAGAAGGGTAGCGTGGCACCCTGTGACTGGCCAATTCAAACTGCGCACGTTTTTATAATCCATTATTTCGTTTTTCCATATAATCTTATTTTGTCATTAGGTATACAACAAAGCACGCTAGCTCAGATGGTCATCATGTGTTGGGAAATACCAAAGGGCCTGGGTTCGATCCCCAGGTCCCCATATTTGTCAATATTATTTTCTTTTACATGATCAGGTATACGCGCATGCATTGAGTCCACCATATGCCATCATCCTTCAACCACTAGATCTCCAGCATGCCAGATCTAACGCATATCACATGGAGGTCCACCATAGGCCTAGTCAAGTTTGTAGCATGGGATTTGGAAAAGTCAAGTGGGCTAGGCGTTTTGGGCTCAGAAATTGCAATTCAGACCCCCCTGTTTGCTAGCTACCAGGCCCATTTCTTTATCTTTCTTATATTTCTTTTATTTATTTATTTTGTTTAAATTATTATCTACCACAAAATTAAATTCTTTTTTTACAAAATCATAAAATCAATTTCACAAATTTAGATTTAAGTTTTATTTTTATCAAATTTAATTTAATAATTAGTTAAATTTAATTTTAGGGTAATTCTAACCTTTTTGTAAATAATTTAAAATAAATTAGAAAATTAGGGTTTGTTTGATTTAATTTTTATTTCTTTTCTCAAATTAAATAAAAACACAAAAATAGGTCAAATTAATTGTTTTTCTTAATTTAAATTAATTAGTAATTAGGTTTGTATTTATTCAATTAAAACCTTATTTTCTCAAAATAATCAAAAACAACAAAAAATGACTTTTCTTTCAATTAGGTTTAGACGGGGTCAAAACCCTAATTTTTTTCTCGTTCTCGATTCATCGCGCGCATTTATTATTTTTACGATATTAATGTAACTGCTCATGGTATGTAATAGTTTAATTAGGAATTTTTCTTTTATTTATCGTTTTACGGGTTTTTGGCTATGTAATTAATCCCCCTCCCCGAAGCCTTGTAATAGCATAGTTTTATTTCTCGCATTGTTATTCTCGCAAATATTAAATGCTAGATGTATGATAATAAGATTACATGACAAGACTGTATGTTAATTTTAAAATGGTTAGCAAACCCTAAATGTGCAAAGATAATAACTGAAATCAAAACACTCGCACAAGCGCACTCCTAGGGTATACTCTCACTTCGGTTGCCTTCGGTAAAATGGTCATTAAGTATAGGGTATTTTAGTGGTCTCCCTCCTGTCTAAACAAAGATCAAAAGTCCCGTTCGGAAGGGTTGCCTCGGAAATGTTGCCTCAAATATGATCTTAAGACATTAGGGTTATTACTAAGACGTCCTAACATTGCTTTAGTGATCGTATGTCCCTTTCGAATTGACCCTTATAACTCCAACGACGGTGCTACCTACTCTTTAATAGTGGGATAACGCTGTCTAAAGGAAACAATAATAGAAATATTATTTTTTCGAGTAGGTAGATGCTAGTAGGTACTTGCTCAAAATAAACTTTTCCACACCAAACACTTTTTCAAACAAAGTTTTCAAAAACACTTCGTAACACTCTTGAGGACGGATACAAGGGTTAAAATGAATTAAAACAAGAACTTTTCAAAACACACAAACACGAAAGAAATTTTAAAATGATGAGCAAGTACCTAAGAGCCCGTAGAAAACTACAGATATAAAGGGTGCTAATACCTTCCCTTTCTATAATCTACCCCCCGCACTCAAAATCTCGAAAAAGGAATTTTTCTGTGCTTTTTTCCTTTCCAGTTGGATAAAATAAAAGTCGGTGGCGACTCTTGCTTACCGCGACATTTTGCAAACACAAACACAAAACGCAAACCAGCATTTCCTAAAACAGTCCGGTTCTGCCACCGTATCACAGAACTAGCGACTCTGCTGCGGAAAAATAAGTGTGGTATACCTTAGGATATAGTTCATCATAAATGGCCTCTCTTGTTTGTTTTGGTTGCTTTACTGTGAAAGGGTTTTGTATCGGAGTTACTATAGATCCTAACCCGGATCTGGGGGACACCTTTTAGGTAAGTAGCAATAAACCGTGAGGGAACTGTACAGCGTAGACCGATACGGTTGAAGTAGTAGCTACGTTGATGTGGCACATTGGTTGGTACCAGCATCCCTTGTGGAGAAACGAGGAGAATACGAGGCTGCTGTGTGTGTTGTTAAGAATCAACTGACCTTAGAACCCATAATTGAACAACTTGGACATTAGGAAGTAGTGAGATAGCCGACCTCGGTGTAAAGCTGAAAACTCGTTGATACTCGATGCTACACTCATTGAGACCATACTCTCGAGATAGTTCCAGCTGCAAGAAAAGATTGCGTGAGCTGAAACCATGACCGATGAAGGATGGTCAATGATATTGAGAACATCTAGAACTCGGTTACTTTTGCTAGGACAGGTTGAAACCAACTGAACTTCAAGAGGGTAATACCTTTGACCCCATGCAAGCCTTAAACTTAAGGGCTTTTGTGTGACTTATTTGCCTTTGCCATGTCTGTTATCTGCTATGCCTGTGTTGTTTTTATCATGACATCATGCATCATAACATAGCATGTATACTTCATTATACTAACCATTTCAAAGACCGAGGGGATTTATCTTTGTTATGTTTTGCAGATTATGGCTCAAGTGTGCAGAAACACCATCCGAGTTAACTTTGTGCAAATACCTGCTCAACTCAAAGATTTAGCCTCAAGAGTTTCTGATACTTCTTCATTCATTAGGAGACATGGTCAGCTTCTTAGCTTGGTTACCTCAAAGTTTGATGAGCAGATGATGAGTGTGCTTTTCCAGTTCTTCGATCCAGTGCATCATTGCTTCACTTTCCCGGATTATCAGCTAGTTCCCACTATGGAAGAGTTTTCTCACTTATTGGGCATATCCATCCTCGAGAAAATGCCCTTTACAAGTTTAGAAGAGACTCCTAGACCAGAAGATATTGCTTCAGCTCTACATTTGAAATGGGCTGATGTAGTATCTAATTGAGAAACACGAAGCGGGGTTAAAGGTTTCTTAGCTGAGTTTCTGATGGATCAAGCTTAACTATTATGGGATAACTTGGACTTTTAGGATTTTGAAGATATCTTGGCTCTCCTTATCTACGGTTTGGTTCTTTTCCCGAATCCAGATTCCTTCATAGATGTGAATGTGATTAAGATCTTCCTGTCTCGCAATCATGTACCTACTCTTCTGGGTGATATCTTGCATGCCCTTTATACTCATACTGTGCGAAGAAGAGGGAATCTCATGTGTTGCTTGCCGCTGCTGGCGAGGTGGTTTATTTCAGACCTCCCCAAGTCCGTGTTGAAGAATGAGGAGGGTGTAGGATGGTCTTACAGGATAATGTCCCTTGCCCATACATAAATTCTTTGGAGTTCTAAGGCTATGGAAAGCATTGCTATCATTGATCGATGTGAGGGATACCCTAATGTCCCATTGCTCGGGATCAGAGGGGGTATAACCTATAGTCCTTGTTTAGCTTTGTGACAATTCAATCGTGCTCGGAGAGACGGTCCTCATGAGCTACTTCTTACGGATATTGCATTTGATTACAAGGAAGACTTTGACGAGCATCAACGAAGGTTTATACGAGCTTGGGGCATGGTGAACAGATCTGACCCTTAATATCTAGGACCAAGGACTTCTCTCCCTATGCAACCTTATCTCAAATGGGCACGAGTGCGAGCCCAAAAGCTTGGGATGCCTTATGAAGTTGTGTTACCAGTAATTGTGGAGCCCATCAATGAAGAGGGAGTTCCTTATACAGTCCTTTATCCCTATATGGCCACTGATCTTGGGGCATTGAAGAGATCCTGGATTCAGCTGAAGGAGGAGAGGGATACCTACCGAGACAAGCATCATGAGCAAGAAAGGAAGATCTTGAAGCTCACCAGGCAACTCGAGAATGAAAGAACAATCAATGACTACGTCAGCACGAAGGGGAAGCGTCCATGGGATTTCTGATTTTGCTTTTTCTAGTTTAGATTTGATTTTCATTTACTTCTTTGTAAACGCCTCAAAGGCATTGTTGAACCTTTCTACAAGTTTAATCTAATAAAGTCTGTTTTATTTTTTAGTTTGCAAATTTAAATCTCCCAAAGTCTTTGAAATCATTACATACGTATCCCATTATCATGCACACCATTACAGGTACCATTACAGGTTTCTCACCTTCTTCGCTGTTTATTTCAACAAAAATGTCTTCTGATCCAGCTATCAAAGATCTTCAGGCACAAAATGCCCAATTCCAAGAGATGTTCTTGAGCTTGGCTAAAGGGCAAGAGGATTTGAAAGCTCTCATTCTAAAAGAGAAAGAGAAGAAGAAGAAGAAGAAGAAGAAGAAGGTCGTTCTTCTGAGTATGGGCAAAAGGTTTGGGGATAGGTTGAAACAACAAGCTGACCTGTCCTTTTCATCCAAGGGAGGAGAGGACCAAGAAGGAGAAAAGGGACCCAGTCTTGTAGTTTCTGATAATGATACAGATTATGATGAGGAACAGTATCCTCCTGCTGAGGATAGGTACAAACAACTTGAAGACCGACTGAGCGCTATGGAGATTGAGAAGATCCCCGGTTTGGATTTCGAAGATTTGGGACTGGCATCTGGGGTGGTGATCCCTCATAAGTTCAAAGCTCTGGTTTTCGCCAAGTACGATGGAGTATCCTATCCAAAACTCCATCTCCGCTCGTATGTCAGAAAAATCCAACCTTACACTGCTGATAGAAATTTGTGGGTGCACTTCTTTCAAGATAGTCTGTCAGGGACTCAGTTTGAATGGTTTTATCAATTGGAAGGAGCTAATGTCAGAAACTGGGAGGACCTTGCTGCTGCTTTCTACAGGCAGTATTAGTATAACGCCGACCTTGCTCCCACTTGTACTCAACTTCAGGGTATGTCAATGGGTGCAAGTGAAGGTTTTAAGGACTATGCTCAGAAGTGGCGAGATTTGGCTGGAAGAGTCCAACCCCCTTTGTTTGACAGGGAGTTGGTTGACATGTTTCTAGGGATGCTATCTGGTCCATTTTTCAATCATCTGACCAACAATTCATCATCTGGGTTTACTGAGTTGATCTTGACTGGGGAGAGAGTAGAAGCTGGTATCTGAAGTGGTAAGATACAAAAGGATACTTCATCAAGTACAGTAAAGAAGCCTTTCACCAGTAAGAAAGAAGCTAGTACAGTCTATGGTTCGAGGAGCCAAAGCAGACTTGAACACCGTCAAGCAGTGAATGCGGTAGTGATATCAAAAACCCCTGATTTCTCCACAACGCAACAATCAACAGAGAGTGGAAAGACCACAAAGACAGTTCACTTGGCTCAATATGACCTTGTCTCAAATTCTACCACAATTATTGAAGACCAACCTGGTAACTCTAAGGGAGGCCCCGAAGAATCCCAACACCACATCTCTGCTGTATAACCCGAATGCCCGCTGCACCTATCACTCCGATGGCCCAAGCCATGATACAAACAACTGTTGGGCCTTGAAGAATAAGGTGCAAGATTTGATCGAAGCCAAATAGATTGAGTTTGACGCTCCGGAGAAGCCCAACGTCATAATTGCTTCTATGCCCAAACATGGTCATGGAGTGAATGTTGTGGACGATGATTTATTTGTGACCTCCGTGGAAGAAATTTCTACTCCTTTGATGATAGTTAAGAAGAATCTATTATTGGCCGGTTTATTTCCGGGCTGTGGTGAAGGTTGCCACATGTGTTCAGATCTGCCTGCTGGTTGCCACTTATTGAAATCAGGTGTTCAACGCCTAATGGATAACAAAGAGATCATATTTGAAAAGACTTTGATTTCGTTAGTTCCAATTGAAGATGTTGCCATCATAACCATTTCCGCCAATCCTTCCAAGGCTTCCTCGAGAAAGCCTGTTAGGATTACATTCTTCCAAGAATCGCTCCATTAATCATTACTATCCCGGGCCCTATCCCATACACTTCGGATAAGGCTGTCCCTTGGCACTATGGGGCCGATGTGTATTACCATGGAGTTAAGCAAGACTTAAAGATTAAAGAAGTTGATGCTGATGTCAGCAATATTGTCGGGGCTAGCAAGGTCACCAGAAGTGGAAGACTCTTCTCTCCTGAGATTTCCCCTCCGACTGTTCACAAACCTATTGTCATTCCATCTGCTAGTACATCAGCTGTTGTCCCAGTTCCTATCCCAGTTATCACCCCTGTCACCGAGCCATCTAGCACTCGTGGCAAAGAAATCACAGGCGAGCCTTCCCGGATGGAGGCGCCTAACAAGATCATTGTAGAAACCTCTAAGCAGGAGATAGAGGAAATTCTGAAGATTATCAAGAAGAGTGACTACAACATAGTCGAGCAGCTGGGGTAGACCCCGTCAAAAATCTCCATGTTGTCCTTGTTATTGTGTTCGGAAGCCCATGCAAAGGCTTTAATTGCTTTCCTCAAAATTGTGCATGTGCTGCAGGAAACCTCTGCCGATCAATTCAAAGACTGTGTAGCTAGTTTGACTGCCGACAACGGGTTGGATTTCTCAGATGCAGATCTGACTGCTAAAGGAAGAAATCACAATGATGCTCTGCACGTCTCGATCGAGTGCAGGGGCACTACTTTGGCCCATGTACTGGTGGATACTGGGTCCTCATTAAATGTTTTACCAAAGAAAGCATTAGACCGTCTGGACTGTTAAGGTTTGATTCTGAAGCCGAGCAATATTATGGTTAGGGCTTTTGACGGGTCAAAAAGGATGGTGCACGGGGAGGTGGACGTCCCTGTTAAAGTTGGCTCCCGGACTTTTGCATCTACTTTCTACGTGATGGATATCTGACCATCATATTCTTGCTTACTGGGTCGCCCTGGATTCATAAAGCTGGGGCAGTGACTTCTACGCTCCATCAAATGTTGAAATATCCAATAAAGGGGAAGATTGTCACGGTACAAGGTGAGGAGGAGTACATGGTGAGTCATTTAAATTCCCTCCGCTATGTGGAGATGGATGGAGAATTCATCGAAACCCCTTGTCAGAACTTTGAAGAGGTCCCCCAGACTTTAGCGTCGATTGAAATTACTACTGACAAACCTCCGACGAAGATGGCTTCCCTCAAGGATACCAGGGCTATAATTGAAAAGGTGGGTGTGAAAATTGGGGTCAGCTCCCTGATTTCACACACAAAACTGACAAGTTAGGTTTGGGCTTTACTGCAGAGGCTCAAAGGATTGTTCGGCGCGTGCGGATTGGAAGTCCTCCTCTGCACATCAGTAATCATGGAGTGAATGCAATTGAGGACAGTGAAGAAGATTCAAATATCGATAACTAGATCTACCCGACTACCAACGGTGGATTGAACAACTGGACGGCGAAGGACTTCATACCCGTTTCTTTTATTACACAGTAATAGACTTTTGTTTTGAGATTTTTAATAGACAGTTGGAAACTTTACGGCCCGGTGTCTTGCCCGAGGCACCTCGGCTTTGTTTGTGAGGCTTATTATTTGTCATTTTCATATATCATAATAAAGCATTGGACGTTTTCTTGCATTACAAATTTTACGCTCTTTGTTTTTCTTTTCTATCTCGCACTTTATCAAAACAGCTATTGTCTTACACACACTCACATATCATAATGTAGATCCACATCCACTCTGGATCCCGTTGATAACGACTCTGCTATTGTCAGTTATGACTTCGAAAATCCGATCAACCAAGCCGAGGACGAAGGTGAGGATGATTGTGAGGTGTCTGGGGAACTTGCTATACTGTTACTACAGGAAGAGAGGGCCATACAGCCTCATGAAGAGCCAGTGGAATCAGTGAATTTGGGTACAGAGGAAGATAAGAAAGAGGTAAAGATAGGTGCAAATCTGGAACCTAGTGTCAAGCAACGGTTGATACAGATGCTACATGACTATTTTGAGATCTTCGCTTGGTCTTATGAAGATATGCATGGTTTGGACACCGACATTGTGGTTCATCACTTGCCAACTAAAGAAGATTGCCCTCCGGTAAAGCAGAAAGTTCGCTGTATGCGCCCTGAGATGTCTGAGAAAATCAAATCTGAGGTCATGAAACAGTTTGACAACGGATTTCTAGCTATTACTTCTTACCCACAGTGGGTTGCCAACGTGGTTCCGGTGCCTAAGAAGGATGGTAAGGTACAAATGTGTGTGGACTATAGAAATCTGAACAGGGCGAGCCCCAAAGACGATTTCCCACTACCTCATATCGATGTTCTGGTCGACAACACCGTGCAGCATAAGGTCTTCTCCTTTGTGGATTGTTTTTCTGGTTACAATCATATTAAGATGGCTCCCGAGGACATGGAGAAGACAACTTTCGTTACACAGTGAGGAACCTTCTGTTACAAGGTAATGCCTTTCGGGTTGAAGAATGATGGGGCAACGTATCAGCGCGTCATGGTTGCTTTGTTCCACGACATGATTCATCATGAGATTGAGGTTTACGTTGACGACATGATCGCAAGGTCCCAGACTGAAGAAGAACACCTTGACCATCTCTAGAAACTGTTCGACAGGCTGAATATGTACAAGCTGAGGTTAAACCCGAACAAGTGCACCTTCAGGGTAAGGTCTGGTAAGCTGCTGGGTTTCGTCGTTAGTGATAAAGGTATTCAAGTGGATCCTGCAAAGGTGAAGGCTATACAGGAGATGCCAACTCCACAAATGGAAAAGTAAGTTAGAGGCTTTTTGGGACGTCTAAATTACATTGTCCGATTCATTTCACATCTGACTGCTACTTGTGAGCCGATCTTCAAACTGTTGAAGAAAGATCAAGTGGTAAAATGGAATGATGAATGTCAGACCGCTTTCGAAAGGATCAAAGAATACCTCCAAGAGCCACCTATTCTAATTCCACCAGTTGAAGGAAGACCTTTGATCTTATACTTGACAATACTGGACAATTCAATGGGGTGCGTGCTGGGGCAGCATGACGAGTCTGGCCGAAAAGAGCACGATATTTACTACCTTAGCAAAAAGTTTACCGACTGCGAGACCTGATACTCGTTGCTCGAGAAAACTTGCTTCTCTTTGGCATGGGCTGCTCGCCGGCTGAGACAGTATATGTTGACTCACACCACCTTATTGATATCAAAGATGGATCCAATCAAGTATATCTTCGAAAAGCCCGCCCTATCTGGAAGAATAACAAGATGGCAGATGATCTTAACTGAGTATGACATCCAGTACACAACCCAAAAAGCAATCAAGGGGAGTGTATTGGCGGACCATTTGGCGCATCAGGTCGTGGATGACTACCAATACATGAATTTCGAGTTCCTGGATGAGAACATCATGTTGGTGACCAACTGTGAAGAACCTGGACCGGATGAAGGACCTTAGGAAGGATCCCGATGGTCTATGTATTTTGATGGAGCATCGAACGCATTGGGAAATGGCATTGGCACTGTGATTATATCTCCTGAAGGCTGTCATACTCCGTTCACCGCCCGATTATGTTTTAACTGCACCAACAATATGGTGGAGTATGAGGCATGTATCCTGGATCTTCGAGCTGCTATTGACCTGAGGATTAAGTTCTTGAGTGTATTCAGAGATTCTGCTCTAGTGATTAGTCAGATCAAAGGCGAGTGGGATACGAAGCACCCAAATCTGATTCCTTACAAGGAGTATGTATTGACATTGCTCCCACACTTTGAGGAGATAACCTTTGAACACTTCCCAAGATAGGAGAATCAGTTAGAGGATGCGCTAGCTACCATGTCTTCTATGTTCAAGGTCAGGTGGGACAATGAAGCTCCCCAGATTACCATCGAGAGGTTGGACGAACCCGCACATTGTTGTGACATTGAGATTGAAGAGGTAGCGGATAAACCCTGGTTTCACGAGGTAAAGAGGTATCTTGAGGCTCAAGAGTACCCCGAGTGTGCATCTGTTAATGGCAAGAAGTTTATGAGAAGGTTCGCTGCGAAGTTCTTCATCAGTAATGGGATTCTTTATAAGCGAAACCAGGATTCAACCTTACTGCGATGTGTGGATAAAAGCGAGGTAGAAAGGATCATGACAAAGTTACATGAAGGAACCTTCGGAACCCATTCCAGTGGGAATACTATGGAAAAGAAGATCCTACGGGCTGGATATTGTTGGTCCACTATGGTAGCCGATTGTTATCAACACTCACGGACCTATCATAAGTGCCAAGTCTATGCTGATAAGGTGCACGTACCTCTAGTTCCTCTGAATGTTTTGACAGCTCCTTGGCCTTTTGCAATGTGGGGCATCGACATGATCGACAAGATCAGACCTACCGCGTCTAACGGGCATCATTTCATCCTGGTAGCAATTGATTATTTCACAAAGTGGGTTGAGGCAGCTTCCTTCACTACAGTAACCAAAAACGTTGTGGCACGGTTTATTCGACATAATCTGATCTGTCGTTACGGTGTACCAGAGAGGATCATTACGGACAATGGTACAAATCTCAACAATACGATAATCACCGAGCTCTACAAACAGTTCAAGATACAGCATCATAACTCTTCTCCCTACCGGCCGAAGATGAATGGGGTTGTTGAAGTGACTAATAAGAACATCAAGAAGATTGTGCAGAAGATGACGGTGACCTACAAAGACTGGTATGAGATGTTACCATTCGCTCTTCATGGGTATCGCACCTCAGCACGGACATCAACAGGGGAAACACCCTATTCTCTGGTATATGGCATGGAGGCGGTCTTGCCTATCAAAGTCCAGATACCCTCTCTCCGGATTATGAAGGATGCAGGTTTGAGCGAAGATGACTGGATCCAAACCCGGCTTGATCAGCTGAATTTAATCGACGAGAAGAGACTTACTGCTATTTGTCATGGTCAGACGTATCAAAAACGAATGATCAAGGCTTTTAACAAGAAAGTCAGACGACAAGAGTATCAAGTCGGGGATCTGGTGATCAAGCGCATCATACTGCCGCAAGGTGATCCCAGGGGAAAATGGACCCCTACATACGAAGGGCCATTTGTGGTTAAGAACATTTTCGCGGGAGGTGCTATGATTGTAACCACCATGGACGGTGTTGTACCCCAAAATTTGCCCTCCCATACTCTTCAAGATTTGCCAAGATCATGGTTCAAAATCTCTCCAGGGTTGCACAGTCCAAATGCCTCCCAACACAGTCAAAATTAGGGTTTTGGTTCTTGCAAAGAAATTGAGATTTTCAAGGGTCCAATCAAGTCCCACATGCCCATAAACATTGTCAAGCACCCATATGTCAAGTTTCAAGACTCACAGCATCAAACTGCACAGTCAAAAACCCTAAATACTCCACAGTCAACTGCAGAGGTAAAATGGTCATTTGACAGTCAAAAGTCAAATTTTTTTGTCAACATCTTATTTTGAAGCCACATACATCATTTGATCAATTCTTGATCATGATTTCTCAAAGCATGGCTCAAAAAGTCTCAAGATGCAAAAGTTTCTATTTTTGGACAGCTGGAAAAGTCAACTGCAAATTGACCAAGGCATAACTTCTTCATGGTTTATCAGAAAAATCCCATCCAATGCTCATTTTGAAGATAATGACATTTCCTACAACTCATCTTCACACTTCAAGTCCAAGAAATGCTCTCACAAAAAGTTATCAATTTCAACATTATAGGTCATTTTAAAAAGTCAACAAAAAGGCACTTTAAGTCAAAGACCATAACTTGAGATTGGTAAATCAAAATGACATGGGACCAAAGACATTGGTTAGAGGACTTCAAGAACTTTCCAAAATATCCAAGAACATGATCATAGCTTCAAAATTGAGCAAGATATGCCTTGGAGAAGTTGGGAAATTTTTGGGAATTTTGAAAAGTCAACTTTGCCTAAAACACTTCAAAAATACTAATGGGCCTCAAATTCTTCCTTGAATCATTACCCAAAGCATATGCACGACCCATTAAGCTCAAAGGGATTTATTTTCTTATTTTTAATTAATTAATTGAATTTTTATTCTTATTAATTCATTTAATTAGATTTAATTATGAGAAAAATGTCAAATAATGGTTTTAAATCTTTTTTGTGCAGCAAATATGTTCATTATATGCAAGAGATTTCGTGCATCATCTCAAGGGGACAAGATCATCCATATTTGGCAAGATTTGCATGGAAAAAAGATTGAAAAAGATATGGAAAAATCAAATATTGAAATCATCAATTCATGGATCTTTGGGCTGGTTTCTTGACCTAATTTCATTCATGTACATATGCAAGACCTAACCTAATGCAAGCAGACACGAAAAGCTGCTAAAAAAAGATAGAACAAAGTTGCAATTTTTCATAGAAATTTTGAAAACTGATTTCGTATTTGCAGGATCATTCAAAGCCTAAAACCTATTCCAAACCCTTGCTGAGACTTCTTTGAACGTGTTGTAACCACTTTCCAGTCTCCATACTCCAAGAATTGGTAGAATAGCATCGCGTTTGTCACAAACATTTCCATAATCGGTTTTTAAATTTCATGCATCATTCCTGTGTTTTAATTGTTGATTTATACTACTAACATCTTTCTGAAGCGATTGGCATAGGTTAATTGACCTAACTCCTCCTAAACTGAAATCTGCCATTGAAGGATATCTAGGGTTCCAGGACTTGAAAATTAGGGCTTTCCCTATCTGGTAAAATTGGCCCTTAAAACCTGTATGGATGAATTCGTGACATCAAGACGAAGCAAACCATCTCCTCACGCTTAATTTATGTTACCTGTATGCGTGTTCGCTATTTTCCACTGTTCTATTTAGTGGGGGTTTAAAACCCCTGCTATTTGGTTATGTTGCAGGTACAAAGATGAAGAAGAAGGCTAGCGTGTCATCGAATGGTTGGACAATTCAAACCTTGGCGTGGTTTTTCAACGTTCCAGCATAATGGCCTTTTTTCATACATATTATTTGTTGTCTATTACATATACAAACGCGTGCAATGGCTCAGATGGTGGGAATATGGCTTGGTAAACGCTGGGACCTGGGTTCGATCCCCAGGTCCCCCATATAATTTATTCTATTTTGTCACACAATGTTCAAATGCAGCGCCTCCTTCAAAGCTTCATCCTGCGTCCTCACGCGTAGCTTGCCAAGTGGCCTTAATCACTCATCCAATGGCCATAGAACGAGATCCATAGTACACTCCAGTCAACAGCATGTACTCAATCAGAAAGTCAACGAGGCCTTTGGCTTAATGGGCCAGGATTTCTTCAACAAACCTCCACTCTGGGTCTGATACCCCCCATGGTTTGCATCATTTTTAATTTTTATTTGATTTTCTTTTCTAATTCTTATTAATGTTTTAATTATTTCTTTTTTACCATAAAATAATTTTCACAATAATAAATCAGAAACTAAAAAATGTTTATATTTAATTATATTTAATTTCACCATTAAAATGTTTTTGTAAATAAACTCTAACCATTAATTTAGTAAATTAGGTTTTAAACTTTAACCTTTTCTTAATAAATAAAATAAGTAGAATTAGGGTTTTTGACCTTTTTCATCTTTTTCTTAAATAAATAATTTTATCTCATTATTATTATTATTAATTACTATGATTTTTGTAAATAAACATGTATATTAATCAATTAGTAAATTAGGTTAACTTGTATATCTTTTTATTAATAATTAAAATATTTAGAACTAAGGTTTCACTAACTTTAATTTTAATTCTTTTCCTCATTTTCATAAATACAAAAACATAAAAACAATTTCTTTTCTTAATTAAATAATTCATTAGAATTTAATTTCAATTTAATTTCAAAAGGGTCAAAACCCTCGGACGTCCTAATTTTTATTCTTTTCGCACATTTATTTTCTTTTCGAGTATTATGTAACTGCTCAAGGCTTGTAATAGTAATTAGGTCTTTTTACTTTCCGCATTTTTATCAAAACGGGTCTTTGTAATTTGACGATGTATAGACCCGCGCCTTGTAATAGCGTAGGATTTATCTTTCCGCATTTAAATTTCCGCACTCTTAAACTGCTAACTTTGTATGAAAGAATGTATGGCTAATTAAAAACAAGCGTAGCTCACAATATCATGATCAAAGATAAATTTAACATGAAAACAACACACAAATTCACACACCACTCTTAGGGTACGCCTCACCTGTTGCCTTCGAAACGTGGTCGTCAAGTATGGGACGTTTTAGTAAGTCCTTATGTCCATGATACCGTTGCCTCGAAAAAAGTTGCCTCGAAACGGTTGCCTCAGAATAGTTGCCTCGAAACGGTTGCCTCGGAATAAAAGGATCAAGGACATAAGGGTAGCTTCTAAGGTGTCCTAACTGTTGCTTCGGTGACCACAATGTCCCTAAACTCGAATTGACCCGAACACCTCCAACAGTGGTGCTACCTACCTCTCAATGGTGGGATGGCACTACCTTAAGGACATTTACACAGCTTAATTCCTTAGGGTAGGTAGATGACTCATGGATACTTGCTCTATTCAAAAACAAATAAAAAAAAACCTTTTCACACTGACACTTTCAAAAAGCTTTCAAAACAATTTTTCAAACACTCTTGAGGACTGATACAAGAGTTATTCTGAAATCTTTAAATGAAACTTTTTCAAACCCACTCACACTTTGAAAAGCAAACACTTTGAAAACACAATGAGCAAGTATCTAAGAGCCCATGGATAACCATGGATAGAAAGGGTGCTAACAACTTCCCTTTCTATAAATCTACCTCCCGAACCGAGAAACTATCTCATAAGGAATTTTGCTGTGCTTTTGTCCTTTCCATGTTGGAGAAAATAAAAGACGGTGGCGACTCTTGCTTCCGCGACATTTCGCGAACCAGCGTTAAACAGTCAGTTCTAAATCCACCGATCAAAGACGGTGACGACCTTCCTCACCCCGTCAATGCAGACATAGTGAAAAAATACTACGCGTAATCAAAGACCCGCTAGGTCGACTGGCCTAGGCAAAAATAAGGGCTTCCTGGCAAACTAAAAGGGTTCGGGCAAAAGTAAGGGATGAAAATGAAAAAACTGTACACCCGACAAGTCAAAAACCTGAAAAGGCGGCTTGGGCAAAAAAGGGTATCCCAGTGGACTGAAAACCCGAAAGGGCGGTCCAGGCAAAAATTAGGGATCAAAGCGTAACACTATGTCTCATTGGATCATCTTGTAACCAGACTTCGATATCGACTATCAAGCTCGGACGGTGCCAATAAATCTGATCTACCTTCAACCAAGTAGCAAAGTGATGAGATGCTCGAAGATATAAAGGCAATAGCAGAGTTGGAACCTAACAGGATTGTTCACATAGCTGTTTTTCTTTCTTTTACACAAATTGTATAAATTCTGTTCTTTCGGTGGCGTTCTCTTACTAGGACGTCAGCCTCTTGTACAAAACGCATATTACAGGCCAACTTCAAAATCAATACAATTCATTTTACAATAAATTTCAAAATTGTTTTTCTTTTCCTGTTTTATTTTGCAAGAACGTCCAATGATTCATTTTTGATATATGCATTTGAAAATAATTGTTGCTCATAAATATTTACATGTGAAACAAAAGACAATTACTCGTAATTCCAGGAACAAGGGCAAACCAGAAGTGTCCAAACCTTACAGTTGCTCTACCCACCAGGTACAGTGACAGAGCCAGCTTGAGAATATGACTAAAAGTACATACACTCCCCGCAGAGTAAAAGGTATCTAAGAACATTGGTGTTAATTCTCCCCAAGCAGAGTTCATCTATCACCAACAATGGAAGACTATCCCCAGTGGAGTCTATTTCTTCCACAGACAGAAATTCAATCCCCGACAAAATTCATCATCACCAGCAACAATAATTCATCCCCAGCTAAGGATATCTCTCCAAATCAACAGATCTTCTAGCAGAATATCTCTCTTCCCTACAGATTTATTCTATCGCTAATTTATTCTCAAATCATCTTCGGACGTTACCCCCAGCGAGCGTAAAGAACTCAACTCTTTGTACTCTCCAGTAGCAGTCCGAGATTTATTTTCCCCAGCTAGAAAACATCACAAGAACATTACATATCCATACATAATGGCATGTGCATACGCATCATACATCACAATCTCATTTATTTTGAGAGCATCATTACTCGATACACGGCATACATCATGATATTACATGCAACTAACTATTTACCTTTCAGGGAAAGATACAATCAAATTCTCACAAGTTTCTCTGGTTCAGTCAAATCGGTGCTAAGATTTCTATTCCAGTTTAAGTTATGAAGCCCGGATTCGACCGGATAATATCTTGATTTCTCCAAATAATACGAAGCATGGAATCGACCAGATAGTGGTATCTCTTAAATGCAAGCTATGAAGCCCGGATTCGACCGAAAAATAGTTGAATCCCCAACAAGATACTGTGAAGCCTGGAAATCGACCAGATAGCGGTATAAAACACCATGAAGCCTGGAGTCGACCAAATAGTGGTATATCATAAACACAAGCGGTGAAGCCCGGAAATCGACCGGAAAACAACTTAACAAGGTATTGTGAAGCCTGGGAATCGACCAGATAGCAGTACAGGACACCAGAAGCCTGGACTCAACCAGATAATGGTATAAGACATTGAAGCCTGAGACTAAGACTAGATAACAGTGGGGGACACTGTGAAGCTTGGATTTCGACCAAATAGCAGTCTACCCGGCCAATTACTATGAAGCCCGGAAATCGACCGAATATTAGTAAGCCTTAAAACCAAATGGAAGCTCGGATGCGACTGGATAACCACTTAATTTCTTCTAAAGCCTGGAACACGACCAGATAAGAAGTAAGAAGTTGTGAAGCCTGGATTACAACCAGATAGCAGCAAAGGAATGAAGCCTGGAATCAACCAGATAACAGTATAAGACACTGTGAAGCTTGGATTTCGACCAAATAGCAGTTTACCTGGCCAATTACTAAGAAGTCTGGAATCGACCGGATATTAGTAAGCCTTAAATTCAAGTTGAAGCCCAGATGCAACCGGATAATAACTTATTTCATTCTGAAGCCCGGAGTACGACCAGATAAGAATTGAGAAATTGCAAGCCTGGATAGCGACCAGATAGAAAGTTTAATCTCATCCCCCCAGTAAGTCACTGTAAAGCCTGGAGCACGACCAAATAGCAGTCGGTCTTATTTTCCTCAGCAAATCAATGTAAAGCCTGGAACACGACCAGATAGCAGTTCATTTTCACCTCCCCGACTAAGATATGATTCCCCAGTAGAATAACGGATGACTGAAGCTCCTAAAATTCTATTTCTCTCAAGACAGAGACCAGCATTCCCCAGCGCAGTCCTCCTTAACAACTGGTATACAAGCTCTCACAAAGGAATCTCTTATGCGATCAACACTTCTTCTAATGGCATCCTTAAGCCCATCCTCCGTCAATAATCTCCAAATGGAATCTATAAGCCCATTCCCGACATCACAAGACAAGTACCACCTCATGCGAGTGCAAATTTCTGGGCACTCTAGTGTTCAATCATCTTCCACCTTCGGATCACTAAAGGAAAGCAAGCCTATCTACATCCTCAAGTTTAAGAAGATTGAACATGGGAAGTTGTTCTACCCTAAAATTTTCCCTCCCATATTTCTCAATACATGTCAAGTGAGGTCCTCAAATTGCTCAAGCAAGTCCAAGGGTTGACCAGATAAACCCTCACCAAAGGCAGTCTACCTCAAATTAGGGTTTCAGTTTGCATCAAGATGTTTGAGTCAAAAGGATCCCAAATGCTCACCTTGGTTATAATATGTTCTCAAGATCATCCATGTCAAGTTTCAAGCCTTACAGAGGAAATTTGCTCAGTCAATTGCTCAAAGGCCTGAAAATCGATTGTGTTAGGGCAAAAGTCAACTGTGACCCACATACAGTCAAACTTCAAGATTTTTGGTCAACATTCTCATTTTGAAGTATTATTCATCATTTGATCAAGTTTTGATCATGATTCCTCAAGGATTTCTCACAATTCATCAAAACCCAAAAGTTGCTAAATTAGAGTTTTATAGGAAAAGTCAACTCAACTTTGACCAAGCATAACTTTCTCATACTTTATCAAAAATGACCCATCAAAAGCTCATTTTGAAGAGGATGAAATCCCCTACAATTCAACTTCAGCTCTAAAGTTCAAAATATGCACTCACAAGAAGATATAAATTTGGACATTATAGGTCATTTTGAAAAGTCAACAAAAACACCTTTTTTGTCAAAGCTTCATACATGAACATGGAAGACTCAATTGAGATGATACCCAAAGGGTTTCTTAGAGGACATCTTAATATTTCTAAAAAGTCAAAGAACACATCTCTAGGGTCAAAATTGAAGGAGTTATGCATTGTTAAAGTTGAGCTTTTTTGTAAAATTGCCAAAAGTCAAAAGTGGCCAAAATTGCAATTTTTGTCAAATGGGCCCAACTTTTTATGCTTGCATTGAGTTTTTAACATGACCCACGACCCATGATCCTTCCCACTTGTATTTATTTTATTTTTGGCATTTATTTTGATTTTTATTTCAATTAAATCAAATAAAATCAAAATAAAATCATGAAAATATGAAAACTAATCAAAGTTTGAGATTTTTTGCATGTTTAGGCCTCTTATACAACTGGAAAGGAAATCAAATCATGCAAGCTTCATTAGGACACAAAAATATTGGATTTGGCTTGATTTGGAAATATTTGCATAAGAATCAAATCATGATTCAATCATCTTAATTGAGAAAGATTTGAAGCAAGTTTGTAACCTAATTCATTCTAGGATACATATAGAACAAGTGCAGACCAAAAGCAAGGGGATTGGAGGCGTGAAAAGAGAAGAACAAATCTCAAAGTTTCATAGAAAAGTGGTAATCTGATTTCCTAGTTCCAGGCTTCCTCAAGCTATTCCAGGCACACCACTCGTTTGCTGGACATCCAAGGACCCTATTCCAATCATTAGCAAGCATTTTCGTGCCCAGATACGCGCTGTAAGTATCCCACGACCTCCATGCTTTTTTGAAATCGTATATCATAATCCTGACACTCTTAGCATGATTTGTTTATATATTTTGAACCCTTGAACCATTTGCAAGCTAATGATAATACTTAATTGCATTTTTGTTAACCATACAGAAAGTTGCCATGATTAGGGTTTTATTTTCGTTTTTAGGGATTTTGCTTGCAGGAACAATTAGCCATGGATAGTGGTACCATTATGCTCGTGAGGTTGCCACGAGTTAATTGGTACCACTGGTATTGATTTATCATGCAGAGACGAGGTTTTGGAATGGACAAGGGTTATACCTACACCCTTTGTCTGTAGGTAAAAGTTCTGGACTTTTAGCAAGGGAGGGAGGAAGAAGAAGGGTAGCGTGGCACCTTGTGACTGGCCAATTCAAACTGCGTGCGTTTTTATAATCCATTATTTTGTTTTTCCATATAATCTTATTTTGTCATTAGGTATACAACAAAGCGCGCTAGTTCAGATGGTCATCATATGTTGGGAAATACCAAAGGGCCTGGGTTCGATCCCCAGGTCCCCATATTTGTCAATATTATTTTCTTTTTACATGATCAGGTATATGCGCATGCATTGAGTCCACCATATGCCATCATCCTTCAACCACTAGATCTCCAGCATGCCAGATCTAACGCATATCACATGGAGGTCCACCATAGGCCTAGTCAAGTTTGTAGCATGGGATTTGGAAAAGTCAAGTGGGCTAGGCGTTTTGGGCTCAAAAATTGCAATTCAGACCCCCCTGTTTACTAGATACCGGGCCCATTTCTTTATCTTTCTTATATTTCTTTTATTTATTTATTTTGTTTAAATTATTTTCTAACACAAAATTAAATTCTTTTTTTACAAAATCATAAAATCAATTTCACAAATTTAGATTTAGGTTTTATTTTTATCAAATTTAATTTAATAATTAGTTAAATTTAATTTTAGGGTAATTCTAACCTTTTTGTAAATAATTTAAAATAAATTAGAAAATTAGGGTTTGTTTGATTTAATTTTTATTTCTTTTCTCAAATTAAATAAGAATACAAAAATAGGTCAAATTAATTGTATTTCTTAATTTAAATTAATTAGTAATTAGGTTTGTATTTATTCAATTAAAACCTTATTTTCTCAAAATAATCCAAAGCAACAAAAAATGACTTTTCTTTCAATTAGGTTTAGACGGGGTCAAAACCCTAATTTTTTTTCTCGTTCACGATTCATCGCGCGCATTTATTATTTTTACGATATTATTGTAACTGCTCATGGTATGTAATAGTTTAATTAGGATTTTTCTTTTATTTATCGTTTTACGGGTTTTTGGCTATGTAATTAATCCCCCTCCCCGAAGCCTTGTAATAGCGTAGTTTTATTTCTCGCATTGTTATTCTCGTAAATATTAACTGTTAGATGTATGATAATAGGATTGTATGACAAGATTGTATGTTAATTTTAAAATGGTTAGAAAACCCTAAATGTGCAAAGATAATAATTGAAATCAAAACACTCGCACATGCGCACTCCTAGGGTACACTCTCACTTCGGTTGCCTTCGGTAAAACGGTCATTAAGTATAGGGTATTTTAGTGGTCTCCCTCCTGTCTAAACAAAGATCAAAAGTCTTGTTCGGAAAGGTTGCCTCAGAAATGTTGCCTCGGAAATGTTGCCTCGAATATGATCTTAATACATTAGGGTTATTACTAAGACGTCCTAACATTACTTTAGTGATCATACGTCCCATTTGAATTGACCCTTACAACTCCAACGACGGTGATACCTACTCTTTAATAGTGAGATAGCGCTGTCTAAAGGAAACAAGAATAGAAACATTCTTTTTTCGAGTAGGTAGATGCTAGTAGGTACTTGCTCAAAATAAACTTTTCCACACTAAACACTTTTTCAAACAAAGTTTTCAAAAACACTTCGTAACACTCTTGAGGACTGATACAAGGGTTAAAATGAAGTAAAACAAGAACTTTTCAAAACACACAAACCCGTGAAGCAACTTTAAAATGATGAGCAAGTACCTAAGAGCCCATAGAAAACTACGGATAGAAAGGGTGATAATACCTTCCCTTTCTATAATCTACCCCATGCACTCAAAATCTCGAAAAAGGAATTTTTCTGTGCTTTTTTCCTTTCCAGTTGGATAAAATAAAAGTAGGTGGCGACTCTTGCTTACCGCGACATTTTGCGAACATAAACGCAAACCAGCATTTCCTAAAATAGTTCGGTTCTGCCACCGTATCACAAATATGTATAGCTTTGTGGCAATGGTATCTACATTTTATCTTCACAAACCAAACTCAAATGATGCCTGTATGAAGAGATAGAAGTTTGAAAACTTACCTCTTGCAGCTGGAGTCGTGTATGGAGTTTGAGCAACCTTTGGGATGGCCTGATGATTTTTGTAGCTTGCCTGGACCTCCTTGAATGTGTTCCAACTCCTATCTTGCTTTGAGGATGGCTGAAACTCTCAACTTAAGTCAAGTTGCAAGCTTCAGTTTTGAAAATGGTGGATGATGATGGAAGAGTTACAGTTAGGAAATGAGGGCCTGGATCACTTTGATATGATGTATGGAAGATGTTTGGATGGTTAGTTTTCAAAACGCACGAGTGGAAATGAAGATGGTGAGTTTTTGCTCAAAACTATCAAGTTTGGGCAGTTCTGTGCAGCAAGGTGCTTGGGTGGTTTTTCAGGGTGCTAGCATTTGTGTGCTATGTTGCAATTGACTTGTTAATATGTATGGAAAATATTATAGCACAAAATCACTCAAGGTTTCTGAGTTATAGGGTTATGGCTCTATAACTTGCTTTTGAAGAAAAGTGAAGTGACAAATCTCAAGTATTGTACAAGCATGTTCTGAGCTTCTTCAGACCTTAGATGTAACGCCCGTAATTTAATTAATTATTTAATTAAATTATTTTTGGAATATTTGAGAAGATGTGTTTTGATTAATTGTATTTAATTATTTTATTAAGTGGTGAAATGATATTGGAAGTATAATATTATTTGATGTGGGTTTGTTTTTAAGGAATGGAAGTAGTGATAAGGGGGCGTATTAGTTTTGAGCCTAATAAGGAGTTAAAAGAATAATAGGTTATTTTATTGTTGTTATAAAGAATAGAATATAGGAGGCAGTAGAAGAATAAGGATTGAGAAGAAGAACGTGAAGCTGCTGGAAAAAGAGGGAAAAAACGGCAGAACAAGGTTTCAACCGGATGATTATAGAGCGACCTTCAATCCAAGGTAAGGGTGGGGTTCTGACTCTATAATTGGGTTCATGATAATTGGTGTGTGGGGTTAGAGGTGATTATTGTCTTGATCATGAATTGAATGTATATGATGTTGTATGATGAAATTGATGAATTTTAGATGAATAACAATGTTTCGATGCTGTTTAATTGACGTAGAATTATAGGATAATTGTAAGTGATGATTATCTATGATTAGATTAAGTTTTTAGGGCTTAAAGTATGAATCCCGTAGTGAAAACGCAGAGAAATCGCAGAAACTATGCAGGATATAACATGATGCATCGACCCCAAATACTATGTGTCGATACAAGAAGGTTTTGAGACTCAGTATGAGTCGACACGAAGAGGTTTTGCGTCGATACATGAGTGCTTTTAGACTCAGGATGAGTCGATCTGTAGGTGCATGTGTCGATACATGACGTGTGTTAGACTCGGGAATGAGTCGATCCAAGAGAGGATGTGTCGACTCATGTTGTGAATTCAGTGCAGTATGCGTCGATTCAAGGAGTTATGCATCGACCCATGTTGTCTGGTTTTTGGCAGAATCATTTAGAAAATGCTGTAACTTGAGTTTTAGGATGCCGTTTGAGATGTCATTCGAAACATTGAATAGCTAATGCGATGAACTTTATTCTATAGGATTAAAACTAAGAATAGGAAGTGTAATCCTAGTAGCCAATTTATGATTTAGAGTTAGTTCCCGTGTTGATCGTTATGTTGGTTTTTATGTAGAATGATGAGGATGAAATGTTTATAGGCTGCTGTTTGATTTGTAACAGTAGAAGTAATGATAGTAATGATGTAAGATTATAGAATAACGATGTGAATTACTATCGTATTAATGTACAACTGAGTTGTTGATGAGATTTTATTAATGATGTTATGATGATAATTTATGATGAATAAATGATGTTTGATGAATAAATAATGTCTGATGAATTATTATGAATGATATGAGATGTTTGATGAAGAGATGTTGAGATGCTTTTGAGATGTAGGCCTTTGGCCAATGATGATGTTGTATTGAGATGTTGTTAATTGTGACGTTGTTATTACATTCATGATTATGTCGCAGACATTGCATTTCGAGATGGAGCTTATGCTCGTTGAGATGGCCTTTATTGGAGAATATTGAGATGAAGGCTTATGTCTTGTTGATGGCTCTATTAATTGGAAATTTTTTGAGATGGGAGTTCTGCTCCAAATGGTACCACATGCATTTGCATAGTATTGAGTCGCATTATATGACTGCATAAAGAAGTGTGTATTGATGTGGTGAATGTGTATTATTATTGTTGATTATGAGATGAAAAGTGGTGATGTTATGTGATCTAATTTAATATATTAATTATCATATGCTTTATTATATTATTATATATCTCACCCCTTCTGTTTGAATGTTGCCCTTATGTTGGTAACGTGTAGGTAATCGAGAGTGAAGGTTGTATACCTTCAATAGTTGAGTCGGTGTCATTACTCTGATATGTAACACTCGGGGGATGAACACTTGTTGCTTTTGATTGTTGATTATTCAGTTGTTGAACCTTAAGTTGATTATTATTAAGTATTTGTTGGTTTGAATTTGTTGTAATGATGATAAAGATGTTATTAAGAATTCCTCTGCGTAGATGTTGAATTATTTAACTAAAGATGTTATGATGATGGTTCATCCGATGTTTTAAAAGTGTTATATATCCACGATGAATGGAATGAATTTTGATAGAAGAATTTATGGCGTCCTGATTCGTTTGCTTGATATGATTTTATAACTCTGACTTATTTATATAATTGCCGGGGTAGAATTGGGGTGTTACAAAGTTGGTATCAGAGCAATAAGGTTGCTTCGACCTTGTCGTCGAGTCGTAGTTGTCTAACAATCGAGTATTGTTAATTTGAATTCTAATCGTTGTTTATGTTGTAGTGATAAGTTGAGATGTCTGGAAGGAATAATGTTGCACTTGCTGCTGCTTTAGAAGCAATGGCTCATGCGATGGAAAATCAGTCGAACGCTGATGGGAATGCTGGATCTCGTAGCTTGGCGACTTTCCAGAGAAAGAGAATCCACCTACGTTCAAGGGAAAGTATGATCCTGGCAGAGCATTGGAGTGGTTGAAAGAGATTGAGAGAATCTTCCATGTGATGGACTGCACTCCAGTGCATAAGTTTCGGTATGGGACTCATATGCTAGCAGTCGAGGCTGATGACTGGTGGCTAGAGACTTGTCAGAAGTTGGAAGCTGCAGGTGAAAATGTCACTTGGGCTGTGTTCTGAAGGGAGTTTCTGAGGAAGTACTTTGTTGAAGATGTCCGTGGTAAGAAGGAGATTGAGTTTCTTGAGCTGAAGCATGGGAATATGTCGGTTGTTGAGTATGCTGCCAAGTTTTCTGAGTTGGCTAAGTTTTATCCGCATTACACTGATGTAGATGCTGAGTTTTCTAAGTGTATCAAGTTTGAGAACGGGTTACACCCGGAGATCAAGAAGGCAGTTGGATACCAGAAGATCCGTGTCTTTGCTGATTTGGTTGATAGTTGCAGGATTTATGAGGAGGATAATAATTCTCATTATAAGATTATCAGTGAGAAGAGGGGTAAGCACCAACAGAATTGTGGTAAGCCTTATGATACCCTAGCTGGTAAAGGTAAACAGAAAGTTGCTCAAAGTCAGAGGACTAGTGGGGGAGATGCTCCTGCTGGTGTGGTTTGCTTTAAGTGTGGAAAACCTGGGCACAAGAGTAATGTGTGCACTACTGAAGTGAAAAGGTGTTTCCGTTGTGGCAAGAACGGACATGTTGTATCTGAGTGTGAACATAAGGATGTGATTTGTTTCAATTGTAGAGAAGAAGGGCACATTGGTAGTCAGTGTCCGAAACCAAAGAGGGCTCAGACAAGTGGTAAAGTGTTTGCTCTGGTTGAGGATCAGACAACCGCTAAGGATAGACTTATCAGAGGTACATGTTTCATTAATAGTACTCCTTTAATTACTATTATTGATATCGCTGCTATGGATTATTTTATTGCTACTGATTATGTTGAAAGATTGGATCTTATGTTGTCTTCTTTGAATGGGGAAATGGTCGTCGATACTCCAGCCAAGGGGTCGGTGACTACTTCTTTTGTGTGTTTGAAGTGTCCCTTGTCGATCTTCGACAGAGACTTTGTTGTCGATTTGGTTTGTTTACCGTTAATAGGTTTAGATGTGATTTTAGGTATGAACTGGTTAGAGTATAACTGTGTTCATATTAACTGTTATGACAAGTCGGTGAAGTTTTCTACTCCTGAAGTAGAAGAAGATGGTCTGTTGTCTGCTAGACAGTTGAGGAAGTTGATGTAAGAGGAAGCACATATGTTCTTGTTGATGGTGTCGCTATCTGTAGAGACTCAAGATATAATTGAGGAATTGCCGGTGGTGTGTGAATTTCCTGAAGTTTTCCCTGATGAGATTCCTGATGTACCACTGGAGAGGGAAGTTGAATTTGCCATTGATCTTGTACCTGGTACCAGACCTGTGTCTATGGCACCATACAGGTTGTCTGCATCTGAATTGTCAGATTTAAAGAAGCAATTGGAGGAGTTACTTGAAAAGAAGTTTGTAAGACCAAGTGTGTCGTCGTGGGGAGCTCCAGTGTTGTTAGTAAAGAAGAAAGATGGAAGTATGAGGCTTTGTGTTGATTATAGACAGTTGAATAAAGTGATGATTAAGAACAAGTATCTGTTTCCAAGAATAGATTACTTGATGGATCAATTGGTGGATGCTCGTGTGTTTAGTAAGATTGATTTGAGGCCGGGTTACCATCAGATTAAAGTGAAGGATGAAGATATCCAGAAGACAACTTTCAGAACGCGTTATGGACATTATGAGTATTCAGTGATGCCTTTCGGTGTTACTAATGCACCGGGAGTAGTCATGGAATACATGAATCGTATCTTTCATACTTATTTGGATCGGTTCGTAGTGGTGTTCATTGATGATATTTTGATTTACTCTAAGTCAGAAGAAGAACATACAAAACATTTAAGAGTAGTATTGCAAGTTTTGAAAGAGAAGAAGTTATACGCAAAGCTGTCCAAGTGTGAGTTTTGGTTAGAGGAGGTTAGTTTTCTTGGACATGTGATTTCAGGTAGTGGCATTGCTGTAGATCCATCAAAGGTTGATGCTGTGTTGCAATGGAAAACTCCAAAGTCAGCTACTGAGATTAGAAGCTTTTTGGGATTAGCTGGTTATTATAGAAGGTTTATCAAAGGGTTTTCTAAGTTGGCACTTCCGTTGACTAAGTTGACTTGTAAAGGTAGAGCTTTTGTATGGGATGTTCAGTGCGAAGAAAGCTTTATAGAATTGAAGAAGAGGTTGACGTTGGCTCCGATTTTGACGTTGCCTAATCTAGGAGAGCCTTTTGTGGTGTATTGTGATGCTTCTAAGATGGGTTTAGGAGGTGTGCTTATGTAGAATGGTAAGGTAGTCTCTTATGCGTCAAGGCGGTTAAGGACTCATGAAAAGAACTATCCTACGCATGATTTAGAGCTTGCTGCAGTTGTTTTTGTGTTGAAGATTTGGAGGCATTATCTTTATGGTTCTAGATTTGAAGTGTTTAGTGACCATAAGAGTTTGAAGTATCTTTTTGATCAGAAGGAGTTGAATATGAGGCAACGAAGATGGTTGGAATTATTAAAGGATAATGATTTTGGTTTGAATTATCATCCAGGAAAAGCAAACTTGGTTGAAACAACCGGCTGAAAATCATCAAACAAATGAAGTCGCCATCGAACATCTTTTATCCCATATGGAGGGAAAGGTAAACATCGAGTAAACCTGATAAGGGAGAAGTCACGGTCTTGCGACCGAGAGATAAGGGTAATGGAGTCTGTTACGTGAGGGGAAGATATTAGCACCCCACACGCCCGTAGTACTCTACGGTATCCACTCTTGTTATCTATCTTATGGGTGTGTTCAATCTATGCTTACTGTTTACTATACTATTTCTAAAGGGAGAATGCATGCAAAATAGAAGAGAAAAGAATGTAGGGAAAATAAAAGTTGTGCTCGTTCGGGCCTTACCCCGATGCATACGTATCCCTTTTAAGGAATCAAAGCAGTCGTAGCTCGGATCATATGTTTTTGTTGGTTTTTATTTTTTAGTGAACAGTATTAATTTCTCCTTCTGCCGTAACTCGACCTTTGGAGACTTACGCGTCAACATAGAAGTGAATTAATATGCTCTTTTGAAAAAGTTTGGAGAAAATGTGCCTGGTTGCACAAAAAGGTTTGAATTGGTTTATGTTTTTGATGAAAAATATTAATTTCTCCTTCTGCCGCAACTCGACCTTTGGAGATTTACGCGTCAGCACAGAAGTGAATTAACATGCTCTTTTGAAAAAGTTTTGAAAGAAAGGCCCGAAGGCAAAAAGAGTTTGTGTTTGTAGGTGTTTTTGCTTGTAGGTAACAACTAGTTGACCTCAAGGGAGAGATTTTAGCCATTTCTCTACTTATTCATGAAATGAGTCTTTGAGACTTGAACCACGCCAAGTCTTAGAATGGAAAAACGATAAGATCGAGAAGAGACCCGCTTATCATCTCCCATGTTCAACAAAGGCACGATTCTCGTTAGTAAATTTTTAAGTATTTTGAAGTTTGTAAGAAAGAAGTTTTTTTAGCTTTAGATGCATATGCAAAGAGGGGAAAGAAAAGTCAAGGGGAGACTAGCCTATTCCTAAACCTAAAGTTATTATACTTTACATAATCTCTAGGAGGCAATAAAGTGCGAAAATGAGGAACGAAATGAGATTGTGATGATATCGAAGGAGAAGGTCCGTTGCCTCTTCAAAACCATGCAAGCGATAAGAAAACTCTACAGAAACTGCTCCGCGCGAGTGATTAAATAATGAACCCCCAAGCATTCCATATTGCGAAAGTTATATCAACATTCTATCACAAAATTTTAACTAAAAATGATAATGAAAACGATTGTTAAACATAAAATAATAGAAAGTTTTTAATAAAATTCTAAAGCAAAGTCCTAAAGAATTCTAAAAACATGCTACTATTTTTGTATATCATTTTTATCAAAAAAAAGTTCAAACAAATTTAAAATTGTTCAAAATAAACTAAAAAAGGAAAAGAGGCCCAATGGGGGTGGAAGTGGAATGCAGTAAGTGTGCATAAGCAGGGCACTAGGGCCCATTAGGTTGAATCCATAACCCAGTTTTTTGTTCACATGCAACTAAATCAATAAAAAAATGATGTTGGGCCTATTGCCGGAAAATCCAATAAGCTATCTTTTTGTTCTAATCTCAGCAGGCTTCACAAAAATGCATCTGATGGGCTTAGAAGGGAGGTAATCTGATCCACATGATCAAACAACATCATCAACAATTTATATTATTCTAATTATCAACAAAAAACAATAAATAAATATAAACAATCAACTAGAAAAGAAGGGAAAATGGTGGCGTATTGAGGAGATAGGCTTGAGAAGGGTTTGTGACATTCCCAATTCCACGTGAAGCTGTCTTCTTCTTCTCTGAAGCTTCACCGGCGGTGCGATACCGATTCCACCTTCTTCTTCCTTTTTTTCTCACATCCACGGACGTTTCTCTCATTTCTATTCAATCGTGATCCAATTTCGTCTCTCTCTCAATTTCACCGCAGCGCAAGCAAATCATCCACTTCAGGAAAACTCTTCTTCTCGATTTTTCCTCTTATTTCTACATTTTATTGTGCATCTATGTTATGATAATCGCGATTGAAAAAGTTGTTGTGATGACGAATCGATGATGAAGACATTGTTATTATTGTTGCAGATTCGAAATTGTTATTGATGATGGAAGGTGTGATGAAGATTGATGATGATGAATCTTGTTGTGTGATGAGGAGGCTTAGAAATATTGCGGTGGAGATGGTGATACTTACAGAGTGTTGTGGATGATGTGTTGGTGCAAATTGATGCACGAAGATGAAGTTCAGTGGAAAGTTGAAGGTGATGAACGGTGAAGAGAGGAAAAGAACAAGAGATATTTTTAGAGATGAAGATTGAAGCGGGAGAGAGCTTTCTTCTCTTTGCTTTTTCGTTTCTGTGAGTTACTGTTACGCGAGGTTATCACTGATTGCCAATCGATACTATCATTGTGATGTTGTCGCAATGCCGTTGTTGAATGACACAGTCTTCGTTGTTGCTGCAGAATTCAAGAATCTTGAAAGGATGCCGATGCTAATAGATTGAAGATGAAGATTCTGGTTGAGATTCAGTTGCAGAAAGTTGAGAGAAAACCGTTATAGAGGAGTTGCAGTTTAAAGTTATGGTCATGAAGATTGAAGCTGCCGAGAGAGAGGGAATTACAAAAAGTGAAGGCTGATGAAAAAAAAAGGTCCCTGAGATCTCCGAGAGAGAAAGAATTAATACTGAGATTTGTTGGTTCTTCCCCCCGAGAAGAAATTCAGAGAGAGTTGAAATTTTGAGGTGAGTTTTCTTTTTTGTCAATTTCCTCTTTTCTGCCTAATGAATCCCCCTGCTGAACTATTTTTCGATTCTGTTATAGTTAGTTGGGTAGTTGGGAAACAGTTAGAAGGGAATTAGTTAGATTGTTTGGATGGAGGTTAGTTGGTTAGGTTAGAAAAACCGTTAGTAGGTTACTGAATCCTGTTAGAAGAGGTTATGGAGTGGTTATAACGAGAAGTTAGTTGCAGGGTTGTTATGAAGTTCTGTTAGAAGTTTGTTAGGAGTTGGTTAAGAGGTTAGGAAGTAAAGAGTTAGAGGGAATTCTCAAATCTGTTATGACAGTTGGAGGGTTGATTCTGTTAGTTTGTTTAATTAGGGATTCGTTGTTTTGGAAGTTAGTTAAAACAGTTGGGATTTGTTAGAGCTGTTAGAAAATAGCAAAAATATGCTAGCTTTAGTTGGTTAGAAAATCAAGTTTAGAAGTTGGTTTTGTTACAGGTTGGTAGTTAGTTGTTTATTTGACATATATCATCTAGTTCCTGGCAAGGAGTTTGCAAACTGAGCACAACCTCTGCCAATTTTTCTCTTAACAGATGGAAGTGAGCATTGATGACCCTCAGGATATTGACAAGTCCTTCCTTGATTTCTTAAACAGGTATCACTACAGCCATCTATAACGGATTTTATCTTTAATTCCATGTCATCTTCTTCACCAATTAACCATTTATGAATTTTCATATTACACACAGCAATCACATCCTCTATCGTTCGCTGCTGAAGAGTCAGTGCATTCCTCTTTCGAATAAGAACTTTGATGGCAGTTTTTGACAATATCTTCCCCTTTGAAGCTATGAAAGTTCGAAACTTCTCAAGATCTATGTTGGAATTATTTGCAATCAGGGTACATTTTTCTACAGAATCATTTTCAGACGTGGTGTTGGTACATATTTTATCAAAAGCAGATTCATCTTTGGTTCCACCCTTAGTGATGTGTTTCCTGGCTGAAACAATATTCTTTGCCTTGAAAGGGGTTGTACATTTATTTGAGTGATGTAGCACAAATGGATTTAGAACCTTTTGATCTTCAATATCGCTAGCATGTAAAGCTTTGACAATATTCTTGCTTTCTTCTTTATTTTTTTGCGAATAAACAAAGAGGAATTTGACTTAAGCTTGAAATGTCGGGTGATGAATTTTATGGATGGAGTTTAAATGACAAAGTCTTGAAACTTTAACTTTAAAGGGATTATGGTAAAAAATGCTTGAAGACATGAAAGCATCAAATTTTCTTGTAAGGTATTGTTACACTCGAACGAAATTGAATGGAATTAGATAGCATTTTCTTGAATCATGAATGAAAGGGTTTGAATAAACTTTGAACACATGTGAACTTGAATCTGGAATAACGATGAACATCTTTGTAATGCGGATGAACTCCGACTTGAAACAAGACCTTGCAGTCTGTACTTTACCTTCCAAGAAACTCATATGACCAATGCTTAAGGCTCTTTGCAAACTTTTATCCAATCAACCACTTTCGAACATCTTGAATTCAAATCAAACTTCAAATCCAAATCACACTTGCATTCTCAATGAACTTCTAACTTCAATCTCGAATCCAAATCAACTTGTATGATAAGTAATTTGAATAGACAATAAGATCTTGATCCTAAAAAATTCACAACCTTGCATTTTGTATAATGCCTCATATTCCACGATTCAATCCACAAGCCTCTTATCTTGACAAAGTCCTTCCCTAATTGACGGCTTTGAATAATCAAAGATGGACATAAATGATAATGAAAGAATGTGGTCAAGATTAACATGAAATTTTATTTCCCATGATCTTTAATTACTGAACACTTATCAACGAATAGAAACCCTGATTTTTAATGAAATTTTCCTTTTCTGAGTCAATATTTCTTTTCCTTTTTCCATACCATCCTTCAAATGCAACTTGAATTCCTAACACATATTAGATGAAAGTTCAAGGGAGACCTTGGTCCAAGAGTTAATTTTTCAAAGCTTACTTTAACCGAAGTCAATAGATCTTATCCACGTATCTCGAACTTGGTCCATGATTATGCATCTCAAGGTCTCATAAGAGCTTGTAAGCCCATCAACCAGGTATGCCATGTTGAGCAAAACCCTGCCTTGAATGCCTTGAACCTTGAATTACTTTGCATGAATTCTTCCATGAGAAGCCTACTTCAATCCAAATCTACTCGCATTGCAGATAACAAATGACAATGATAAGGACAATAATTGCCTTGGTTAAGAAGAAGTCCACAAATTCATATCTTAGGTCATGAACCACGCTTCACAATTCGATCCCCAACCCTTAGCGATCGGTTATTTCAACTCGAAATTAGTGTCATGAGGAACGTATTACGGATGGATGAGAAAGTCTGAATCACAGAAGAATTCCCTTGACGTGAAACCCTAGTCGCGCAAATGAAAACCCCAACACTTGCCAAGACTGGATAAAAGCAATTATATCCTGAAGAGAAAGAAATATTGTTAACCACACCTCACAATCTTGATTCCTCGTTTAGATGCACAGAGAAATATCCGGATGAGACATCTTTGAACCATGATTCAACAAAACCTAAATTGATTAACTGAAGAGTAGATGAATGCCATGTCATAGTCATTAATCCTAATCAAATGATAAGCATACTTATAAGAAGAGACGCCATGATTCGAAGCCCACATATGCTAGGTCACGCCCTGGAGTTCTTGACCAGAATGACCTACAACCAGTTGTTCGTTAGAAGATATTAGCCCTGTAACTTGGTGGAGAAGAAGTCCAAAAATGAGCATGCTCAAAAACCCTAGTTCCACAGTCTTATACACCAGGAAGATCCTGAATAATCAGGCTCATTCAACCCATACACCTCAAATCAGTTGTAACCCTAACTCCCTGACTGCCGATCTTTTGAACCTCAGGTGATCCATTTTTTATGAAAATGCGTGCGATACACATGACCTATTGGAATGATGCAGATGAATGCAAAGTCCAAGCCAACATAAGAGAAATTTAGGAGGGCAAATTTTAGGGTGCAACAACTGCCCCTATTTAATCACCTTCAACCTGAAGGTGAGATTGGCGTCAGCCTTTCGAACTTTCAGGGTTGAAGAAGATTAAATACTAAAAGAACCCGAAAATTTGCGCTCTGAAGCCAGTCAGGTATACATTATATTTCTGGTTTTCTGTATTTTCTATTTATATTTTTTTTGCTAGGTAAAAGAGGTTATCAGGGTTAGATGTATGTTTAACCAGAGTTTGACACATAGAAGAATAACTTGGTTATCGAGGAACACTTGTTGGGATTTAGTAACAAACACCTGTAAGAAAGATATCAAAAGGTATATGCCTGAAGTATGTAGTAGACATACGAAAAAAAAGGTATCAGAGACACATATCCGGGGTCGGTAGCGGATACGTACGCAAGAGATATCAAAGATACATATCTGGGGTTGGTAGCGGATATGCATAAAAGAGACAAAAAAGATACATATCCGGGGTTAGTAGCGGATACGCACAAAAGAGACATTAGAGATATCAAGAACACATGTCTGGGGTTGGTAGCAGACATATGGAAAAGGCATCAAAAATACATATCCGTGGTCGGTATCAGATACATAAGAAAGAGATAGAAAAGATACATATCTGTGGTCGGTATCGGATATGCACAAAAGAGATAAAAAAGATACATATTTATGGTCGATATCAGATATGCACAAAAGAGATAGAAAAGATACATATCTGTGGTCGGTATCGGATATGCACAAAAGAGATATAAAAGATACATATCCATGGTCGGTATCGGATATGTAAGAAAGAGATAGAAAAGATACATATCCGTGGTCGGTATCGGATACGCATAAAGGAGATAAAAAAGATACATATCCGTGGTCGGTATCGGATATGCACAAAAGAGATAGAAAAGATACATATCTGTGGTCGGTATCGGATACGTAAGAAAGAGACATCAAAGATACAAGAACACATGTCTGGGGTTGGTAGCAGACATATGAAACAGGTATTAAAAAATACATATCCGTGGTCGGTATCGGATATGTAAGAAAGAGACATCAAAGATACATATCCGTGGTTGGTATCAGATACGTACGAAAGAGACAACAAAGATACAAGAACACATGTCTGAGATTGGTAACAGACATATGAAACAGGTATCAAAAATACATATCCGTGGTCGGTATCAGATACGTAAGAAAGAGACAGACCGGAGAAAGCTCTCACAAAGATATCAAGAACACATGTCTGGGATTGGTAGCAGACATATGAAAAATGTATCAAAAATACATATCCGTGGTCGGTATCGGATACGTACGAAAGAGATATCAAAGATACATATCCGTGTTCGGTATCAGATACGTAAGAAAGAGACATCAAAGATACAAGAACACATGTCTGGGATTGGTAGCAGATATATGAAGCAAGTATCAAAAATACATATCTGTGGTCGGTATCGGATACGTAAGTAAGAGACAGACCGAAGAAAGCTCTTACAAAGTGTGATCGGTGGAAATAGAACTGACTGTTTTTTAAGCTGGTTCGCGAAATGTCGCGGTAAGCAAGAGTCGCCACCGTATTTTATGTTCTCCAACATGGAAAGGACAAAAGCACAACAAAATTCCTTCTTTGAGAATGTTTCTCGGTTCGGGAGGTAGATTTATAGAAAGGGAAGGTGTTAGCACCCTTTCTATCCGTGGTTATCCACGGGCTCTTAGGTACTTGCTCTTATGTTTTCAAAAGATGTTTGCTTTTCAAGTGTGTGTGGGTTTTGAAAAAGTTTCGTTTGAAAAATTTCTAGGTAACTCTTGTATCAGTCCTCAAGAGTGTATGAAGTATTTGTTTGAAAACTTTTTGAAAGTGTGAGTGCGAAAAGTTGTTTTTTTTTTGTTTTGAAAGAGCAAGTACCCAGGAGAAATCTACCTACTCTAAGGAATTAGGCTGTGTAAGAGTCCTTTAGACAATACTATCCCACTATTGAGAAGTAGGTAGCACCGTCGTTGGAGGTATTCGGGTCAATTCGATTAAGGGACAATGTGGTCACCGAAGCAATAGTAGGACACCTTAGAAGTAACCCTAATGTCCTAGATCCTTTTTTATCCGAGGCAACCGTTTCGAGGCAACATGATCTTTAGACAGGAGGGCGACCTCTAAAACACCCTATACTTGACGACCACGTTCGAGGCAACCGAGTGAGGCGTACCCTAGGAGTGGCATGTGCATGTGTGTTGTTTTTCAGTTTATGTTTATCTTTGAACATGTCATTTGTGAGTTACGGATTGGTTTTATTATTCATCCAAGTCTTGCATGCATATTAACAGTTAAGAGTGCGGAAAATAAATTACGGAAATATGAATCTATGCTATTACAAGGCGCGAGTCTATACATCGCCAAAAACATAACCCGTTTTGGAAAATAAATGCGGAAAAGTAAATAAAGCGGTAAAATCCTAATTAACTATTACATTTCCGGAGCAGATACATAAATAATCAAAAATAATGATAATGCGTGAAAAGAAATTTAATCAGGACGTCCTTAGGGTTTTGACCCTTTTTGAGAAAAGAATTGAATTTTAGTCCTTTTTTGCAATTAATTAAAATTAAACCTAATTTGCTAATTAATTAATTAATAAAAGAAAAAAAAGTTTTTTATGTTTTTTTAATGAAAATAAAATAAAAAGAAATTAAAAGTCAAGAGAAAACCCTAATTCTAACCTATTTTATTTATTGTGAAAAAAGATTAAAATTAACTAATTAAACTAATTAATTTGTTAGTATTTTATTTACAAAATAAATTAATAATGAAATTAATACATAATAAAAATATTATAAATATTTAATTCTGAGTTTATTATGAAAATTAATATTAATTATGTCAGTTAAATAAATAATATTAATAATAAAAAATAGTTAGTTAAAAGAAAATAAAAAAAGAAAGCAATTAACCAGGGGGGTGTTGACCCAAGAATGAAGGTTTATTTTGCAGGTTTTAGGCCCAATAACGTTCAAGCCTTGTTGACTTCTGGAATTGCCTGTGCTTGCTTTGACTGGAACGTACCATGATCTTCATCTCTGGCCCTTGAATGTATGCTTGTAGACACATGGCACATGGATGCCTAGAGCGCATGGTGGAACGCGTTTAGGAAGCTGCATGGGAACTTGTTAGAAAAAATATGAACAAAGGTTTGGGGGACCTGGGAATCGAACCCAGGTCCCAATGATGAACGTCCACCTCACTGACCACTAGGCCATTATGCTACATTTGTTAGTATTATGCTAAACAAATATAATATAAAAAACATAATGCCTATGCTGGAAAGAGAAACAAATGCGCGTTTTATTTGAATAACCCAATGGTATGCTTCCACGTCCTTCGTCTTCTTCATTTATCTGCAGAAAACAAAACAAATAACGGTGGTTTTTAACCCCCACAACATGGAAGCACGATTAATAGAGATTAGTCCCCCGATGATCAGAAATTGTTCGCGAGGGTTGGGTTGGATTCGTCTGGCCTTGACGAATTCAACCATATGCGTCTCAAGGTCCAATTTTTCCTGTGCTGGGAATCCCTAATTGGAAGCTTCGAAACCCTAAAAATCATCTATGGTGATTTTCGTTTCAGGGCTCCTTAATGCAATTCACCTATGCCATTAGCTTCAGAGAGGTTCTAGCAATCCAATACACAAAAAAAATCTCATTAATAATGCATGAATATTGAATTACAATTATGAAAAAATAACCAAACCGTGTGACTTGTTCTTGCGTGTTCTTGGAGTGTTATGGCTTGTTTTTTATTGCAATGCGTTCCTGAATGTCCCAGCAAGGTATTGGAATCAAGAAAGGGCTTTGAATTGGTCTGGAAGGTAGAATTCAGTTTTCAAATTTTTCTTGAAGTTTTGGAATTAGCTTATGGCCTTTTGCAGCAGCTTGCCCGTCCACAGCATTAGGGTTAGCTTTAGTATTTGTAGTAGAATGGAATTAGGGTAAAACTTTGTCCAAGAATCCATCAAATAATGTTTTCAATATTTGATTTCAATCAAATATTTTTGCATCTTTTTTGATTGAGAAAACTTTCCAATTTTGGATATTCTTGTCTCTTTGATTGGCAAACGAAATCTCCAGCATGTGTTGAGTTTATTTGCTCCACAAAAGATTTGAAAAACATATCTTGGCATTTTCCTACAATTAAATTAATTAAATGAATTATTAATCAATTAAAAATCCAAATAATTAATAAAAATAAGAAAATAATTAAAATTAATCTCAATGGGTTGTGCATAGGCCTTGGACAATGTTTCAAGAAAGAATTTGAGGCCCATTAGCAAAAATGAAGTGTTTTGAGCAAAGTTGACTTTTGCAAATTCCCAAAAATTTCCCAACTTCTCCAATGCATATCTTGCTCAATTTTGATCCTATGAACATGTTCTTGGACATTTTGGAAAGGTATTGAAGTCCTCTAACCAATGCCTTTAGTCCCATGTCATTTGGATTTACCAATCTCAAGTTATGGTATTTGACTTAAAGTGCCTTTTTGTTAACTTTTGAAAGTGACCTATAATGTAGAAATTGATAACTTTTTCTGAGAGCATTTCTTGGACTTGGAGTGTGAATATGAGTTGTAGGAAATGTCATCCCCTTCAAAATGAGAATTGGATGGGATTTTTCTGATGAACCATGAAAAAGTTATGCCCTGGTCAAGTTACAGTTGACTTTTCAACTGTCCAAAAATATAAACTTTTGCATCTTGATGATTTTTGAGTCATGCTTGTGGAATCATGATCAAGACTTGATCAAATGATGATTGTGGCTTCAAAATAATATGTTGACCAAAAATTTTGACTTTTGACTGCCAAATGACCATTTTACCCCTATAGTTGATTGTGAAGCAATTAGGGCTTTTGACTGTGCAACTTGATGCTGTGAGTCTTGAAACTTGGCATGTAGGTGCTTGACAATGTATATGGGGCAATGGGACTTGATTGAGCCATTAAAAACCTCAAATTCACTAAGAGAACCAAAACCCTAATTTGGACTGGCTTAGGAGATGTTTGGACTGTGCAATCCCTTGAGAAATCTTGAACCAATTGAAGATGATTCTTAACAAACCTTGAAGAATATAGGAGGGAAAATTTTGGGGTACAACAGTTGCCCCTGTTCAATCTTCTTAGACCTGAGGATGTAGATTGGCTTGCGTGCCTTTCGTGATCCGAAGGTGGAAGATGATTGAACACTAGAGTGCCCAGAAATTTGCACTTACATAGTGGAGTATCAGCAGTATGATGGCGGGAATGGGCTTATAGATGCCATTTGGAGAGATGGTGGATAGGAGGATGGGCTTATAGATGCCATCTGGAGATGTGACATAATTTTGTCGGGAATGGGCTTATAGATAGCATTGTGTGTCGATCGCGTAAGAGATTCCTTAGCGAGAACTTGCATACTTTGAGAAAGAAAGATAATTTCCTGGCCTGTTACAGGTGTTGATCTTCAAACTCTTCATGCAGATATGCCCTGGCTAGATACAGGTATCGAATCTACAATCACTCGCTCACAGATATGCCCTGGCTAGATACAGAAATCGAATCCGGAACTTCAAAAGGTTGCTTACAGACGTGCCCTGGCTGGATACAGGTATCGAATCTCTAAACTCTTCATGCAGATATGCTCTGGCTGGATACAGGTATCGAATCTACAATCAAATCACTCACAGATGTGCCCTGGCTAGATACAGGAATCAAATATGGAATTAGTCATCTACAGATATGCCCTGGCTGGATACAAGTATCGAATCTCTAAACTCTTCATGCAGATATGCCCTGGCTGGATACAGGTATCGAATCTCCAATCAACCACTCACAGATATGCCCTGGCTAGATACAGGTATCGAATCCGGAACTTGTCGTCTACAGATATGCCCTGGCTGGATACAGGAATCGAATCTCTAAACTCTTCATGCAGACATGCCCTGGCTGGATACAGGTATCGAATCTACAATCAGTCACTCACAGATATGCCCTGGCTAGATACAGGTATCGAATCCGGAACTTGTCATCTACAGATACGCCCTGGCTAGATACAGGAATCGAATCTCTAAACTCTTCATGCAGACATGCCCTAGCTGGATACAGGTATCGAATCTACAATCAGTTACTCACAGATATGCCCTGGCTAGATACAGGAATCGAATCTGGAATTCTTTGTCTACAGATATGCCCTGGCTGGATACAGGAATCGAATCTCTAAACTCTTCATGCAGACATGCCCTGGCTGGATACATGTATCGAATCTACAATCAATCACTCACAGATATGCCCTGGCTAGATACAGGTATCGAATCCGGAACTTGTCGTCTACAGATATGCCCTGGCTGGATACAGTTATCGAATCTCTAAACTCTTCATGCAGACATGCCCTGGCTGGATACAGGTATCGAATCTACAATCAGTTACTTACAGATATGCCCTGGCTAGATACAGGTATCGAATCCGGAACTTGTCGTCTATAGATATGCCCTGGCTGGATACAGGAATCGGATCTCTAAACTCTTCATGCATACATGCCCTGGCTGGATACAGGTATCGAATCTACAATCAGTTACTCACAGATATGCCCTGGCTAGATACAGGAATCGAATCTGGAACTGCGACGGTTGATAGTAATTGACCTTTTTCCTGAAAAGGCAAAACATCAGTTGTATGCAATGTCATGATGTATGAAATGTATGATGTCATGATGTTCTCAAGAATAAATGAGATTGTGTGTTTATGATGCGTACATGCATGCGTCATGGTGTATGATAAAGTGATGTTTATGAATGTATTTTCGTCTAGGAAAATAAATCCTTGACGAATGCCAGGAAATTGTGGAATCCTGGGCTTGATGTTTGAAGAGTAGAGTTCTTCATTTCCGCTGGGGATGATGATTACAAGATGTTTGCCAGAATAAACCAGTAGGAGAAGATGACTCCATTGGGGAATAAACTTGTTGGAGAGATTACTCTGCGGGGAATTACTCTGTGGGAAGAGATACTTCGCTGAGATTTTGATGATAACTCCGTTGGGGATTCCGTTGATGAGCTTTGTTGGGGAATTTGATAAACTCTGCTGGGGATAGGAAGAACTTTGCCGAGGATGATCTTTCCGTTGCAATTAGCTGAGGATAACCCAGTTATAAGCTCTGGTGGGGAATAACCTTTGAATAAAGCCGGGGAGAGACGTATGTACTCTGCAGGTGATAAGCTTCCAGAATCTACTGGGGATAAGCTTCCAGAATCTACTGGGGAGGATGATTCAACTCTCCTGGGGAAACTTTTGAACTGTATTGGGGAAGTGGCTCCACTGGGGTTTCTGGATTCCACCGGGGAACAATCTTATACTAAGATTGTCGGGGATGCTTGCTTAGGAATATCTGTATACTCCGTTGAGGAATATTGAGATCTTCTGGGGATACCCAACTTCTTTAGGGCTAACAGTAGCCTAACTCTGCTTGGGGAGAGTGTCGCTGACTTGCTAGGGATACTGTGCCTTTTTAGGGTTGATGATAGCCCAACTCTGCTTGGGGAGAGTATCGCTGAATCTTGTCTTACTCTGCGGGGAGTGGAGGTATCTGGGTTACGTTCTTCAGCCGAACCTACCTTAGTACCTTGGTGGACAGAGCAACTAGATCGCTTAGACAACTCATTATTGCCCCTGTTTCTGATGTCACATGTAATTAGTCCTTTGTTTCGCATGCAAGTATTTATGAGTTAACAATTAGTGTCAGATGCATATATCAAAAATGAACATTGGACGTTCTTTGCAAGACAAAACAGAAAAAGGAAAACAATTGGCAATTTGTATGGAAAAGTGAATTTGTATTGATTTTTGGAATTTGCCTGTAAATAGGCGTTTTGTGTACAAGAGGCTGACGTCCTAGTAAGAGAACGCCGTCGAACAGAATAGAGTTTATACAATTTTGTGAAAAGAAAAACAAAACAGCTATGTGAAAAAATAATCCCACTGGGTTCCAACTCTGCTATCGCCTTTATGTCTTCAAGCGTCTCATCACTTTGCTGCTCAGTTGAAGATGAAGCTGATTGATTAATGCCGTCTGAACCTGATAGTTGATACCGGATTCTGGATGCAAGGTGATTCAATAAGACATAGTATTACGCTTTATCCCTAACTTTTGCCTGGACCGCCCTTTCGGGTTTTCAGTCCACTGGGATACCCATTCTTGCCCAAGCCGCCTTTTCAGGTTTTCAACTTGCCGGGTGTACAGATTTTTTCATTTCATCCCTTATTTTTGCCCGAACCCTTTTGGTTCACCGGGAAGCCCTTATTTTTGCCTAGATGTGTCAACCTAGCGGGTCTTTTATTCATGCGTAGTATCTTTTTACTATTTCTGCATTGGCGGGATGAGGAAGGTCGTCACCATCCATGGTGGTTAGAATCATGGCTCCTCCTGAGAAGATATGTTTAACCACAAATGGCCCTTCGTACGTGGGGGTCCATTTGCCCATGGGATCACTTTGAGGAAGAATGATGCACTTGATTACCAGGTCTCCAACTTGATACTCTTGTCATCTGACTTTCTTGTTAAATGCCCTGATCATCCGTTTTTGGTACGTCTGACCATGACAAATAGCAGTGAGTCTTTTTTCGTCGATTATGTTTAATTGATCAAGTCGAGTCTGGATCCAATCATCTTCGCTCAAACCTGCATCCTTCATTATCCGGAGAGAGGGTATCTGGACTTTAATAGGCAAGACTGCCTCCATGCCATATACCAAGGAAAAGGGAGTTACCCCTGTTGACGTCCGTGCTGAGGTACGGTACCCATGAAGAGCAAACGATAACATCTCGTGCCAATCTTTGTAAGTCACTGTCATCTTCTGCACAATCTTCTTGATATTCTTATTCGCCGCTTTTACAGCCACGTTCATCTTTGGCCGGTAAGGAGAAGAGTTGTGGTGCTGTATCTTGAATTGCTCGCAGAGCTCAGTGATCATCTTGTTATTAAGATTGGTACCATTTTCCGTAATGATCCTCTCTAGTACACCGTATCGACAGATCAGGTTATGCCGAATGAACCGTGCCACGACGTTCTTGGTTACTGTAGCATAGGAAGCTGCTTCAACCCACTTTGTGAAGTAATCAATCGCTACCAGGATGAAGCGATGCCCGTTCGATGCTGTAGGTCTGATCTCGCCGATCATATCAATGGCCCACATTGCAAAAGGCCAAGGTGCTGTCAAGACGTTCAGAGGTACTGGAGGAATGTGCACCTTATCAGCATAGATCTGGCATTTGTGACACGTCCGTGAATGCTGGTAACAGTCGGCTTCCATTGTGGACCAGAAATATCCTGCCCGAAGGATTTTCTTTGCCATGGTGTGTCCACTGGAATATGTTCCGAAGGTACCTTCATGCAGCTCTGCCATGATCCTTTCTGCTTCAGTCTTATCCACACAACGCAGTAAGGTCGAATCATGGTTTCACTTGTATAGAATGCCATTGCTGAGGAAGAACTTTGCTGCAAACCTTCTCAGAAACTTCTTGTCGTTAACGGATGCACCCTCAGGGTATTCTTGAGCTTCCAAGTACCTCTTCACTTCATGATACCAAGGTTTTTCAGTTACCTCTTCAGCCTCAAGATCACAGCAATATGCAGGTTCATCCAACTTCCATATAATAATCTAGGGAGCCTCGTTGTCCCATTTGACTTCGAACATGGAAGACATCGTAGCTAGCGTGTCCGCCAACTGATTCTCCTCTCTTGGGAAGTGTTCAAAAGTTATCTCCGTGAAATGGGGGATCAATGTCAACACATACTCCTTGTAGGGAATAAGATTTGGGTGTTTCGTATCCCACTCGCCTTTGATCTGACTGATCACGAGAGCAAAATCTCTGAAGACCCTCAGAAACTTGATCCTTAAGTCAATTGCAGCTTGAAGACCCATGATGCATGCCTCATACTCTGCCATGTTGTTGGTGCAGTTGAAACATAGCCGGGCAGTAAGTGGAGTATGAGTGCCTTTTAGGGATATGATCACAGCTCCAATACCGTTACCCAAAGCGTTTGAGGCTTCGTCAAAGTGCATAGACCATCGGGATCCTTCCTCAGGTCCTTCATCCGGTCCAGGTACTTCATAATCAGTCACTACCATGATGTTCTCGTCTGGAAATTCAAAGTTCATAGTTTGGTAGTCGTCCACTGCTTGGTGTGCCAAATGGTCTGCCAATACACTTCCCTTGATTGCTTTCTGAGTCGTGTACTGGATGTCGTATTCTATCAAGATCATCTGCCATCTTGTTATTCTTCCGGACAAGGCAGGCTTTTCGAAGATGTACTTTATTGGATCCATTTTTGAAATCAAGAGAGTAGTGTGAGTCAACATATATTGTCTCAGCCGGCGAGCAGCCCATACCAAAGCGCAGCAAGTTTTCTCGAGCAGTGAGTATTGGGTCTCACAGTCGGTAAACTTTTTGCTAAGGTAATAAATGGCGTGCTCTTTTCGGCCAGACTCGTCATGCTGCCCCAGCACACACCCCATTGAGCTGTCAAGTACTGTCAAGTATAAGATAAGAGGTCTTCCTTCAACCGGTGGCATAAGAATGGGTGGTTCTTGGAGATACTCTTTGATTCTATCGAAAGCGGCCTGACATTCATCGTTCCAACGCACTACTTGATCTTTCTTCAGCAGCTTGAAGATTGGTTCACAGGTAGCAGTTAGATGTGAGATGAATCGGGCAATATAGTTCAACCGTCCTAGAAAGCCTGTGACTTCTTTCTCTGTCTTGGGAACTGGCATCTCTTGTATGGCTTTCACTTTGGCAGGGTCCACTTGAATACCTTTGTCGCTCACGACGAAACCTAGTAGTTTTCCAGATCTCACCCCAAAGGTGCACTTGTTTGGGTTCAACCTCAGCTTGTACAACTTCAGACGGTCAAACAGCTTCTGTAGATGGTCAAGGTGTTCCTCCTCAGTTTGGGACCTTGCAATCATATCTTCGACGTACACTTCGATCTCATGATGAATCATGTCATGAAATAAAGAAACCATGGCACGTTGGTAGGTTGCCCCAGCATTTTTCAACCCAAAAGGCATGACCTTGTAACAAAAGGTGCCCCACTGAGTAACAAAAGTGGTTTTCTCCATGTCTTCAGGAGCCATCTTGATCTGATTGTAACCGAAGAACCCGTCCATGAAGGAGAATACCTTATGCTGAGCAGTATTGTCAACTAGAACGTCGATGTGAGGCAAAGGGAAGTCATCTTTAGGGCTGGCCCTGTTCAAATCCCTATAATCAACACACGTTCGGACCTTACCATCCTTCTTCGGCACTAGAACCACGTTGGCAACCCACTGAGGGTAAGAAGTCACTGCTAGAAAACCGGCATCGAATTGTTTCATAACCTCAGCTTTGATTTTCTCGGACATCTCTAGACGCATACGACAGAACTTATGTTTTACCGGAGGGCATTCTTCCTTGGTAGGCAGATGATGAACCACAATGTCGGTATCCAACCCAGACATGTCTTCGTAAGACCAGGCGAAGATTTCCACATAATCATGCAACATCTGAATCAACCGTTGTTTCACACTGAGCTCCAGATTGGCACCAATCTTGACTTCCTTTCTGTCTGTCTCAGTACCCAGATTTACCGTTTCCACTGGCTCTTCATGTGGCTGAATGGCCCTCTCTTCCTGGAGTTACATTATTGCAAGCTCACCAGGCACTTCACAATCATCTTCACCTTCGTCTTCGACTAAGTTGATCGGATTTTCGAAGTCATAACTGGCAGTAGCAGAGTCGTTACCAGTGAGATCCAGAGTGAAATGGAACCTGTATGGGTGAGTGTGTGTAAATATAGCTATTTTGCAATATATAAAGAAAGAAAGGGAGCGCAAGATTTGAAATGCGAAAAACGTCCAATGCTTTTATTCATGATATATGAAAATGACAAGTAATAAGCCCTCACAAATGAAGCCACGGTGCCCCGGGTAAGACACCGGGCCATAAAGTTTCAAATTATTGTTCGTTACAAATTTAAAACAAAGGAGTTCATTACTGAGTGACAAAAGTAATAGGTATGTAGTCTTTGGCAGTCCAGTTGCTTGGTCCACCGTCGGTCGTTGGGTAGATCCAGCTGTCAAATTCAGATTCTTCCACGCCGTCGTCATCCCTAATAGCATTTACTCCATGGTTGGGCATGGGAGCTGTCACCACATTAGGCCTCTCGGGCGCCTCGAACTCAACCTCTTTAGCATCAATAAGGTCTTGAACCTTATTCCTCAGAGCCCAACAATCATCGGTAGTATGCCCCGGGCTATCAGAGTGATAAGCGCAGCGGGCGTTGGGGTTGTACTTTGGAGAGGTTGTGTTTACAACCTTCGGAGCTTCCTTGACAATTACCAGATTGGTCGACAGCAGTTGCGGCAATATCTGAGACAGGGTCATACTGAGCCGAGTGTACTGCCTTTTGGGTCTCTCATCCCTTGGTTGGTTGTATTGCTGAGGAGCAGCAGCAGGCTTTGAAATTACCACCGCGTTGACAGCTTGGCGGCGTTCCGGTTTATTCTGTCTTCTGGGACCATAAACAGCACTAGCTTCTTTCTTGAAGGGCTTCTTTTCAGAACTTGAGGATGCACCTTTCTGTATCTTCCCCGACTTAATACCAGCTTTTATCCTCTCTCCAGTTAAGATCAGGTCTGTGAACCCTGCAGAAGAATTACCAATTAGGTGGTTAAAGAATGGACCAGACAGGGTCCCCAAGAACATATCAACGAGCTCTCGGTCAGTCAAAGGTGGCCGCACCCTGCCAGCCAGGTCTCTCCACTTTTGCGCATACTCCTTAAAACCTTCACTCATCCCAAGTGACATACCCTGGAGTTGGGTACGCGTGGGAGCGAGGTCGGAATTGTACTGATACTGCTTATAAAATGCAGTAGCCAAATCCTCCCAGTTACGAATACTGGCTCCATCCAGCTGATAGAACCATTCGAGTTGAGCCCCTAAAAGGCTATCCTGGAAGAAATGGATCCATAGATTCTTGTCTGCAGTGTAAGGTTGGATCTTCCTTACATAAGAACGGAGGTGCAGCTTAGGACAGGAAGCCCTGTCGTACTTCGCAAAAGAAGGTGCCTTGAACTTGTGTGGGATCACCACCCCAGAAGATAAACCTAGATCTCTAAAATCCAACCCAGACACCTGTTGAATCTCCATGGCACTCAGACGGTCCTCTAGTTGCTTGTACCTGTCTTCAACGGGAGGGTACTGCTCATCATTGAAATTCGTCTCGTTGTCGGAGACCACAGGACTAGGAACCCTTCCCCCTTGGGGACTGTCTTTCCCTACAGAGGAAGTAGCTTGATCAGCCTTATTTTGCAGTGTATTCCCAAACCTCCGTCCAGTGTTGAACAACACAGTCCTCTTCTTCTTCTTCTTCTTCTTCAAAAGCAGAGTCTTCAATTCCTGTTGACCCTAGGATAAGCTCATGACCAGCTCTTGAAACTGGGCGTTCTAGGCCTGGAGGGCCTTGATAGCTTATTCATTGGATGATTCAGGATTCATGATGACTGCTGAAATAAACAGTGAAGAAGATTAAGCAACCTGTAAAAAAGAGTACCTGTGATGCATATGATGAATGGAATGCGTATGATTTATGTTTTCAAAGACAATCGGAGTTCAACTTTGTAAACAAAAGGGAAACACACTTCATTAGATTTATCTTTGAATTGTTCAAGAAATTGCCCTTAGGCGTTACATAAATGAAAATACTGAAAAGGAAATAAAAGCTGTAAAAGAAATATCCAAGGCCCATCAGTGCTCCCATGGCCTCCTCTTCTCAGTACGGATGTAGTCATTCAGGACCCGCTCGTTCTCCAATTGCTTAGTCAGCTTCTGGATCTTTTGTTCCTGTTCATTGAACTTTTCCCGATAAGAATCCCATTCTTCCTGTAGTTGCGCCCAAGAGCTCTTCAGGGTGTCAACATCAGTAGGTATTTGAGGAGGGAGTACAGTTGGAGGAACCCCGTCTTTATCAGGAAATTCAAGAATGATAGGCCTGATAGCTTCGTATGGCATACCTAACTTCTGAGCACGGATACAGACCCATCTGTAGTAGGGTTCCATTGGTAGAGAATTCTTCGGTCCCAATTCATGTGGGTCAGCTTTGTGAATTCTGTCCCAAGCCTTGATGAATCTACGACGTAGCTCGTCACTATCTACCTGAAACTCAAAACTGATGTGAGGCACCCACATCTCATGAGGCCCTGTTCTTCTGTCTCTTCCAAACTGACGGAGAGCTAAACATGGATTGTAAGAGATTCCTCCTTGAGTACCGATTAATGGAACATTAGGATATTCTCCGCAACGATCAATAACAACCAACTCATCCAAACCTCTGAGAGTCCAAATGATGTCATTATCAGTGAGAGACATTAACCTATGAGCCCAGCCCCTTCCTTCTTTGTTCTTCAGCACGAACTTAGGGAGGTGCGAAATAAACCACCTCACTAACAAAGGAGCACAACACCACAAAGTTCCCCGTCTTCGGGCAGTACGAGCATAGAGTTGTTGCAGGATATCACCCAAGAGAGTGGGCACAGGGTTCCGAGACATGAAGATCCTTATGGCATTGACGTTAATAAAGTTATCAGGATTTGGGAACAATACCAGACCATAGATTAAGAGAGCCAGAATGTCTTCGTATGCCCTGAAGTCTAAGTCATTCCAGAAACTGTTAGCTTTACCAATCAGAAACTTAGCCAAAAAGCCCTTAACTCCGCTTCTAGTCACCCAGTTATCCATTACCTCCTTGTTGGTCAAAGGAAGAGCTGCTGCAACCTCCTCAAGCCTAAGAGTCTTTTCCCAACCAGTGAAGGGAGTCTGTTCCAAAACAGGGATACCAAGAAAATCAGAGAATTCTTCCAGGGTAGGGACCAGTTGGAAGTCTTGAAAGGTGAAGCAATGATATAGGGGATCATAGAACTGGGTCAGGACACTCATCAGTTGTTGGTCCCACTTTGAAGTGACTAAACCAAGAAGAGAACCATGCCTCTGGATGAAGGAAATAGTGTTTGGAATTCTGTCAACCAACTCTTTAAGCAAATCAGGTGGGTGAACAAAGTTGAGCCGAATAGTATTCCTTCGCCCAGGCATCATGATGTCCTACAAAACAGAGCAAAGGTGAAACCCTCTTGTCTTTGAAATGGGTCAGTCCTTATGCAGGATGCATGCAATGGTATGATGGTATGATGTTATGATAAAGCACACTACAAATATTCACAAAGGCAAACATGATAAGGAACACAAGTCACACAAGACAACCCTTAGAGTTTAGGCTAGCATGAAGTTCGGGTACTACCCTCTTTCAGTTCCGTTGGTTAAGACCTGTCCTATCAAAAGTAACTGGGTTCTAGAGGATCTCAATATCATCGACTACCCTCAATCGGTCATAACTCCAGCGTCGCAATCTTTTCTTGCGGCCAGAACCATCGCGAGAGTTTAGCCTCAATGAGTGTAGCATACTGCTACTGTTCTATGGCCAAGTTGGGTCAATTTAGGGTTATAAGGTCGGTTGGTGCTTAATGACTCCTCAGAAGACCCATATTCTCCTCGTTGCAACACAAGGGATATCGGTACAGACCAAGGTGTCACACCAACGTAGCCACTACTTCACCCGTGTCGGTCTACGCCGGACAGGTCCCTCACAGCTTATGCTACCTAAAAGGGTATCCCCAGATCCGGGTTAGGATCTATGAAACTCCGATGCAGCCCACAATAATAAAGCAAACAAAACATTCAATTGAAAACATAAGTATGATCTAATCCTAAGGTACACCTCACTTTACAATTATCCCCAGCAGAGTTGCCAGTTCTGTGATCGGTGGAAATAGAATTGACTGTTTTTTAAGCTTGTTCGCGAAGTTTCGCGGTAAGCAAGAGTCACCACCGTCTTTTATGTTCTCCAACATGGAAAGGAAAAAAGCACAGCAAAATTCCTTCTTTGAGAATGTTTCTCGGTTCGGGAGGTAGATTTATAGAAAGGGAAGGTGTTAGCACCCTTTCTATCTGTGGTTATCCACGGGCTCTTAGGTACTTGCTCTTATGTTTTCAAAAGATGTTTGCTTTTCAAGTGTGTGTGGGTTCTGAAAAAGTTTCGTTTGAAAAATTTCTAGGTAACTCTTGTATCAGTCCTCAAGAGTGTATGAAGTATTTGTTTGAAAACTTTTTGAAAGTGTGAGTGCGAAAAGTTGTTTTTTTTTTGTTTTGAAAGAGCAAGTACCCAGGAGAAATCTACCTACTCTAAGGAATTAGGCTGTGTAAGAGTCCTTTAGACAGTACTATCCCACTATTGAGAAGTAGGTAGCACCGTCGTTGGAGGTATTCGGGTCAATTCGATTAAGGGACAATGTGGTCACCGAAGCAATAGTAGGACACCTTAGAAGTAACCCTAATGTCCTAGATCCTTTTTCATTCGAGGCAACCGTTTCGAGGCAACATGATATTTAGACAGGAGGGCGACCTCTAAAACACCCTATACTTGATGACCACGTTCGAGGCAACCGAGTGAGGCGTACCCTAGGAGTGGCATGTGCATGTGTGTTGTTTTTCAGTTTATGTTTATCTTTGAACATGTCATTTGTGAGCTACGGATTGGTTTTATTATTCATCCAAGTCTTGCATGCATATTAACAGTTAAAAGTGCGGAAAATAAATTGCGGAAATATGAATCTACGCTATTACAAGGCACGAGTCTATACATCGCCAAAAACATAACCCGTTTTGGAAAATAAATGCGGAAAAGTAAAAAAAGCGATAAAAATCCTAATTAACTATTACATTTCCGGAGCAGATACATAAATAATCAAAAATAATGATAATGCGTGAAAAGAAATTTAATCACGACGTCCTTAGGGTTTTGACCCTTTTTGAGAAAAGAATTGAATTTTAGTCCTTTTTTGCAATTAATTAAAATTAAACCTAATTTGCTAATTAATTAATTAATAAAAGAAAAAAAATGTTTTTTTTTATGTTTTTTTAATGAAAATAAAATAAAAAGAAATTAAAAGTCAAGAGAAAACCATAATTCTAACCTATTTTATTTATTGTGAAAAAAGATTAAAATTAACTAATTAAACTAATTAATTTGTTAGTATTTTATTTACAAAATAAATTAATAATGAAATTAATACATAATAAAAATATTATAAATATTTAATTCTGAGTTTATTATGAAAATTAATATTAATTATGTCAGTTAAATATATAATATTAATAATAAAAAATAGTTAGTTAAAAGAAAATAAAAAAAGAAAACAATTAACCAGGGGGGTGTTGACCCAATAATGGAGGTTTATTTTGCAGGTTTTAGGCCCAATAACGTTCAAGCCTTGTTGACTTCTGGAATTGTCTGTGCTTGCTTTGACTGGAACGTACCATGATCTTCATCTCTGGCCCTTGGATGTATGCTTGTAGACACATGGCACATGGATGCCTAGAGCGCATGGTGGAACGCGTTTAGGAAGCTGCATGGGAACTTGTTAGAAAAAATATGAACAAAGGTTTGGGGGACCTGGGAATTGAACCCAGGTCCCAATGATGAACGTCCACCTCACTGACCACTAGGCCATTATGCTGCATTTGTTAGTATTATGCTAAACAAATATAATATAAAAAACATAATGCCTATGCTGGAAAGAGAAACAAACGCGCGTTTTATTTGAATAACCCAATGGTATGCTTCCACGTCCTTCGTCTTCTTCATTTATCTGCAGAAAACAAAACAAATAGCGGGGGTTTTTAACCCCCACAACATGGAAGCACGATTAATAGCGATTAGTCCCCTGATGATCAGAAATTGTTCGCGAGGGTTGGGTTGGATTCGTCTGGCCTTGACGAATTCAACCATATGCGTCTCAAGGTCCAATTTTTCCTGTGCTGGGAATCCCTAAATTGGAAGCTTCGAAACCCTAAAAATCATCCATGGTGATTTTCGTTTCAGGGCTCCTTAATGCAATTTACCTATGCCATTAGCTTCAGAGAGGTTCTAGCAATCCAATACACACAAACAATCTCATTAATAATGCATGAATATTGAATTACAATTATGAAAAAATAACCAAACCGTGTGACTTGTTCTTGCGTGTTCTTGGAGTGTTAAGGCTTGTTTTTGATTGCAATGTGTTCCTGAATGTCCCAGCAAGGTATTGGAATCAAGAAAGGGCTTTGAATTGGTCTGGAAGGTTGAATTCAGTTTTCAAATTTTTCTTGAAGTTTTGGAATTAGCTTATGGCCTTTTGCAGCAGCTTGCCCGTCCACAGCATTAGGGTTAGCTTTAGTATTTGTAGTAGAATGGATTTAGGGTAAAACTCTGTCCAAGAATCCATGAAATAATGTTTTCAATATTTGATTTCAATCAAATATTTTTGCATCTTTTTTGATTGAGAAAACTTGCCAATTTTGGATATTCTTGTCTCTTTGATTGGCAAACGAAATCTCCAACATGTGTTGAGTTTATTTGCTCCACAAAAGATTTGAAAAACATATCTTAGCATTTTCCTATAATTAAATTAATTAAATGAATTATTAATCAATTAAAAATCCAAATAATTAATAAAAATAAGAAAATAATTCAAATTAATATCAATGGGTCGTGCATAGGCCTTGGACAATGTTTCAAGAAAGAATTTGAGGCCCATTAGCAAAAATGAAGTGTTTTGAGCAAAGTTGACTTTTGCAAATTCCCAAAAATTTCCCAACTTCTCCAATGCATATCTTGCTCAATTTTGATCCTATGAACATGTTATTGGATATTTTGGAAAGGTATTGAAGTCCTCTAACCAATGCCTTTGGTCCCATTTCATTTGGATTTACCAATCTCAAGTTATGGTCTTTGACTTAAAGTGCCTTTTTGTTGACTTTTGAAAGTGACCTATAATGTAGAAATTGATAACTTTTTTTGAGAGCATTTCTTGGACTTGGAGTGTGAAGATGAGTTGTAGGAAATGTCATCCCCTTCAAAATGAGTATTGGATGGGATTTTTCTGATGAACCATGAAAACGTTATGCCTTGGTCAAGTTACAGTTGACTTTTCAGCTGTCCAAAAATAGAAACTTTTGCATCTTGATGATTTTTGAGCCATGCTTGTGGAATCATGATCAAGACTTGATCAAATGATGATTGTGGCTTCAAAATAAGATGTTGACCAAAATTTTTGACTTTTGACTTCCAAATGACCATTTTACCCCTACAGTTGATTGTGAAGCAATTAGGGCTTTTGACTGTGCAACTTGATGCTGTGAGTCTTGAAACTTGGCATGTAGGTGCTTGACAATGTATATGGGCCTATGGGACTTGATTGAGCCATTAAAAACCTCAAATTCACTAAGAGAACCAAAACCCTAATTTGGACTGGCTTAGGAGATGTTTGGACTGTGCAATCCCTTGAGAAATCTTGAACCAATTGAAGATGATTCTTGACAAACCTTGAAGAATATGGGAGGGCAAATTTTGGGGTACAACACAAAGATATCAAGAACACATGTATGGGATTGGTAGCAGACATATGAAACAAGTATTAAAAATACATATCCGTGGTCGGTATCGGATACGTAAGAAAGAGACAGACCGAAGAAAGCTCTTATAAAGATATCAAGAACACATGTCTGAGATTGGTAGCAGACATATGAAACAAGTATCAAAAATACATATCTGTGGTCGGTATCGGATACGTAAGAAAGAGACAGACCGAGGAAAGCTCTTACAAAGATATCAAGAACACATGTTTGGGATTGGTAGCAGACATATGAAACAAGTATCAAAAATACATATCCATGGTCGGCATCGGATACGTAAGAAGGAAAGAGACTGGCGAAAAAGACTCTAACCAAGGATATCAGGAATATACGTCCGGAGGAAAGGGCGTATAACCAAGGATATCAAGAAACATATGTCCGGAGGAAAGGACATATAACCAAAGACTTGCAAGGGTAAAAGAGAATCACGACTTACTAAGACAATGGGAAACGCCAAAGACTCGACTGGTGGTAGATCAAACAGCCTTAACTGGGGAAGCAAAATAGAATCACCCTAGGCTTTTTGTGGAGATAGTTTAAATCTGAATGCATAACAATCTGGTTAATGCAAGTAAATACAATTGGCTTATACCCATGCATGTTTGAAATTTTTTTATAGCGTAATGCCGCATACAATGGGAATGCTATGCATTTTGGTATATGCAATGTAATGATGCATGTTTAGTAATGCATTAGGAAAACACAATAATGATCGACTGCTGAGAAGACAAAGAACTTTCAAATGGTTATTCTTGCACATCTGGTCTTCTATGGAGAAAAGGCAATTTGTAATTCAATGGGGAACCGAGATTTGGAACCACCAACCTCTAAAGATCGATATCACTGGGGAAGTAACTTCCTGGGAAGAATACTATCAACGTAAATTGTAGTTTAGAGAAAATCTTGAATTCTGATCAAACCCTCAACTTCTTGGGGAGTAACTTCTTTATCCTCTATTAGAAAGAGGAAAACTTTGCTGGGAATGGAAACTTCTGGCATAGAAATTCTTGATGAAGATAACTCCTGTTGGGGAGTATAGAAATTCTTAAATAAAAAGAATTCTACTCAGACCACAATGGGGATAACATTGTTGGGAGGTAAAAGATCCTCACTTGGGGAAGAATCAAACATCCTGAGATAGAAACTCCACTAGGGATATCTACACAACATCCTCTACCACTGGTAATGAAAGAGTTATGACTGGAATTCTCCTGTACACCTCACCTGAGAGATATGATGCTTACTCCATTAGGGAAGGAAGAATAGTTCTACTAGGGAAATTGGATCTCATTATACGAAAATCCTCACGTTGGTCACATACAGACCCTTCTTGATTCATTTGTTAGTGCACTTCTTGTCATGAAAGACCAATAGTTCTTGCGAAAACAGAAGTTGGGGCAACATGCCCCTATTTGGAATGGAAAACCTTACTAAAGAATAAACAACTTGAACTATCAATCACCGGGTAAAAACTGCGATGCAAGATTGCAACTTCAACCTGTCGACTCCGAGGAGAAATGCTACTAAAAAGTGGACTTCAGAGAAGATGCTGCAAAAAATAAATTGCAGTCCAACGAAAAGGAATCATCTTGACTTAAAACAAACCTAATTTCACGAGGAAAAGGACCATTCTCCTCCTGAAGAGAAATGAGGATGCTTCACTAGGGAGAAAATATCTTAGAAGAGAAACCCCTGGGTAGACAGATTCTTGTCAAGTAGCAACAGGTCTTTTGCTGGGAGGAGGCATCCCCCTAGGAAGCGATATTTCCATCGTGTCTTGTACGAGTAAAAAAACTTAAAATGATCTTTGCGTTACTGCTCATATCCTACTGAGGATAACAATCCAAACTTCAACTGGGGATAACAACTTTGACTTAGGACAAAGGATATCAGTAAATGGACTTGAGTCTCTGATGAGTTAAGGATAATGATCCTGAATTCACGGTATGATTTTTGAATTTGTAGGTAATTTATCTTGCGTATGGACTTGATCCGATCAACTACTGAAGAAGAGAGAAAGCCCTTGCATAAATTCTTGCCCCAGTCTGTAAGGCTTTTGCAGAAAATTGCCTCGAGAGGACTTTTTGAGATTTATACTATGGAAGACAATCTGCCCCAGTGTTATGAACTTTGGAACATGATGTTTAGGTAACCAAAATTGGAGATGATTCTAACTATGCTTGAGTGAATGGCCATACATATTCAAATTCTGGAAAGATTCTCCTCTGATCAACATATTCTCAGAGAGATTTGTCAAATATCAATATAACTGCCCCAGTTTGACTGCACTTTGAGGGATAAAAACCTGACTTGAATGCCTCAGATTGGCTGAATACCTACTCGATGGAGTATTCGACATGCTTTCCCCTTCTTAACATAATCTCGACAAATCTTTTCTTTGTCTCATGCTCACGGAAGGATGAGAAACTTTAGGGTTTTTGAAGACAAAACAACCTTAGAGTGGTTGGCTTATGTCTTGAAAATAGGTTACTTCACAACCATACTTCTTGAATTGAACTTCTTCATTCTCGAGAAGATACTTGAAGCAATATGTCCCTTGGGACCAACTGAAAGTAATGCACCACTGCTTGACAGAGACTCTGGGCAACCACCTTTTGCAATCTACTTTAGATCATTTCTCAAACTGGTATTATTTTACTCAACGGAGTCAACAGGAGATTTTCCCCAGGTTAAGACCATTCTCACAAATGATTTACCTTTAAACGGTATTCTGAAGCAATCTGTTCCTGGAGATGATCAAATTTTCATCCGATGCTTATTATGCAAGCTTACTCGATGTTTAAGCTCTTGTTCATATGCAAAGAATGTTTATTCTAAGAATGATAATTGTAATGCAACGCTCATGTTTGTCTTGAAGTTTAAAAAAAAACTTGTATAAAAAATATGTTGAAACATCAAAAAAATTTGTACAAAAGATTAGTAAAAAGATGGAGTGATACCAACTCAAAAGTTTTTGCAAGCCTCCTAGGAGTCAGATTACCGTATTTCTTGTTACAATGTGCTTTCGAATTAACCCATGCTTCAGTTAGGACTTTTCAGGGTTGTAACGTGACCTGGTTCATGGTTTTAGAAAGAAGGATTTAAGGCTCAAAATATTTGGTGCCCGCCCATTCTCCGTGATATTCTTGAGTCCTAAATTCATTTAAACCAATACGAGCACTCATCCCTTAAAAAGAGTTTACCATGGTTGAGGAGGATATGGCAGTTACTCACCCTTTCATTCTTGGTACTTGATCACATGACATTATTCTTTGTGGAGGATCTTTATTCGGGAATCCGCTTTTTCCTTTTTTTTTGTGCTTTTTGCTTTCTTTTTGTATTCCCTAACTTTTGCCTGGACAAATTCCTTTTGAATTTGACTTTGAAGTCCAGCGGGATGCCCCGACTTTTGCCTAAGCGACTTGTTTTTTAAGTTTCGGCTTAGCGGGGCTTTTTGTCTCTTTCTTTTATTTTGAACCAGTCGTGTGATTTCGAGTCGTTTTTGACTTCCTGAGAAAGTGTGACTATCTCACTGCTTGGTTGACAAGGAATAGCCATTATGGTATCGTAATTTTTTGACCTCTTGATGTGCGAGAGATATCTATTGGGATATCATCTTCGTTGATGCACGTAGCTGATAGATGAGAGTTTAACCATTGTGGTTTTGTTCTTTCTCAACCTTCTGAAGGATAACCTTTGTTGTATCCTTTGATGCGCACTCTTAATGAGTTTTGAATGCCCAACCAGATTAACTGAAATCTACCCTCCCCCGGGCTAAATGTGAGGGTTTTTCTGAAAAGAAAATAAACTCCTACTTCAAGGCTCAAAGGGGTTGACGAGGGTTTCACTCCCTTATATCTCCGGTGTTTGGGGATTGAAACAAGGCTTGTACATCGTCAGCAGGGTCCTATTCAAAAGCACATTGTTTGAATTTTTGGCATATTACTCATCATCCTCCTTCCAGAGGTTTTTGCTTTATTTAACAAGAGCTAAGTATCAAAAAGTCAAAGAAAAACATTAATGAGTGAATACGAATGGAATAATCCAAGACAAACATATTCAATGCATTGTGATTAATATTCAAAAATAGGCAAGTTTTGTATACAAGAAAGTACTGAACCAAAACAAGAAAGATTAAAAATGAGAATGCAAATGTAATTTGAAAATTCCATGTTGAGGAGACTAGTCTCCGTATGGACTTGTTGCTTTAGACGATGATCTGGAAGTCTTGATATCTACTGAGTCAAAGGAGGCTTCGAATCTGACTGACTGGCCCGGAATTGATAGCCTTTGCATCAAGTAGGTATCGCACATTTTCTTTGAATGGCCCGCAGTCTTCAATGGAATGGCCTAGTGCCCCAGTATGGTAATCACATCGAATTCCTTCACCATATGCGATGAGGGCTTTATCAAGCGAACTTGCATAAATTGAATCACAAAGTATCTTCTACCATAGAGAAGAAATGCCAACCATCTTCTATCACACATAAGAGACATCCAGCCACTGAATTCCGGAGCGTCTCCCACTACATAAAAGAAGCGACGTCTTCTATTACATAGAAGCGACATCCAACAACATACCAAAGAATCTTCTACTACACAAAAGAGATTAAACTTCATCTCCGACTTCACAAGAGATAAGTTTTAGCAACCGAATTACGGAGAACTTCCTACTTAACAAAAGAGTCTCTGTCTTCTACTACACAGAAGCAAAATTTCAAAAACTGTAACAAAGAATCTTCTACTACACAGAAGAAAGTAAACTTCATCTCCTACTTCACAAGAGATAAGTTTTAGCAACCGAAATACGGAGAATCTCCTACTTCACAAAAGAGTCTCCGTCTTCTACTACACATAAGCAAAATTCAGAAACTGTAACAAAGAATCTTCTACTACACAGAAGAAACTAAACTCTGAATATAACATTCGACCTTTGAGGTATTTTTCTTCTACACAACAACAGATATCCAAGAACTCGATATCTTATACTTCTTCATCACAAAAGCATCACCCCATCTTATACTTACACATAAGAAGCATCCAGCTTGAGGAAAAAGAGTCTGAAATGGTTTTCCAAACATGGACTGAACCTTGGAAAAGAATCCAAACAAGTACCAAACTTCATACTTCAACCCCTTGCAGTATTCAATATCCTAACTAAGTGCCCCAGAATGGGAGACACATCTAGCATTTGTATCGAAATCAGGAGAGAAATTTGTTGGAGGATGGCCCAAAGCACGAAGCTTAATCAACTGAGCTTTTAACACACGAGGAAGTAACTGGATACAAGGTATAAAGATTTTATCAACCTGCTTCTCAAGCTTTTTCTGTCTCTGCTGGTAAGTTTTATCCCATGAGTTCACTTGGAGACCAGAAACTAGCTGCTAGCAAGAAAATCTAGGAACACGAAGTTCTAAATTAGACCTACAATGAATCTCTCGATTTGAAAAAAAAAGTCCCACAGGCTGGGGATGAATGACAGCTCTTGTTGCAACAACGTATATATGATGACTTTTCTTTTCCGACACTGTCTTCAAAACTTCCATACCCGACTTAACTAATTCTTCAACTGGCTATTTTTCCTCTTGAGGATTTCAGATTACAGGCCATTGCTTGCATATCCCCAATAAACAACCCCCATCTGATTCTTTTCATCTCATCCAATTCCTCACAAAGTTGTTTCATAACTTGAATCTGATCACGAAGCGGCGAGAAGTCAAGATTTGTAGTTCTAAAAAGAAAACACCAGGTCTAAATATGGATTCCTCATTATGAGTACCTTCTGAGTACCTTCTATGGATGCATGAAGATGCATGAGGTGAGTGAGAGAATTCCTCTTCTGATATTATTCGGACACCACAGTCTCCGGATTGATCTCGTCTTGGACCTTGTCTCTGGATGACGTACCATCTTCAATCGAATGATCAATTGCCCCAAAATAATACGCGTAGAAGATTCTTTCAGGAGAACAAATGAATGCTGCTGAAAAAGAGTGTGGCAATTGGCCAAATAGGAATTGGACCTTTGGAAGAGACACCAAACAGGTGCTTAGCTTTATGTTTCAACCCCTTTGTAGTCTTCAGCATTAAAACTGGGTATCCAGAATAGGGGATGCATCTAGCCTGTGTGTGGCAATCATAAGATCTGTTTGTGGGAGGAAGACCCCAAAGATCAGAGCTGGAGACAATATGATGTAGTGCAATGGGCTTGTAACAGCATGCTCATCATGTATCTTCTGTCTTTGCTTAAAAGCTTTGCCCCATGAATTCACTTGGGGGATAAAGACTGGTTGCTATTGAACATACCAGGGAACACAAAGTTATGGAATGCCCCTGAATGAATGGTCGTATGCCCCAGTGTGGCAACCACATCTGACGTTGGTTGACAGGAACAAAGCACTGATACAAGATCCTACAGTAGATGGGAACCATATGCTGATAAGAAGTTCTAAGAACTCAGGATTGCGTAGCACTCCATGGTTGGAAGCGTTCCCTAAAAGATGAGGAGAAGAGAGAACCTTTACTGTGACAGTAGGTGCAAGATTTTTGACATCGTCATCAGAGCTTTCATGACCTGGCTCATCTGAGTTTTCAATCAATTATCTTCCTGCTTGAGGAGATTTCCGATCACGGGCCAAAGCTTGCATGTATACCACACGGAGTTATTCCCTAACTGATCCCTGAACATGTGGAGCAAGAAATCAAGCTGAACTTCTAAGGAGAACACATGGTATGAGCAAGAACCCCCAATCTTTGAGTACATATTATGAATGCATGAATATGTATGGAGTGCATGAATGGATGCCATGTCATGTTCCGTCACTTCCAAGGAATTTACGTGCTTTGATTTTGATTTTACGTAAGTAAAAGATCGAAAGGTTCAACACAAGGCTTGCAAATATGATTCCTTGGAAATAATAGAACATGTACATTAAGCATGTGGTTAACCATGTTATGTATGCAAAGGCATGAGATCAAATGGGATCAAGGTTCCATCATTTCTGGATATGATTGCTGCACTGCTTTTGAACCAAACGAGTATCATCAAGTCAAAGGTTTGTCATAGCTTTTGCACATATAAGAACCAAGTACTATGTAGATCACTGATTATGCGGGGTCAAGGTTTCTGGAACATCAGATACTGTTGAGCCTTTTCTGAACATGCTGGGAACACTAAGATCAAAGGCCTGAATGATCCTCCAAGTATACAAATCAGGAACTCAAAAAATAAATCTGAGAACCGTATGGTCACCAACAAAATATAGCATCGGAATAAGTCACCAATAGAAATCCAGAACATAACCATTAGAACCAATAATCGCCGTCTGAGCATGGTCACCATCTAAGCTTGAGTAATCATCTAAATATAGTCACCAACTGTACCTGTAATAGTGATTCCCTCCCCACTCACGTGTGAAGACTAGGTTTAGGGTAAGGCAAAGGTAACTCGAAAATCACGGGTTCGTTTGAAAGTAAAATCATCGCAACACAGACGTGCATGATGAAAGTACCTCCAATTGAACCTCATCCGAGCGTGGTATATGACATGACTGCACTAATCGGACCACGTCCTATATCCGTCATGCCCCCACTCTATTCCTAGTGTCCTAGTGCAATCTGGCCTGGGTACTGGGCCTTTTACCTCAATAGTAACATCCCCACCCAAACAAGAAGCAGATCTAGTATAACAACAATATATGGAAGACAGTAAAATGTAATACATACATATGCACATGTATATACCGAATGAATGAATAAACTGAAAGCATAAAAATAAACACCCAAAGAAAAGAAAGCAAGAGCTAGGAGCGACTACGGGATGGACCAGCATTTGGTCGACCTATCCCCAGTGAAGTCGCCAGCTGAAACAACCGGCTGAAAATCATCAAACAAATGAAGTCGCCATCGAACATATTTTATCCCATATGGAGGGAAAGGTAAACATTGAGTAAACTTGATAAGGGAGAAGTCACGGTCTTGCGACCGAGAGATAAGGGTAAGGGAGTCTGTTACGCGAGGGGAAGGTATTGGCACCGCACACGCCCGTAGTACTATAAGGTATCCACTCTTGTTATCTATCTTATGGGTGTGTTTAATCTATGCTTATTGTTTACTATACTATTGCTAAAGGGAGAATGCATGCAAAATAGAAGAGAAAAGAATGTAGGGAAAATAAAAGTTATGCTTGTTCGGGCCTTACCCCGATGCCTACGTATCCCTTTTAAGGAATCAGAGCAGTCGTAGTTTGGCTCATATGTTTTTGTTGGTTTTTATTTTTTAGTGAACAATATTAATTTTGCCTTCTGCCGGAACTCGACCTTTGGAGACTTACGCGTCAGCACAGAAGTGAATTAACACGCTCTTTTGAAAATGTTTGGAGAAAATGTGCCTGGGCGCACAAAAAGGTTTGAATTGGTTTTTGTTTTTGATGAACAATATTAATTTTGCCTTCTGCCGCAACTCGACCTTTAGAGATTTATGCGTCAGCACAGAAGTGAATTAACATGCTCTTTTAAATTTTTTTTGAAAGAAAGGCCCGAAGGCAAAAAGAGTTTGTGTTTGTCGGTGTTTTTTCTTGTAGGTAACAGCTAGTTGACCTCAAGGGAGAGATTTTAGCCATTTCTCTACTTATTCATGAAATAAGTCTTTGAGACTTGAACCACACCAAGTCTTAGAATGGAAAAACGATAAGATCGAGAAGAGACCCGCTTATCATCTCCCATGTTCAACAAAGGCACGATTCTTGTCAGTAAATTTTTAAGTATTTTGAAGTTTGTAAGAAAGAAGTTTTTTTAGCTTTAGATGCATATGCAAAGAGGGGAAAGAAAAGTCAAGGGGAGACTAGCCTATTCCTAAACCTAAAGTTATTATACTTTACATAATCTCTAGGAGGCAATAAAGTGCGAAAATGAGGAACAAAATGAGATTGCGATGATACCGAACGGATAAGGTTCGTTGCCTCTTCAAAACCATGCAAGCGATAAGAAAACTCTACAGAAACTGCTCCACGCGAGTGATCAATTAATTAACCCCCAAGCATTCCATATTGCGAAAGTTATATCAACATTCTATCACAAAACTTTAACTAAAAATGATAATGAAAACGATTGTTAAACATAAAATAATAGAAATTTTTTAATAAAATTCTAAAGCAAAGTCCTAAAGAATTCTAAAAACATGCTACTATTTTTGTATATCATTTTTATCAAAAAAAAGTTCAAACAAATTTAAAATCGTTCAAAATAAACTAAAAAAGGAAAAGAGGCCCAATGGGGTGCAAGTGGAATGTAGTAAGTGTGCATAAGCAGGGCGCTAGGGCCCATCAGGTTGAATCCATAACCCAATTTTTTATTCACAAGCAACTAAATCAATAAAAAAATGATGTTGGGCCCATTGCCGGAAAATCCAATAAGCTATCTTTTTGTTCCAATCTCTGCAGGCTTCACAAAAATGCATCTGATGGGCTTAGGAGGGAGGTGATTCGATCCACATGATCAAACAACATCATCAACATTTTATATTATTCTAATTATAAACAAAAAACAATAAATTAATGAAAACAATCAACTAGAAAAGAAGGTCAAACGGTGGCGTATTGAGGAGATAGGCTTGAGGAGGGTTTGTGACATTCCCAATTCCAGGTGAAGCTGTCTTCTTCTTCTCTGAAGCTTCACCAGTAGTGTGATATCGATTCCACCTTCTTCTTCCTTTTTTTTCACATCCACAGACGTTTCTCTCACTGTTATTCAATCGTGATCCAATTTCGCCTCTCTCTCAATTTCACCGCAGCGCAAGCAAATCGTCCACTTCAGGCAAAATCTTCTTCTCGATTTTTCCTCTTATTTCTACATTTTCTTGTGCATCTATGTTATGATAATCGCGATTGAAAAAGTTGTTATGATGACAAATCAATGATGAAGACACTGTTATTGTTGTTGCAGATTCGAAATTATTATTGCTGATGGAAGGTGTGATGAAGATTGATGATGATGAATCTTGAGGTGTGATGAGGAGGCTTAGAAATATTGCGGTGGAGATGGTGATACTTACAGAGTGTTGTGGATGATGTGTTGGTACAAATTGATGCGTGAAGATGAAGTTCAGTGGAGAATTGAAGGTGATGAACGATGAAGAGAGGATAAGAACAAGAGATATTTTCAGAGATGAAGATTGAAGCGGGAGAGAGCTTTCTTCTCTTTGCTTTTTCGTTTCTGTGGGTTACTGTTACGTGAGGTTATCACTGATTGCCGATCGATACTATCATTGTGATGTTGTCGCAATGTTGTTGTTGAATGACACAGTCTTCGTTGTTGCTGCAGAATTCAAGAATCTTGAAAGGATGTTGATGCTAATAGATTGAAGATGAAGATTCTGGTTGAGATTCGGTTGCAGAAAGTTGAGAGAAAACCGTTATAGAGGAGTTGCAGTTTGAAGGTATGGTCATGAAGATTAAAGCTGCCGAGAGAGAGGGAATCACAGAAAGTGAAGGCTGATGAAAAAAAAAGGTCCCTGAGATCTCCGAGAGAGAAAGAATTAAGACTGAGATTTGTTGGTTCTTCCCCCCGAGAAGAAATTCAGAGAGAGTTGAAATTTTGTGGTGAGTTTTCTTTTTTGTCAATTTCCTCTTTTCTGCCTAATGAATCCCTCTGCTGAACTATTTTTCGGTTCTGTTATAGTTAGTTGGGTAGTTGGGAAACAGTTAGAAGCGAATTAGTTATAGATTGTTTGGATGGAGGTTAGTTAGTTAGGTTAGAAAAACAATTAGTAGGTTACTGAATCCTGTTAGAAGAGGTTATGAAGTGGTTATAACATGAACTTAGTTGCAGGGCTGTTATGAAGTTCTGTTAGAAGTTTGTTAGGAGTTGGTTAAGAGGTTAGGAAGTAAAGAGTTAGAGGGAATTCTCAAATATGTTATGACAGTTGGAGGGTTGATTCTGTTAGTTTGTTTAATTAGGGATTGGTTGTTTTGGAAGTTAGTTAAAACAGTTGGGATTTGTTAGAGCTGTTAGAAAATAGAAAAAATCTGCTAGCTTTAGTTGGTTAGAAAATCAAGTTTAGAAGTTGGTTTTGTTGCAGGTTGGTAGTTAGTTGTTTATTTGACATATATCATCTAGTTCCTGGGAAGGAGTTTGCAAACTGAGCACAACCTCTACCAATTTTTCTCTTAACAGATTGAAGTGAGCATTGATGAACCTTAGGATATTGACAAGTCCTTCCTTGATTTCTTAAACAGGTATCACTACAACCATCTATAATGGATTCTATCTTTAATTCCATGTCATCTTCTTCACCAATTAACCATTTATGAATTTTCATATTACACACAATAATCACATCCTCTATCGTTCGCTGCTGAAGAGTCAGTGCATTCCTTTTTCGAATAAGAACTTTGATGGTAGTTTCTGACAATATCTTCCCCTTTGAAGCTATGAAAGTTCGGAACTTCTCAAGATCTATGTTGGAATAATTTGCAATCAAGGTACATTTATCTACAAAATCATTTTCAGAAGTGGTGTTGGTACAAATTTTATCAAAAGCAGATTCATCTTTGGTTCCACCCTTAGTGATGTGTTTCCTGGCTGAAACAATATTCTTTGCCTCGAGAGGGGTTGTACATTTATTTGAGTGATGTAGCACAGATGGATTTAGAACCTTTTGATCTTCAATATCGCTAGCATGTAAAAATTTGACAATATTCTTGCTTTCTTCTTTATTTTTTTGCGAATAAACAAAGAGGAATTTGACTTAAGCTTGAAATGTCGGGTGATGAATTTTATGGACGGAGTTTAAATGACAAAGTCTTGAAACTTTAACTTTAAAGGGATTATGGTAAAAAATGCTTGAAGACATGAAAGCATCAAATTTTCTTGTAAGGTATTGTTACACTCGAACGAAATTAAATGGAATTAGATAGCATTTTCTTGAATCATGAATGAAAGGGTTTGAATAAACTTTGAACACATGTGAACTTGAATCTGGAATAACGATGAACATATTTGTAATGCGGATGAACTCCGAATTGAAACAAGACCTTGCAGTCTGTACTTTACCTTCCAAGAAACTCATATGACCAATACTTAAGGCTCTTTGCCAACTTTGATCCAATCAACCACTTTCGAACATCTTGAATTCAAATCAAACTTCAAATCCAAACCACACTTGCATTCTCAATGAACTCCTAACTTCAATCTTGAATCCAAATCAACTTGTATGATAAGTAATTTGAATAGACAATAAGATCTTGATCCTAAAAAATTCACAACCTTGCCTTTTGTGTCATGCCTCATATTCCACGATTCAATCCACAAGTCTCTTATCTTAACAAAGTCCTTCCCTAATTGACGACTTTGAATCATCAAAGATGGACATAAATGATAATGAAAGAATGTCGTCAAGATTAACATGAAATTTTATTTCCCCTGATCTTCAATTACTGAACACTTATCAACGAATAGAAACCCTGATTTTTAATGAAATTTTCCTTTTCTGAACCAATATTTCTTTTCCTTTTTCCATACCATCCTTCAAATGCAACTTGAATGCCTAACACATATTAGATGAAAGTTCAAGGGAGACCTTGGTCCAAGAGTTAATTTTTCAAAGCTTACTTTAATCGAAGTCAACCGATCTTATCCACGTATCTCAAACTTGGCCCATGATTATGCATCTCAAGGTCTGATAAGAGCTTGTAAGCCCATCAACCAGGTATGCCATGTTGAACAAAACCCTGCTGTTGTACCCCAAAATTTGCCCTCGTATTTTTCCACAAGAAATCACAGCTTCGAGCTTTTCCTGATTTTTTCAGACTGGTTCAAGAATCGGTCGAATAGACTTTTCTCGTCAGTCAAACAAGATTTAGGGTTTTCATTGATTTTTAAGCAGTTCAAGCAGATTGCTTAGGGTTTGGTTGAGTTGGCTCAGGTTTTAATCAGGCGGACGCTTCTATGACAATTAAAACAAAGCTAGGGTTTTTTATGCGCGCATTCTCAAAAAGAATTAATTATACAGTTCTTTTCAGTTTACTCTGAGATTTGGACTGAAGCATTTGGATTGAGTTTGCAGTGTTTGATTAAATCAATGAAAAGAGGACATATGGACGTTTGTTGTTTGACTGTGCATTGTTTAATTCGGAACGCCAGCCGTTTATTAATTATTTATTTTTCTAAGTCAGAATAATTGGGTTTATTTCCAATTGTTTTAATTTAAGAAACTCAAATAATTAAAATAAACAATTGAAAAGATAAAAAGAATTAACTAATCAAAATTGGATTTCATTCATCTTTAATTATTTGTTACAATTGTTATTTAAATACAGTATTTATTTACAAAGTATTTATAATAATAATGGTTACAATGATTAAAATTGAAATAAAATTGAATCCTAAATTCCTAAGTCTTCATCTTCTATACTGCTACTCCTCTTCTGCTCCATTGATTTTCATCTGCAAAACAAAGAAGAAAGAAAAAGTCAAAAGCAGATAAAATAAATGACAGACAGATAAAAAATGAATTCATCATTAAAGGTAACTGGATGGAATCAATTTGTCCTCTCTGCAAATCACAAGATTTCTCTTGGTTCACAAAGAGGGAAGGATAAAAATGCTTGCAAAAAGTATGAAATGCACAAGTATACAAATTGCACAATTTCAAAATGGTCAAACAAACTGCATAGTTCATGATTCAAAATTGTCAAGCAAGACTGCACAAAATTTCAAACCAAGGATAAGAGGCAAACTGAACTAGGCCTAACCAAATCAAAAAGGCAAACTGAAAGTTCCAATTTCAAACTGTCCACAAGCTGCCAAAAGGCTATTCAAGCTATCAAACAAGTACAAAATACTGTCAACAGGATGCAAGAAATATGGAAGATATGCAGAGCTAAACCACAAGTACAAGCAATGTTCAAATCACATCATTTTCCTAGGCCAGCTACCTTTTCAGAACATAAGGACAAATTTAAGCAATAAAATGCTTTGTTTAATCTGTAAGAGAGAGAGAGAGAGAAGAGAAAAAGAAGATAGGCTTACAGCAGGCTGAGGCTTAAGGACAAATATATTAAAAAAAACTGTCATCAACACAGTGAAAAGAGGAGGCAGAAAGAACACAAAGAAAAGAAACACAAACCAAACTGTAACATTGAAAGCCAAAGCCTCAAGCTTAACAACCCAACCTGTCAACAACAAGCCTAACCTGTATCAACCAAAAGCCATCCAAACTGATACAAATCTATATCAGAAAATATAAGCCAGTTGGTAACCATTCAAAGCCTTCAACCTGCATAAGCCTTGGACCAAAACACTGTCTAGAAGCAAACAACTTTCAAACCAACACAAGCCCTCAGAGCATCCTCATCATTGGGCTACCAATATCATAACTCATAATAAGCATACAAGCAAGCTATTCCAAAGGCGAGGCTAACAAGAGAAGAATAAAAGAAGCAATATTCAAGATCAATACCAACAAGCATACAAAGGCAAAGACTCAAGCTCTCAGAACATCAAATGTTTCATCACTGAGCAAATCAACCACAAAAATTCGTCCAAAGACAAAATCATCAAGGCAACTCAGCATCTCAGAGGCATACAGACACAATCATACTCAAAATCAACAACCAATATTCAGAGGCAACAGAAGCAAGTAAAAGGAAAAGAAGTTAAAGCAAGGTTTTCAGAAGTTCATCATGAAACCCTAAAGAAGTAAAACAAAGGTACCAGGTGTTCCAGCAAGAGCAAGCCAAGCCATCACGTTCCCTCCGTCTCCGGCCGCCCTAGGACGCCACCGTCCTCCTCACTTCCTCTCCAAAGGTATAAACCCTTCTTTTTTTCTATTCTTTTCCACATCTTGCACAAACATCAAGCAATATAATCAAGAATCAGAATACGAAATCAAAACATACAAAGGGAATTAAGGAAAACCTTAAGACATAGAAATGAGAAATCAGACCTTGTAAACCATCACCTACGTGACCATGGAGAAGAAGGAGCTGACGAAGGAGCCCGGTGGCCTTAGGTGGAGAGTGAGTTTCGTTCAGGAATGCTTGGCTCAAAAGATGAAGAGGACGAAAGCAACGAAGTGAACGGCGCCACGCCTCTGTATTACAAACCCTAACTCATTCCCAAATGAAACAAAATAACCAAACCCTTACAAACGTTTTGTGAAGCATTGGGCCTTGCCCCTTTCAAATGCTAAGGCCCATACAAAAGCCAGCGCGCATACCCCCCCTCCTGGCGCCTCACCTCCCTTTTACTTGTTCTATTTGCTTTGCTTGGGCCTTAAAACCCCCTTCAAGCCCATTCTTTTTTTTTATATACATAAAACTAACTCTTTTTTTACTTGTCATTTTTATTTTCCTTTTTTATACAATTTAAACTTTATTTTTTTATAAATAAAAGGGTACATTAAAACTCTTTCTTTTTTTTTAAAAAAAATGTCTATTAATACTTCTTTTTTATAATCAAGAATATATAAAAATAAATTTTTAACTTAAATAATCTACCTTTCTTTGAATTTGTATTTAATACATTGACTAAAAATACAAATGATATTTTTCTTTAAACTTAAAATATTTCATTTTTTTAGTTAAAACTTTTGTACATAAAATACTAGCATCAATACATTAAAAAATGATAGAATTCTTAAAACATTTCCTTTTCTTTTCTTAAAATATTTTGTTTGTACATACTTTACAAAAAATAGAAGAATACAATAATACATAAATAAAATACTCAATTTTCTCATTAAGTTAACATTATTTAATAAATACATTTACCACTTGTAAATAATCATACACTTACATATTTACATTATACATTCGCTTATTCTTGTACATTTGATACATATTACATTTGCGATCGATTCGATTTGGTTGTAAATTATTTGGACACTACTCTCCTATTTAAGTCTCATCCCCATTTGTAAATATTTGTACCCCCACTCCCGAATACTTACTTGTAATAGCGTAGACTTTAAATTCCCGCAATTTATCGCTTTCAAATATACCATGGTTAGACCTAGGGTTTGTATGTACATAAAATCAAATGCTAGATAACCTAATACAAGACAAATACATGAAATCAATACACCATTCACACTTGCACCCCTAGGGTTACTCCACTTGTTGCCTTCCAAAATGGGCCATGCTTGCACGTTAAGTTTCTTTGGCAAAACAAAAACAATTCAAATGATCATAGTCCCTCGATGACGCTTTCGAAAGTTGCCTATCAAAATGATCAAGTCCCTTCAAGCAAAATTGCCAAAGACACTTGGCACCATTGCATTCATGGTCCATACGATGACCCGCGCCCATCCCGTTAAACATCCTAAACGCAAGATTGTCCACCAAATATAATGGTGGAACAAAATTGTTAAAAAGGGTTAAAACATGATAAAAACCTTTGAGTACAATAGGGGTAGACGACTCTTAGTTACTTGATCAAATTACAAAAAAACTTTGCCTACTTTTCAAAACCACACTCCACAAACACTTTCAAAACAAACTTCCAAAAACATTTGAAACATCTTTTCGAAAAGATACACACCTTTGTAAAACACTCAAACACGAGTCATTACAATGGTTGCCTAAGACAAGGCATCTCTTTCAAAACATTTTCAAAACACACACACACACACCACAATTTCAAGCAATTGAAAATCAAAGGCAAGTGATCTAAAACCAAGTAACTAAGAGCCCATGGATAACCATGGATGAAAAGGGTGCTAATACCTTCCCTTTTCATAATCTACCCCCCCGAACCCATGAAACATCTCAAAGGTTTTTGCTGTGCTTTTTAACCTTTCCTTAGGATAAAATAAAAAGTCGGTGGCGACTCTTGCTAAACCGAACAAGTGCGAATACAAACGCAAAATCCAAGTCAGTTCTCCCACCGTATCACAGAACTGGAGACTCTGCTGGGGAGTTTCTTAAAAGTGGGGTTACCTTAGGGTTTAGATCACCTTTTGTTTTCAATTGCTTGCTTTGTTTGCTTTTATATTTGTGGGCTTTGCATCGGAGTTTCATAGATCCTAACCCGGATCTGGGGGAATACCCTTTAGGTAGCATAAGCTGTGAGGGACCTGTCTGGCGTATACCGACATGGGTGAAGCAGTGGCTACGTTGGTGTGACACCTTGGTCTGTACCGATATCCCTTGTGTTGAAACAAGGAGAATATGTGTCTTCTAAGGAGTCATTAAGCACCAACCGACCTTAGAACCCTAAATTGACCCAACTTGGCCATAGAACGGTAGCAGTATGCTACACTCATTGAGGCTAAACTCTCGCGATGGTTCTGGCCGCAAGAAAAGATTGCGATGCTGGAGTTATGACCGGTTGAGGGTAGTCAGTGATATTGAGATCCTCTAGAACCCGATTACTTTTGATAGGACAGGTCTTAACCAACGAAACTGAAAGAGGGTACTTACCTACAACCCCATGCAAGCCTAAACCTAAGGACTTGTTTTCTTTGTGTGAATATGTTTGTCTGTATATACACTCACTTGCTTTTGCATACATGTACATAACATCATGACATCATACCATAGCATTTTCAAAAACCATTTCAAGGATCTCGAGGGTTCTTTTGATGCAGGGTTACGTTGAACCAGACGTCTACCAAAGGGCAAGAGGTTTCTCCTCTAAACAAATGCCATCAAAGATCAAGTGCAACAACTTGAATCAGTGGCTATGACCCACTTGACATGGTGAGCTTGATTCTCGTGGAAAGACATCCACCGGGGCAAAGATCTCCAATCAAATATCAAGTGCAACAACTTGAATCAGGGGCTATGACCCACTTGACATGGTGAGCTTGATTCTCGTGGAAAGACATCCACCGGGGCAAAGATCTCCAATCAAAGATCAAGTGCAACAACTTGAATCAGGGGCTATGACCCACTTGACATGGTGAGCTTGATTCTCGTGGAAAGACATCCACCGGGGCAAAGATCTCCAATCAAAGATCAAAGTTCAACCTCTAACGTTCTCTTGTGTTTACCCCAAGAGATCCTTGAAAGCATGCATCCACATATCATGCATTGCATCATAACAGTTTTTCCCTTTTTCAGGTTTCCTTACTCTCCTACTGTTTATTTCAGTAAGAGATGGCTCTAGAGAGGATTGTCAAGGATATCCAAGACCAAAATGCCCAGCTTCAGGAGATGTTCTTGAACCTGTCTCTGGGGCAAGAAGAAATGAAAGCTCTCCTCACCAGGGGCATGGTCCAGGAGAATTCAAACAACTCCAGGAGTGATCAGTTGGAAGCATTGCAGTTTGATTTGGCAACATTGAGGATCCAAGTGATGGGACAGCTGGTGGGCCAGATGGCTCTCATCCAGGATTTGTCTCAAAGACAAGAGGAACTCAGAGTTCTCGTCAACTAACTGCTTCGGAACAACCAACTGGGGCAAACATCTGAGGTTGAAGAGCAAGTCACCACTCAACCCCCATCCAGACAAGAAGACAAGGGGAAGGCTCCTTTGTTTGATTCAGGGTCACAAGCCCACCAACAACCCCACCAGCGTCAACGGGGTGATCGGCGTAATCAAAATACGTCGGGGAGACAGTTCACAGAGACTAATATACCGTCATCTCTGATACTGGAGCGTTTGTTGGAAGTCAATCTGACTGCTTTGAGGGATCCTATTCGGAAGCCCAATACCTCCGCTCCTAACTATCATCCCGATGCATTTTGTGTGTACCACTCCTATAGCCCGGGACACGACACTGACGACTGTTGGGCCTTGAAGAACAAGATTCAAGATCTGATTGACATTGGAGTACTGAGGTTCATGCCAGACGGCGAGATGAAAATCTTCCGTTAAGGGTTTCTCCACCTGAAGTGACAAAGCTCAAACTGAGAGACTTTTGCTTCATTTGAATTTTTAAAGTTGTAATTTCTTTTGTTATTCAAACAATTAACTGTTAATGTCAAACTCTGTTTCATTAATGCATTGCATATGTTTGTCTTGAATTTATCCATTCGTTTTCACTACTCTTGTGCTTTCTTTATGATATTTAACTCTTGATAAAAAGCTGCAAGCCTTTAGAGGGAGGATGACGAAACAATGCCATAATCTTACACAATATGCTTTTGAACAGACCTTGCTGATGATGTACAAGCATTTCTTTCAATTCCCAAACACTGGAGTTATAAGGAAGATGATCCCTAGTCAACCCCTTCGAGCCAAAGAAGTAGGAGTTTTCTGTTCTAAACAATCAAAACCTTTGATATAAACCTGGGGCAGGGTAGTCTCTCAGTTAATTCAAAAAAGTGCGCATTGAAGTCGCAAAACTCTCAGTTCGTAACACAACGAACGACGTCAACAAAAGAAAGCATTCCTTTGGAATCAAAAGAAAAGGGTGGTTCCCTATCACATAGGCAGTCAATCTCTCAAAAGAGAAAAGCCCACTAAGCCAAAATCTATAAAGGAGGCTTAAGAAAGCTGGGGCATCTCGCTGACTGTGATCTCGAAAACAGAGACTGTCAGGCAAAAGTTAGGGATAACAAATCAAAATCAAAATAGAGAGGTCATTACAAATCCTCAACAAAATGAAAAAATATTGAAAAAGAAAAAGGAGATGATGACTGTCTCCCAAAATTCAACTGGTGAACCATCACCCAAAATTCCCCAAACTCGAATTGAGTGCGACGCACAATTAACTGAGCTTAGGATTGAAGAACATCACGAAGAGCGGGTGGGTACAAATATACTTTGAGTCTTTATCCTTTGTTTCTTAAACCGTGAACCAAGCCATGTTACAACCCTTCAAAAGTCCTAATTGAAGCATGGATTAGTTCGAAAGCATACTGTTGCAAAAGGTATCCTGACTCCTGTAAGGCTTTGCTCTAAAATCTTGTGTTGATTTGTCTTATAAAAAGTTTTTTGCTGAAAAACGCATTTTTCAAAACTTCGAGACAAACATAAACTTTGCATTGCTTGAATATCACTGTTCGCATTTGGCTATTTGTTTGACAGCGAAGAAATTCATACAGCGAATGTTCGGAGGAACGAAAACTCTCTCAGTGAACAAAAATCACTTCAAAAAGGATGACACTTCCATTAACAAATCTCCTATCAACAAGGGGCATGGCATGTCACCATCCAATTAACCCGGGGCAGTCCAGTCAAGGTTTCAACAGATCTTTCAAAGTTCAGTTAACCTGGGGCAGTCCAGTCAAGATTTCAACAAAATCTCTCAATTGCAGATTAACCTGGGGCAAGTCTCCCTCACCATCACTTGGGGCATTCGAATGTCAAAAGTGTTCAACAATTCCTTCATCACCTGTTGGAAGATGCAGTTTTACACGGACTCATCATCAGGAAACCCTACACCGGTTCCTTCTCAACTCCAGATGCAGTTTTACACGGACTCATCATCAGGAAACCCTACACCAGTTCATTCTCAAACTCAAAAGATTCTTGCAATCCCCAGCCAGAGAGCCTTCCAGAAGCTAACTCCCCTCAGAGTCAAGTTTCAAAATCCCCATGGGAGCCAAAACTGTCAATCCCCAGTGGAGCTAAAACTTCCAACTATTAATCCCCAAGCAGAGTGAAGACTCTCATTCTCAGTTCCTCACAGAATATTCGAATATTCCTCGGTGAAGATCTTCTCAAGACAAGAATCCCCAATAGATTGGCATACAACCCAAGCTCCGGATTCCCCAACAGCGGTCCCAGGATTTCTCACTTTCAACAATCAAAAGATTCTTGCCTTCCTCTACAGCAGTCAAGAATTCACTTTCCCCGACAGCAATCAAGATTCCTATTCCCCAGCGGAGTTCATCAAATTCCCCAACTTAACTTATCAGTGGAATCCCCAACGGAGCTCTCATCAAAATCTCTGTGAAGTATCTCTTCCCACAGAGTAATTCCCCGCAGAGTAATCTCTCCAACAAGTTTATTCCCCAATGGAGTCATCTTCTCCTACCAGTTTATTCTTGCAACCATCATCCCCAGCGGAAACGAAGAACTCTATTCTTCAAAACATCAGCCCATGATTCAACAAGTTCCCGACACTCGTCAAGGATTTATTTTCCTAGACAAAAATACATTCATAGACATTTTACATTTCATACATCCTATTTACATACATGATAAAGTGCATACAACACTATCTCATTTTGAGCATCATGACATCATGCATTTCATACATCATGACATTGCATACAACTGATGTCTTGCCTTTTCAGGAAAAGGTCAATCCAAAGATGATTACTATCAACTGTCACAATTCCAAATTCGATTCCTGTATCTAGCCAGGGCATATCTGTGAGTGATTGATTAGAGATTCGATTCCTTTACCCAGCCAGGGCACGTCTGTAAGCAACCTTTTGAAATTCCAGATTCAATTCCTGTATCTAGCCAGGGCATATCTGTGAGTAATTGATTGTAGATTCGATACCTGTATCCAGCCAGGGCTTATCTGCATGAAGAGTTTCCAGATTCGATACCTGTATCCATCCAGGGAATATCTGTAGACGACAATTTCCAGATTCGACACCTGTATCCAGCCAGGGCATATCTGTAGACAACAAATTCCAGATTCGATACCTGTATCTAGCCAGGGAATATCTGTGAGCATTTGATTGTGGATTCGACACCTGTATCTAGCCAGGGCATATCTGCATGAAGAGTTTAGAGATTCGACACCTGTATCCAGCCAGGGCATATCTGTAGACGACAATTCCAGATTCAATACCTGTATCCAGCCAGGGCATATCTGTAGACAACTAATTCCAGATTCGATTTCTGTATCTAGCCAGGGCACATCTGTGAGCAACCAATTCCAGATTCGATACCTGTATCCAGCAAGGGCACGTCTGTAAGCAACCTTTGAAGTTCCAGATTCGATTCCTATATCTAGCCAGGGCATATCCGTGAGCATTTGATTGTGGGTTCGACTCCTGTATCTAGCCAGGGCATATCTGCATGAAGAGTTTGAAGATCAACCCCTGTAACAGGCCAGGAAATTATCTTTCTTTCTCAGGTACGCAAGTTCTCGCTAAGGAATCTCTTATGCGATCGACACCTCCCGATGGCATCTGTAAGTCCATCTCCACAACTATCCATTACACTTCCAAATGGCATCTATAAGCCTATTCCCGACAAGGTTCTGTCACATCCCTAGATGGCATCTTTAAGCCCATCACCAAATGGCATCTGTAAGCCCATTCCCTCTACCATCACATCACCGAGTGTAAATTTTTGGGCACTCTAGTGTCCAATCTCCTTTTACCTTCGAGTCGTGAAAGGCAAACTTGCCAATCTAACTCTTCAGGTTCAAGAAGATTGAACAGGGGCAACTGTTGTACCCCAAAATTTGCCCTCGTATTTTTCCACAAGAAATCACAGCTTCGGGCTTTTCCTGATTTTTTCAGACTGGTTCAAGAATCGGTCAAATAGACTTTTCTCGTCAGTCAGACAAGATTTAGGATTTTCATTGATTTTTAAGCAGTTCAAGCAGATTGCTTAGGGTTTGGTTGAGTTGGCTCAGGTTTTGATCAGGCGGACGCTTCTCTGACAATTAAAACAAAACTAGGGTTTTTTATGCGCGCATTCTCAGAAAGAATTAATTTTACAGTTCTTTTTAGTTTACTCTGAGATTTGGACTGAAGCATTTGGATTGAGTTTGCAGTGTTTGATTAAATCAGTGAAAAGAGGAGATATGGACGTTTGTTGTTTGACAGTGCATTGTTTAATTCAGAACGCGAAACGTTTATTAATTATTTCTTTTTCTAAGTCAGAATAATTGGGTTTATTTCCAATTGTTTTAATTTAAGAAACTCAAATAATTAAAATAAACAATTGAAAAGATAAAAAGAATTAACTGATCAAAATTGGATTTCATTCATCTTTAATTATTTGTTACAATTGTTATTTAAATACAGTATTTATTTACAAAGTATTTATAATAATAATGGTTACAATGATTAAAATTGAAATAAAATTGAATCCTAAATTCCTAAGTCTTCATCTTCTATACTGCTACTCCTCTTCTGCTCCATTGATTTTCATCTGCAAAACAAAGAAGAAAGAAAAAGTCAAAAGCAGATAAAATAAAAGACAGACAGATAAAAAATGAATTCATCATTAAAGGTAACTGGCCGGAATCAGTTTGCCCTCTCTGCAAATCACAAGATTTCTCTTGGTTCACAAAGAGGGAAGGATAAAAATGCTTGCAAAAAGTATGAAATGCACAAGTATACAAATTGCACAATTTCAAAATGGTCAAACAAACTGCATAGTTCATGATTCAAAATTGTCAAGCAAGACTGCACAAAATTCCAAACCAAGGATAAGAGGCAAACTGAACTAGGCCTAACCAAATCAAAAAGGCAAACTGAAAGTTCCAATTTCAAACTGTCCACAAGCTGCCAAAAGGCTATTCAAGCTATCAAACAAGTACAAAATACTGTCAACAGGATGCAAGAAATATGGAAGATATGCAGAGCTAAACCACAAGTACAAGCAATGTTCAAATCACATCATTTTCCTAGGCCAGCTACCTTTTCAGAACATAAGGACAAATTTAAGCAATAAAATGCTTTGTTTAATCTGTCAAGAGAGAGAGAGAGAAGAGAAAAAGAAGATAGGCTTACAACAGGCTGAGGCTTAAGGACAAATATATAAAACAAAACTGTCATCAACACAGTGAAAAGAGGAGACAGAAAGAACACAAAGAAAAGAAACACAAACCAAACTGTAACATTGAAAGCCAAAGCCTCAAGCTTAACAACCCAACCTGTCAACAGCAAGCCTAACCTGTATCAACCAAAAGCCATCCAAACTGATACAAATATATATCAAAAAATATAAGCCAGTTGGTAACCATTCAAAGCCTTCAACCTGCATAAGCCTTGGACCAAAACACTGTCTAGAAGCAAACAACTTTCAAACCAACACAAGCCCTCAGAGCATCCTCATCATTGGGCTACCAATATCACAACTCAGAATAAGCATACAAGCAAGCTATTCCAAAGGCGAGGCTAACAAGAGAAGAAGAAAAGAAGCAATATTCAATATCAATACCAACAAGCATACAGAGGCAAACACTCAAGCTCTCAGAACATCAATTGTTTCATCACTGAGCAAATCAACCATAAAAATTCGTCCAAAGACAAAATCATCAAGGCAACTCAGCATCTCAGAGGCATACAGACACAAGCATACTCAAAATCAACAACCAATATTCAGAGGCAACAGAAGCAAGTAAAAGGAAAAGAAGTTAAAGCAAGGTTTTCAGAAGTTCATCATGAAACCCTAAAGAAGTAAAACAAAGGTACCAGGTGTTCCAGCAAGAGCAAGCCAGCCATCACGTTCCCTCCGTCTCCGGCCGCCCTAGGACGCCACTGTCCTCCTCACTTCCTCTCCAAAGGTATAAACCCCTTTTTTTTCTTTTCTTTTCCACATCTTGCACAAACATCAAGCAATATAATCAAGAATTAGAATACGAAATCAAAACATACAAAGGGAATTAAGGAAAACCTTAGGACATAGAAATGAGAAATCAGACCTTGTAAACCATCACCTACGTGACCATGGAGAAGAAGGAGCTGACGGAGGAGCCCGGTGGCCTTAGGCGGAGAGTGAGTTTCGTTCAGGAATGCTTGGCTCAAAAGATGAAGAGGACGAAAGCAACGAAGTGAACGGCGCCGCGCCTCTGTATTACAAACCCTAACTCATTCCCAAATGAAACAAAATAACCAAACCTTTACAAACGTTTTGTGAAGCATTGGGCCTTGCCCCTTTCAAATGCTAAGTCCCATACAAAAGCCAACGCGCATACCCCCCCTCCTGGCGCCTCACCTCCATTTTACTTGTTCTATTTGCTTTGCTTGGGCCTTAAAACCCCCTTCAAGCCCATTCTTTTTTTATATACATAAAACTAACTCTTTTTTTACTTGTCATTTTTATTTTCCTTTTTTATACAATTTAAACTTTATTTGTTTATAAATAAAAGGGTACCTTAAAACTCTTTCTTTTTTTAAAAAAAAAAGTCTATTAATACTTCTTTTTTATAATCAAGAATATATAAAAATAAGTTTTTAACTTAAATAATCTACCTTTCTTTGAATTTGTATTTAATACATTGACTAAAAATACAAATAATATTTTTCTTTAAACTTAAAATATTTCATTTTTTTAGTTAAAACTTTTGTACATAAAATACTAGCATCAATACATTAAAAAAGGATAGAATTCTTAAAACATTTCCTTTTCTTTTCTTAAAATATTTTGTTTGTACATACTTTATAAAAAATACAAGAATACAATAATACATAAATAAAATACTCAATTTTCTCATTAAGTTAACATTATTTAATAAATACATTTACCACTTGTAAATAATCATACACTTACACATTTACATTATGCATTCGCTTATTCTTGTACATTTGATACATATTACATTTGCGATCGATTCGATTTGGTTGTAAATTACTTGGACACTACTATCCTATTTAAGTCTCATCCCCATTTGTAAATATTTGTACCCCCACTCCCGGATACTTATTTGTAATAGCGTAGACTTTAAATTCCCGCAATTTATCGCTTTCAAATATACCATGGTTAGACCTAGGGTTTGTATGTACATAAAATCAAACGCTAGATAACCTAATACAAGACAAATACATGAAATCAATACACCATTCACACTTGCACCCCTAGGGTTACTCCACTTGTTGCCTTCCAAAATGGGCCATGCTTGCACGTTAAGTTTCTTTGGCAAAACAAAAACAATTCAAATGATCATAGTCCCTCGATGACGCTTTCGAAAGTTGCCTATCAAAATGATCAAGTCCCTTCAAGCAAAATTGCCAAAGACACTTGGCACCATTGCATTCATGGTCCATACGATGACCCGCGCCCGTCCCGTTAAACATCCTAAACGCAAGATTGTCCACCAAATACAATGGTGGAACAAAATTGTTAAAAAGGGTTAAAACATGAGAAAAACCTTTGAGTACAATAGGGGTAGACGACTCTTAGTTACTTGATCAAATTACAAAAACACTTTGCCTACTTTTCAAAACCACACTCCACAAACACTTTCAAAACAAACTTCCAAAAACATTTGAAACATCTTTTCGAAAAGATACACACCTTTGTAAAACACTCAAACACGAGTCATTACAATGGTTGCCTAAGACAAGGCATCTCTTTCAAAACATTTTCAAAACACACACACACACACCATAATTTCAAGCAATTGAAAATCAAAGGCAAGTGATCTAAAACCAAGTAACTAAGAGCCCATGGATAACCATGGATGAAAAGGGTGCTAATACCTTCCCTTTTCATAATCTACCCCCCCCCCCCCCCCCCCCCCCCCGAACCCACGAAACATCTCAAAGGTTTTTGCTGTGCTTTTTAACCTTTCCTTAGGATAAAATAAAAAGTCGGTGGCGACTCTTGCTAAACCGAACAAGTGCGAATACAAACGCAAAACCCAAGTCAGTTCTCCCACCGTATCACACCTGCCTTGAATGCCTTGAACCTTGAATTACTTTGCATGAATTCTTCCATGAGAAGCCTACTTCAATCCAAATCTACTCGCATTGTAGATAACAAATGACAATGATAAGGACAATAATTGCCTTGGTTAAGAAGAAGTCCACAAATTCATATCTTAGGTCATGAACCACGCTTCACAATTCGATCCCCAACCCTTAGCGATCAGTTATTTCAACTCGAAATTAGTGTCATGAGGAACATCTTACAGATGGATGATAAAGTCTGAATCATAGAAGAATTCCCTTGACCTGAAACCCTAGTCGTGCAAATGAAAACCCCAACACTTGCCAAGACTGGATAAAAGCAATTATATCTTGAAGAGAAATAAATCCTGTTAACCGCACCTCACAATATTGATTCCTCGTTTAGATGCACAGAGAAATATTTGGACGAGACATCTTTGAACCATGATTCAACAAAACCTAAATTGATTAACTGAAGAGTAGATGAATGCCATGTCATAGTCATTAATCCTAATCAAATTATAAGCATACTTATAGGAAGAGACGCCATGATTCGAAGCCCACATATGCTTGGTCACGCCCTGTAGTTCTTGAACAGAATGACCTACAACCAGATGTTCATTAGAAGATATTAGCCCTGTAACTTGGTGGAGAAGAAGTCCAAAAATGAGCATGCTCAAAAACCCTAGTTCCACAGTCTTATACACCAGGAAGATCCTGAATAATCAGGCTCATTCAACCCATACACCTCAAATCAGTTGTAACCCTAACTCCATGACTACTGATCTTTTGAACCTCAGGTGATCCATTTTTTTAATGAAAATGCGTGCAATATATATGACCTATTGGAATGATGCAGATGAATGCAAAGTCCAAGCCAACATAATAGAAATTTAGGAGGGAAAATTTTGGGGTGCAACAGTGGTAGCTGATACGTTAAGTCGAAAAACTTTACATATGTCATCAATGATGGTTAAAGAGTTGGAATTAATTTAGCAGTTCAGAGATATGAGCTTAGTTTGCGAGGTTACACCGCAGAGTGTTATGTTGGGTTGAAGATTAATAATGAATTTCTAGACAGTATCATAGAAGCTCAGAAGTTGGATGTGAAATTGGTAGATTCGATGATTAGAATCGATCAGTCTGAGAATGGTGATTTTAAGCTAGATGAGCAAGGTGTGTTGAGGTTTCGTAACCGGATTTGTATTCCTGATGATGCTGAGATGAAGAAGGTGATACTTGAGGAGAGTCATAGAAGTAAGTTAAGTATTCATCCAGGAGCTACAAAAATGTATCAAGATTTGAAATGTTTGTTTTGGTGGCCTGGAATGAAGAGTGATGTGGCTTGATTTGTGTATGCATGTTTGACTTGTCAGAAGTCGAAAGTTGAACATCAGAAGACTGCAGGGTTGATGCAACCGTTAGAAGTTCTAGAATGGAAATGGGATATCATTTCAATGGACTTTGTGATGGGGTTGCCTAATACTTTAAGAGGACATGATTCGATTTGGGTGATTGTTGATGGGCTTACGAAGTCGGCTCATTTTATTCCTATTAACATCAGCTTTCCAGTGTCAAAGTTGGCTGAGATTTACACTAGTGTAATTGTGAAGCTACATGGTGTTCCTTGTGCATTGTGTCAGATAGAGATCCAAGATTTAATTCTTCTTTTTGGAAGAGTTTGCAAGAAGTGTTGGGTTCTAAGTTGAGATTGAGTTCAGCGTATCATCCTCAGACAGATGGCCAGACTGAACGGACGATTCAATCGTTGGAAGATTTGCTGAGGGCATGTGTTCTTGAGCAGGGAGGTTTATGGGATACTTATCTTCCGTTGATAGAGTTCACTTATAATAACAGTTACCATTCCAGTATTGGGATGACACCTTTTGAAGCTTTGTATGGTCGAAGATGTAGAACTCCATTATGTTGGCATGAATCTGGTGAAAGTGTAGTACTTGGACCTGAACTTGTTCGTGAAACTACTGAGAAGGTGAAGTTGATTCGAGAAAAGATGAAAGCTTCCCAAAGTAGACAGAAGAGTTATCATGACAAGCGAAGGAAGGATTTAGAATTTCAAGCTGGTGAGCATGTGTTTTTAAGAGTTACACCTGTGACTGGTGTTGGGCGAGCATTGAAGTCTAAGAAGCTCACTTCTCGTTTTATTGGACCATATCAGATTTCAGAGAGAGTGGAGAATGTTGCTTATAGAGTGGCTTTACCGCCTAATCTTTCGAATTTGCATGATGTGTTTCATGTGTCGCAACTCCAGAAGTATATTTCAGATCTATCTCATGTGATTCATATGGACGATATGCAAGTACGGGATAATCTTACGATGGAGACGACGCCTGTACGAATCGCGGATCGTGAAACTAAGACTCTGAGGGGAAAAGAGATTGTTTTGGTTAAGGTGGTTTGGCTAGGAGCTGCCAGAGAAAGCATGACTTGGGAGTTGGAGAGCAAGATGCGAGACTCCTACCCTGAGTTGTTTGATTGAGGTAAATTTTCGAGGACGAAAATATTCTAAGTGGGGGAGAGTTGTAATGCCCGTAATTTAATTAATTATTTAATTAAATTATTTTTGGAATATTTGAGAAGATATGTTGTGATTAATTGGATTTAATTATTTTATTAAGTGGTGAAATAATATTAGAAGTATAATATTATTTGATGTGGGCTTGTTTTTAAGGAATGGAAGTAGTAATAAGGGGGTGTATTAGTTTTGAGCCTAATAAGGAGTTAAAAGAATAGAATAGAGGAAGCAGTAGAAGAATAAGGATTGAGAAGAAGAACGTGAAGCTGCTGGAAAAAGAGGAAAAAAACGGCAGAACGAGGTTTTAACCGGAAGATTATAGAGCGACCTTCAATCCAAGGTGAGGGTGGGGTTCTGACTCTATAATTGGGTTCATGATAATTGGTATGTGGAGTTAGAGGTGATTGTTGTCTTGTTCATGAATTGAATGTATATGATGTTATATGATGAACTTGATGAATTTTAGATGAATAACGATGTTCCGATGCTGTTTAATTGATGTAGAATTATAGGATAATTGTAAGTGATGATTATCTATGATTAGATTAAGTTTTTAGGGCTTAAATATGAATCCCTACTGAAAATACAGAGAAATCGCAGAAACTATGCAGGATATAACAGGATGCGTCGACCCCAAATGCTATGTGTTGATACAAGAAGGTTTTGAGACTCAATATGAGTTAACACGAAGATGTTTTGCATTGATACATGAGTGCTTTTAGACTCAGGATGAGTCGATCCGTAGGTGCATGTGTCGATACATGCTGTGTGTTAGACTCAGGAATAAGTCGATCCAAGAGAGGATGCGTCGACTCATGTTGTGAATTCAGTGCAGTATGCGTCGATCCAAGGAGTTATGCGTCGACCCATGTTGTCTGGTTTTTGGCAGAATCGTTTAGAAAATGCTGTAACTTGAGTTTTAGGATGCCATTTGAGATTCCGTTTGAAACGTTGAATAGCTAACGCGATGAACTTTATTCTAGAGGATTAAAATGAAGAATAGGAAGTGTAATCCTAGTATCCTATTTAGGATTTAGAGTTAGTTCCCGTGTTGATCACTATGTTGGTTTTTATGCAGAATGATGAGGATGAAATGTTTATAGGCTGCTGTTTGATTTGTAACAGTAAGAGTAATGATAGTAATGATGTAAGATTACAGAATAACGGTGTGAATTACTGTCGTATTAATGTACAGTTGATCTGTTGATGAGATTTTATAATGATGTTGTGATGATAATTTATGATGAATAAATAATGTTTGATGAATAAATGATGTCTGATGAATTATTATGAATGATATGAGATGTTTGATGAAGAGATGTTGAGATGCTTTTGAGATGTAGGCCTTTGGCCAACGATGATGTTGTATTGAGTTGTTGTTAATTGTGATGTTGTTATTACATTCATGATTGTGTCACATACATTGCATTTTGAGATGGAGCTTATGCTCGTTGAGATGGCCTTTATTTGCAAATATTGAGATGAAGGCTTATGTCTTGTTGATGCCTCTATTAATTGGCAAATTTTTGAGATGGGAGTTCTGCTCCAAATGGTACCACATGCATTTGCATAGTATTGAGTCGCATTATATGACTTCATAAAGAAGTGTGTATTGATGTGGTAAATGTGTATTATTATTATTGATTATGAGATGAAAAGTGGTAATGTTATGTGATCTAATTTAATATATTAATTATCATATGCTTTATTATATTGTTAGATATCTCACCCCTTTTGTTTGAATGTTGCCATTATGTTGGTAACATGCAGGTAATCGAGAGTGAAGGTTGTATACCTTCAATAGTTGAGTCGGTGTCATTGCTCTGATATGTAACACTCGGGGGGATGAACGCTTGTTGCTTTTGATTGTTGATTATTCAGTTGTTGAACCTTAAGTTGATTATTATTAAGTATTTGTTGGTTTAAAGTTGTTGTAATGATGATAAAGATGTTATTAAGAATTCCGCTGCATATATGTTGAATTATTTAACTAAAGATGTTATGATGAAGGTTTATCCGATGTTTTAAAAGTGTTATATATCCACGATGAATGCAATGAATTTTGATAGAAGAATTTGTGGCATCCCGATTCGTTTGCTTGATATGATTTTATAACTCTGATTTATTTATATAATTGTTGGGGTAGAATTGGGGTGTTACATTATAAACATTGATTTTGGTTTATAGGGGTTGTGTGTGCAGAAAGAACAAGTTAGAAGCTCAAGACAAGTTGACTTTGTGATTAAAGCAACTTTTCAAGAATGGAATGGTAGCTTTCTTCCTAAAATGGCAAATTGGCTTGGACAATGCTTGGAAAACTTGGATAAAGGCTCAAAAGCAAGTGTAATCTTCTGATTATGGATAGATCTTGAGATTTAGAGGTATGCAAAACAAGATTGTGCAGCATGGGTTTGAAATTGACTTCTTGTTCATCATAAAATGGCTTGTAAATTAAGTGACAAAACCGTAACTTCATCTCTTCGATTCTCCTTACTCAAGAATGATCTCAAGGAGTTCTTGGACATTTTGGAAAGCTTGTAGCATGCTCTACAACCCCTCTTTGAATTGATTTTGAAGATTCCCATTAGAAATATGTGAAAATGTGTCATAAAGTTAGGTCAAAATCCTGGCTAAATTAGGGCAAAATTTCACTAAGTGTTTAGTTTCATGACCCTATGTTCATAAAATCATAACTTGAGACCCAAGCATTTTTGGAAGGAGTTGTGTGAAGAAAAGTTGTAGATTTCATGAAGATATACAACTTTCATTTTGGAAGTTTCTCTTGAATCATGGTGAAAATTTGGCTCAAAGTTATGAAAAAACATGAAATTTCCAACACTTAAATTTTTTTTCTAAGTTTAGAAATTTTGACTTTTCAAAATGAAATCTTGACTTTTTGATTTCTTGATGAATAAGTTTTATATTTTGACATGTTTTGATGAATTGTGATCTTTGGCACTTGATTTTGACCAAAAAGTCAAAGTTTGACTTTTCAGTATACAGTTGACTTTTGATCAGTTAACTGAAAAATTCATCTGTCAATCCAATGGACTTGCAATGTTTTGAACCATATAATTAGGTCAAAATGATGAATTTGGACTCTTGAGATCATGCCTTAAAACAATTGACCATTTGCTAGGTCAAAAATCAGAAATTGCCCTTTCCCAGTTAAAACCCTAATTTTGACCATTTTGCCCTTTTGGAGATTTGATCAAATTTCTTGAGGAGTTGTGGTCCAAACTTGATCAAATGATACACATTAGTTTAAAATGTTGTGGACCAAAAATTATGAAGTTTGACTGTGAATTGGCCATAGTTGACTTTTTCCCCAATACATCTGATTTTTAGGTCAACTGCTCAATTGACTGATCAAAAGTGTGATTCAAAGCTTGAAGCTTGACATGAGTAATCTTGAGGGTCCATAATGATCCATGAAAGTCATATGGGGCATTGGAAGCTCAATTATCCTTGTGCAAACTCAAACCCTAATTTTGGTCATCTGTGCCTAAAGAGGTGTCTTGAGCTGATTAAACCCTAGTGCAGTCTTGGGTAAAGGGAGATCTTGTGAGAAAATTCTTGATAAATGAGAGGGAAAATTTTGGGGTACAACAGCTGCCCCTGTTAAATCTTCTTAAGACTGAAGAGTTAGATTGGCATGTTTTGCCATTCGTGACTCGAAGGTGGAAGATGATTGAACACTAGAGTGCCCAGAAATTTGCACTCGGCGATATGATGGTAGAGGGAATGGGCTTAAAGATGCCATTTGGAGGAGTGATAGAAAGCTTTTGGAGATGAGCTTGTAGATGCCATCCAAGAGTGATTGTTTAATTGTAATTTGTAAGCTGAAAGAATGAGTATCAGGATGGCGTCCGTGTCTGAAGCGTATCTGAACTGTATCTGGAAGCTGATTTTTAATGAGTATCATAATGGCATCCGTGTTTGGAGCGTATTTGAATTGTATCTGAGAGTTGAATCTGAATGAGTATCAGAATGGCATCCGTGTATGGAGCGTATCTGAACTGTATCTGGAAGCTGATTATCTGAATGGAATTCGTGTTTGGAGTGTATCTGAATTGTATCTGAGAATTGAATCTGAATGAGTATCAGGATGGCATCCGTGTCTGGAGAGTATATGAACTGTATCTGAAAGTTGGATCTGAATGAGTATCAGAATGGTATATGTGTCTGGAGCGTATCTGAACTGTATATGGAATCTGAATCTGAATGAGTATCAGGATGTCATCCATGTCTGGAGCATATCTGAACTGTATCTGAAAGTTAGATCTGAATGAGTATCAGAACGGCATCCATGTCTGGAGCGTATCTGAACTGTATCTGAAATCTTTGAACATTGTTAATGGTAGTTGTTTGAATAATCTTATCCTGAAAAAAGATAAAATGTTAGCTAACATGCAATGTTTATGTTGTATGAATTTCATAGTATAATGCATTCTTGTTATCAATGTTTATGATATATGGATGTGATGTATGCGCATGTGAGCTAATCTGCTGCACTACTGTTGGATTGGGGAAAATAAATCCCTGACTGATGCTGAGGAATATGGAGTATAAGCCTTCATGTTGCGAAGTCTAAGTGTTGAAGAATTTCTGCTTTAGAGGAATAAACTCTGTTGTAAGGGGAATGTCGTGTACTGTTTGAAAAATCCTGGTTGGGAAATCCTAAGAAATTTGACGACTTCTAATGGGGATTGATAACTGGAAGCTCTGTTCCGCTGGGGATTAAACTGCTCACTGTGGGGAACTTCATGGAGATAAATTTAGAGAGATTTCCCTATCCCTTAAAGCCATCAGCGATTGTCTTTTATTTTGTTTATTTGTAAACAATAATTATGTTCAAATGCATATGTTCAACAATGAATCATTAGACGTTTTTGTAAACAAAACACAAGTGAAAAGAAAAAAAAAAGATAGTTTTTTCACTTTCAAAGGGATATCTTCGTATTGACTTTGAGTGAGTATTTTTGTACAATGAGACAAACATTCTAGTAAGAGAATTCCGTCGTAAAAAATGAAAATTTTAATACAAAGAAAAGATAGCTATGTGAAATAATCCGATGGGGTTCCCATTCTGCTATAGCCTTTGTATCTCTGAGCATCTTGTCCATTTGTTGCCTTGTCCAAAGATGATTGAATTGGTCAGAAATGTCGAGTTTGCAAGTTGTCCGTAAGGTGATCCAACGGGACATAGTCATACGCTTTAATTCCCTAACTTTTGCCTGGACCGCCCTTTTGGGTTTTCAGTCCACCGGGATACCCTTTTTTGCCCAAGTCGCCCTTTCGGGTTTTCAACTTGCCGGGTGTACAGATTTTTTTATTTTTATCTCTAATTTTTGCCCGAACCTTTTTTTTGGTTCGCTGGGATGCCCTTGTTTTGCCTAGGTGTGTCAACCTAGCGGGTCTCTTATGCGTAGTATCTTTTGACTATGTCTGTGTTTGCAGGGTGTGGTAGGTCGTTGCCATCCATGGTGGTCAAGATCATTGCTCCACCAGAGAATATGTTTTTGATTACAAATGGTCCTTCATATGTAGGAGTCCATTTGCCTCGGGGATCACCTTGCGGCAGTATGATACGTTTGATCACCAGATCTCCAACTTGATACACTTGGCGCCTGACCTTTTTGTTGAAAGCCTTGATCATCCGTTTTTGATACATTTGAACATGGAAAACAGTAGTAAGCCTTTTCTCATCAATTAAGTTCAATTGATCAAGTCGAGTCTGGATCTAATCTTCTTTACTCAACCCTGCATCCTTCATAATTCTTAGAGAGGGGAGGGGATCTGGACCTCAACAGGAAAAACAGCCTCCATGCCGTATACCAGAGAATAGGGTGTCGCCCCGGTTGATGTGCGAGCTGTGGTGCGATACCCGTGGAGAGCGAATTGTAGCATCTCATACCAGTCTTTGTATGTGACTGTCATTTTTTGTATGATCTTTTTAATGTTCTTATTCGCGGCTTCGACAACACCATTCATCTTTGGCCGATAAGGGGAAGAATTGTGATGCTAAATCTTAAATTGCTCACACAAGGCGGTGATCATAGTATTATTCAGGTTTGTACCATTATCAATAATGATCCTCTCCGGGATAACGCACTGGAAAATGAGATTCTGCTTGATGAACCGAGCGATAACATTCTTGGTAGCGGAAGCGAAGGAAGCTTCCTCCACCCACGTTGTAAAATAATCAATGTCCACTAAGATGAAGCGGTGTCCATTAGAGGTTGTCGGCTTGATTTCCCCAATCGTATCTATTCCCCACATAGAAAAAGGCCAAGGAGCTGTCAAGACATTCAGAGGAACCGGAGGTACGTGCACCTTGTCAGCATAGATCTGACACTTATGGAAAGTTCGAGAGTGTTGATATCAATCTGCTTCCATGGTAGACTAGTAATAGCCTGTCCGTAGGATTTTCTTTGCCATTGTATGCCCACTGAAATGGGTGCCAAAAGTGCCTTCATGTAATTCATCCATGATCCTTTCAACTTCAACCTTGTCTACGCACCGAAGTAATACGGGGTCATGGTTGCGTTTGTAAAGAATGCCATTACTAAGGAAGAATTTAGCAGAGAATCTCCTTAAGAACTTCTTATCGTTGATTGAAGCTCCTTCTGGGTATTCTTGAGCCTCGAGATACCTCTTGACTTCGTGAAACCAAAGTCGGTCCACTATTTCTTCAGTATTAATCTCGTGACAGTGTGCTGGTTCATCCCTTCATTCAATGGTAATCTGGGAAGCCTCATTATCCCATTTAAGTTTAAACATAGATGACATTGTGGCTAGTGCGTCTGCTAGCTGATTTTCTTCTCGGGGGAAATGCTCGAAGGTAATCTTCTCAAAATGTGGGAGCAATGTTAAAACATGTTCTTTGTAAGGGATACGATTAGGGTGTTTGGTGTCATATTCCCCTTTGATCTGGCTGATAACTAAAGTTGAATCTCTGAAAACATTCAAAGATTTGATCCCCAAATCCATGGCAGCTTTGAGACCAAAGATGCACGCTTCGTATTCCACCATGTTATTAGTACAATTGAAGCAGAGTCTTGTTGTAAAAGGAGTATGACATCCTTCAGGAGATATGAGTACAACACCAATACCATTGCCAAGTGCGTTAGATGCCCCATCAAAAACCAGGGTCCATCGGGATCCTTGTTCAGGTCCATCATATGGCCCAAATTCTTCACAGTTGTTTACCATCATGATGTCTTCATCTGGAAATTCGAACTTCATGGATTGGTAGTCTTCTACAGCTTGGTGAGCAAGGTGATCAACTAGTGCACTGCCCTTTATTGCTTTTTGGGTAGTATACTGTATGTCATATTTCGTCAGGATCATCTGCCATCTTACTATTATGCCAGAGAGTGCAGGTTTCTCGAAGATTTATTTTATTGGATCCATTTTAGATATCAGCAAGGTAATATGGGTCAGCATATACTGTCTTAGTCGGCGAGCAGCCCATGCCAGAGCGCAACAAGTTTTCTCGAGCAGTGAATAACTTGTTTCACAGTCGGTAAACTTTTTTCTCAGGTAATAAATGGCGTGCTCTTTTTGGCCAGACTTGTCATGCTGCCCCAGTACACACCCCATTGAATTTTCTAAAACAGTCAGATACATGATCAATGGTCTTCCCTTGACTGGTGGCATCAATACAGGAGGCTCTTGCAGGTACTCTTTAATCTTGTTGAAATCAGTTTGGCATTCATCATTCCATTTGATTACTTGATATTTCTTCAGTAGTTTGAAGATTGGTTCGCAAGTAGCTGTCAGGTGAGAAATGAATCTGGCAATGTAGTTAAAACGTCCCAAGAACCCTATGACTTCCTTCTCAGTACGAGGAGCAGGCATCTCTTGTATCGCTTTCACCTTAGCAGGATCTACTTTAATACCCTTATTGCCGACGACAAAGCCTAGGAGCTTTCCATACCTTACCCCAAATGTGCATTTATATGGGTTCAACCTCAGCTTGTACTTCTTTAGTCTCTCAAAGAGTTTTTGTAGACGGTCAAGATGCTCTTCTTCTGTTTGATATCTAGCTATCATGTTGTCCATATAGACCTCTATTTTGTGATGTATCATGTCGTGAAATAGAGCCACCATGGCACGCTGATAGGTTGCCCCAACATTCTTTAGTCCAAATGGAATAACCTTGTAGCAGAATGTGCCCTATTGTGTGAAAAAGTTTGTCTTCTCCATGTCCTCAGGTGCCATTTTGATTTGGTTGTAGCCTGAGAAACCATCCATGAAGGAAAACACTTTGTGTTGTGTTGTATTATAAACTAGAATATCAATATGGGGAAGTGGGAAATCATCCTTAGGGCTTTCCCTATTCAAATATCTGTAGTCCATGCACATTCATACTTTTCTGTCCTTCTTGGGCACTGGAACAACATTGGCATCCATTGCGAATAGGAGGTGACAACCAAGAATCCAACATTGAATTGTTTCATAACTTATGCTTTAATCTTCTATGGCATATCTAGTCGCATTCGATGGACCTTTTGTTTTACCGGTGGGCAATCCTCTTTTGTAGGTAGACGATGTACCACAATATCTGCATCAAGTCCTGACATGTCTTCATACGATCAGGAAAAGACCTCAACATAATCGTGTAGCAACTGAATCAACCTCTCCTTGACAATGGGTTCCAGATTGGCACCCACCTTAACCTCTCTTTTGTCTTCTTCAGTACCTAGGTTGATTGTATCCACGGGTTCCTCGTAGGGATGAATGGTTCTCTCTTCTTGTAGTAGTAATCTGGCAAGTTCCCCTGGTACTTCACAATCTTCCTCGCCTTCGTCTTTGGCTTGGTAGATTAGATTTTCAGAGTCACAAAAAGCCATAGAAAAACTGTTATCCATGGGATCCTGAATGGATGTAGACCTGCATTGTGAGTGTGAGTGTGTGTAAGGGTATAGCTATCTTTGAAATAAAAATGTAAAAAGAAAAACAAGGAGCGTAAAGTTTGTATGCAAAACGTCCATGATTCATTGATGTCATATGTAAATGAGATAATAACCCTTACAAATGGACCATTGTGCCTCGGGTAAGACACAAGGTTTTAAGAGTTTGAATTGTTTTAATATTACAGATCCAATAAAAGGAAGAAATCTCTAGCCTCCTAATTGTTGAGCCCTCCACTAACAGTTGGGAAGATCCAATCTTCCAGATTGCAAACATCTTCATCATCCTCTACCATGTTGACTTCACAGTTGTTGATCTTCAGAGGTGGTCCTCCAGCACGAGCGCGGCGTACAACCTTCTGAGCACCTAAAGTGAAACTCAGGCCAAACTTGTCAGACTTGTATGGGATATCCGGGAGTTGCCCCCAGATAGTGCACCCACCTTATTCTATCACTGCCTTTGCATCCTTCAAAGATGACATCCTGAGTGGAGGCCTTGTGATCTTGGGAACAACCTTGGTTACTGCTACATCTTGCGGGACTTCTTCAAAGTGTTGGAATGGAGTTTCAATAAATTCACCATCTAATTCCACGTATCTGAAGGAATTGAGATGGATGATCATATACTCTTCTTCTCCATGAACGGTGATAATCTTCCCTTGAATTGGATACTTCAGCATTTGGTGTAACGTAGAAGTAACAACGCCAGTGTTGTACCCCAAAATTTTCCCTCCCATATTCTTCAAGAAATTGCCAAGTCATGCTTCAAAATTCCCCAAGGGTTGCACAGTGTAAGGGCCTCCTAACAGTCAAAATTAGGGTTTTGGTTCTGACAAAGAGAATGAAGTTAAAAAGGGTCCAACGCCCTCGTTTTCAATCTTATTTCAATTCGCGCGTTATATTTCTTTTTCTTTTAATTATTCATGTACCTCTCCCAAAGCCATGTAAATATTTATCTTTCACACTTTATTTATTTATTTTCTGTCAAATCGGGTTCTGGAAATTTTGGCGATGTGGACCCGCGCCTTTTGTAATAGTTTAGAACTTTACCTTTTTTGCACTTTTAACTATTAAATAAATGCATGCAAGAATGAATGACAATAAATAAAAACAAACGCGTAGCTCACTCATGACATGACAAGACAAAATAAATGAAAACGACACACAAATCACACACCACCCCTAGGGTACGCCTCACTGTTGCCTTGCCTCGAAAGGTGATCGTCGAGTAGAGGATGTCTTAGTAAGTCCTCATGATCCGAGAACCTGGCATGAGGGTAGCTTCTAAGGTATCTTCCTATTGCTCTGGTGATCACCATGTCCCGAACCTCGAATTGACCCGAACACCTCCAACGGTGGTGCTACCTACCTCTCAATAGTGGGATGGCACTACTTTAAAGGACATTTACACAGACGAATTCCTTAGGGTAGGTAGACGACTCTAGATACTTGCTCTAATTTCAAAACAAATTCAAAAATACTTTTCACACCGACACCTTTTCAAAAAGCTTTCGAAAGCATTTTTTCAAACACTCTTGAGGACCGATACAAGAGTCGAACTGGAATTTTCAAAGAAACTTTTAAAAACCCACATTGAAAAGAAAACAAACCATTTTTGAAAACACAAATGAGCAAGTATCTAAGTGCCCATGGATAACCATGGATAGAAAGGGTGCTAACACCTTCCCTTTCTATAATCTACCTCCCGAACCAAGAGCAATCTCTTTAAGGAATTTTTCTGTGCTTTTGTCCTTTCCATTTGGAGAAAATAAAAGACGGTGGCGACTCTTGCTTCCGCGACATTTCGCGAACCAGCGTTAAACAGTCAGTTCCAGATCCACCGATCACAGAACTAGCGACTCTGCTGGGGAAGTTTTGAACTGTATTTGGGGAAGTGACTCCACTGAATGTTGGATGTACCTCCGGGGAACAATCTTAGATCAAGACTGCGGGAGGACACCCAACTTCCTTAAGTTTGATACTATAGCTTCGCTTGGGGAGAGTGCACTGACTTGCTGGCTCACTCTCTGGGGGATTAAGATATCTGGTTACGTTCTTCCGCTGGAGGTACATATTCTTAACAAGCATCCCCGACAGTCTTGATCTAAGATTGTTCCCCGGAGGTACATCCAACATTCAGTGGAGTCACTTCCCCAAATACAGTTCAAAACTTCCCCAGCAGAGTCGCCAGTTCTGTGATCGGTGGATCTGGAACTGACTGTTTAACGCTGGTTCGCGAAATGTCGCGGAAGCAAGAGTCGCCACTGTCTTTTATTTTCTCCAAATGGAAAGGACAAAAGCACAGAAAAATTCCTTAAAGAGATTGCTCTTGGTTCGGGAGGTAGATTATAGAAAGGGAAGGTATTAGCACCCTTTCTATCCATGGTTATCCATGGGCTCTTAGATACTTGCTCATTTGTGTTTTCAAAAATGGTTTGTTTGCTTTTCAATGTGGGTTTTTAAAAGTTTCTTTGAAAATTCCAGTTCGACTCTTGTATCGGTCCTCAAGAGTGTTTGAAAAAATGCTTTCGAAAGCTTTTTGAAAAGGTGTCGGTGTGAAAAGTATTTTTGAATTTGTTTTGAAATTAGAGCAAGTATCTAGAGTCGTCTACCTACCCTAAGGAATTCGTCTGTGTAAATGTCCTTTAAAGTAGTGCCATCCCACTATTGAGAGGTAGGTAGCACCACCGTTGGAGGTGTTCGGGTCAATTCGAGGTTCGGGACATGGTGATCACCAGAGCAATAGGAAGATACCTTAGAAGCTACCCTCATGCCAGGTTCCCGGATCATGAGGACTTACTAAGACATCCTCTATTCGACGATCACCTTTCGAGGCAAGGCAACAGTGAGGCGTACCCTAGGGGTGGTGTGTGATTTGTGTGTCGTTTTCATTTATTTTGTCTTGTCATGTCATGAGTGAGCTACGTGTTTGTTTTTATTTATTGTCATTCATTCTTGCATGCATTTATTTAATAGTTAAAAGTGCGAAAAAGGTAAAGTTCTAAACTATTACAAAAGGCGCGGGTCCACATCGCCAAAATTTCCAGAACCCGATTTGACAGAAAATAAATAAATAAAGTGCGAAAGATAAATATTTACATGGCTTTGGGAGAGGTACATGAATAATTAAAAGAAAAAGAAATAAAACGCGTGAATTGAAATAAGATTGAAAACGAGGGTGTTGGACCCTTTTTAACTTCATTCTCTTTGTCAGAACCAAAACCCTAATTTTGACTGTTAGGAGGCCCTTACACTGTGCAACCCTTGGGGAATTTTGAAGCATGACTTGGCAATTTCTTGAAGAATATGGGAGGGCAAATTTTTGGGTACAACAGCCAGCATTGTGAATCCATAGTCGGCCTAGCAAGAAGGAATATGAAGGGCGAATATCCATTACATAAAAAGTTGAATTAAACGTTTGGGTTCCAACCTTTATGGGGATATCCACTTCCCCATGCACCATCCTTTTTGAGCCGTCAAAGGCCCTCACTACTATGTTACTTGGCTTCAATTTCAATCCCTCACAGTCAAGCCTATCAAGAGCCTTTTTAGGCAATACATTCAGAGATGAGCCAGTGTCCACCAAAACATGATCCAAGGTTGTGCCCCTGCATTCCACTGAGACATGCAATGCCTTATTATGCTTCCTTCCTCTTGGCGTTAAATCAGCATCTGAAAAACCTAGACCATTATCTGCGGTCAAGCTGGCTACGCAGTCTTGGAACTAATCGACAAATGTTTCTTGGGGTACATGGGCAGTTTTCAGGAATTTTACCAAGGCCTTTGCATGCGCCTCGGAGCATAGTAGTAAAGCCAGCATGGAAATTTTGGATGGAGTTTGCCTCAGTTGTTCAACTACATCGTAGTCGCTTCTTTTTATGATCTTTAGAATTTCCTCCATCTCTTTCCAGGAGGTTTCAGGGATAGTCAATGATTGTGCCTTCATCCGGACAGGCTCAATCAGAATACTTTTACCTCGAGTCTCAGTTAACTCGGAAGCAGGAATGTCAGTAGGAGTATTAGCAGGGATTGTAACAACTTTGTCAGTTGGAGTATTGGTGGAGATAATTGTAAGACTGGGAATAGCCTTCGGGGGAGCAACAACAACAAGAATGATTACGGGTCCAGAAAATGCTTTTGGGGGAGCAATTTCTGGAGAGAATATCCTTCCGCTTCGGGTAATCTTGCTAGTCCCTGCAATATTACTGATATCGGAGTTAACTTTCTCAGAACTTGAATCTTCGGCAGCTGGCCAATCTTGTTTGATACCTTGGTAGTAGATATCCCCTCCATAATTTCATGGTATGGTTTTGTCTGACGAATACAGGACTGGTCCAGGCATTGTAATTATCAAAGGAGCTGCTTTTGGAAATGATGTAATTCTAATGAGTCTTTTGGTGAAGACCCTGGAAAAATTGGCGGAAATGGTAATGATAGACACATAATTAAGAGGAACAGGTGGAATAGAAGTCTTTTCAACCAAGATTTCCTTGTTATCTATTAGGCACTGAACGCCTGCTTTCAACAAAGGACAGTTGGTTGGTGAGGACAAACAGAAATGACAGCCTTTATCGCAACCTGGGAATACATCGGCAATCAACAAATTCTTTTTGATAATCAAGAGTGGGGTCACAAGTTCATCAACTGAAGTAACAAACATATCTTCTTCAATGGTGTTCGTATTATGGTCGTGTTTGGGCATATGGGCAAAAATGACATTTAGCTTTTCGGGCGCATCAAATTCAATCTCTTTAGCTTCAATGAGGTCTTGTACTTTGTTCTTTAGAGCCCAATAGTTGTTAGTGTCATGGCTAGTGGTATGCACAGCGGGCATTAGGATGGTAGTGAGGAGATGTTGTGTTAGGGTTTTTTGGAGCTTCTTTCAAGGTCACTAAGTTGGATCTTAAGAGATGTGACAATACTTGAGATAAGGTCGTGTTAATTCTGGTGAATTGTCTGACTGGTCTTTCCATCCTTGGTTGGTTGTTTCTTTGCTGATCAGGCATAGGTTTAGGAATCATAATAGCCCCCACCATTGGACGGCGTTCGGCCCTATCTTGATTTCTCTGAGGATAAACAGCAACCACTTATTTCTTTCCGATAAATGGCTTCCTTATAGTAGCAGAGGATGTATCTTTTTGAATCTTTCCACTCTTTATCCCGACTTCTATCCTCTCTCCGGTCAATATCAGTTCAGTAAAACCTGCCGATGAACTCCCAATTAGGTGATTGAAGAAGGGACCAGACAAGGTGCCCAAAAACATGTCTACTAATTCTCTTTCAGAAAGAGGAGGTTGAACTCTTCCAGCCAAGTTTCTCCATTTTTGCGCATAGTCCTTGAAATCTTCATTGGAAATCATGACCATACTCTGGAGTTGAGTACGGATAGACACAAGATCAGCATTGTATTGGTATTGTTTGTAAAAGGATGCAGCAAGATCTTCCCAGTTATGAACATTGGCTCTTTCTAATTGATAAAACCAATCAAGTTGAGTTCCGGACAAACTGTCTTGGAATAAGTGTACCCATAAGTCTTTGTCAGTCGTATGGGGTTGAATTTTCCTCACATAGGACCGAAGATGCATTTTGGGCATGAAACTCTGTCATATTTGGCGAACACAGGTGCTTTGAATTTTGGAGGAATCACAATCCCTGATACTAGACCCAATTCTTCAAAGTCCAATCCAGGAACTTTTTGGATTTCCATTGCGCTCAATCGCTCTTCGAGATGTTTATACTTGTCATCAGCTGGAGGGTATTGTTCTTCAGAATAGTCTTCTTCTTCCTCTTCCTCTTTTGATTCTGACTGGATAACTGTTTCCTTGCCCTTCCCATCTTGGTTGTCTTTCTCACCGGATGTTGTTGCGAAGTCTAGGGTTCTTCTTGTCTGTCCTTGGAACCTTCTTCCCATGTTTAGAACTCTGGCTATCTTCTTTGTCTTCTTTTTCTTCTCCTCGGCCAGTAAAGTCTTCAACTCTTCTTCTCCTTTGGCTAGGGTCAAGAACAACTGTTGAAACTGTGCATTCTGAGCTTGGAGGTCCTTTACCGTTTGCTCAAGATCTATCTTATTGAAATAAACAGTAGAGAGATGAGGAGACTTGTTGCAAGAAACCTGCTTATGTTATGATGAATGATAAATGCATATGCAAATGTTTTCAAGGATTTTAAGATTCAAATTTGTTTTAGAAAAAAAGGAAACACACGTCATATTAATATATTAAAGCTTGAGTACATCAATGCCTTCTTGGGCAAAATAATACAAAAACTCAAAGATAAAAAGGTAGTACGCATCCTCTTTGGTGCAATGTAGGCATTCAAAGTATGTTCCTCACGAAGTATCCTAGTGAGTTCCAAAACCTTCTTCTCGCTTGTGTAGAATTGGGCTTCGAAGGTATCTCGCTCCCCCTTGAGTTGTATCCAATCCCTTTGTAGGTCTTCAAGAGAGGTAGGCATGCCAGGATGTAGGATAGTATATGGAAAATCTCCCTCCATGACAGGCTCGATAATTACCGGGAGAATGGAGGGGTAAGGCATTATAAGACTCTGAGCACGAGCTCGTACCCATTTGAGGTAAGGCTCAAGAGGGATGGAATTCTTGTGCCCCAAAGTCTTGCTCTATACCTTTTTTAACATCCTCCAAGCTCAGAAAAATCTCTGACAAAGACCTTGATCGTTGTTGTCGTAGTCAAATACCAAACCTTGAATCAGTATCTCATGCGGGCCATCCCTTCGGGCGTAACCAAACTGTCTTAAGGATAAGCAAGGGTTGCAGGTGATACCTCCCCTAATGCCAAGTAAAAGGACATTAGGAAATTCTCCACAACGGACGATAATAGTAACATTCTCTATGGAACTGAAGCACCAATGAATGTCTGAATGTTTGAGCATCATCAACCTTTGTGACCACCTTGAACCTTGCTCGTTCCTTAATACAGATTGGGGAAGATGCAAAATAAACCATCTTTCCAAGATAGGAGTGCAACACATAAGGACACCTCTTTTCCTCATTGTACGATTGTGAAAAGAGTGTAGGATATCTCCTAGCAACGTAGGCACCGGGTTATGGGATATGAAGATTTTGACAGCGTTCACATCTATGAGTTGATCAGGATTTGGAAACAAAACCATCCCATAGATGAGGAGAGCCACAATTTCCTCAAAAGCTAGTAGGTCCAAATAATTCCAACAGTTTTGGGCTTTCTCAAATAAGAACTTTGCTAGGAAACCTTTGACACCACTCCTTGTTTCCCAATAAGTTGTGACATCAGATGAGTGCAAGTGTAGAGCTTGAGCAATCTCTTCTGGCTTTGGATCTCTTTCCGTACCGTTGAAAGGTAGTTGGTTGAGAATGGGAATCCTCAAGAGTCGAGAGAATTCTTCCAAAGTAGGCACAAGTTGATAGTCAGGAAATGTGAAGCAATAGTGTAAAGGATCAAAGAATTGAAAGAGCACCTTCACCATATCCTCATCTGTGTTGGAGGTGGCCAAATTGAGTAGGCGACCATGTCTCTCAGTGAATGGAGAGTTTTCAAGAATCCTTAAAGCTAGCTCCTTAAGTTGTGGAGGGATCCTCACAAGGTTGACTTGAATAGTTTTCCTGCGAAGTGAATCTATATCCTACAAAACAAGAACAAAGATGAATCCCAAAATCCTTGAAATGGTTAGTGAATGTGTATTATGTTATGATGTTGATGATATTATATACAAGTATGTATATACGAACAAAACAAAAAAATCCTTAGGTTTAGGCTTGCATGGAGTTTTATAGGCAAGTACCCTCTTGAGTTTAGTTGGCTCAACCTGTCCTAGTAATAGTAATCGGGTTATAAGGAGATCAATATCACTGGCTTGTTTCCTTGGTCATTGTTTCAGTAGAAGCCTCTTTAATAGCGACCAGAATATCCCAAGAAACCAAACCTCAATGAGTGTAGTATCGAGTATCTACCAACTTCGGACTGCACCAAAGTCGGTCATCTCACTATATCCTAAAGGCCAAGTTGGTCAAGTAAAGGTTCTAAAAGTTCATTAGTGCTTCATGACATCACTCAGTGGCCCCATATTCTCTTTGATTAACTCAAAGGCTACCGGTATCCATAAATATGTCTCACTAATGTAGCTATTGCTTAGACCATGTCGGTATACCCCGCACAGTTTCCACAACATATTGCTACTTACCTATAATGTATCCAAAATCTGGGTAGAGGATTCAAACTCAAACAAAGAACCATAATGTAAAGCATACAAGTCAAACAATGAAAGCAAGTAAATGTGATCTAAACCCTAAGGTAACCCCACTTTTAGAATATTCCCCAGCAGAGTCGCCAGTTCTGTGATACGGTGGGAGAACTGACTTGAGGTATTTGCGTTTGATCGCAAATGTTGCGGTTAGCAAGAGTCGCCACTGACTTTTCTTTTATCCAAAAGGAAAGGTGAAAAAGCACAGGAAAGACCTTTGAGATTGTTTCTTGAATTCAGGGGGTAGATTATGAAAAGGGAAGGTATTAGCACCCTCTTCATCCATGGTTTTCCATGGGCTCTTAGTTACTTTGCTAGATCACTTGCTTTTTGTTTGAAATTGTGCTTTATGTGGTTTTTGAAAGTATTTTGTAAATAGGCCATTGTTTAGGAAATCTTTGTAATGATTCTTATTTGTAAGAATGTATACAAAGATGTTTGATCTTTTGAAAATGTTTTCAATCTTGTAAGGTATTTGAAAGTGTAGGTGTTTGTTTTGAAAATAGCAAGGATGTTTGTTTTGAAATGGATAAAGTAATTAGGAGCAATCTACCTACTCAAATGTCTTTCTTGTTCATTTTCTTTTCCTTTGACATTGTTGTCTTGCCATTGATTTGGTAAGCAATCCTATATTTGGATGTAAAGGGGACGGGTGTGGGTCATCGTATAACCATGATTAGCAATGTTGCAAGGTATCTTAGCATTCTTTTTGAGGGACTAAGATAATTTATAAGGCAACTTAGATAGCGTCATTGAGGGACTATGATCTTGTATTTGCTTGTTTTTGCTAAGATACCTTACATGCGTGATATGACCATTTTGTATAAGGCAACCAAGTGGAATAACCCTAGGGGTGCTTGTGTGCAAGTGTATTGTTTTCATGCTTGTTTTTATCTTGAATTAAGGTTTTCTAGATATTGGTTTTAGTCTTTCCATACAAACCCTAATTACTAGCATGTTATATAAAAGCGATAAACTGCAAAATTTAAAGTTACTACGCTATTACAACATTTGTGGGAAGGGGGTGTACAATTTGTAAATGGGGATTGCAAGAATTTAAGCCTAATTAGTCTATTACAACCATATTGAATTGGTATGAATATACAAGGGATTAAATAAATACAAAGTATAAAAATGAATAAATGTACAAGGATGCAAAAATGTAAAGAAAATGAATTTTGTTTGGTTTTTATGAAGAAAAAAAAGATTTTGTCTTAACCTAATTTAAATAAAGAAAATAGTTAATTAAGTTTGAATTTATTAAGGAAAAGATTTTAAAATAAAACCCTAATTCTATTAATTAATCAAAAGAAAATAAGTTTAAGAAAAGTATATATTCTTTGGTATTTTTTTTATCTTGAAAATATTTGTAGTATTATGAAATATTTTTAGTCTTTTTTCTTTTATATCAAAAATAATGTGTTTAAATTAGTAAGAAAGAAATTAACTAATAACTTAATTTTATTTATATTTACAAGATAATAAGTAAAACATAAATAAAGTATGATTAATAAAAATATTTTTTTTGTGGGAAAAAATAAAATAAACTAAGTCAAAAATATAAATATATCATTTTTCGTATTTTATGATTTTTAGTATTAAAAAAATATATTTAAGAAAATAAAATGAAAATAAAATGGAAAATAAAATAAATGGGCCAGGGGTGTCAAAAACCTGCAGGGGGTTAGTAAGCAAGAAAAACAAAACAAAAACTAAGCCCAAAAGGCCCAGCGCCTATTTGCTGAAGCAAAAAGAAAGAAAAAAAATGACAAAAAATGTAAAACAAATGCAAAAAGGAAGCGCTGAGGTTCGAACCCATGACCTCTACCAATAACGCGTGCTGCCTTACCACTGGGGTGGCTGTACATCCATTAACTTATGTGAAAGGATAAATACATAACACAAAACGCGTCCTGATTACACTTCATCTTCAACCTCCAGCCAAAGGACATGTATCTTCTTCATCTCTTAAAAAAAATGAAAAGTTCAAACATGAAAGTTGTGGCATTTCTTTCCACGAATCCAACCATGTAAATAATTTAAGCTAATAGTCAAAGATGAATGCGAATTTTTCTAGCCCTAATTCAAAACCTAAAAATTTCAGAAAACTTCAACCCTAAAATTCTCTAAGCTCAAGCCATATAAATGTAAACTATGGATATGTACAACTTCGTGGAAATGGTATCTACATTTTATCTTCACAAACCAAACTGAAATGATGCCTATATGAAGAGATAGAATTTTGAAAACTTACCTCTTGCAGCTGGAGTTGTGTATGGAGTTTGAGCAACCTTTGGGATGGCCTGATGATTTCTCTAGCTTGCCTGGACCTCCTTGAATGTGTTCTAACTCCTATCTTGCTTTGAGGATGGCTGAAACTCCCAACTCAAGTCAAGTTGTAAGCTTCAGTTTTGAAAATGGTGGATGATGATGGAAGAGTTACAGTTAGGAAATGAGGGCATGGATCACTTTGATATGATGTATGGAAGATGTTTGGGTGGTTAGTTTTCAAAACGCACGAGTGGAAATAAAGATGGTGAGTTTTTGCTCAAAACTATTAAGTTTGGGCAGCTCTGTGCAGCAAGGTGCTTGGGAGGTTTTTCAGGGTACTAGAATTCATGTGTTATGTTGCAATTGACTTGTTAATATGTATGGAAAAGATTAGAGCACAAAATCACTCAAGGTTTCTGAGTTATAGGGTTATGGCTCTATAACTTGCTTTTGAAGAAAAGTGAAGTGACAAATATCAAGTATTGTACAAGCATGTTCTGAGCTTCTTCAGACCTTTGACAAATTGCTTTTGGTTTATAGGGATTGTGTATGCAGAAAGAACAAGTTAGAAGCTCAAGACAAGTTGACTTTGTGATTAAAGCAACTTTTCAAGAATGGAATGGTAGCTTTCTTCCTAAAATGGCAAATTGGCTTGGACAATGCTGGGAACACTTGGATAAAGGCTCAAAAGCAAGTGTAATATTATGATTATGGATAGATATTGAGATTTAGAGGCCCTTGAAACAAGATTGTGCAGCATGGGTTTGAAATTTACTTCTTGTTCATCACAAAATGGCTTGTAAATTAAGTGACAAAACCCTAACTTCATCTCTTCGATTCTCCCTACTCAAGAATGATCTCAAGGAGTTATTGGACATTTTCGAAAGCTTGTAACATTATCTATAACCCCTATTTGAATTTCTTTTGAAGATTCCCCTTGGAACTATGTGAAAAAGTTACATGAAGTTAGGTCAAAATCCTCGCTAAATTAGGGCAAAATTTCACTAAGTGTTGAGTTTCATGATCCTATGTTCATAAAATCATAACTTGAGATCCAGGAATTTTCGGAAGGAGTTGTGTGAATAAAAGTTGTAGGTTTCATAGAGATCTACAACTTTCATGTTGGAAGTTTCTCTTGAATCATCTTGCATCATGGTGAAAATATGGCTCAAAGTTATGAAAAAACATGAAATTTCCAACACTTAGAAAAATTTCTAAGTTTAGAAATTTTGACTTTTCAAAATGAAATCTTGACTTTTTGATTTCTCAATGAATAAGTTTCATATTTTGACATGTTTTGATGAATTTTGATCTTTGGCACTTGAATTTGACCAAAAAGTCAAAGTTTGACTTTTCAGTATACAGTTGACTTTTGATCAGTTGACTGAAAAATTCATCTGTCAATCCAATGTACTTGCAATGTTTTGAACCATTTCATTAGGTAAAAAATGATGAAATTGGACTCTTGAGATCATGCCTTAAACCAATTGACCATTTGCTAGGTCAAAAATCAGAAATTGCCCTTTCCCAGTCAAAACCCTAATTTTGACCATTTTGCCCTTTTGGAGATTTGATCAAATTTCTTAAAGAGTTGTGGTCCAAACTTGATCAAATGTTACACATGAGTTTAAAATGTCTATGTGGACCAAAAATTATGAAGTTTGACTATGAATTAGCCATAGTTGACTTTTCCTCAAATACAACTGATTTTTAGGTCAACTGCTCAATTGATTGATCAAAAGTGTGATTCAAAGCTTGAAACTTGACATGAGTAATCTTGAGGGTCCATAATAACCCATGAAAGTCATATGGGGAATTGGAAGCTCAAATATCCTTGTGCAAACTCAAACCCTAATTTTGGTCATCAGTGTCTAAAGAGGTGTCTTGAGCTGATCAAACCCTAGTGCAATCTTGGGTCAAGGGAGATCTTGTGAGAAAATTCTTGATAAATGAGAGGGCAAATTTTGGGGTACAACACAATTGTATTGTTTTCATGCTTGTTTTTGTCTTGAATTAGGGTTTTCTAAGTATTGGTTTTAGTCTTTCCATACAAACCCTAATTACTAGCATGTTATATAAAAGCGATAAATTGCGAAATTTAAAGTTACTTTGCTATTACAACATTTGTGGGGAGGGGGTGTACAAATTCATGAATGGGGATTGCAAGAATTTAAACCCAATTAGTCTATTACAACCATATTGAATTGATATTAATGTATAAGGAAATAAATAAATACAAAGTACAAAATGAATTAATGTTCAAAAAATGCAAAATGTAAAGAGAATGTATCTTTGTTTGATTTTAATGTATTGTACCCCAAAATTTGCCCTCCCATATTTCTCAAAACATTTCAAGAATGATACTCAAGTTGCTCAAAGTAGTCCAAGGGTTGGCCAGACAAGCTCTCTCCTAAGGCAGTCTACCCCAAATTAGGGTTTCATGTTGCATCAAGATACTTGAGTCCAAGGGATCCCAAATGCTCAACATTGTCCTAATATGTTCTCAAAATCATCCATGTCAAGTTTCAAGCCTTACAGAGGAAGTTTGATCATTCAATTGCTCAAATGCCCAAAAATCGACTGTGCTAGGGCAAAAGTCAACTGTGTCCCACATACAGTCAAACTTCAAGATTTTTGGTCAACATCTTCATTTTGAAGTATATTTCATCATTTGATTAAGGGTTGATCATGATTCATCAAGGATTGCTCATAATTCCTCAAGAACCAAAAGTTGCTAAATAAGGGTTTTATAGGAAAAGTCAACTCAACTTTGACCAAGCATAACTTTCTCATAATTTATGATAAATGACCCATCCAAATCTCATGTTGAAGAGGATGCAATTCCCTACAATCCATCTTCATCTCCAGAGTTCAAAATATGCACTCACAAGAAGTTATGAATTTGGACATTATAGGTCATTTTGAAAAGTCAACAAAAACACCTTTTTTGTCAAAGCTTCATACATATGCATGGAATATCAAATTGATATGAGACCAAAAGGATTGATTAGAGGACATCTCAAAATTTCTGAAAAGTCCAAGGACACCTCCAAAGAGTCAAAATTGAGGAAGTTATGCATTGGTGAAGTTGACCCTTTTTGCAAAATTGCCAAAAGTCAACTATCCCTAAAACTTCACATTTTGCCAAATGGGCCCAATCTTTTTCACTTGTTTTGAGTTGGAAACATATCCCACGAGCTCTAGCCTTTGTGCTTGTTTCAGGTTTCAATTACAGCTAGCAAGTCATTCAAACTCGTATCAAGGCATGTGTGCACAAAAAGATTGGATTTGGACCAATTTTGGAAAGTTTTCAAAGTGTATCAAATCACAATCCAAATCATTGAAGGAGGAAGGTTGAATATAGATTATTAACCATAATACATTGCTTGGTACATATAGAGTGCGTGCAGACTCAAAAAGAAGGTTAGAAACAGGCGCATGAACAAAACAAAATCTGAAAAAATCAAGAAAAAGTGTGAGATCGAAATCCCATTTAGAGGTAGTTTCAGGACCTTTGAACGATCCCAATCGGTTCCTAGGAGTATCAGCAAGCTAAAGCAATCGAAAGCAAGCGTTTTCAAGCCCTACAATGCACTGTAAGTCCGTCACGATATTGCTATATTCTTGAATTCAAATACTATTATTCTTGCACTTATAGGGTAAATTAATTGTACATTCTTGATCACCATCATGTTTGCAAGCTTTCTATAATACCCAATTGCATTTTCATGGACTGAATTATAAACTGCCATTGTTAGGGTTTTGGAGTTTGTTTTAGGTTTTTGTTTACAGGAAAAATTAGCCTTCGTAAGTGGTACCATCATGTTCAGGAGGATGAGACGAACACAACCATGGCATTAGATGTCATTTATGTTGCCCATGGAGGATTTTGGAATGAGCACTGCCTATAGCGACGGACAAAACGTCCGTAGGTAAAAGTGTTCCACTTTTACCCACAGAGAGAGGAAGGAGACGACTGCGTGTCACTCCCCTATTGGCCTATTCAAACTCTGGCTTGTTTTTTTGTTACATCATCCACTAATATGCTTTTTTATATATTATCTTTGTTTCTTGGTATATGTAAAATAAAAACCAACAGCTCAGCTGGTTACAAGCGTTGGAAATTGCCTTCAGGACCTGGGTTCAAATCCCAGGTCCCCCAAATTCTCCATAATATTTTTCTTTTCAGGATCTCATGCATGTACAAGCCCAAGGTTCACCATACACCCTCACAATCAATCACGCCAAGTGGCCAGATGGCCAAATCTAATGGCCATCCAGGAAGGTGCATCATGAGCCAAGTCAAGCGCGCAGTACAGGATCTCAAAAGTCAAACGGACCTCACCACTATTGGGCCCAAAATTCTGGCTATTTGCACCCTCCAAACAAATATTCAGGCCCATTCTCTCTTTTCTTTTTTTAATTATTTCATTTAATTATCTTATTTAATTTATTTATTAACCAAAAATTAATTTTCTTTTTATTAAAAAAATCACAAAAAATATCATTTTTCACCAATTAAATTTTAGATATTTATTTTTTTATTAAATTTATTAATTTAATTAGATTTAATTTTAGGTAAAACTTTAATTATTTTGTACATAATTAAAAATAATTAGAATAAATAGGTTTTATTACTAACTTAATTATATTTTATTTTTTTCCTAAAATAATCAAAAACCTAAAAATATGTCATGTAATTATTTTCATTAATTAATTTAATAACTAATTATTTGTACATTAATTTTTAAAACCTAATTTCTTTTCTTAAAAAAAATATTAAAAACAACAAAAACATTTTCTTTTTTTAGGATAGAAGGGTCAAAACCCTAGTTCACATTCGATCTAATTTGTCATCGCGCGCTTTATTTTATTTTTTACCCAATTATTGTATCTGCTCACAGTTTGTAATAGTTTTAATTAGAACTTTTTACTTTTCATTATCGCTTTATTTTCAAAGGGTTTGTTTTTGGCTATGTAAATAGTTGAAGCCTTGTAATAGCATAGTTTAATTTCCTCATTTTAAATTCCGCAAATTATCAACTGTTAGATGTATGAATAATTAGGGTTTGCATGACAAAAATGTATGTTAACTTTAAAACAGTTAGATCACCCTAAATTTGTAAAGATAAATAAACTGAAATTGAATCACTCGCACATGCGCACTCCTAGGGTACACTCCCACTTGGTTTCCTTCGGTAAACAGTCATTAAGTATAGGATATTTTAGTGGTCGTCCTTTTGTCCAAAGATTAAAGTTACCTCAGAAAGGTTGCCCCGGATATTGTTGCCTCGGATAAATGATCTAAGACATTAGGGTTATTACTAAGACGTCCTAACATTGCTTTAGTGACCGTACGTTCCTTTCGAATTGACCCTTCAAACTCCAACGATGATGCTACCTACTCACTAATAGTGGGATAGCGTTGTATAAAGGAAACAAGCATAGAACGGTTATTTTTTTGAGTATGTAGATTAGCTCTTAAGTACTTGCTCATTCCAAACAAAATTTTCACACTTACACTCCTTTACAAACAAGTTTTCAAAAACACTTCATTACACTCTTGAAGACAGAAGCAAGAGTTAAATCGAAGTTAAAACAAAAAAAATTTCAAAGCCCACAAACACAAAGAAAACAATTTTGAAAATGATGAGCAAGTACCTAAGATCCCGTAGATAACTACGGATAGAAAGGGTGTTAATACCTTCCCTTTCTATAATCTACCCCCCGTGCTCAGAAATATCTCGAAAAAGGAATTTTTCTATGCTTTTTCCTTTCCTTGTTGGATAAAATAAAAGTCGGTGGCGACTCTTGCTTACCGCGACATTTTGTGAAAACAAACGCAAAACGCAAACCAACAAAATTTCCTTAACGAAATAGGGAAACCACGATCCCGGTTCTGGACACCGTATCACAGAACTGGCGACTCTGCTGGGGATTTAAAGAGTGGGGTGTACCTTAGGACTAGTTCATCATATTGTTTTCAATTGTTTGATTTGATTGTTTTATTTTTTTGGGTTTTGTATCGGAGTTACTATAGATCCTAACCCGGATCTGGGGACACCTTTTAGGTAAGTAGCAATAGACTGTGAGGGAACTGTACGGCGTAGACCGATACGGTTGAAGCAGTAGCTACGTTAGTGTGACACATTAGTTGGTACCGATATCCCTTGTGGAGCAACAAGGAGAGTATGGGGCTTCTAATGGGTCATTAAGCATCAACTGACCTTAGAACCTATAATTTACCAACTTGGCCATAGAAAGTAGTTGTATGCTACACTCATTGAGACCACACTCTCGTGATGGTTCCGGCCGTATGAAAAGATTGCTAAACTGGAACTATGACCGATCGAGGATGGTTAGTGATATTGAGAACCTCTAGAACCCGGTTACTATTACTAGGACAGGTTGAACCAAATGAACTTCAAGAGGGTAATACCTAGACCCCATGCAAGCCTAAAACTAAGGCTGTTTGTGTGACTTGTGTGCCTTCAACTTGAACTACTTGCACATTTTTATTATCTGACAACTTGAGTTCTTTGCAGGTTTTGTTTACAGTCCTTATCTAATAACTTGGATTTCTTGCCGGATTTACTTGTTTACATCACCTTGCACTTTTGCTTAAACGCATAGCATACACACCATAACATCATACCATAGCATTTCCTTAACCATTTCAAGGATCTCGAAGGTTTGTGATGCAGGTTATGGTAAATCAGACGTCTAGCAAGGGGCAGGGGGATTTATTTTCCTCTAGCCAATATAATCCAGAGATCAAAACACGATAACTTGAGTCAATGGCTATGACCCACTCGATATGGTGAGCTTGACTCTTGAAGAATGACTCTCAACAACACGAAGTTTCTTCAATCAAGCTGCAATCAACTTCTGACATTTTCTTGTTTACCCCGCGAGATCCTTGAAAACATTGCATACATATATCATACATATCATTGCATAACATGTCTTCCAGTAAAGGTCTCTCATGTTCTCACTGTTTATTTCAGCAATGACTCTCAAACAAGACAACAGAGATCTTCAAACTCAAGAAGCTTAGTTCAGGGAAATATTCCTAAACCTATCCAAGGGGCAGGAAGAGTTGAAAACACTCCTCGTTGGGAATTTGGTCAAGAAAAGTCCTGAAGACAATAAGGACGGACGGCTGAAATAACTGCAAGCTGAGGTAGATGCAATAAGAACCCAAATGTTGGGGCATATGGCTCTTATCCAAGGCTTAGCCCGGGAATAAGAAGAGTTGAGAACCATTATCAACCAGCTTCATCAAGACAAATACAACAGTATGAAGCAAACAGTCGAGGCCGGGGACCAAGTCATTTATCAGCCTCCGAGAAGACAAGGGTTTGGGTTGGTAAAGAATGGACCTCTCCAAGTTTCTACTACCTCATGGGTCCAACAACAACCTCGCCAAAAGCAATGGGTTAATAAGAGTAGGCCAGATACGCCCAAAAGGCAGTTCACCGAGCTCAACATGCCGCTATCTCAAGCTTTACAACACCTATTGAGATTGAATCTGGTGACGTTAACGGATCCTCCTCAGAATCCCCACATAGCCTCCCCAAACTACAATCCTGATGCAAGGTGTGCATACCATTCCAATAGCCCAGGGCATGATACTGATGACTGTTGGGCATTGAAAAACAAAATTCAAGACCTGATCGATAAAGGAGCATTGGAATTCACACAAGATAGTCAACTGGAATGTTTTTGTCAATCCTCCAAGGCTCACCATTCGAAGTGACAAGTTCTGACAAGAGAGGCTTTTGTTCATTAGAATTTTCAATTTGTAATTTTCTTTTGATTGTTCGAATATTTATTCATGTCAAACTTTGTTACTTTATCAATGCATTGCATATGTCTGTTTTGAATCAATCCATTCATATTCACTATATTCAAATTGCTTTCGTTTTTGTGATGTTCAACTCTCGATTAAAAAGCTCTAAGCCTTTAGAGGGAGGATGACGAAAATGATACCACGGTCTCTACAATATGCTTTTAAACAGACCCCGCTAACGATGTACAGGCATTGTTTCAAATCCTAAACAATGGAGTTATAAGGAAGATAATCCCTAGTCAACCCCTTTGAGTCAAAGAAGTTGGAGTTTTTCTTTTCACACGAATTAAAACCCTTAATCACAACCTGGGGCAGGGTAGTTTTCTCAGTTAATCCAGGTGCACAATGAGTGGCATCAAAGAGGTCCTTCCAAAATAGAAGACGGTGATGGTTCCTTATAATCGTCAAGACAGGCAGTCATTATCTCTCAAAAATAAAAGCCCATTAAGTCAAAACCTATGACGGAGACTTAAGAGAAAAACTGGGGCATCCCGCTGACTGTAATCACAAAAAGAAATAGTTCAGGAAAAAGACAGGAATAATAAAATCAAAAAAGAAATAGGCCCTACAAACTCTCAACAAAAATGACTGCCTGTTCAAAAATAAATTGTCAGTATCCGAACCATCATTGGAATATCAGAGCAAAGACTCAAACGAGATATAAATGCACAATTAACTGAGTATAGGATCGAAGAACATCACGAAGAGCGGGTTGGGTACAAATAAAAATTTGAGCCTTTATCCTTTGTTTCTTGAACCGTGAACCAGGCCACGTTATAACCCTTAAAAGTCCTAGCTAAAGCATGGGTTAGTTTGAAAGCATACTGTTACAAAAGGTATCCTGACTCCTGTAGGACTTGCTGTAAATCCTGAGTTGACATCACATATTACAAAATTTGCCTGTTTTACTGAAAAAATGCATTTTCAAAATTTCAAGACAGACATAAGCTTTGCATTCTTAAAATAACATTGTTTGCATATGACTATTTGTTCAACAGCAGAGAAATTCGCATGACGAATATCTAGTGAACAAAAAAAAACCTTCTCAATAAAAGGGATCACCTCAAGTGGAAAAACACTTCCAACCAAGGGGCACGACATGATCATTGTTCATCATCTGGGGCAGTCAAGTCAAGATTCAAGGAATCTCTCAAAGATGCCAAATAGCCAGGGGCAAGTCTCCATCTGAATCACTTGGGGCATTGAACATGAATTCCAGCAACGAATCTTGCATCTTCTAGTAGTATGGCAACACAACACTACCGACAGTGACAACTCCCTACACTCTGAGAGCGTGGACATAGTCAGAAAATACTGCTCATAAATAAAGACCCGCTAGGTTGACTGGCCTAGGCAAAAATAAGGGCATCCCGACGAACCAAAAGGGTTCGGGCAAAAAAATTAGGGATAAAAAATGAAAAAAATATGTACACCTGGTAAGTCGAAAACCCGAAAGGGCGGCTTGGGCAAGAAAGGGTATCCCAGTGGATTGAAAATCTGAAAAGACAGTCCAGACAAAAGTTAGGGATTAAAGCGTACGACTATGTCCCGTTATTTTGTCACTTTCCTACCAGAAGAAGGTTGATCATTTCGATCAAAAGTTACTAAGCACCTCATAAGTTGGGATAACACTCGATCCACAAGGCCTCCGCAGGCACCTTCTCCCGCAGATACAGGGGCAGAAAAGTCTTAATATGAAGCCATCGTCATACCCTTAGCATGCATCCCAGTAACATTCACTCCCCACAGAGTAGGAGAAAGACAATGGTGTTAATTATTCCCCAGCTGAGGCTCACAACCACGAATGAGTCGGCAATATTTTCCCCAAGCAGAGTTTATCCATCATTAGCACTAGACAATTATCCCCAGCGGAGTATGAAAAATCTTCCCAAGTAGACTCTGGAAGATTGTCCCCAGTAGAGTCTAAAAGGTTATTCCCAGTGAAGTCGCAACTAGAAAATAATCCCCAGCAGAGTTCATTCCTTTCACAAACAGAAACTCAATCCCCAACAGGATTCAGTATCGCCAGCAACAGTAATTCATCCCCAGCTGAATTTATCAGCGGAATCTTCAGCAGAGCATGTCCTCCCCACATAGCCATTTCCTCATCAGTTTATTCCCCAACGGAGTTATCCTCTCCTGCAGGTTTATTCTCACAAACATCTTCATTCACTATCCCCAGTGGAAATGAAGAATTCAACTCTTTTCTCCAGCAGCAATCCGTGATTTATCTTCCCCAGCTAGAGAACATCATGAAGACATTGCATGTCCATACATCATGACATATGGATACACATCATACAAGACAATCTCATTTATTTTGAGAACATCATTGCTTGATACATATCATGCATTACATACAGCTAACCTTTACCTTTCAGGAAGGATACAATCAAATTCTCACAAAATCCCAGCTATGAAGCCTTTACCTCAGTTGAATACGAACGACCAAGTTCCTAAAATTCAATAGAGATGATTCCTCATTAGAAAACGGACAACTAAAGTTCCTAAAATTCAAATTGAGATGATTCCTCGGTAGAATACAGACGACCAAGTTCCTAAAATTCAAATTAAGATGTTTCCTCAGTAGAATACGGACGACCAAGTTCCTAAAATTCAAATTGAGATGTTTCCTCGGTAGAATACGGACGACCAAGTTCCTAAAATTCAACAGAGATGTTTCCTCAGTAGAATACGGACGACCAAGTTCCTAAAATTCAACAGAGATGTTTCCTCAGTAGAATACAGACGACCAAGTTCCTAAATTCAACAGAGATGTTTCTTCAGTAGAATACGGACGACCAAGTTCCAAAAATTCAACAGAGATGTTTCCTCAGTAGAATACAGACGAACAAGTTCCTAAAATTCAAGAGATGATTCCTCAGTAGAATACAGACGAACAAGTTCCTAAAATTCAACAGAGATGATTCCTCTGTAGAATACGGACGACCAAGTTCCTAAAATTCAACAGAGATGATTCCTCGGTAGAATACGGATGATCGAAGTTCCTAAAATTCAAACTGAGATGACTCACCAGCAGAGTAACGGACGTCGAAGCTCCTAAAATTCTATTTCTCTCAAGACAAAGATCATCATTCCCCAGCACAATTTTCCTCCACACAGATATACAAGCTCTCGCTAAGGAATCTCTTATGCGATCGACACTCCTTCAGATGGCATCTTTAAGCCCATCTCCCGTCAGCAATTTCCAAATCGGCATCTGTAAGCCCATTCCCCATATCATAAGACAACTACCACTTCATGCGAGTGCAAATTTCTGGGCACTATAGTGTTCAATCCTCTTCCACCTTCGAATCACGAAAGGCACGAAAGCCAATCTACATCCTCAGGTTTAAGAAGATTGAACAAGGGCAGCTGTTGTACCCCAAAATTTTCCCTCCCGTATTTCTCAAAACATTTCAAGAATGATACTCAAGTTGCTCAAAGTAATCCAAGGGTTGGCCAGACAAGCTCTCTCCTAAGGCAGTCTACCCCAAATTAGGGTTTCATGTTGCATCAAGATACTTGAGTCCAAGGGATCCCAAGTGCTCAACATTTTCCTAATATATTCCCAAGATCATCCATGTCAAGTTTCATGCCTTACAGAGGAAGTTTGCTGAGTCAATTGCTCAAATGCCCAAAAATCGACTGTGCTAGGGCAAAAGTCAACTGTGGCCCACATACAGTCAAACTTCAAGATTTTTGGTCAACATATTCATTTTGAAGTATATTTCATCATTTGATAAAGGGTTGATCATGATTCATCAAGGATTGCTCATAATTCCTCAAGAACCAAAAGTTGCTAAATTGGGGTTTTGCAGGAAAAGTCAACTCAAATTTGACCAAGCATAACTTTCTCATACTTTATGAGAAATGACCCATCCAAATATCATTTTTAAGAGGATGAAATTCCCTACAATCCATCTTCAGCTCCCAAGTTCAAAATATGCACTCACAAGAAGTTATGAATTTGGACATTATAGGTCATTTTGAAAAGTCAACAAAAACACCTTTTTTGTCAAAGCTTCATACATAAGCATGGAATATCAAATTGAGATGAGACCAAAATGGTTGATTAGAGGACATCTCAAACTTTCTGAAAAGTCCAAGAACACCTCCAAAGAGTCAAAATTGAGCAAGTTATGCATTGGTGAAGTTGACCCTTTTTGCAAAATTGCCAAAAGTCAATTATCCCTAAAACTTCACATTTTGCCAAATGGGCCCAATCTTTTTCACTTGTTTTGAGTTGGCAACATATCCCACGAGCTCTAGCCTTTTCCACTTGTCCATATCTTATTTTTATTATTTATTTTGATTTTTATTTGAATTAATTCAATTTAAATCAAAACAAATCAAATAAAATCCAAAATATTGAAAGTAAGAGATTTTGTGCTTGTTTCAGGTTCCAATTACATCTAGCAAGTCTTTCAAACTCGTATCAAGGCATGTGTGCACAAAAGGTTGGATTTGGAACAATTCTGGAAAGTTTTCAAAGTGTATCAAATCACAATCCAAATCATTGAAGGAGGAAGATTGAATACAGCTTATCAACCCTAAAACATTGCTTGGTACATATAGAGTGCGTGCAGACTCAAAAAGAAGGTTAGAAACAGGCGCATGAACAAAAATAAAATCTAAAAAAATCAAGAAAAAGTGTGAGATCGAAATCCCATTTAGAGGCAGTTTCAGGACCTTTGAACGATCCCAATCGGTTCCTAGGAGTATCAACAAGCTAAAGCAATCGGAAGCAAGCGTTTTCAAGCCCTACAACGCACTGTAAGTCCGTCACGGTATTGCTATATTCTTGAATTCGAATAGCATTATTCTTGCACTTAAAGCGTAAAATAATTGTACATTCTTGATCACCATCATGTTTGCAAGCTTTCTATAATACCCAATTGCATTTTCATGGACTGAATTATAAACTGCCATTGTTAGGGTTTTGGAGTTTGTTTTAGGGTTTTTGTTTACAGGAAAAATTAGCCTTCATAAGTTGTACCATCATGTTCAGGAGGACGAGACGAACACAACCATGGCATTAGATGTCATTTATGTTGCCCATGGAGGATTTTGGAATGAGCACTGCCTATAGCGACGGATAAAACATCTGTAGGTAAAAGTGTTCCACTTTTACGCACGGAGAGAGGAAGGAGACGACTGCGTGTCACTCCTCTATTGTCCTATTCAAAATCTGGCGCGTTTTTTTGTTACATCATCTACTAATACGCTTTTTATATATTATCTTTGTTTCTTGGTATATGTACAATAAAAACCAACAGCTCAGCTGGTTACAAGCATTGGAAATTGCCTTCAGGACCTGGGTTCGAATCCCAGGTCCCCCAAATTCTCCATAATATTTTTCTTTTCAGGATCTCATGCATGTACAAGCCCAGGGTTCACCATACACCCTCACAATCAATCACACCAAGTGGCCAGATGGCCAAATCTGATGGCCATCCAGGAAGGTGCATCATGAGCCAAGTCAAGCGCGCAGTACATGATCTCAAAAGTCAAACGGACCTCACCACTATTGGGCCCAGAATTCTGGCTATTTGCACCCTCCAAACAAATATTCAGGCCCATTCTCTCTTTTCTTTTTTAATTATTTCATTTAATTATCTTATTTAATTAATTTATTAACCAAAAATTAATTTTCTTTTTATAAAAAAAATCACAAAAATATCATTTTTCACCAATTAAATTTTAGATATTTATTTTTTATTAAATTTATTAATTTAATTAGATTTATTTTTGGTAAAACTTTAATTATTTTGTACATAATTAAAAATAATTAGAATAAATAGGTTTTATTACTAACTTAATTATATTTTATTTTTTTCCTAAAATAATCAAAAACCTAAAAATATGTCATGTAATTATTTTCATTAATTAATTTAATAACTAATTATTTGTACATTAATTTTTAAAACCTAATTTCTTTTCTTAAAAAAAATATTAAAAACAACAAAAATATTTTCTTTTTTTAGGATAAAAGGGTCAAAACCCTAGTTCGCATTAGATCTAATTTGTCATCGCGCGCTTTATTTTATTTTTTACCCAATTATTGTATCTGCTCACAGTTTGTAATAGTTTTAATTAGAACTTTTTACTTTTCATTATCGCTTTATTTTCAAAGGGTTTGTTTTTGGCTATGTAAATACCCGAAGCCTTGTAATAGTGTAGTTTAATTTTTGCATTTTAAATTCCGCAAATTATCAACTGTTAGATGTATGAATAATTAGGGTTTGCATGACAAGAATGTATGTTACCTTTAAAACAGTTAGATCACCCCAAATATTGAAAGATAAATAAACTGAAATTGAATCACTCGCACATGCGCACTCCTAGGGTTCACTCCCACTTGGTTGCCTTCGGTAAACGGTCATTGAGTATAGGATGTTTTAGTAGTCGTCCTTTTGTCCAAAGATCAAAGTTGCCTCGGAAAGGTTGCCCCGGATATTGTTACCTCAGATAAATGATCTAAGACATTAGGGTTATTACTAAGATGTCCTAACATTGCTTTAGTGACCGTACGTCCCTTTCGAATTGACCCTTCAAACTCCAACGATGATGCTACCTACTCACTAATAGTGGGATAGCATTGTCTAAAGGAAACAAGCATAGAACGATTCTTTTTTCGAGTATATAGATTAGCTCTTAAGTACTTGCTCAATTAAAACAAATTATCTCACACTTACACTCCTTTACGAGCAAAGTTTTCAAAAAACACTTCATTATACTCTTGAAGACAGAAGCAAGAGTTAAATCGAAGTTAAAACAAAAACTTTTCAAAGCCCACAAACACAAAGAAAACAATTTTGAAAATGATGAGCAAGTATCTAAGAGCCCGTAGATAACTACGGATAAAAAGGGTGCTAATACCTTCCCTTTCTATAATCTACCCCCCGTACTCAGAAATATCTCGAAAAAGGAATTTTTTCTGTGCTTTTTTCCTTTCCTTGTTGGATAAAATAAAAGTCGGTGACGACTCTTGCTTACCGCGACATTTTGCGAAAACAAACGCAAAATGCAAACCAGCAAAATTTCCTTCACGAAATAGGGAAACCACGATCCTGGTTCTGGCCACCGTATCACATCATGAAAAAAAGGATTTTGTCTTAACCTAATTAAATAAAGAAAATAATTAATTAAAATTGAATTTTATTAAGAAAAGATTTTAAATAAAAAAAAGTAGTTCTATTAATTAATCAAAAGAAAATAAGTTTATATTTTTTGGTATTTTTATCTTGAAAATATTTATAGCATTATAAAATATTTTTAGTCTCTTTTTTAATATTAAAAATAATGTATTTTAAATGGTGTGAAAATTAAATAAATAAAAACAAAATGTTAATTAAGTTTACAAGATTATTTAGTAAAATAAATAAAGTATAATAAATAAATAAAAATTTGTGAGGAAAATAAAATAAAATAAGTCAAAATACAAATCTATCATTTTTTTGTATTTTATGATTTTTTAGTATTTAGAAAATATATTTAAGAAAAATAAAAATGAAAAAAAATAAATAAATAAATAAATAAATTTGGGCCAGGGGTGCCATTAGTCAGCAGGGAGGTCAGCTAGCAAAACAAAAACAAGCTAGGCCCAAAGGGCCCAGCGCCTGCCAAAAACAACAAAAATCAGAAAAGTGAAAATGTGAAAAATGAAAAGGGTACCACTGGGGCTCGAACCCAGGTCCCATAGGTTACAGGCGCGCGCTTCTACCACTGGGGTGGCTATACATCCGTTAATACAAACATAACAATAAATATGTAAGGCAAAACATGCCCTGAAGACTTCATCTTCAACCTCCAGCCAGACCAACTGTAACTTGCTCATTTCTCATTAAAAATGAAAACTGTAAACATGAAACTTGTAGCAAATTTTCTCACGATTCCAGAAATGTAAAGTATTAGAACTATGGATCAAAGATAAGAATGAATTTTAATGGCCCTAATCTGAACCCTAAAAATTTAAGAAATTTTAGTTTCAAAATTCTCTGAGCTCAAGCAAAATTAATGGATACTATGGACATGGTTAGCTTCAGGGCAATGATATCTACATGTTTTATTCACAAATAAACTATTGAGGATGCCTGTATGAAAAGTTCCAAGTTAAGAAAACTCACCTCAAAACTGGAAATCATGTTTTGTGTTTGAGCTTGTTTCAAGTGATGGTGATGATCAGGTTAGCTTCCTTGAGGTCCTAGGAAGCTAATGCAATGGTTTGCTTGAGTTGAGAGTGGCTAAAATGACCTAGAGGAGTCAATATGCAATGCTCTATTTTTGGTTATGGAGGATATGGTAAATGATGTTACAGTAATGAAACAGGGACAGGGATAGGTTACACTTGATGTAAGGAAGCTTTAGAAACTAAAAGGCCAAGAAACGCACGAGGGAAATGTGAGTTTGAAGTTCAAGGTCAAAAACTGTGCAACAATGGAGTTTTTGGGCAAATTATAATTTGAGAGAGTTTTGGTGTATTACAGGGTGTTCAAGGTCATCCTCTAGCTCACAAATAGTGACTCTATTTATAAGCAACAAGTTTGGTGTGCTCTAGTTGATCAGAATTCAAATTTACATGTTTAAGTTAAACATGTGATTTTTTGACAAAACAAGTTTCCATGCCTTGTACTTACTAAGATAGAGTGGTTATGCTTTAAACAAGATTGATTATGACTTTATGGATGGAGTGTGATCATAGGGAACAAGTGAGAGGCTCAAGAATGAACTTTATGCAAAAAGCTTGCTTTACAAGAATGGCAATGTCAACTTTGTGCCATTAAGGGAAATACAACTTGGATAATAGCTCAATTGCTTGGATCAAAGCCTTAACAGTTGTGTAAGCATTTAATTATGGAGTGAAAAACAATATTGAGGCCTGCAAAGCAAATATTATGCAACCTAGCATGGATTTGGTTCATGTGTTCATCAAAAATGGCTTATAATTCAAGTGACAAAACCCTAACTTTATCTCTTCGATTCTCCCTACTCAAGAATGATCTCAAGGAGTTCTTTGACATTTTGGAAATCTTTCAATTTTCTCTACAACCCATATTTGAATTGCTTTTGAAGATTCCCCTTGGAAATATACGAAAAAGTGCCATGAAGTTGGGTCAAAATCCTAACCAAATTAGGGCAAAATTTCACTAAGTGTTTAGTTTCATGACCACGTGTTCATAAAATTATAACTTGAGATCCAAGCATTTTTGAAAGGATTTGTGTAAAGAAAAGTTGTAGATTTCATAGATATCTACAACTTTCATGTTGGAAGTTTCTCTTGAATCATCTTGTATCATGGTGAAAATTTTGCTCAAAGTTATGAAAAAATAAGAAATTTCCAACACTTAGAAAAATTTCTAAGTTTAGAAATTTTGACTTTTCAAAATGAAATCTTGACTTTTTGATTTCTTGATGAATAAGTTTCATATTTTGACATTTTTTGATGAATTATGATCTTTGGCACTTGAATTTGACCAAAAAGTCAAAGTTTGACTTTTCAGTATATAGTTGACTTTTGATCAATTGACTGGAAAATTCATCTATCAATCCAATGGACTTGTAATGTTTTGAACCATTCCATTAGGTAAAAATGATGCAATTGGACTCTTGAGATCATGCATTAAACCAATTGACCATTTGCTAGGTCAAAAACCAGAAATTTCCCTTTCCCAGTTAAAACCCTAATTTTGACCATTTTGCCCTTTTGGGGATTTGATCAAATTTCTTGAGGAGTTGTGGTCCAAACTTTATCAAATGATACATATGAGTTTAAAATGTTGATTTGGATCAAAAATTATGAATTTTGACTGTAAATTGGCCATGGTTGACTTTTTCCCCAATACAACTGATTTTTAGGTCAACTGCTCAATTGATTGAGCAAAAATGTGATCCAAGGCTTGAAACATGACATGAGTGATCTTGGGGGTCCATAATGAACCATGAAAGTCATATGGGGCATTGGAAGTTCAAATTTCCTTGTGAAAACTCAAACCCTAATTTTGGTCATCAATGCTTAAGGAGATGTCTTGAGCGGATCAAACCCTAATGCAGTCTTGAGCCAAAGGAGATCTTGTGAGAAAATTCTTGATAAGTGAGAGGGAAAATTTTGGTTATAACACCATCCAAAGGTGACTGTTGACAGAAATTAGACTAAGTCTAAATTCTGACTTCAACTGGAGAAGAATAAGAATAAATCTTGGAGCGATCTATCTGAACCAGATGAAATGTCTACTAGAAAGAATCAGGATAAACCATTGAGAGATTTAAACTGAACCAACAAATGTCTTGAAGGAAGTGTTTGTCATGTAGATAGTCAACCTTCCCTGTTTTGGGGATTGATCTACAATCAATTTGTTCACAGACGAATGTCTTGTTTTAGGTAGTGATATGTGATGAAAGAATTTGGGACGATTGCTACTCCAATAGGATGATAAAGGAATCTTGGACGATTACTACCTCAGCAGGATGATGAAGGAATATTGGACGATTACTACCTCAGCAGGATGATGAAGGAATCTTGGACAATTACTACTTCAACAGGATGATGAAAGAATCTGAGACAATTACTACCTCAACATGATGATGAAGGAATCTGAGACGATTGCTACTCCAAAAATATGATGAAGGAATCTTGGACGATTACTACCTCAGCAGGATGATGAAGGAATATTGAACGGTTACTACCTCAACAGGACGATGAAGGAATTTGAGACGATTTCTACTCTAAAAAGATGATTAAGGAATCTTGGACGATTACTACCTCAGCAGGATGATGAAGGAATCTTGGATGATTGCTACTCAGTAGGATGATGAAGGAATCTTGGATGATTACTACCTCAACAATATGATGAAGGAATCTGAGACGATTACTACTGTTTTACCCTTAAATTTTCCCTCCCATATGTCTCAAAACATTTCAAGAAAGATCCCCAAGTTGCTCAAGGAAGTCCAAGGGTTGACCAGACAAGCTCTCTCCTAAGGCAGTCTACCTCAAATTAGGGTTTCACATTGCATCAAGATACTTGAGTCCAAGGGATCCCAAATGCTCACAATTGTCCTAATATGTTCTCAAGATCATCCATGTCAAGTTTCAAGCCTTGCAGAGGAAGTTTGCTTAGTCAATTGCTCAAATGCCTGAAAATCGATTGTGCTGGGGCAAAAGTCAATTGTGGCCCACATATAGTCAAACTTCAAGATTTTTTGGTAATCATCCTTATTTTGAAGTATATTTCATCATTTGATCAATGGTTGATCATGATTCATCAAGGATTGCTCATAATTCATCAAGAACCAAAAGTTGCTAAATTAGGGTTTTGTAGGAAAAGTCAACTCAACTTTGACCAATCATAACTTTCTCATACTTTATGAGAAATGACCCATCCAACGCTCATTTTGAATAGGATTCCATGCTCTGAAATCCATCTTCAGCTCCCAAGTTCAAAATATGCACTCACAAGAAGTTATGAATTTAGACAATATAGGTCATTTTGAAAAGTCAACAAAAACACCTTTCTTATCAAAGCTTCATACATGAGCATGTAATATCAAATTGATATGAGACCAAAAGGGTTTCTTAGAGGACATCTCAAGCTTTCTAAAAAGTCTAAGAACACCTTCAAAGAGTCAAGATTGAGGAAGTTATGCATTGGTGAAGTTGACCTTTTTTGCAAAATTGCCAAAAGTCAACTATGCCTAAAATTGCAAATTTTGCTTAATGGGCCCAATCTTTTTCAGTTGTTTTGAGTTGGAAGCATGGTCCACGAGCCCTAGCCTTTGCCACTTGTCATTATCTTGTTTTTATTATTTATTTTGATTTTGATTTGAATTAAATCAATTTAAATCAAAACAAATCATAGAAAATCCAAAATATTGAAAACACAAGATTTTGTACTTGTTTCAGGTCTTAAATTCCAGCTAGCATGAGATCAAATTCGTGTAAAGGCATGGTGTTGTACCCCAAAATTTTCCCTCCCTTTTTCACAAGAAATCACAACTCGGTCAAACAAACTTTTCTTTATCAGCAAGTCTAGAATTAGGGTTTGCATTGATTAGGTTAAGATTGGCTCAGGAATTGATCAAGCAGACGTTTCTTTGACAATGATCCAGGATTAGGGTTTGCGCACGCATTGCTCAGAAGAAATTGAATCCACAGTATTTCAATTGACTGTTACATTATTTTTACGCTTGTTCAAGATTGTTGTTTGTTTCTCAAAACCTAAACATTTGGGATATGAGCTGAGGCTTTTGATTGAAAGTTTGAAGCATTGGTTTGATCAGTGAAGTGAAAGGTGTATGGATGTTTGTTTGTTTAACTGTACAAAGCATATGATTAATTGGAATGCCGGGCGTATTGTGGTTAATGCAAGGTTACGAGACTGCAAAGTTTGTTGATTATTTATTTTATCTGAGTTAAAATTATTGGGATGCATTTCCAGTTATTTTAATTCAAGAGATTTAAATAATTAAATAGACAGTGCAGAAGAAATAAGGAAATATCTGACAAAGACTTTTTATTTATTTTAAATGTTGTTACAAATGTTATTCGAATACTGTAAATTTATTTACAGTGTTTACAATAATATTTATTACAATAAATGAAAAGAAAATAAATCTAAAGTCTAAGTTCTCTTGAAGTCTTCTATCTTCTACTGCTTCTTCCATTATCCAACTGGTATTTACCTACAAAGACAAAAAAAGAAATTAGTGCAGTTAAATTGAAAAGCAGTTTTAAGCAGATAAATAAAAGATCATCATTAAAGCTTGTTGGCCGGAATCAGATTGCAAAGCATACAATCAATTAAATGCAAAGATACAAGGCACAAGGCTGCACACAAAGAAGGCACAAGGCTACACAATGTCAAACTGAACAACAAATTGCATTAGTCAACCAAAAGCAAACCAAGTTGCATAAAAGCAAACTAAGTACACAAAGTTGTCCAAACCAAGTACACAAAACTGTCAACCAAGTACACAAGCTGTCAAAAAACTGTCAATGCAGAAAATATGGAAAATGCAGAGATAAACCAAGATACAAGCAAGCAAGCTTGTCAAAAACTTTTCATCATTTTATGGCCAACAATCTTTTCAAAAAAAGTACATTAAGCAATTAAAAATGCTTTTTATGGAGAGAGAAAGAGAGAGTGAAGTAGTTTTTGCAGTTTGGCAAGCTGTACAAAAGCAATGAGAAAGAAAATAAATAGGACAGTTTTAACAGTTCAGGGAGAGAGCCAAAACTGCAACTAAAAAGCTCAACAAAAGGCTAAAACCAGCCTCCAAAACCCAACAAGCCTTGAAGCCTGCATAACAAAAAGCTCTAACATGTTTAAACTGCAAGTTATCAAAACCTGCCTCAAAAAAACAGTAGCAAACCTGCCTACACAAAACAAATCACACAAGCCAAAACTTTAGAACCAGAAGCAAGACAGCCTGCTTTCAACAAAGCAGACACAAACCTGCCTTCCCAAACACTCAGTACAAAACCTGTATAACAAAAATCAAGAGCCACAAAACTGCAACTAAAAAGCAAAAGCCAGTTCAACCTGCTAAAACCATTCAAACAAGCCTTCAAAACTTGTTCAAACACAAGCCTTCAAACCTGTTAGACTGCATAACCTGCCTAAAACCATTCAAACAAGCCTAAAAAAAATAGCAAAACCTGCAGAAGCAAGACGGCCTGCCTTACCAAAACACCAAGACACTAAAACCATCAAAAAACCACAAATTGCATGAGCCTGTCAAGCAAGCACAACAAGCCTGCCTAAAGTTCATCAAACTGCCAAATCACAAACTTACAGCCTGCATATCACACCAAAATCCAAGCTAATAATAGGCCCTTTTCAAAACATACATTCCTCACCAACAAGTTTCAACATCAACATGAAGAAAACAGCAAACAACAATTCTCAAAACAAATAAAGTTCATCATCGAAAGACAATACTCAAAGAAGAGGAAGAAGTCAGAAGTGAAAAGAACAAACAACAGTTCTCAGTACAAATAAATCTCATCAAAAGTCAGCATTCAAAGAAGAGGAAAAAGTCAGAAGTGAAGAGAACAACAAACAGTCTCAGAAATGACATTCATCATCAACAATCAAAAAACGCCAAAATAACCTTTTTTCAGAATATATCAATCATCATCAAAAGCCAATACTCAGAGAAGAAGAAGAGAAAATCAGGAACAAAGCAAGTGTTTTCAGAGTAACCTCATCACGAAACGATTCAAAAAAAGAAGCTAAAGATACGAAGTACCAGATAAGCGTCATCACGCTCCTCCCTCCTCCGGCCACCTGAGAGCACCGCCATTCCGACCCTCCGTCCATTCCCCAATGACGAAGCCCCCAAGGTATCGGTTTCCCTATTTCTTTCTCTACATCACCATATCATAAACATCAAAGGTTAAAGCCCCGTGAAACGATATCATGCAAGAGTAAAATCTAAACCCTAAAACGCGTCAAGAATAAAAAAACAATACCTTTTAAATCGCCTCCTTGTACAATCACGGGGAGGAGAGGGTGGAGGTAGTACTCTGGCGACTGGAAGCTTGGAGAGAGGCATCATTGCTCCGTTTGAGAACGAGGAAGAGAGAGCGAAGAAGAAAGAAGAGCGCCGCTGTGCAAAACTGCAAACCTAACTTCTGAATTCCCATAATGCAAACCCTAAAAGTTGATTGTACAACATCTCCATTGGGCCTGTGCGCCCCACATTGCATAAAGCCCAAACGCATTCCTGGTGCATACCCCCTCCCCTGAATGTTATTCTATTTTTTAGGTCTAAGCCCATTTTAAAGCTTAATTTCAAAAAAAAAAACCTTGTCATTAACTTAATAAATTTTGCTACCTAACCTTAATTAGTTTTTTAGTTAATAATATTAATTAAATTTTGTTCATAATTATCTCTTTGTTAATCTTGATTAATATCATTAAAACATAAAAAAAATATATAGTTTAGTTTAATTTGATTAATCTTGTTTTCATTTAATAAAACAAAAATACATAAATGATAGAATTTTTAAGTTAAATAATTCTTTCCTCTTTTCTTTAGAACCCTTTGTTTATTTATAACTAACAAAAATACAAAAAATAAATAATAATAAACACTTAATTTTCATTAGGTTAATATTTCATTTGATCATTTATAAATAACCACATACAATAATTTTGATTCTCTTTGATTCTTATATCTTGTTATATTTTTTACATTGAGAATGCGACGGTTCGATTTGGTTATAACCCATAATATTTGGGACATTATTCTGATAAGACTCATCCCCATTTGTAAACATTTGTACCCCCATCCCTGGATACTTATTTGTAATAACTTAGACTTTAAATTCCCGCAATTTATCGCTTTCCATATACTGTATAGTAATTAGGGTTTGTATGCAAAGATTCAAAATTAACCGCTAGATAACCTAATACAAGATAAATGCATGAAAATCAATACACCATTCACACTTGCACCTCTAGGGTAACCTCGCTCGTTGCCTCAGAAAATGCAATCATGTCCCTCGAAGTATGAGACACTCTAGAAAATGTCCCTTCGATAAACAAAGATCGTAGTCCCTCGATGACCCTCGATGTTGCCTTCGATAAAACGATCTCGTCCCTTACAAAATTGCTAGAGCGTCTCATAAGTTGCCTTCAATGATTGTATACGATGACCCGCGCCTGTCCCGTTTAACATCCTAACGCAAGGTTGTTCACCAAACACAATGGTGAAACAACAATGTTAAAAGGGTTAAAAACATAAGAAAGATATTTGAGTAAAATAGGGTAGACAACTCTTAGTTACTTGATCAAAAAATCTTGCAAAACATCCTTGCCATTTTCAAACACATTTCACAACACAACTTCAAAACAATTTCAAAACAACTTTCAAAACATTGAATTATCTTTTCAAAAAAGACACACACCTTTGTATATATTCAAACAAGAATCATTACAAAGGTTGCCTAGACAAGGCATCTTTTTCAAAACATTTTCAAAACCACACACACAAAGCACCATTTCAAACAATTGAAAAGCAAAGGCAAGTGATCTAAAACAAGTAACTAAGAGCCCATGGATAACCATGGATGAAAAGGGTGCTAGCACCTTCCCTTTTCATAATCTACCCCCCAAACCCAAGAAAACATCTCAAAGGTCTTTCCTGTGCTTTTTGGCCTTTCCTTAGGATAAAATAAAAAGTCAGTGGCGACTCTTGCTAAACCAAACAAGTGCGAAAACAAACGCGAAACCACAAGTCAGTTCTCCTACCGTATCACAGAACTGGCGACTCTGCCGAGGATCTCTCTAAAAGTGGGGTTACCTTAGGGTTTTAGATCACCTTTACAGGCTTACCTTGATTGCTTTGATTGCTTTACTTTTTGGGTTCCTTGTTTGGGTTTGTTTCAAATCCTACACCCGGATTTGGGGACACCTTTTAGGTAAGCAGCAATAAACTATGAGGGAACTGTGCGGGGTATACCGACATGGTTGAAGCAGTAGCTACGTTAGTGTGACATATTTGTGGGTACCGGTAGCCTTTGAGTTAATCAAAGAGAATACGGGGCCGCTGAGTGATGTCGTGAAATACTAACGAACTCTTAGAACCTTACTTGACCATCTTGGCCTTTTTAGGGTTAGTGAGATGACCGACTTTGGTACAGTCCGAAGTTGGTAGATACTCGATACTACACTCATTGAGGATTGTTTTCTTGGAATATTTTGGTCGCCAGTTAAGTGGCTAAACCAAAACAATGAACACAAAAAATAATCCCGTGATATTGAGCTCCTTAGAACCCGGTTTCTATTTTAGGACAGGTTGAGCCAACTAACTTCAAGAGGGTACTTACCTACAAACCCCATGCAAGCCTAAACCTAAGGACTTGTCTGCTTTGTGTGAATGTGATTACCTGTATATACACTTGCTTACTTTTGCATACATGTACATAACATCATAACATCATACCATAGCATTTTCAATAACCATTTCAAGGATCTCTAGGGTCTTTTGATGCAGGGTCATGTTGAACCAGACGTCTACCAAAGGGCAAGAGGTTTCATTTTCCTCTAAACAAACGTCGTCAAAGATCAAGTACAACAACTTGAATCAGTGGCTATGACCCACTTGACATGGTGAGCTTGATTCTCGTGGAAAGACATCCACCAATACAAAGTTCTCCAGTCAAATATGCTGACCAAAGTTCAACCCCTAACATTTTCTTGTGTTTACCCCGAGAGATTCTTGAAAATGCATCCACATATCAAGCATTGCATCATAACAGGTTTCCTTATTCTCCTACTGTTTATTTCAGTAGAGATGGCTCTAGAGAGGACTGTCAAAGATATCCAGGATCAAAATTCTCAACTTCAAGAAATGTTCTTGAACCTATCCCAGGGGTAAGAAGAAGTGAAAGCTCTCCTCACAAGGGGCATGGTCCTAGGGAATTCAGGCAGTGTCAGGAATGATCAGTTGGAAGAGCTGCAGATTGAGCTGGCAACAATGAAGATCCAGATGATGGGACAACTGGTGGTCCAGATGGCTCTCATCCAAGACTTGGCTCAGAGACAAGAAGAGCTCAGGGTTCTTGTCAACAAGCTACTTCGAGACAGCCAAGTGGGGAAAACATATAGGGTTGAAGATCAAGTCATCATTCAACCTCCTTTGAGACAAGAAGACAAGGGAAAGGCTCCCCAACTTGCTTCAGGGTCACAAGCCCAGCCACAACCTCGCCACCATCAGCGGGGTAATCGGTGTAAGAAAAATATGTCTGGAAGACATTTCTCTGAGACTGACATACCATCATCCCTAATACTGAAACGCCTATTGGAGGTCAATCTGCTTGCTTTAAGGGATCCTATTCGGAAGCCCAATACCTCTACTCCTAGCTATCACCCCGACGCGTTTTGTGTATACCACTCTGTTGTACCCCAAAATTTTCCCTCCTATTTTCTTCAAGATTTGCTAAGAGCATGCTTCAAAATCTCCCAAGGGTTGCACAGTCCAATGGCCTCCTAACAGTCAAAAATTAGGGTTTTGGTTATGGCAAAGAAATTGAAGTTTCCAAGGGTCCAAACAAGTCCCACATGCCTACCTATATTGTCAAGCATCCATATGCCAAGTTTCAGGACTCACAACACCAGATTGCACAATCAAAAACCCTAATTGCTTCACAATCAACTGCAGGGGCAAAATGGTCATTTGACAGTCAAAAGTCAAAATTTTTGGTCAACATCTTATTTTGAAGCCACAAACATCATTTGATCAATTATTGATCATGATTCTCAAAGCATGGCTCAAAAAGTCTCAAGATGCAAAAGTTTCTATTTTTGGACAGCTGAAAAAGTCAACTGCAAATTGACCAAGGCATAACTTCCACATGTTTATCAGAAAAATTCCATCCAAAGCTCATTTTGAAGAGAATGACATTTCCTACAACTCCTCTTCACACTTCAAGTCCAAGAAATGCTCTCACAAAAAGATATCAATCTCAACATTATAGGTCATTTTCAAAAGTCAACAAAAAGGCACTTTAAGTCAAAGACCATAACATGGGATTGGTAAATCAAAATGACATGGGACCAAAGACATTGGTTAGAGGACTTCAAGACCTTTCCAAAATGTCCAAGAACATGATCAAAGCTTAAATATTGAGCAAGATATGCCTTGTGGAAGTTGGGAAATTTTTGGGAATTTTGAAAAGTCAACTTTGCTTCAAATGCCTCAAAATTGCTAATGGGCCTCAATTTCTTCCATGAATCATTACCCAAAGGCCATGCACGACCCATTGACCTAAAGGGGAGTTATTTTCTTATTTTTAATTAATTAATTGAATTTTTAATCCTATTTATTCATTTAATTAAAATCAATTATGAGAAAAATACTAAACCATGTGCTTCAAATCTTTTTGTGCATAGAATTCACTCAATATTTCGTGCACCATTCAATAAGGAAAGATTCAATATGATTGGCAATGATTGGCATAAGAAAGGCATGAAAAAGATTGAAAAAGATTGGATAAAAAATCAAATATTGAATCATTAATACAAGGGTTTTGGGCTTGGTTTTTTAACCTAAATTGTTTCAGATACATAAGCAGAAGTTAACCTAATCCTAGGAAGAACGAAAAATTGCTCAAGAGGCTGCCTACCAATTTGCAAAAGTTGATAAAAAAATTGAAATCTGAAAACACAGTTGCAGTGTGATTCAAAGCTCAAAAAGTACTCCAAACGCTTACTGGGACCTTCCTGAACGTGTCTCAATACCTTTCCAGTCTCCACGCACAAGGAATTGGTAGAACCATGTTGCACTTTTCACAAAAAAATTCATAATCGTGTTCTACTTTTCATGCATTATATATGTATTTTGAATGTTGATTTATACTAACATGACTGCTCTGAAGCTAATGGTACCACTCAATTGAAGAATGACTTCCTATATCGTGATCCACCATTAACGCATGTTAGGGTTTCAGAAACCTTGATTTAGGGTTTTCTTCATATGGTAAAATTGACCATTCAAACCTATACCATTGGATTCAGGACATCCAAACGAATCAATTGACTACCTCGCGCTCTTTTTATAATCCACCAGGCTCTAATCGCTATTTTTGTGTATTACAGTTAGTGGGGGTTTAAAACCCCCGCTATTTGATTTTAGTTACAGGGAAGAGATGAAGAAGAAGGCAGCGTGTCTGATCATGGTTGGTCAGTTTGAATACTGGCGCGCTTTTTTTGGTTATTCCAGAATAATGCTTGTTTTCTCTTATAATATTTCTATTCCATTAAGCTAACAAAGAAACGCGTTTGGCTTGGTGGAAGATGACTTGTCATGCAGGTATTGGGACCTGGGTTCGATTCCCAGGTCCCCCATATTCTCAATAATTTTGTTTGTAATATATTCAGGTGTTGCTCCCCTCCAGTGGTCCACCAAACGCCCTACGCTTGCGCCTGCCACATGTCTCCAGGGATCAATCCAAGGGCCAGAACCTGGACCCCATCATGCACACTAGTCAACCATGCCATACGCAAACGCTGAAAGTCAAAAAGGGCCTGGAATTGAATGGGCCAAACTGCTTGCAACACCTCCAAATTGGGCAGAAACCCCCCATTGTTTGTATTTTTTTTTAATTCCCTTTTCTTTTCTTCCTTTTTATTTTAATTGTTTTTTTATTTAATTCATAATAATAATTTTTAATATAAAAACCAGAGAAAAATCATAAAAATAAAATATGTTTTATTTAATATTTAAAAGTCATTAATATTTTTATAAATAAATATCTTTAATAATTAATCTAAGTTAATTTAGGTTTTCAATTTTAATGTTTTCTTAATAACTAAAAAATGTAGAAATTAGGCTTTTAACATTTTTATTCTTTTTCTTAATAAAATAATTTCCTCTTATTATTATTATTATTATTATTAACTACTAATTATTTTGTAAATAAATATGTCATTAATTAATTAGTGTAAATTAGGTCAAAACTTAAATATTTTTCTTTAACATTTAAAAATAATTTAGAACTAGGGTTTTATTTAATTTCTAAATTTTATTAATTCTCTTTATTTCATTAAATACCAAAAAAACATAAAAAACAATTTCTTTTCTCATTAAATAATTAATTAACTTCCAATTTCAATGTAATTTCTTTAAAGGGTCCAACGCCCTCGAGCTTTCGCTTCTAATTTCTTTTCGCGCGTTTGCTTCTATTTTTCATTTTAAATATTATGTAATTCCCCCAAAGCCTTGTAATAGTAATTAGGACCTTTATTTTCCACATTTTTATTCAAATCGGGTCTTTGTTAATTTGGCGATGTATAGACCCGCGCCTTGTAATAACGTAGGACCTTTATTTTCCGCATTTTAATTTCCGCACCTTTAAACTGCTAATCACATGAAAGAATGAATGGCCCAAATAAAATCAAAGCGTAGCTCACTCAATGCATGATCAAGATAAAACATAATTGAAAATGACACACGATTCACACACCACTCTTAGGGTACGCCTCCCTGTTGCCTTGCCCTTCGAAACGTGGTCGTCGAGTATAGGACGTTTTAGTAAGTCCTCATGTCCATGAACATGGCATGGGGGTAGCTTCTAAGGTGTCCTACTGTTGCTCTGGTGACCATACTGTCCCTAAAAACGAATTGACCCGAACACCTCCAACGGTGGTGCTACCTACCTCTCAATGGTGGGATGGCACTACCTTAAAGACATTTACACAGCCTAATTCCTTAGGGTAGGTAGATGACTCGTAGATACTTGCTCTAATTCAAAACAAACCAAAAAACTTCTTTTCACACCTACACTTTTCAAAAAGCTTTCAAAAACAACTTTTCAAACACTCTTGAGGACTGATACAAGAGTCGATCTGAAACTTTAAACGAAACTTTTTCAAACTCACTCACGATTGAAAAGCAAACAAACATTTTGAAAACACAAATGAGCAAGTATCTAAGAGCCCATGGATAACCATGGATAGAAAGGGTGCTAACACCTTCCCTTTCTATAAATCTACCTCCCGAACCGAGAAACTATCTCATAAGGAATTTTTCTGTGCTTTTGTCCTTTCCATGTTGGAGAAAATAAAAGACGGTGACGACTCTTGCTTCCGCGACATTTCACGAACCAGCTTTAAACAGTCAGTTCCAGATCCACCGATCACAGAACTGGCGACTCTGTTGGGGAATATCTTAAAGTGAGGTGTACCTTAGGACTAGGATCACTTGTGTTTTCAATTGCTTTGACTTGCTTGCTTTATTATTGTGGGACTGTCTTGGGAGTTCTATAGATCCTAACCCGGATCTGGGGATACCTTCTTAGAAAGTAGCAACAAGGCTGTGAGGAAACTGTGCGGGGTATACCGACATGGTTGAAACAGTCTGCTACGTTGATGTGGCACTTTGGTGTGTATCGGTAACCCTTGAGTTCAGTCAAGGAAAGTACGGGGCCTCCGCGTGGTGTCGTGAAACATCAACTGACCTTAGGAACCTTAATTGAACCATATTGGCCTCTTTAGGGTAGTGAGATAACTGACTTTGGTGCAGTCCGAGGTTGGTTGATACTCGATACTACACTCAATTGAGGGTTGCTTTCCTGGAATATTTCGGTCGCCAGTTCAGTGGCTAAATCGAAATGATGAACAATGAAAGCAATCCAGTGATATTGGGACCCTTAGAACCCGGTTACTTCTGATAGGACAGGTTGAGCTCACCAACTTCAAGAGGGTAATACCCAGACCCCATGCAGGCCTAAACTCTAAGGGCTTGTCTTGTGTGACTTGTGTGCCTTACCATGTTTGCTTCTTGTGAATATTTGTGGTGTGTTAAATCATAGCATCATGACATCATACAGCATCATATGCATTGGCTAACCATTTCAGGGGTTCGAATCTTCATCTTTGTTCTTGTTTTGTAGGACATGGAAACTGTTCGTAGAAAGACAATTCAGATCAGCGTTGTAAGGATCCCTCCTCAACTTAAGGAGCTTATATCCAGGATTCCCGAGAGCTCTTCATTCAGTGAAAGACATGGAAGACTCATCAGCTTGGTCAACACCAACATTGAGGAAGATATGATAAAGGTCCTGTTCCAGTTCTTTGACCCTCTGCACCACTGTTTTACTTTCCTGGATTATCAACTGGTACCTACATTGGAAGAGTTCTCCCGGCTTCTGAAGATCCCTATCCTTGATCAACTACCCTACAACGGTACAGAAAAGGAACCCAAGCTTGAAGAGATTGCTAAAGCCTTACACCTACAACCATCTGACCTCAAGGGACATTGGGAAGTTATAAGTGGTATCAAAGGGTTCTTAGCCAGGTTTCTGTTTGAGAAGGCCCAAGAATGTTGGAACTCCCTTGACCTACAAGCTTTTGAAGAAGTTGTGGCCCTCCTTGTCTATGGTTTGGTGTTGTTCCCTAATCCAGATCAGCTTATAGATATCAGTGCTGTCCAGATCTTCATGTCCAGGAATCCTATACCTACGTTGCTTGGGGACACCCTTCACTCATGTTACACTCGAACCATGAGAAAAATAGGTGTTCTTATGTGCTGCACTCCTCTCCTGAGAAGGTGGTTTATTTCGCACCTTCCACAATCAGTTTTGAAGAACGAGCGGGGTTTGAGATGGTCACAGCGATTGATGACTCTTACACATGCAGATATACATTGGTGCTCTCGGTCCAGGGAGGATGTCACTATCATTGATCGTTGCAGGGAGTACCCTAATGTTCCTTTACTTGGAATCAGAGGAGGTATTACTTACAGCCCGTTCCTGGCTTGGAGACAGTTTGGTTATGCTCGGAGGGACGGCCCTCATGACATGTTAATTCCTGACATAGTTTTTGACTTCGAAAACGACGCACAAGGACTTCGCCAGAGATTTATCAGAGCTTGGAGGATGCCAAGTAGGATAGACAGCAAGACCCTGGGGCACAGGAATTCCATCCCGTTGGAGCCTTATCTCAAGTGGGTACGAGCCCGCTCCCAGAAGTTAGTGATGCCTTATCCTCATGTCCTCCCTGTGATCAAAGAGCCAGTATTGGAAGGAGAGGTGTCCTACACCATTCAACATCCTGACATGCCCATGTCCTGGGAAGAGATGCAGAAGAGCTGGATCCAGCTTAAGGAAGAACGAAATTCTCTTGAGACCAGTCTACATGCTAGTGAAAAGAAGGTCTTGGAGCTCACCCACCTACTGCACGAGGAGAGGAATCTCAACACCTACATTGCTCCAAAGAGGATGCGTAGTGTCTTCTGGGATTGATTCACTTTTGTAATGTTTTGCCCATGAGGCCCTGATGTACTGAACAATTATTTCCTTAATGATAACGTGTGTTCCTTTTTGTCTACAACAAATTTGAACTTTCGAACCCTTGAATGCATTGCATAAACACATATCATTCATCATGTGCATAGCAGGTACTCTTCTTTTCAGGTTGCTTACTGTTCTTCGCTGTTTATTTCAGCATCATGAACCCTGAATCATCTACTGAGCTGTCTATCAAGGCCCTTCAGGCGCAGAACACGCAATTCCAAGAGCTGATCATGGGTTTGGCTCAAGGTCAAGAGGAGCTGAAGGCTCTGCTGGTTAAGAAGAAGAAGAAGAAGAGAACTGTTCTATTCAACTCGGGCCGGAGGTTTGGTAACACACTGCAGAATGAGGAAGCTGGTTCTTCTGTAGGCAAAGACAGTCCCCAGGGGGGAAGGGCTCCAAGTCCGGTGGTCTCTGACAACGAGACTGATTTTAATGAGGAACAGTATCCTCCAGCTGAAGACAGATACAAGTTGTTGGAAGACCGTCTGAATGCCATGGAAATTCAACAAGTGCCAGGTTTGGAATTCGGAGACTTGGGTTTATCTTCTGGTGTGATCATCCCGCACAAGTTTAAAGCACCATCTTTCACCAAGTATGACGGGGCGTCCTGCCCTAAGCTACACCTCAGATCTTATGTGCGGAAGATTCAGCCGTATACAGTGGACAAGAACTTGTGGATCCACTTCTTCCAGGAGAGTCTTTCAGGGACTTATCTCGAATGGTTCTATCAGCTGGATGGAACCAAGGTTCGTAACTGGGAGGAGTTGGCTACTGCTTTTTACAAGCAGTATCAATATAATGTCGACCTTGCTCCTACACGTACCCAACTCCAGGGTATGTCGCTAGGATCAGGCGAAGGTTTTAAAGAGTATGCGCAGAAGTGGAGGGATCTGGCTGGCAGGGTGCAGCCTCCGTTAACCGACCGTGAATTGGTAGATATGTTCTTGGGGACCCTATCTGGGCCGTTCTTTAATCATCTCATTGGCAATTCATCTGCAGGGTTCACTGACCTCATTCTGACTGGGGAAAGGATAGAGGCTGGCATGAAGTCCGATAAAATTCAGAAAGGTGCGTCTTCAAGTGCTGAGAAGAAACCTTTTAAAAAGGAGGCCAGTGCTGTATATGGGCCTAGGAGGCAAGACAAACCAGAGCGCCGCCAATCTGTCAACACGGTGGTGATTGCTAAGCCTGTTGCCGCTCCTCGGCAAGCTAATCAACCAAGGGGTGAGAGACCCAGAAGAGAATTCACTCGGCTGAGTATGACCTTGTCACAAATCTTGCCGCAGCTGTTATCGACCAACTTGGTGACTGTCAGAGAGGCTCCAAAGGTTGTGAATACTGCATCCCCCAAGTATAATCCAAATGCCTGATGTGCTTATCACTCTGATAGCCCGGGGCATTCTACTGATGACTGCTGGGCCCTGAGGAATAAGGTGCAGGACCTTATTGATGCAAAGGAGATACAATTTGAGGCGCCTGAGAGGCCAAATGTAGTGACTGCTCCTATGCCCCAGCATGGAGTAAATGTTGTTGATGAAGATTTGTATGCAGTTTCTGTGAATGATGTAGCTACCCCTTTGATGACTGTTAAGAGGAACTTGCTGCTGGCCGGTTTATTTCCGGGTTGTAGCAAGGGTTGCCTTTTGTGTGCTGTTACCCCTACTGGTTGTCCGTTGCTGAAGTTAGGCATCCAAAGCCTGATGGACAGCAAATAGATTCTGTTCAAGAAGACCGCTGTTCCTTTTGTTCCTATGGAAGAAGTATCCGTCTTTACAATTTTCAACAATCCAATCAAGGCTCCCCTGAGGAAGCCAGTTAAAATCATGCATATCGCACCCATTGTGATTACTGTTCCGGGGCCTCTCCCCTATGAATCTGATAAGGCTGTCCCATGGCACTATGGGGCAGATGTATATGTACTTGGAATAAAGCAAGAATTCAACACCGGTACCAGCCTCAGCAATATTACCGGTCCAGCTAAAGTTACCCGCAGTGGCAGGCTCTTCTCGCCTGACATTGCGCCACCAGCTATTCGAAGACCTCTCATAATAACGCCTGCAAGTGCGCCTGTTTCCGCTTCTGATCAAGTTGCTTCCCCTGCTGCCGAGTCATCTAATGCTCGGGGCAAAGGGATTGATGATGAGCCTGCCTGGATGGAGGCACCAAAGTCTGTGAATGTTGAAGCCTCCCAGCAAGAGATGGAGGAAATTCTTAAGATAATCAAGAAGAGCGACTTCAATGTCGTTGAACAGCTGGGGCATACCCCCTCCAAGATCTCTATGCTCTCATTGCTGCTGTGCTCAGAGGCCCATGCTAAGGCCCTGATTTCATTTCTAAAGACGGCCCATGTGCCACAGGAGACATCTGCAGACCAGTTTACTGATTGCGTAGCCAATTTGACAGCCGACAATGGTTTGGGTTTCTCGGATGCTGACCTTACCGCCAAGGGAAAGAACCACAATGATGCCCTGCATGTCTCCATTGAATGCAGGGGCACTACTCTTGCTCACGTATTGGTGGATACCGGTTCTTCCCTGAATGTGTTTCCCAAGAAGGCCTTAGACCGGTTGGATTGTGAGGGCCTGGAGTTGAAACCTAGCAACATCATTGTTAGAGCCTTTGACGGTTCTAAGAGGATGGTTCATGGAGAAGTAGACATTCCTATTCGTGTTGGTTCCCAAGTCTTTGACTCAACGTTCTATGTGATGGATATTCGTCCATCTTATTCCTGTTTACTGGGTCGACCTTGGATTCACAAAGCTGGGGCAGTGACCTCCACTCTGCACCAGAAGCTCAAATATCCTGTCAGAGGGAAGATTGTTACTGTGCAGAGGGAGGAAGAATATATGGTTAGTCATTTGAATTCCTTCCGGTATATCGAGATGGACGGGGAGTTTATTGAAACCCCCTTTCAGCATTTTGAAGAGGTACCTCCAACGTTGGCAGCAGCGGAAACAGTGGTTGAAGAGGACTTTCCTTTGAAGATGGCTTCCTAGAAGGACGCCCGGGCTGTAATCGAGAAAGGTGAATGTGCTAACTGGGGCAGGCTCCCTGATTTCACTCCTAAAACTGACAAGTTTGGACTGGGTTTTACTGCAGAGGCTCAGAGGGCTGTGCGCAAAGCTAGGATCGGAAGATCTCCTGTGCTCATCACCAATCCAGGAGTGAATGCTATTGGGGATGAAGATGAAGTGGAAGAATCGGAGTTCGATAGCTGGATCTACCCGACGACTGACGGTGGATTGAACAATTGGACCGCAAAAGATCATACACCTGTTACTTTTGTTACGCAATAATGAATTCCTTTGTTTTTGTTATTTGTAATAAACAATGAATTGAAACTTTATGGCCCGATGTCTTACCCGGGGCACCGTTGGCTTCATTTGTGAGGGCTTATTAACTGTCATTTACATATATCATGAATAAAGATCTTGGACGTTTTTCGCATTTCAAATCTTGTGCTCCCTTTTCTCTCTTTCTTTCTTTATATATTGCAAAACAGTTGTATTTACACACACTCACCCATACAGGTTTCAATCCACTCTGGATCTCACTGGTAACGGCTTTGCTACTGCCAGTTATAACTTCGAAAATCCGATCAACTTAGCCGAACACGAAAGTGAAGATGATTGCAAAGTGCCTGGCGAGCTTGCAAGACTGTTACTCCAGGAAGAGAGGGCAATTCAACCACATGAAGAGCCAGGGGAAACGATAAATCTGGGTACCGAGACAGACCGAAAGGAAGTTAAGATTGGTGCCAATCTGGAACTCAGCGTAAAACAACGGTTGACTCAGATGTTACATGATTATGTGGAGATCTTTGCCTGGTCCTACGAAGACATGCCTGGGTTGGATACTGACATTGTGGTCCATCATTTGCCTACCAAGGAAGACTGCCCTTCGGTTAAGCAAAAGGTCCGCCGTATGCGTCCAGAGATGTCTGAGAAGATCAAAGCTGAGGTTATGAAACAGTTTGATGCCGGGTTTCTTGCAGTGACTTCTTACCCTCAGTGGGTTGCTAATGTGGTGCCGGTACCGAAGAAAGATGGTAAGGTCAGAATGTGTGTTGACTACAGGGATCTGAACAGGGCCAGCCCCAAGGATGACTTCCCCTACCTCACATTGACGTTCTGGTTGATAATACTGCTCAGCACAAGGTGTTCTCCTTCATGGATGGCTTTTCAGGTTATAATCAGATCAAGATGGCTCCTGAAGACATGGAAAAGACTACCTTTGTTACTCAGTGGGGCACCTTTTGCTACAAGGCCATGCCTTTTGGGTTGAAAAACGCTGGGGCAACCTACCAACGTGCCATGGTTGCTTTATTTCATGACATGATCCATCATGAGATTGAAGTATATGTCGATGATATGATTGCAAGATCCCAAACTGAGGAGGAACACCTTGACCATCTGCAGAAGCTGTTTGACCGTCTGAAGTTATGCAAGCTGAGATTGAACCCGAACAAGTGCACCTTCGGGGTTAGATCTGGAAAGTTGCTAGGCTTCGTTGTAAGTGATAAGGGTATTCAAGTGGACCCCGCCAAGGTTAAAGCCATTCAAGAGATGCCAGTTCCTAAGACAGAGAAGGAGGTCAGAGGCTTTTTAGGACGCCTGAATTACATTGCCCGGTTCATCTCGCATCTAACTGCTACCTGTGAGCCAATCTTCAAGCTGCTGAAGAAAGATCAGGTAGTACGTTGGAATGATGAATGTCAGGCCGCTTTTGACAGAATCAAAGAGTATCTCCAAGAACCACCCATCCTTATGCCACCGGTTGAAGGGAGACCTCTGATACTATACCTGACAGTACTCGATAACTCAATGGGGTGTGTGCTGGGGCAGCATGACGAGTCTGGCCGAAAAGAGCACGCCATTTATTACCTTAGCAAAAAGTTTACCGACTGTGAGACCCGATACTCACTGCTCGAGAAGACTTGCTGCGCTTTGGTATGGGCTGCTCGCCGGCTGAGACAGTATATGCTGACTCACACTACCTTGTTGATTTCAAAGATGGATCCTATAAAGTACTTATTTGAAAATCCTGCTCTGTCTGGGAGAATAGCAAGATGGCAGATGATCTTGACGGAATACGACATCCAGTACACGACTCAGAAAGCCATTAAAGGAAGTGTATTGGCAGACCACTTGGCACACCAGGCAGTAGACGACTATCAGTCAATGAACTTCGAGTTTCCAGATGAGAGCATCATGATAGTGACTGATTGGGAAGTACCTGGACCGGATGAAGGACCTGAGGAAGGATCCCGATGGTCTATGCACTTTGACGGAGCCTCTAACACTTTGGGTAACGGTATCGGCGCTGTGATCATATCCCCTCAAGGCACTCATACTCCACTCACTGCCCGGCTATGTTTCAACTGCACCAATAACATGGCGGAGTATGAGGCATGCATCATGGGTCTTCAAGCTGCAATCGACTTAAGGATCAAGTTTCTGAGTGTCTTCGGAGATTCTGCTCTCGTGATCAATCAGATCAAAGGCGAGTGGGATACGAAACATCCGAATCTTATTCCTTACAGAGAATGTGTGTTGACATTGATCCCCCATTTCACAGAGATAACTTTTGAACACTTCCCAAGAGAGGAGAATCAGTTGGCGGACGCGTTAGCTACGATGTCTTCCATGTTCAAAGTCAAATGGGACAATGAGGCTCCCCGGGTCATTATTTGGAAACTGGACGAACCGGCTTACTGTTGTGATCTTGAGGTTGAGACAGTGACTGAGAAACCCTGGTATCATGAGGTGAAGAGGTATCTCAAAGCTCAAGAGTATCCTGAAGGTGCATCTGTCAATGATAAAAAGTTTCTGAGAAGGTTCGCAGCGAAGTTCTTCCTCAGCAACGACATTCTATACAAGCGAAACCATGATTCGACCTTACTGCGTTGTGTGGATAATACTGAAGCAGAAAGGATCATGGCGGAGCTACACGAAGGTACCTTCGAAATGCATTCCAGTGGACATACTATGGCAAATAAAATCCTTCGGGCAGGGTATTTCTGGTCCACAATGGAAGCCGACTGTTACCAACATTCTCGGACATGTCATAAATGCCAGATTTATGCTGATAAAGTGCATGTTCCTCCAGTGCCTCTGAATTTCTTGACAGAACCTTGGCCATTTGCAATGTGGGGCATAGATATGATCGGCGAGATTAAACCTACGGCATCCAACGGGCATCGCTTCATTCTGGTGGCGATTGATTACTTTACAAAGTGGGTTGAAGCAGCTTCCTACGCCACTGTAACCAAGAATGTTGTGGCACGGTTCATTCGGCACAACCTGATCTGTCGATACAGCGTCCCGGAAAGGATCATTACAGACAACGGTACCAATCTCAATAACAAAATGATCACTGAGCTCTGCGAGCAATTTAAGATACAACACCACAACTCTTCTCCCTACCGGCCGAAGATGAATGGGGCTGTAGAAGCAGCGAATAAGAATATCAAAAAGATTGTGCAGAAGATGACAGTGACCTATAAAGATTGGCACGAGATGTTACCGTTCGCTCTTCATGGGTACCGTACCTCAGCAAGGACGTCAACCGGGGCAACTCCTTTCTCATTGGTCTATGGCATGGAGGCAGTCTTACCAATCGAAGTGCAGATACCCTATCTCCGGATAATGAAGGATGCAGATCTGAGCAAAGATGATTGGATCCAGACACGACTTGATCAATTAAATCTAATCGACGAAAAGAGACTCACTGCTATTTGTCATGGTCAGACATACCAAAAACGGATGATCAGGGCATTTAACAAGAAAGTCAGACCACAAGAGTATCAAGTTGGGGATCTGGTAATCAAACGCATCATCCTTCCTCAGAGTGATCCAAGGGGCAAGTGGACCCCTACGTACGAAGAGCCATTTGTGGTTAAACATGTGTTCTCAGGAGGAGCCATGATTCTAACCACCATGGATGGTGACGACCTTCCTCACCCCGCTAATGCAGACATAGTAAAAAGATACTACGCATGATAAAAGACCCGCTAGGTTGACATACCTAGGCAAAAATTAGGGCTTCCCGGCGAACCAAAAGGGTTCGAGCAAAATGAGGGATGAAATGAAAAAAATCTGTACACCCGGCAAGTCGAAAACCTGAAAAGGCGGCTTGGGCAAAAATGGGTATCCCGGTGGACTGAAAACCCGAAAGGGCGATCCAGGCAAAAGTTAGGGATAAAGCGTAATACTATGTCTCATTGGATCACCTTGCATCCAGAATCTGGTATCAACTGTCAAGTTCAAAAGGCATCGATCGATCAGCTTCATCGTCAACTGAGCAGCAAAGTGATGAGACACTCGAAGATATAAAGGCGATAGCAGAGTTGAAACCCAGTGGGATTATTCTTTTCACATAGCTGTTTTGTTTTCCCTTGTATAAATTGTATAAACTCTTTTGTTCGGCGGCATTCTCTTACTAGGACGTCAACCTCTTGTACATAAAACGCCTATTTACAGGCAAATTCAAAAATCAATATAAATTCACTTTTCAAATCAATTGCCAATTGTTTTTTTTTCCTTTTTCTGTTTTGTTTTGCGAAGAACGTCCAAGGTTCAATTTGTGATATATGCATTTGACACTAATTGCTAACTCATAAATATTTGCATACGAAACAAAGGATTAATTATAGGTAACATTAGAAACAAGGGCAATAATGAGTGGTCTAAGCAATCTAATTGCTCTGTCCATCAAGGCACCAAGGTAAGTTCAGCTGAAGAACGTAACCAAGATATCTTAAATCCCCAGAGAGTGAGCCAGCAAGTCAATGCACTCTCCCCAAGCAAAGTTATACTGTCAACCTCAAGGAAGTTGGGTATTCCCAGCAGATCTCAACATTCCTCAGCGAATCATGCAAACATTCTTAACAAGCATCCCCGGCAGTCTTGATCTAAGATTGTTCCCCGGCGGTATACCAGACATTCAGTGGAGCCACTTCCCCAATACAGTTCAAGATTTCCCCAGGAGAGTCCAGTCTGAAAGTTTCCCCAGGAAAGCTGAATCATCTCCCCAGCAGGAAGCTTGTCCCCAGTAGATTCTGGAAGCTTCCCCCCTGCAGAACACGAACGCGTCTCCCGGCTTTATTCAAAGGTTATTTCCCTACTAGGATATAACTGGGTTATCCTCAGCCAAAAGCCACGGAAAGATCGTCCTCGGCGAAGTCTTCTTATCCCCAGCGAAGCTATCATCAACATCTCAACAGAGTACCTCTCTTCCCACAAAGTATTGTTCCCCAGCAAGATCGCTAGGGTAATTTTCTCCCCGCAGAGTAATCCATTCGCCAAGTTATTCCCCAACGGAGTCATCTTCTCCTACCGGTATTCTTGCAACCATCACTCCCCAGTGGAAACATAAGCTCTACATCAGCCCAGGATTTAACTTCCCGACACCCGTCAAGGATTTATTTTCCTAAGACGAAAACATACATTCATAAACATCATATCTTCATACATTATAGCATGCGCACACGCATCATGAACATACAATCTCACTTATTCTGATCTCATCACGCATGTCATACATCATGACATCGCATACAACTAACGTTTTGTCTTTTCAGGACAAAGGTTAATACCAAGATGATTACCATCAACAGTCGCAACTAAAGATCCAATTCCTGTATCTCGCCAGGGTGTATCTGTTGACGACTGATTCCGAACCCGATTCTTGTATCTTTCCAGGGTGCGTCTGAAGAGTTTGAGGATCCGATTCCTGTATCTTGCCAGGGTGTATCTGTTGACGACTAGCATTACTAGACCCGATTCCTGTATCTTGCCAGGGTGCGTCTGAAGAGTTTGAGGATCCGATTCCTGTATCTTTCCAGGGTGTATCTGTTGATGACTAGCATTACCAGACCCGATTCCTGTATCTTGCCAGGGTGCGTCTGAAGAGTTTGAGGATCCGATTCCTGTATCTTGCTAGGGTGTATCTGTTGATGACTAACATTACCAGACTCGATTCCTGTATCTCGCCAGGGCACGTCTGAAGAGTCCGAGGATCCGATTCCTGTATCTTGCCAGGGTGTATCTGTTGACGACTAGCATTACCAGACCCGATTCCTGTATCTTGCCAGGGTGCGTCTGAAGAGTTTGAGGATCCGATTCCTGTATCTTGCCAGGGTGTATCTGTTGACGACTAGCATTACCAGGCCCGATTCCTGTATCTTGCCAGGGTGCATCTAAAGAGTTTGAGGATCTGATTCCTGTATCTTGCCAGGGTGTATCTGTTGACGACTAACATTACCAGACCCGATTCCTGTATCTTGCCAGGGTGCGTCTGAAGAGTTCGAGGATCCGATGCCTGTATCTTGCCAGGGTGTATCTGTTGACGACTAGCATTACCAGATCCGATTCCTGTATCTTTCCAGGGTGTGTCTGAAGAGTTCGAGGATCCGATGCCTGTATCTTGCCAGGGTGTATCTGTTGACGACTAGCATTACCAGACTCGATTCCTGTATCTTGCCAGGATGTGTCTAAAGAGTTCGAGGATCCGATGCCTGTATCTTTCTAGAGTGTATCTGTTGACGACTAGCATTACTAGACCCGATTCCTGTATCTTGCCAGGGTGTGTCTGAAGAGTTCGAGGATCCGATGCCTGTATCTTGCCAAGGTGTATCCATTGACGACTAACAATACCAGATCCGATTCCTGTATCTTGCCAGGTTGTGTCTGAAGAGTTCGAGGATCCGATGCCTGTATCTTGCCAGGGTGTATCCGTTGACGACTAACAATACCAGATCTGATTCCTGTATCTTGCCAGGGTGCGTCTGAAAGATTCTCTCATCATCCCGTTGAGGTAGTAATCGTCCCAAGGTTCTCTCATCGTCCCGTTGAGGTAGTAATCGTCCCAAGGTTCTCTCATCGTCCCGTTGAGGTAGTAATCGCCCAAAGGTTCTCTCATCATCCCGTTGAGGTAGTAATCGCCCAAAGGTTCTCTCATCGTCCCGTTGAGGTAGTAACCATCCCTGATTCATTCATCACATCATTATCAACAAAAACCTTTTTGAAGCTCCACACTCGATTCCTGTATCTCGCCAGGGCACATCCGAAGAGTTCAAAGATTCGATACCTGTATCCAGCCAGGGCGCGTCTATATAAAGAATTTTAAGGTCAACTCCTGTAACAGGCCAGGTAATTATCTTTCTTTTTTCAGGTACACAATTTCTCGCTAAGGAGTCTCTTACGCGATCGACACCTAGATGGCATCTGTAAGCCCATCTTCCTATCCATCAATCTCCAAATGGCATCTGTAAGCCCATTCCCCATATCACATTGCTGATACGTCACTATGTGAGCGCAAATTTCTGGGCACTCTAGTGTTCAATCATCTTCCACCTTCGGATTACGAAAGGCACGCCAGCCAATCTACATCCTCAGGTCTAAGAAGATTGAACAGGGGCAACTGTTGTACCCCAAAATTTGCCCTCCCATTTTCTTCAAGATTTGTTAAGAGCATGCTTCAAAATCTCCCAAGGGTTGCACAGTCCAATGGCCTCCTAACAGTCAAAAATTAGGGTTTTGGTTCTGGAAAAGAAATTGAAGTTTCCAAGGGTCCAAACAAGTCCCACATGCCTACCTATATTGTCAAGCATCCATATTCCAAGTTTCAGGACTCACAACACCAGATTGCACAATCAAAAACCCTAATTGCTTCACAATCAACTGCAAAGGCAAAATGGTCATTTGACAGTCAAAAGTCAAAAAATTTGGTCAACATCTTATTTTGAAGCCACAAACATCATTTGATCAATTATTGATCATGATTCTCAAAGCATGGCTCAAAAAGTCTCAAGATGCAAAAGTTTCTATTTTTGGACAGCTGAAAAAGTCAACTGCAAATTAACCAAGGCATAACTTCCACATGTTTATCAGAAAAATTCCATCCAAATCTCATTTTGAAGAGAATGACATTTCCTACAACTCCTCTTCACACTTCAAGTCCAAGAAATGCTCTCACAAAAAGATATCAATCTCAACATTATAGGTCATTTTCAAAAGTCAACAAAAAGGCACTTTAAGTCAAAGACCATAACTTGAGATTGGTAAATCAAAATGACATGGGACCAAAGACATTTGTTAGAGGACTTCAAGACCTTTCCAAAATGTCCAAGAACATGATCAAAGCTTAAATATTGAGCAAGATATGCCTTGTGGAAGTTGGGAAATTTTTGGGAATTTTGAAAAGTCAACTTTGCTTCAAATGCCTCAAAATTGCTAATGGGCCTCAATTTCTTCCATGAATCATTACCCAAAGGCCATGCACGACCCATTGACCTAAAGGGGAGTTATTTTCTTATTTTTAATTAATTAATTTAATTTTTAATCCTATTTATTCATTTAATTAAAATCAATTATGAGAAAAATACTAAACCATGTGCTTCAAATCTTTTTGTGCATAGAATTCACTCAATATTTCGTGCACCATTCAATAAGGAAAGATTCAATATGATTGGCAATGATTGGCATAATAAAGGCATGAAAAAGATTGAAAAAGATTGGATAAAAAATCAAATATTGAATCATTAATACAAGGGTTTTGGGCTTGGTTTTTTAACCTAAATTGTTTCAGATACATAAGCAGAAGTTAACCTAATCCTAGGAAGAACGAAAAATTGCTCAAGAGGCTGCCTACCAATTTGCAAAAGTTGATAAAAAAATTGAAATCTGAAAACACAGTTGCAGTGTGATTCAAAGCTCAAAAAGTACTCCAAACGCTTACTGGGACCTTCCTGAACGTGTCTCAATACCTTTCCAGTCTCCACGCACAAGGAATTGGTAGAACCATGTTGCACTTTTCACAAAAAAATTCATAATCGTGTTCTACTTTTCATGCATTATATATGTATTTTGAATGTTGATTTATACTAACATGACTGCTCTGAAGCTAATGGTACCACTCAATTGAAGAATGACTGCCTATATCGTGATCCACCATTAACGCATGTTAGGGTTTCAGAAACCTTGATTTAGGGTTTTCTTCATATGGTAAAATTGACCATTCAAACCTATACCATTGGATTCAGGACATCCAAACGAATCAATTGACTACCTCGCGCTCTTTTTATAATCCACCAGGCTCTAATCGCTATTTTTGTGTATTACAGTTAGTGGGGGTTTAAAACCCCCGCTACTTGATTTTAGTTACAGGGAAGAGACGAAGAAGAAGGCAGCGTGTCTGATCATGGTTGGTCAGTTTGAATACTGGCGCGCTTTTTTTGGTTATTCCAGAATAATGCTTGTTTTCTCTTATGTTATTTCTATTCCATTAAGCTAACAAAGAAACGCATTTGGCTTGGTGGAAGATGACTTGTCATGCAGGTATTGGGACCTGGGTTCGATTCCCAGGTCCCCCATATTCTCAATAATTTTGTTTGTAATATATTCAGGTGTTGCTCCCCTCCAGTGGTCCACCAAACGCCCTACGCTTCCGCCTGCCACATGTCTCCAGGGATCAATCCAAGGGCCAGAACCTGGACCCCATCATGCACACTAGTCAACCATGCCATACGCAAACGCTGAAAGTCAAAAAGGGCCTGGAATTGAATGGGCCAAACTGCTTGCAACACCTCCAAATTGGGCAGAAACCCCCCATTGTTTGTATTTTTTTTTAATTCCCTTTTCTTTTCTTCCTTTTTATTTTAATTGTTTTTTTTATTTAATTCATAAAAATAATTTTTAATATTAAAACCAGAGAAAAATCATAAAAATAAAATATGTTTTATTTAATATTTAAAAGTCATTAATATTTTTATAAATAAATATCTTTAATAATTAATCTAAGTTAATTTAGGTTTTCAATTTTAATGTTTTCTTAATAACTAAAAAATGTAGAAATTAGGCTTTTAGCATTTTTATTCTTTTTCTTAATAAAATAATTTCCTCTTCTTATTATTATTATTAACTACTAATTATTTTGTAAATAAATATGTCATTAATTAATTAGTGTAAATTAGGTCAAAATTTAAATATTTTTCTTTAACATTTAAAAATAATTTAGAACTAGGGTTTTATTTAATTTCTAAATTTTATTAATTCTCTTAATTTCATTAAATACCAAAAAAACATAAAAAACAATTTCTTTTCTCATTAAATAATTAATTAACTTCCAATTTCAATGTAATTTCTTTAAAGGGTCCAACGCCCTCGAGCTTTCGCTTCTAATTTCTTTTCGCGCGTTTGCTTCTATTTTTCATTTTAAATATTATGTAATTCCCCCAAAGCCTTGTAATAGTAATTAGGACCTTTATTTTCCGCATTTTTATTCAAATTGGGTCTTTGTTAATTTGGCGATGTATAGACCCGCGCCTTGTAATATCGTAGGACCTTTATTTTCCGCATTTTAATTTCCGCACCTTTAAACTGCTAATCACATGAAAGAATGAATGGCCCAAATAAAATCAAAGCGTAGCTCACCCAATGCATGATCAAGATAAAACATAATTGAAAATGACACACGATTCACACACCACTCTTAGGGTACGCCTCACTGTTGCCTTGCCCCTCGAAACGTGGTCGTCGAGTATAGGACGTTTTAGTAAGTCCTCATGTCCATGAACATGGCATGGGGGTAGCTTCTAAGGTGTCCTACTGTTGCTCTGGTGACCATACTGTCCCTAAAAACGAATTGACCCGAACACCTCCAACGGTGGTGCTACCTACCTCTCAATGGTGGGATGGCACTACCTTAAGGACATTTACACAACCTAATTCCTTAGGGTAGGTAGATGACTCGTAGATACTTTCTCTAATTCAAAACAAACCAAAAAACTTCTTTTCACACCTATACTTTTCAAAAAGCTTTCAAAAACAACTTTTCAAACACTCTTGAGGACTGATACAAGAGTCGATTTGAAACTTTAAACGAAAATTTTTCAAACTCACTCACGATTGAAAAGCAAACAAACATTTTGAAAACACAAATGAGCAAGTATCTAAGAGCCCATGGATAACCATGGATAGAAAGGGTGCTAACACCTTCTCTTTCTATAAATCTACCTCCCGAACCGAGAAACTATCTCATAAGGAATTTTTCTGTGCTTTTGTCCTTTCCATGTTGGAGAAAATAAATGACGGTGGCGACTCTTGCTTCCACGACATTTCGCGAACCAGCTTTAAACAGTCAGTTCCAGATCCACCGATCACACACTCCTAAAGTCCTGGACATGACACCGACGACTGTTGGGCTTTGAAAAACAAGATCCAAGACCTGATTGAAGAAGGAGTGCTGGAATTCATGCCGGATGGCGAGATGAAAATCTTCCGCTGAGGGTTCTCCACTTGAAATGAAAAGTTCGAACTAAGAGACTTTTGTTTCATTTGAATTTTCAAGTTGTAATTTCTTTTGTTATCTGTTGATGTCAAACTCTGTTTCATTAATGCATTGCATATGTTTGTCTTGAATTCATCCATTCGTTTTCATTATTCTTGAATTATGCTCCCTACTTTCTTTATGATATTTAACTCTTGATAAAAGTTACAAAGTGTTTAGAGGGAGGATGACGAAACAATACCGTAATCTCATACAGTATGCTTTTGAACAAGACCTTGCTGACGATGTACATGCATTTCTTTCAAATCCTAAACACTGGAGTTATAAGGAAGATAATCCCTAGTCAACCCCTTCGAGCCAAAGAAGTCGGAGTTTTCTGTTTTAAACACTAATTGAAACCTTTGATTAAAACCTGGGGCAGGGTAGTCTCTCAGTTAATTCAAAAGATGTGCATTGAAATCGCAAATTCTCAGTTCGTAATACAACGAATGACATCAAAAACATTTCCTTTGGGAACCAAAAAGACAGTGATGGTTCCTTATCTCATAGGCAGTCATTACCTCTCAAAATAGAAAAGCCCACTAAGCCAAAACCTATAAAAGAGGCTTAAGAAAGCTGGGGCATCCCGCTGACTGTAATCTCGAAAACCAGAACAGTCAGGTAAAAGTTAGGGACAATAAATCAAAAGAAATAGGTCATTACAAATCCTTAACAACATGAAAAATGTTACGTAAATGACTTCCTTCCCATGAAATTCAACTTGTGTGAACCATCACCAAAACGTCGTTCCAAACTCGAATAGAGTCCGACGCACAATTAACTGAGTATAGGATTGAAGGACATCACGAAGAGCGGGTGGGTACAAATATAGTTTGAGCCTTTATACTTTGTTTCTTAAACCGTGAACCAAGCTATGTTACAACCCTTCGAAAGTACTAATTGAAGCATGGGTTAGTTTGAAAGCATACTGTTACAAAAGGTATCCTGACTCCTGTAAGGCTTTGCCCTAAATCTTGTGTTGAATTTGTCTTATAAAAAGTTTTCTGCTAAAAAACGTATTTTTCAAAACTTCGAGACAAGCATAAACTTTGCATTATTTGAATATCATTGTTTGCACATGTTTATTGGTTTGACAGCAAAGGAATTCACAACAGTGAATGTTCGGAGGAACGAAAACTCTCTCGGTGAATAAAATCACTTCAAGTGGGATGACACTTCCGTTACAAAAATCTCCTATCAACAAAAGGGGATTTGATATAGTATTGTCCAGTGAACCTGGGGCAGTCCAGTCAAGATTTCAACAAATCTTTTACAGTTAACCTGGGGCAGTCCAGTCAAGATTTCAACAAATCTTTCAAAGTTCAGTGAACCTGGGGCAGTCCAGTCAAGATTTCAAGAAATCTCTCAATTACAGGTTAACCTGGGGCAAATCTCCGTCACCATCACTTGGGGCATTTAAACGTCAATCTCATCAAAGGGTTACGTACAGTTCAAGTTTCCTGGCAGTGCCACAAACATCTGATAATAGGGGCAGTGATGAACCTCTCTGAAATCTTTCTGAAAAGAAATTCAAGCGTCCTCGAGAAGGTAATCACCTCTCTAGCAGACTAGCAGTCATGGGTTTATTTCCCCAACATTTATCAAGGATTTATTCTCTAAAGAAAATTACAAATTGATCGGTCATTAAAAATTTCTTTCATCACCTGCTGGAAGTTACGGTCGTCATAAAAAATGCCTTCATCACCTATTGGAATTCACGGTCGTTAAAAATTTCCTTCATCACCTGCTGGAAGTTACGGTCGTCATCAAAGATTCCTGCATCACCTATTGGACGTTACATCCACCAACAGAATAACGGACAACTGAAGCTCCTGAAAATCTGTTTCTCTCGAGAATGAAGACTCTCATACTTGAAACCTCAAGAGATTGGTATACTCCCAACCTCCTGACCCTTAACAGAATGAAGACTCTCATCCTTGAAACCTCAGAAGATTGGTATACTCCCAACCTCCTGACCATTAATAGAATAAAGACTCTCATCCTTGAAACCTCATAAGATTGGTATACTCCCAACCTCCTGACCCTTAACAGAATGAAGATTCTCATCCTTGAAACCTCAGAAGATTGGTATACTCCCAACCTCCTGACCATTAACAGAATGAAGATTCTCATCCTTGAAACCTCAAGAGATTGGTATACTCCCAACCTCCTGACCCTTAACAGAATGAAGACTCTCATCCTTGAAACCTCAGAAGATTGGTATACTCCCAACCTCCTGACCATCAACAGAATGAAGACTCTCATCCTTGAAACCTTAGAAGATTGGTATACTCCCAACCTCCTGACCCTTAATAGAATGAAGATTCTCATCCTTGAAACCTCAGAAGATTGGTATACTCCCAATTTCCTGACCCTTAACAGAATGAAGATTCTCATCCTTGAAACCTCAGAAGATTGGTATACTCCTAATTTCCAGACCCTTAACAGAATGAAGATTCTCATCCTTGAAACCTCAGAAGATTGGTATACTCCCAATTTCCTGACCCTTAACAGAATGAAGATTATCGTCCTTAAAACCCCAAGAGATTGGCATACACCCAATTTTATGACCCAAGACCTGAATGAATATTCTCATTTTGGCTTCCCCAGTAGATTGGCATACACCCAACCTCCTGATATTCCCGACAGAATGAAGATTCTCATTTCTCAAAGTGGTATAACATCTGAATTCCTGGTATCCCCAACAGAGTGAAGATTCTCATTCTTAAAGTGGCCTACGACCTAAACCTGAACTTCTTCCAGACAGGAATAAGCTTTTTTCAGAATCCTGAGTTTTACTCTCCAACATGATAGCTACTTTTCAACAGTATGGCTATTCCCCACAGAATTCTTATTCCCCAAGCAGAACGAAGACTCTCATTCCCAGTACCTCACAAAGTATTCAGGTATTCCCCAGTGAAGATCTCCTCAAAACAAGAATCCCCAGTAAATTGGCATACAACCCAAACTCCTGATTCCCCAACGGTGGTCCCAGGACTTCTCATTTTCAACGATCAAAGGATTTTCAATCCCCTGCAGTAGTCAAGGATTTACTTTCCCCAGCAGCAGTCAAAGATTTCACTATCCAGGATTCATCTTCCTCAGCAAGACAGCTACTCAGCTTACATGCGCATCCATTACATTCATATCATAAACATTGATGAAGTACAATTCACTGCATCATACATATCATGCAACATGACTTTATGTTAGCTAACATTTTACCCTTTTCAGGATAAGATTAAAAGGCTATCATTAACAATTATTCAAATACAGTACAGATACACCCCAGACACGGTGGTCATTCTAATACTCATTCAGACTTCAGCAACCCGATACAGATTAGATACGCTCCAGACGCGACGACCATTCTACCTCTCATTCAGATTCAACTATCAACCACAAGTTCAGATACGCTCCAGACACGGGTGCCATTTTGTCCCTTACACCAACAACTTGATTCTCCAGTGCAATCTCCACAGAAGTCATTCTGTCACTTATTCAGATCCCAGTTAGTCTCAGATACACTCCAAACATGGAAGTCATTCTGCTACTCATACAGATCTCAAATTCAGATACAATACAAATACACTCAAGACATGGCAGTCATTCTGATATTCATTCAAAATTCCAATACAGTTATAGTCTCAGATATACTCTAGACACGGAAGTCATTCTGATACTCATACAGACCTCAACTTCTGAAAACAGTTTACGGATTCTCCAAACACGGATGTTAATCTATCACTTATTCAGATTCGGACTTTTGAAAACAGTTTACGGATGCTTCCAAACACGAATGCTTATCTATTGCTTATTCAACTTCAAACTTCTGAAAATAGTTTACGGATGCTTCCCAACACGGATGTTAATCTATCGCTTGTTCAGACTCAACTTCTGGAAACAGTTTACGGATTCGCCAAACATGGATGTCAATCTATTGCTTATTCAGACCCCCTGTGATCGGTGGATCTGGAACTGACTGTTTAACGCTGGTTTCGCGAAATGTCGCGGAAGCAAGAGTCGCCACCGTCTTTTATTTTCTCCAAATGGAAAGGACAAAAGCACAGAAAAATTCCTTATAGAGATTGCTCTCGGTTCGGGAGGTAGATTATAGAAAGGGAAGGTGTTAGCACCCTTTCTATCCATGGTTATCCATGGGCTCTTAGATACTTGCTCATTGTGTTTTCAAAAGTGTTTGTTTACTTTTCAATTGTGGGTTTTAAAAAGTTACTTTGAAAATTCCAGTTCGACTCTTGTATCGGTCCTCAAGAGTGTTTGAAAAATTGCTTTCGAAAGCTTTTTTGAAAAGGTGTCGGTGTGAAAAGTATTTTTGATTTGTTTTGAAATTAGAGAAAGTATCTAGAGTCGTCTACCTACCCTAAGGAATTCGTCTGTGTAAATGTCCTTAAAGTAGTGCTATCCCACCATTGAGAGGTAGGTAGCACCACCGTTGGAGGTGTTCGGGTCAATTCGAAGGTTCGGGACATGGTGATCACCGGAGCAATAGGAAGACACCTTAGAAGCTACCCTCATGCCAGGTTCCTGGATCATGAGGACTTACTAAAACATCCTCTACTCGACGATCACCTTTCGAGGGGCAAGGCAACAGTGAGGCGTACCCTAGGGGTGGTGTGTGATTTGTGTGTCGTGTTCATTTGCATTTATCTTGTTCATGTCATAGGTGATCTACGCGTTGCTTTTACTTTGACATTCATTCTTTCATGCAGTTTAATTAACAGTTTAAAAGTTGCGAGAAATATAAAGGTCCTACGCTATTACAAGGGCGCGGGTCCACATCGCCAAATTTAATCCAGGACCCGATTTGACATAAAATAAAGTAAAGTGCGAGAAATATAAATGTCCTAATTATTCTATTACATGGCTTTGGGAGAATTACATGAAAAAAGGGAAATAAAATAAAAATGCGAGAATAAGTAAAATCGGGAGTGCGAGGGCGTTGGACCCTTTTTAGGAAATTAAATTATAATTAACAAATTAAATTAAGTTAAATGAGAAAAGGAATTATTTTTGAGTTTTTCGTATTTATTGATTTTAATGAGAGAATTAAATGAAATTAAAAAGTTAATTAATCCTAATTCTAACTACTTTTATTTATTAAGAAATATGTTAAAATTAAACCTAAAGTTAACCTAATTAATTAATTCAATTTTATTTACAAAAATAAATAATTAGTTATTAATAATGATAAAAGAAAAGAAAAAGATAAAAGTGATTAAAACCCTAATTCTACAATTTTTAAGTTTATATAAAAAAAATATTAAGATTTAAACCTAGAATTAAGACTAAATTAATTAATAAGACTTTTTTACAAAAAATAACATTAAATAAAATATATTTTTATTTTTGTCTTTCTGGTTTTTTTTATTATTTTTTGTGTTTTGTGAAAATAATTTGGAGGATTAAATCAAAACTAAATTAAACAAATAAAAATAGAAAAATAAAAAGAGTGAAAGAAAGCAAACAATAGGGGGTTTGTTGTCCCAACTGGAGGTATGCTGGTAGCAATCAGGCCCATTTGTGGAAGGCCTCTTTTGACTTTTCCTGGAAGCGTGTGGCATGTTTGACTGATGTATACCATAGACCTTGAATCTTGGCTTTTGATTAGATCTTAGTGGCCATGTGGCACGCGTAGATGGTGAACGTATGGTGGACGTCTGGGCTTGTGGGGTACCTGAACGCGTTGCAAGGAAAAATAACAAGAATATGGGGGGACCTGGGATTCGAACCCAGGTCCCAAGGTTTGCCAGCGTTGCTTTCCACCATCTGTGCTGCGTTGTTACTTTGTAAGGATAATAGATAACAATTAATATATAAAAAATAAAGCGCTAATACTATGGATCGAAGAAAACGCGCTAAATTTTGAATAACCCTATCACTTGGAGACAAGTCATCATCTTCCCCACTCGTTCGCTTTTGGCCTGAAAAAAAACAGTTAGATATCGGGGGTTTTAAACCCCCACTAAATAGTGCATACGAAAATAGCGAATAGAATATGGTGGCTCATAAATTGAGCGCGACTAGTGATTCTTGATCGTTTAAGCGCGCTGAATTCAATGGTGTAGGTCTCATATCTCAATTGTTCCAGAATAAGGAAGCCCCAATTCGTGACCTCTGAAAACCTAAAAAGCTTCAATGGTGATTTCTCATACAATGCACAAAAACTCAATTGAAGAGCATGGTTAGATTCAGAATGGTTCAATTAGTATAAATCAACAAAGAAAATGCAATGAGGATGCTTAAAAATTGAAACACGAATATGCATAAAGTGTGAGAAATTTTGAGCTCTATGTACCAATTCTTGATGCTATGGGCGTGGAAAAGTATCCAGTCAGGTTCAGTAATGCCTTAGGAAGCTTTTGCAATTGGTATTTTGCTTTGAATCGTGCTAGAATGTATTTTTCAGTTTTCACTTTTTCACCAAAAATTGCAAAAGTTGTTCTTGAAGTCTGGCGCAACTTAGAGGTTTTTAGGCATTAGGTTTTGATCAGTATAAGTATGGGATGGATTAGGGTTGAGATTTGAGTCAAGAGATCAATGCAATCATGAATCAAATATTGGATTTTAAATGATATATTTTTTCAATCTTTTCATGTGTTTTTGGTGCCAATCATGATCAAATCACCTTGATTCTTTCCATATCAGATAATGCACGAAATCTTGAAGATATTTCATGCATAAAAAGATTTGAAAAACTTGCTTTGGTATTTTTTCCATATTTTAATTAATTAAATGAATTATTTGTAATTAAAAATTCAAATAAATAATAAAAATGATGAAATAAATCCCCTTTGGGCCAAATGATCGTGCTTATGCTTTGGATGATGAATCTTGGAAGAGAATGTGGCCCATTAGCAATTTTAAGGCATTTGAAGCAAAGTTGACTTTTCAAAATACCCAAAAATTTCCCAACTTCCACAAGGCATATCTTGCTCAATTTTTAAGCTCTGATCATGTTTTTGGACATTTTGGAAAGGTCTTGAAGTCCTCTAACCAATGCCTTTGGTCCCATGCCATTTTAATTTACCAATCTCAAGTTATGGCCTTTGACTTAAATTCCCTTTTTGTTGACTTTTGAAAATGACCTATAATGTTGAAATTGATAAATTTTTGTGAGAGCATTTCTTGGACTTGAAGTGTGAAGAGGAGTTGTAGGAAATGTCTTTATATTCAAAATGAGCTTTGGATGGAATTTTTCTGATAATCCATGTGGAAGTTATGCCTTGGTCAAGTTACAGTTGACTTTTTCAACTGTCCAAATATGGAAACTTTTGCATCTTGAGACTTTTTGAGCCAAACTTTGGGAATCATGATCAAGCTTTGATCAAATGATGTTTGTGGCTTCAAAATGAGATGTTGACCAAAATTTTGAACTTTTGACTGTCAAATGACTGTTTTGCCCCTACAGTTGACTGTAGGGCAATTAGGGTTTTTGACTGTGCAATTTTGTGCTGTAAGTCTTGAAACTTGGTATGAGGATTCTTGACCATGTTTATAGGCATGTGGGACTTGATTGGACCCTTGGAAACTTCAGTTACTTTGCTAGAACCAAAACCCTAGTTTTTTGACTGTTAGGAGGCCCTTGAATTATGCAACCCTTGGGAAGATTTTGAAGCATGCTCTTTGCAAATCTTGAAGAATATGGGAGGGAAAATTTTGGGGTACAACAGTTGCCCCTGTTCAATCTTCTTAGACCTGAGGATGCAGATTGGCTGACGTGCCTTTCGTAATCCGAAGGTGGAAGATGATTGAACACTAGAGTGTCCAGAAATTTGCGCTCACATAGTAGTGTGATGATGGGAATGGGCTTATAGATGCCATTTGGAGATTGATGGATAGGATGATGGGCTTATAGATGCCATGCTGAGAGATGATGGATGGTGGATGGTGGATGGGCTTATAGATGCCATCTGGATGTTGATCGCGTAAGAGATTCCTTAGCGAGAGCTTGCGTACCTGAAAAAGAAAAATGATTACCTGACCTGTTACAGGAGCTGGTCTTCAAACTCTTTGTATAGATGCGCCCTGACTGGTTACAGGAATTGAATCTGTAGTTTCAAACGGCGATGAATGAACCAGGGATGGTTACTACCTCAACAGGAACGGTGAGAGAACCTTGGATGATTACTACCTCAACAGGAACGCTGAGAGAATCTGGGGACGAGTACTATCTCAACAGTAACGCTGAGAGAATCTGGGGACGATTACTATCTCAACAGTAACGCTGAGAGAATCTGGGGACGATTACTATCTCAACAGGAACGCTGAGAGAACCTCGGGCAATTACTACCTCAACAGGAACGCTGAGAGAATCTTGGGCGACTTCAACCTCAACAGTAACGCTGAGAGAATCTTGGATGTCTTCTACTGAGTCTTTATCAGGAAAATCTGTTAGGGGTCGATTTAACTGGACTAGAGAAGGCCTTTGACTGGATAAGAAACAGAAAAATCTTAGGGTCGATTTAACTGAACCGGTCTAGGTCTTGAAATCTTCAACTGGATAAGAAACAGGGAGATCTTAGGGTCGATCTGACGGAACCAGAGAAGGCCTTTGACTGGATAAGAAACAGCAAAATCTTAGGGTCGATTTAACTGAACCGGTCTAGGTCTTGAAATTTTCAACTGGACAAGAAACAGGGAGATCTTAGGGTCGATCTGACTGAACTAGAGAAGGCCTTTAACTGGATAAGAAACAGAAAAATCTTAGGGTCGATTTAACTGAACCGGTCAAGGTTTTGAAATATAACTGAGAACTTAACTGAATCTTTCCTGAAAGGTAAGGGTCAGTCATACGCAATGCATGATGTGGATCAAGCAATGATGTTCTCAACATAAATGAGATTTGTAAGATATGATGCGTATATGCATGCTATAATGTATGGAAATGTGATGTTTATGAATATATCTTTTCGTCTTAGGCAAATAAATCCTTGACGGGTGCCGGGAAGTCACTCCTGGGCTGATGTTGGAGAATAGATTTTTGCCTCTGTTGGGGATGATAGTTGCAAGAATACCGGTAGGAGAAGATAACTCCATTGGGGAATAAACTTGGCGAATGGACTACTCTGCGGGGAGAAAAGATACCCTAGCAATCTTGCTGGGAAGCAATACTCTGTGGGGAGAGAGGTACTTTGTTGAGTTGTTGATAATAACTTGCTGGGGATACCCTTGTTGTGTTGGAAGTGTTAATAGACTTCGCTGGGGATAAGAAGACTTCGTCGAGGACGCTCTTTTTGTGGCTTTTGGCTGAGGATAACCCAGTTATATCCTGGTAGGGAAATAACTCTTGAATAAAGCCGGGAGACGCGTTCGTGTTCTGCGAGGATAAGCTTCCAGAATCTACTGGGGATAAGCTTACTGCTTGGGGAGATGGATTCCAACTTTCCTGGGGAAACTGGATTGGACTCTCCTGGGGAAGTTTTGAACTGTACCGGGGTGGTGACTCCATTGAATGTCTGGTATACCGCCGGGGAACAATCTTTAGGTCAAGAATGCCGGGGATGCTTGTTAAAAATGTCCGTACATTGCTGGGGAATGTTGAGATCTGCTGGAGGATACCCAACTTCCTTAAGGTTGATAATAGCTTCGCTTGAGGAGAGTGTACTGACTTGCTGACTCACTCTCTGGGGAGTTAAGATGTATTGGTTATGTTCTTTAGCTGAACATCCCTTGATACCTTGGCGGACAGAGCAATTAGATCGTTTGGACAAACTCATCGTTGCCCCTGTTTCTGAGGTGGGAGAGGAAGACCTGTGAAGTGCTGATAGTTGTTTAGGGTCAAACCTCCTTCAAGTAGGCAAGTGACAAAATGACAGGACATAGTCGTACGCTTTGATCCCTAACTTTTTCCTAGACCGCCCTTTCGGGTTTTCGGTCCACCGGGATACCCATTTTTGCCCAAGCCGCCTTTTCAGGTTTTCGACTTGCCGGGTGTACAGACTTTTTTCATTTCATCCCTTATTTTTGCCCGAATCCTTTTGGTTCGCCGGGAAGCCCTTGTTTTTGCCTAGGTGTGTCAACCTAGCGGGTCTTTGTTTTTGCGTAGTATTTTTTTCGACTATGTCCACGCTCTTAGAATGCATGGAGGTGCCCCTGGCTGCTTGTGTTGCCATGTTACCAGAAGATGTCTGATTGTGCAAGATTCGTTGCCGGAATGCCCCAGGTGACTCAGGCAGAGATTTGCCCCAGGCTATTTGGCCTTTGAGAGATTCTCTGAATCTTGATTGGACTGCCCCAGATGATGGACAATAGTCATGCCATGCCCCTTGATTGGAAGTGCTTTTGCTCACTAGGTATTCTTCGTGCAAATTTTCCTGCTGTTCAAACAAAAAGTTATATGCAAACAATGTTATATCAAAAATGCAAAGCTCATGTTTGTCTTGAGGATTTTGAGAATGCATTCTTTTTCATAAAACAAGTGAATGTTTGTAAAACGTGATGTCAACTCCGTATTTTATCGCAAGCCCTAAGGAGTCAGGATACCTTTCGTAACAGTATGCTTTCGAACTAACCCATGCTTCAGCTAGGACTTTTAAGGGTTATAACGTGGTCTGGTTCATGGTTTAAGAAACAAAGGATAAAGGCTCAAATTATTTGTACCCACCCGCTCTTCGTGATGTTCTTCAATCCTAAACTCAGCTGATCGTGCGTTAGACCTTTTTTGAGTTTTTGTCCTAATGTTCCAATGATGGTTCAGATATTGATGATTTATTCTGAATGGGCAGTCATTTTTTTTGTCTTTGTTGAGGGTTTGTATGACCTCTTTCTTTTTGATTTTGTTATCCCTGTTTTTTGCCTGAACTGTTTCCTTCTTTTATTTTTTTGAATTACAGTCAGCGGGATGCCCCAGCTTCGTAAGTCTCCTTCATAGGTTTTTACTTAATGGGTTCTTATTTTGAAAGATAATGACTGCCTTTCTTTATTGGTTATTCGGAACCATCACTGTCTTTCTTTGTTTTGTAAGGACCTCTTTGGCGCCATTTGTTATGCACTCGGATCAACTGAGAGAACTACCCTGCCCCAGGTTATGATTAAGGGTTTTAATTTTCGAAAAGAAAAAAAACTCCTACTTCTTTGGCTCAAAGGGGTTGACGAGAGATTATCATCCTTATAACTCCAGTGTTTAGGGATTGAAACAATGCCTGTACCTCATCAGCGGGGTTTGTTCAAAAGCATACTGTAAAGATCGTGGTATCGTTTTTGTCATCCTCCCTCAAGAGGCTTAGAATTATTAATCGAGCGTTGATCATCAGAAAAAATATGAAAATAATTTGCATATAGTGAATACGAATATATTGCTTCAAAACAGACATATGCGATGCATTAATGAAATAACAACGTTTAACATGAGTCAATGTTTGAACAAAAGGAAATTACAACTTGGAAATCCTAATGAACAAAAGTCTTTTCATCTCAGGGCTTGTTACTTCAAATGGTGAGCCTTGGAGGGATGGTAGAAAAACTCAGCCTGACCATCTTGTGTGAACTCCAATGCTCCTTCATCAATCAGGTCCTGGATCTTGTTCTTCAGAGCCCAACACTCATTTGTATCATGTCCTAGACTGGCAGAGTGGTAGGCACACCTTTTATTGGGATCATAGATAGGAGATGCTGTGTTGGGGTTCCGGGGGTGAGCCCTTAATGTGATCAGATTCAATCTCAACAGGCGTTGTAAAGCTTGAAACAGCGACATGTTGAGCTGGGTGAATTTCCTCCTGGGCTTGTTTGGCTGAAGCCGGTGAGGTTGATGCTGAATTTGTGACACCGGAGCCATTTGAGGAGCTCTCCCCTTATCTCCTTGTCTCAAAGATGGTTGAATGATGACTGGCCCTTCAACCTTAGATGTTTGCCCCAGTTGGTTACCCCGAAGCAGTTGGTTGACGAGAACCCCAAGCTCATCTTGTCTTTGAGCTAAACCTTGAATGGCAGTCACCTGCCCTAACATCTGGGTTTTCATTGCATCCATCTCAGCTTGCAGGTGTTTCAGCCGTTCGTCCTCAGCACTGTTCCTGACCAAAGTCCCCATGAGAAGTGCTCTCAACTCCTCCTGCCCCTTGGATAGATTCAGGAGGATTTCCCCGAACTGAGTCTCTTGAGCAAGAAGGTCCTGGTTATCTTGTTGGGAAGCCATTGCTGAAATAAACAGCGAGAAAGGTAAGTGACCTGCAACAAGGATACCTGTTATGCAATGATATGTATGTATGCATGTAATGTTTTCAAGGACCTCGCGGGATAAACAAGAAAATTTGTTAGAATTTGGGTCCGGTAGCTTGATTGAAGGAACTTCATGTTGCTGAGAGTCCTTCTTCAAGGGTCAAAGCTCACCATATCTAGTGGGTCATAGCCTCTGACTCGAGTTATCAACCTTGTTTTGATTTCCAGACAACCTTGGCTAGAGGAACCTTCTTCAAAAGTCAAAGCTCACCATATCAAGTGGGTCATAGCCCCTGACAACTCTGTCTAGAGGAAAATAAATCCTCTTTGCCCCTTGCTGGGATAGTTGACTCACCATGACCTGCATCACAAGCCCTTGAGATCCTTGAAATGGGTTAGGATGTATGCAATGGTATGATGTTATGGTATGCATGGGGTAATGTAAGTAACCCTGTTATGATTCCCAATAAAACTTGCAAGAAATTCAGTAAACCCTGTTATGAGTCCCAATTAAGGACTATAAACAAAACCTGCAAGAAACTTAGTATACCCTGTTATAAGTCCCAATCAAGGACTATAAACAAAACCTGCAAGTAGCTTATGTGTCAGATAACAAGCATGCAAGTAGTCAAGTACGAAGGCACACAAGTCACACAAGAGAAGCCCTTAGAGTTTAGGCCAGCATGGGGTCTGGGTATTACCCTCTTGAAGTTGGTGGGCTCAACCTGTCCTATCAGAAGTAACCGGGTTCTAAGGGTCCCAATATCACTGGATTGCTTTCATTGTTCATCGTTTCGATTTAGCCACTGAACTGGCGACCGAAACATTCCAGGAAAGCAACCCTCAATTGAGTGTAGTATCGAGTATCAACCAACCTCGGACTGCACCAAAGTCAGTTATCTCACTACCCTAAAGAGGCCAAGATGGTTCAATTAAGGTTCCTAAGGTCAGTTGATGCTTCATGACACCACATGGAGGCCCCGTACTCTCCTTGACTGAACTCAAGGGTTACCGGTACACACCAAAGTGCCACATCAACATAGCAGACTGTTTCAACCATGTCGGTATACCCCACACAGTTCCCTCACAGCCTTGTTGCTACTTTCTAAGAAGGTATCCCCCAGATCCGGGTTAGGATCTATAGAACTCCCAAGACAGTCCCACAATTTAAAGCAAACAAGTCAAAGCAATTGAAAACACAGTGATCTTAGTCCTAAGGTACACATCACTTTAAAGTATATCCCCAGCAGAGTCGCCAGTTCTGTGATCGGTAGATCTGGAACTGACTGTTTAACGCTGGTTTCACGAAATGTCACAGAATCAAGAGTCGCCACCGTCTTTTATTTTCTCCAAATGGAAAGGACAAAAGCACAGAAAAATTCCTTATAGAGATTGCTCTCGGTTCGGGAGGTAGATTATAGAAAGGGAAGGTGTTAGCACCCTTTCTATCCATGGTTATCCATGGGCTCTTAGATACTTGCTCATTGTGTTTTCAAAAGTGTTTGTTTGCTTTTCAATTGTGGGTTTTAAAAAGTTTCTTTGAAAATTCCAGTTCGACTCTTGTATCGGTCCTCAAGAGTGTTTGAAAAATTGCTTTCGAAAGCTTTTTTGAAAAGGTGTCGGTGTGAAAAGTATTTTTGATTTGTTTTGAAATTAGAGCAAGTATCTAGAGTCGTCTAACTACCCTAAGGAATTCGTCTGTATAAATGTCCTTAAAGTAGTGCTATCCCACCATTGAGAGGTAGGTAGCACCACCGTTGGAGGTGTTCGGGTCAATTCGAAGGTTCGGGACATGGTGATCACCGGAGCAATAGGAAGACACCTTAGAAGCTACCCTCATGCCAGGTTCCTGGATCATGAGGACTTACTAAAACATCCTCTACTCGACGATCACCTTTCGAGGGGCAAGGCAACAGTGAGGCGTACCCTATGGGTGGTGTGTGATTTGTGTGTCGTGTTCATTTGCATTTATCTTGTTCATGTCATAGGTGATCTACGCGTTGTTTTTACTTTGACATTCATTCTTTCATGCAGTTTAATTAACAGTTTAAAAGTTGCGAGAAATATAAAGGTCCTACGCTATTACAAGGGCGCGGGTCCACATCGCCAAATTTAATCCAGGACCCGATTTGACATAAAATAAAGTAAAGTGCGAGAAATATAAATGTCCTAATTATTCTATTACATGGCTTTAGGAGAATTACATGAAAAAAGGGAAATAAAATAAAAATACGAGAATAAGTAAAATCGGGAGTGCGAGGGCGTTGGACCCTTTTTAGGAAATTAAATTATAATTAACAAATTAAATTAAGTTAAATGAGAAAAGGAATTATTTTTGAGTTTTTCGTATTTATTGATTTTAATGAGAGAATTAAATGAAATTAAAAAGTTAATTAATCCTAATTCTAACTACTTTTATTTATTAAGAAATATGTTAAAATTAAACCTAAAGTTAACCTAATTAATTAATTCAATTTTATTTACAAAAATAAATAATTAGTTATTAATAATGATAAAAGAAAAGAAAAAGATAAAAGTGATTAAAACCCTAATTCTACAATTTTTAAGTTTATATAAAAAAAATATTAAGATTTAAACCTAGAATTAAGACTAAATTAATTAATAAGACTTTTTTACAAAAAATAACATTAAATAAAATATATTTTTATTTTTGTCTTTCTGGTTTTTTTTATTATTTTTTGTGTTTTGTGAAAATAATTTGGAGGATTAAATCAAAACTAAATTAAACAAATAAAAATAGAAAAATAAAAAGAGCGAAAGAAAGCAAACAATAGGGGGTTTGTTGTCCCAACTGGAGGTATGCTGGTAGCAATCAGGCCCATTTGTGGAAGGCCTCTTTTGACTTTTCCTGGAAGCGTGTGGCATGTTTGACTGATGTATACCATAGACCTTGAATCCTGGCTTTTGATTAGATCTTAGTGGCCATGTGGCACGCGTAGATGGTGAACGTATGGTGGACGTCTGGGCTTGTGGGGTACCTGAACGCGTTGCAAGGAAAAATAACAAGAATATGGGGGGACCTGGGATTCGAACCCAGGTCCCAAGGTTTGCCAGCGTTGCTTTCCACCATTTGTGCTGCGTTGTTACTTTGTAAGGATAATAGATAACAATTAATATATAAAAAATAAAGCGCTAATACTATGGATCAAAGAAAACGCGCTAAATTTTGAATAACCCTATCACTTGGAGACAAGTCATCATCTTCCCCACTCGTTCGCTTTTGGCCTGAAAAAAAACAGTTAGATAGCGGGGGTTTTAAACCCCCACTAAATAGTGCATACGAAAATAGCGAATAGAATATGGTGGCTCATAAATTGAGCGCGACTAGTGATTCTTGATCGTTTAAGCGCGCTGAATTCAATGGTGTAGGTCTCATATCTCAATTGTTCCGGAATAAGGAAGCCCCAATTCGTGACCTCTGAAAACCTAAAAAGCTTCAATGGTGATTTCTCATACAATGCACAAAAACTCAATTGAAGAGCATGGTTAGATTCAGAATGGTTCAATTAGTATAAATCAACAAAGAAAATGCAATGAGGATGCTTAAAAATTGAAACACGAATATGCATAAAGTGTGAGAAATTTTGAGCTCTATGTACCAATTCTTGATGCTATGGGCGTGGAAAAGTATCCAGTCAGGTTCAGTAATGCCTTAGGAAGCTTTTGCAATTGGTATTTTGCTTTGAATCGTGCTAGAATGTATTTTTCAGTTTTCACTTTTTCACCAAAAATTGCAAAAGTTGTTCTTGAAGTCTGGCGCAGCTTAGAGGTTTTTAGGCATTAGGTTTTGATCAGTATAAGTATGGGATGGATTAGGGTTGAGATTTGAGTCAAGAGATCAATGCAATCATGAATCAAATATTGGATTTTAAATGATATATTTTTTCAATCTTTCCATGTGTTTTTGGTGCCAATCATGATCAAATCACCTTGATTCTTTCCATATCAGATAATGCACGAAATCTTGAAGATATTTCATGCATAAAAAGATTTGAAAAGCTTGCTTTGGTATTTTTTCCATATTTTAATTAATTAAATGAATTATTTGTAATTAAAAATTCAAATAAATAATAAAAATGATGAAATAAATCCCCTTTGGGCCAAATGGTCGTGCATATGCTTTGGATGATGAATCTTGGAAGAGAATGTGGCCCATTATCAATTTTAAGGCATTTGAAGCAAAGTTAACTTTTCAAAATACCCAAAAATTTCCCAACTTCCACAAGGCATATCTTGCTCAATTTTTAAGCTTTGATCATGTTTTTGGACATTTTGGAAAGGTCTTGAAGTCCTCTAACCAATTCCTTTGGTCCCATGCCATTTTGATTTACCAATCTCAAGTTATGGCCTTTGACTTAAAGTCCCTTTTTGTTGACTTTTGAAAATGACCTATAATGTTGAAATTGATAACTTTTTGTGAGAGCATTTATTGGACTTGAAGTGTGAAGAGGAGTTGTAGGAAATGTCTTTATCTTCAAAATGAGATTTGGATGTAATTTTTCTGATAATCCATGTGGAAGTTATGCCTTGGTCAAGTTACAGTTGACTTTTTCAACTGTCCAAATATGGAAACTTTTGCATCTTGAGACTTTTTGAGCCAAACTTTGGGAATCATGATCAAGCTTTGATCAAATGATGTTTGTGGCTTCAAAATGAGATGTTGACCAAAATTTTGAACTTTTGACTGTCAAATGACTGTTTTGCCCCTGCAGTTGACTGTAGGGCAATTAGGGTTTTTGACTGTGCAATTTTGTGCTGTAAGTCTTGAAACTTGGTATGAGGATGCTTGACCATGTTTATAGGCATGTGGGACTTGATTGGACCCTTGGAAACTTCAGTTACTTTGCTAGAACCAAAACCCTAGTTTTTTGACTGTTAGGAGGCCCTTGAATTATGCAACCCTTGGGAAGATTTTGAAGCATGCTCTTTGCAAATCTTGAAGAATATGGGAGGGAAAATTTTGGGGTACAACACCCCCATTTCAGAGATGTTCCAAACATGGATACCGTTTTGATACTCACCCACTCACCTACAACAAACATCTCCAGATGGCATCTTTAAGCCCATCTCCGACAAGATTCTGTCACATCTCCAAATGGCATCTTTAAGCCCATTCCCACAACTATGCTTTGACGAGTGCAAATTTTTTAGGAACTATAGTGTCCAATCATTCTTTTACCTTCGAGTCGCGAACGGAAAAATTGTCAATCTAACTCTTCAGGGTCAAGAAGATTGAACAGGGGCAACTGTTGTACCCCAAAATTTGCCCTCCCTTTTTCACAAGAAATCACAACTTCAGGGTTTTCCCTGATCTTTCAAGATTGGCCCAAGAATTGGTCAAACATACTTTTCTTTATCAGCAAGTCTAGAATTAGGGTTTGCATTGATTAGGTTAAGATTGGCTCAGGAATTGATCAAGCAGACGTTTCTTTGACAATGATCCAGGATTAGGGTTTACGCACACATTGATCAGAAGAAATTGAATCCACAATATTTCAATTGACTGTTACATTATTTTTACGCTTGTTCAAGATTGCTGTTTGTTTCTCAAAACCTAAACATCTGGGATAGGAGCTGAGGCTTTTGATTGAAAGTTTGAAGCATTGGTTTGATCAGTGACGTAAAAGGTGTATGGATGTTTGTTTGTTTAACTGTACAAAGCATATGATTAATTGGAATGCCGGGCATATTGTGGTTAATGTAAGGTTGCGAGACTGCAAAGTTTGTTGATTATTTATTTTATCTGAGTTAAAATTATTGGGATGCATTTCCAGTTATTTTAATTCAAGAGATTTAAATAATTAAATAGAAAGTGCAGAAGAAATAAGGAAATATATGACAAATACTTTTTATTTATTTTAAATGTTGTTACAAATGTTATTCGAATACTGTAAATTTATTTAGTGTTTACAATAATATTTATTACAATAAATGAAAAGAAAATAAATCTAAAGTCTAAGTTCTCTTGAAGTCTTCTATCTTCTACTGCTTCTTCCAGTATCCAACTGGTATTTACCTACAAAGACAGAAAAAGAAATCAGTGCAGTTAAATTGAAAAGCAGTTTTAAGCAGATAAATAAAAGATCATCATTAAAGCTTGTTGGCCGGAATCAGATTGTTTTTGGTTTCATCATGTTTTACTCGTCCTCTTTGCAAATCACAAAAAAATTTCTCTTCTTGGTTCACAAAGAGGAAAGTAAAATAATTTTCAAAGCATACAATCAATTAAATGCAAAGATACAAGGCACAAGGCTGCACACAAAGAAGGCATAAGGCTGCACAATGTCAAATTGAACAACAAATTGCATTAGTCAACCAAAAGCAAACCAAGTTGCATAAAAGCAAACTAAGTACACAAAGCTGTCCAAACCAAGTACACAAAACTGTCAACCAAGTACACAAGCTGTCAAAAAACTGTCAATGCAGAAAATATGGAAAATGCAGAGATAAACCAAGATACAACCAAGCAAGCTTGTCAAAAACTTTTCATCATTTTCTGGCCAACAATCTTTTCATTAAAAAGTACATTAAGCAATTAAAAATGCTTTTTATGGAGAGAGAAAGAGAGAGTGAAGTAGTTTTTGCAGTTTGGAAGGATGTACAAAAGCAATGAGAAAGAAAATAAATAGGACAGTTTTAACAGTTCAGGGAGATAGCCAAAACTGCAACTAAAAAGCTCAACAAAAGGCTAAAACCAGCCTCCAAAACCCAACAAGCCTTGAAGCCTGCCTAAAGCCTATGGCCTGCATAACAAAAAGCTCTAACCTGTTTAAACTGCAAGTTATCAAAACCTGCCTCAAAAAAACAGTAGCAAACCTGCCTACACAAAACAAATCACACAAGCCAAAACTTTAGAACCAGAAGCAAGACAACCTGCTTTCAATAAAGCAGACACAAACCTGCCTTCCCAAACACTCAGTACAAAACCTGTATAACAAAAATCAAGAGCCACAAAACTGCAACTAAAAAGCAAAAGCCAGTTCAACCTGCTAAAACCATTCAAACAAGCCTTCAAAATCTGTTCAAACACAAGCCTTCAAACCTGTTAGACTGCATAACCTGCCTAAAACCATTCAAACAAGCCTAAAAAAATAGCAAAACCTGCAGAAGTAAGACGACCTGCCTTACCAAAACACCAAGACACTAAAACCATCAAAAAACCACAAATCGCATGAACCTGTCAAGCAAGCACAACAAGCCTGCCTAAAGTTCATCAAACTGCCAAATCACAAACTTACAGCCTGCATATCACACCCAAATCCAAGCTAATAATAGGCCTTTTTCAGAACATACATTCCTCACCAACAAGTTTCAACATCAACATGAAGAAAACAACAAACAACAATTCTCAGAACAAATAAAGTTCATCATCGAAAGACAGTACTCAAAGAAGAGGAAGAAGTCAGAAGTGAAAAGAACAAACATCAGTTCTCAGTACAAATAAAGCTCATCAAAAGTCAGCATTCAAAGAAGAGGAAAAAGTCAGAAGTGAAGAGAACAACAAACAGTCTCAGAAATGACATTCATCATCAACAATCAAAAAACGCCAAAATAACCTTTTTTCAGAATATATCAATCATCATCAAAAGCCAATACTCAGAGAAGAAGAAGAGAAAATCAGGAACAAAGCAAGTGTTTTCAGAGTAACCTCATCACAAAACGATTCAAAAAAAGAAGCTAAAGATACAAAGTACCAGATAAGTGTCATCACGCTCCTCCCTCCTCCGGCCACCTGAGAGCACCGCCATTCCGACCCTCCGTCCATTCCCCAAAGATGAAGCCCCCAAGGTATCAGTTTCCCTCTTTCTTTCTCTACATCACCATATCATAAACATCAAAAGTTAAAGCCCTGTGAAACGATAGCATGCAAGAGTAAAATCTAAACCCTAAAATGCGTCAAGAATAAAAAAACAATACCTTTTAAATCGCCGCCTTGTACAATCACGGGGAGGAGAGGGTGGAGGTAGTACTCTGGCGACTGGGAGCTTGGAGAGAGGCATCATTGCTCCGTTTGAGAATGAGGAAGAGAGAGCGAAGAAGAAAGAAGAGCGCCGCTGTGCAAAACTGCAAACCTAACTTCTGAATTCCCATAACGCAAACCCTACAAGTTGATTGTACAACATCTCCATTGGGCCTGTGCGCCCCACATTGCATAAAGCCCAAACGCATTCCTGGCGCATACCCCCTCCCCTGAATCTTATTCTATTTTTTAGGTCTAAGCCCATTTTAAAGCTTAATTTCAAAACAAAAAAAAACCTTTTCATTAACTTAATAAATTTTGCTACCTAACCTTAATTAGTTTTTTAGTTAATAATATTAATTAAATTTTGTTCATAATTATCTCTTTGTAAATCTTGATTAATATCATTAAAACACAAAAAAAATATATAGTTTAGTTTAATTTGATTGATCTTGTTTTCATTTAATAAAACAAAAATACATAAATGATAGAATTTTTAAGTTAAATAATTCTTTCCTCTTTTCTTTAGAACCCTTTGTTTATTTATAAATAACAAAAATACAAAAATAATAATAATAATAAACACTTAATTTTCATTAGGTTAATATTTCATTTGATCATTTGTAAATAACCACATACAATACTTTTGATTCTCTTTGATTCTTATATCTTGTTATATTTTTTACATTGAGAATGCGACGGTTCGATTTGGTTGTAACCCATAATATTTGGGACATTATTCTGATAAGACTCATCCCCATTTGTAAACATTTGTACCCCCATCCCCGGATACTTATTTGTAATAACTTAGACTTTAAATTCCCGCAATTTATCGCTTTCCATATACTGTATAGTAATTAGGGTTTGTATGCGAAGATTCAAAATCATCCGCTAGATAACCTAATACAAGATAAATGCATGAAAATCAATACACCATTCACACTTGCACCTCTAGGGTAACCTCGCTCGTTGCCTCAGAAAATGCAATCATGTCCCTCAAAGTATGAGACACTCTAGCAAATGTCCCTTCGATAAACAAATACCGTAATCCCTCGATGACCCTCGATGTTGCCTTTGATAAAACGATCTCGTCCCTTACAAAATTGCTAGAGAGTCTCATAAGTTGCCTTCAATGATTGTATACGATGACCCGCGACTGTCCCGTTTAACATCCTAAGGCAAGGTTGTTCACCAAACACAATGGTGAAATAACACTGTTAAAAGGGTTAAAAACATAAGAAAGATCTTTGAGTAAAATAGGGTAGACAACTCTTAGTTACTTGATCAAAAAATCTTGCAAAACATCCTTGCCATTTTTCAAACACATTTCACAACACAACTTCAAAACAATTTCAAAACAACTTTCAAAACATTGAATTATCTTTTCAAAAAAGACACACACCTTTGTATATATTCAAACAAGAATCATTACAAAGGTTGCCTAGACAAGGCATATTTTTCAAAACATTTTCAAAACCACACACACAAAGCACCATTTCAAACAATTGAAAAGCAAAGGCAAGTGATCTAAAACAAGTAACTAAGAGCCCATGGATAACCATGGATGAAAAGGGTGCTAGCACCTTCCCTTTTCATAATCTACCCCCCGAACCCAAGAAAACATCTCAAAGGTATTTCCTGTGCTTTTTGGCCTTTCCTTAGGATAAAATAAAAAGTCGGTGGCGACTCTTGCTAAACCGAACAAGTGCGAAAACAAACGCGAAACCACAAGTCAGTTCTCCCACCGTATCACACATGGGGTGCACAAAAGGATTGGATTTGGACTATTTTTGGAATGATATTCAAGTGTATCAAATAAAAATCAAATGCAATGATGGAGGAAGATTGTGATCACATTGACAACCCTAATTCATTTCTCAGTACATAAAGAACGTGTGCAGACCCAAAGAGAGGCTAGAAGGAGGCGCAACATCAAGAACCAAACTTGAAAAAAACCATAAAAAGTAGCAATTTGAATTCATAGTTGGAGGCCAATTCAATACCCTTGGACCATTCCAATCGCTTCCTAGGATCACCAGCAAGCGAAATCAATCAAGAACAAGTCCTTTCTAGTCCCAAAACGCGCTGTAAGTCAGTCATGACTTTACTATTTTCTTGAATTCGAATTGCGTCATTCTTGTACTTGTAGCATGAAATAGTTATAGATTCTTACTCCTGGGAACATTTGCAAGCTTTATGTAATCTTTAATTGTGTTTTCATGGTCTGTATGAAGTTTCACCATTATTAGGGTTTGTAGCTTCGATTTGGAAATTCTGTGTGCAGGCAAAATTAGGCTATGAAAGGGACACCATTATACTCAGGAGGTCCAAACGAGTTGATTGGTGGCCCTAATTTTTATTTATCTGGCTCATGGTCGATTTTAAGAAAACACAGGTTTGTAGTGACGGACAAACGTCCGTAGGTAAAATTCTGGGACTTTTACCAACGGAACAAGGTTAGAGATGACCTGCGTGGCACCTTTCCATTGGAACATTTGAATTCTGGCGTGCGTTTTCATTGTTCTCCACTAATTCCTTTTATTTTGCATATTATATATTATTGATATTTGATGTACAAACATAACAGCCAGCTCAGTTGGTGGCCAGTCATTGGAAAGTGCTTCAGGACCTGGATTCGAATCCAAGGTCCCCCAATTTGCTTCATGTTATTTTCTTTTCAGTGATTACATGCGCGCACAAGGCCAAGGTCCATCATGTGACCTCATCATCCAGCCTGCCAGATGGCTAGACGGCCAGGTCCAAAGGCCCTCAATGAAGGAGCATCATAAGGCTCAGTCAACGCAAAGCATGTGATCGTGCAGGTCAACGTGGACCTCATTCTAATTGGGCCAGATTGTTGTTCACACACCCCAAATCTCCAAACCAGGCCCAAGTTTCTTACCTTTTTCTTTTTATATTTTATTTCATTTAATTTATTTATTTGTTTTACTAACCAAATTAAATAATTATTTTTATCAAAAAATCACAAAATAATATTTTTCACCAATTAGGTTTTAGATTTTATTTTTTTTATCAAAATTAATTAATTTAATTAGGTTATTTAATTCTTAGATAACTTTGATTATTTTGTAAATAATTAAAATTAGTTAGAACAATTAGGGTTATAATTTAATTCTATTTTCTTTTCCTAAAAATAACAAAACATCAAAAATAGGCCATGCAATTATTTTCTTTAATTAATTTAATTAACTAATTAATCGTGTATTTAATTTAAAACCTAATTCTTTTCTTAAAAATAATCAACAAAAACTCATTTTTCTTTTAATTAGGTTAGAAGGGTCAAAACCCTAATTTCTTGTCGATCTAATTTTCCTCGCGCGCGCTTTATTATTTTATTTTTTATCCTATTATTGTAATTGCCCACAAGTTGTAATAGTTTAATTAGGTTTTTTATTTTCATTTATCGCTTTATTTTCAAGGGTTTGTTTTTGGCTATGTAAATACCCGAAGCCTTGTAATAGCTTAGCTTTAATTTCCGCACTTTAATTTCCGCAAACTATTAACTGTTAGATGTATGATATTAGGATGCATGACAAGAATGTATGTAAAACTTTAAAACAGATAGACAACCCTAAAATGTGCAAAGATAAATAATCTGAAATTGAATCACTCGCACATACGCACTCCTAGGGTACACTCCCACTTGGTTGCCTTCGATAAATGGTCATTAAGTATAAGATGCTTTAGTGGTCTCTCTTTTGTCTAAATAAAGATCAAAGTCCCTTTCAGAAAAGTTGCCTTGGAATGGTTGCCTCGAAATTGTTGCCTCGAATAATTGATCTGAGACATTAGGGTTATTACTAAGACGTCCTAACATTGCTTTAGTGACCGTACGTCCCTTTCGAATTGACCCTTAAAACTCCAACGATGGTGCTACCTACTCACTAATAGTGGGATAACATTGTTCTAAAGGAAACGAACATAGAACAGTTCTTTTTTTTTCTAGTAGGTAGATTAGTTCTTAAGTACTTGCTCAATCCAAACAAACTTTTCACACTTACACTCCTTTACAAACAAAGTTTTCAAAAAACACTTCGTAACACTCTTGAAGACAGAAGCAAGGATTAAATCGAAGTCAAAACAAAAACTTTTCAAATCACACAAACACAAAGAAGCAATTTTGAAAATGATGAGCAAGTACCTAAGAGCCCGTGGAAAACCACGGATAGAAAGGGTGCTAATACCTTCCCTTTCTATAATCTACCCCCCGTACTCAGAAATATCTCGAAAAAGGAATTTTTATGTGCTTTTTTCCTTTCCTATTTGGATAAAATAAAAGTCGGTGGCGACTCTTGCTTACCGCGACATTTTGCGAACACAAACGCAAAACACAAACCAGCAATTCCTAAAAGAAATTATCCCGGTTCTGGCCACCGTATCACAGAACTGGCGACTATGCGGGGGAGTTAATAAGTGGGTTATACCTTAGGATTAGTTCATCATATTGTTTTCTACTGTTTGATTTGATCGCTTTATTTTTGTGGGCTTTGTATCGGAGTTACTATAGATCCTAACCCATATCTGGGGGACACCTTTTAGGTAAGTAGCAATAGACTTTGAGGGAACTGTACGACATAGACCGATATAGTTGAAGCAGTAGCTACGTTGATGTGGCACATTAGTTGGTATAGATATCCCTTGTGGAGCAACAAGGAGAATATGGGGCTGCTATATGGGTCATTAAGCATCAACTGACCTTAGAACCTATAATTGACCAACTTGGCCATATGAAGTAGTGAGATAGCCGGCCTCGGCATAGAGCTGGGAACTGGTTGATACTCGATACTACACTCATTGAGACCATACTCTCGAGATAGTTCCGACCACAAGAAAAGATTGCGTGAGCTGAAACCATGACCGATGGAGGAAGGTCAGTGATATTGAGAACCTCTAGAACCCAGTTACTATTATTAGGACAGGTTAAACCAAATTAAATGCAAAAGGGTAGTACCTAAACTCCATGCAAGCCTTTGCTATTTGTGATACCTGTTGTGTGTTTTTATCATGACATCATGCATCATGACATAGCATGCATATTTCATTAGACTAACCATTTCAAAGACCGAGGGGATTTATCTTTGTTCTGTTTTGCAGATCATGACTTCTATGCGCAGAAATACCATTCGAGTCAACTTTGTGCAAATCCCTGCTCAACTCAGAGAGTTAGTCTCAAAGGTTCCTGATACTTCCTCATTTGTTAGAAGACATGGTCATCTCCTTGGTTTGGTCACTTCAAAGTTGGATGAGCAAATGATTAGTGTGTTATTCCAGTTCTTTGATCCATTGCATCATTGTTTCACCTTCCCGGATTATCAGCTAGTCCTTACTTTCGAGGAGTTTTCTGATTTGTTAGGCATATCTATCCTCGAGCAGACACCCTTCACCGGTTTAGAGGAGGTTCCTAGGCCTGAGTACATTGCTTTAGCTTTACACTTGACAAAGGCTGATGTAGTGTCTAACTGGGAGACACGGAGCGAGGTTAAAGGTTTCTTGGCTAAGTTTTTGATGGATCAAGCTCAACAGTTCTGGGATAACCTAGATTTTCAAGCCTTTGAAGACATCTTGGCTCTCCTCATCTACGAATTGGTTCTTTTTCCGAATCCAGATTCCTTCATAGACGTGAATGCGATCAAGATCTTCATGTCTCGTAATCCAGTGCCTACTCTCTTGGGTGATATTCTACATCCTCTCTATACTCGTACCGTGCGAAGAAGGGGAATCCTCATGTGTTGCACACCGCTGTTGGCGAGGTGGTTTATTTCGCACCTCCTCAAGTATGTTTTGAAGAATGAGGAAGGTGTAGGTTGGGCCTATAGAATCATGTCCCTTGCTTATACGGACATCCTTTGGAGTTCTAAGGATATGGAGAGGGTAGCTATCATTGATCGATGTGGGGAATACCCTAATGTTTCGTTGCTTGGAATTAGAGGGGGTATAACCTACAACCCTTGCTTGGCTTTACGACAGTTTGGATGCGCTCAGAGAGACGGTCCCCATGAGCTGCTTCTTCCAGACATTGTCTTTGACTACAAGGGGGACGTGAATGAGCATCGCCGAAGGTTTATATGAGCCTGGGGCATGGTGAACAGGTCTGACCCACATAAGCTAGGACTGAAGACTTCTCTCCTGATGCAACCATATCTCCAGTGGGTTCGAGCCCGTGCTCAAAAGCTGGGGATGCCTTATGAAGCTGTTTTGCCGGTGATCATAGAGCATACTAATGAAGAAGGTATTCCTTATACGGTCATCCATCCATACATTCCTACTAATCTTGGGGCATTGAAGAGATCTTGGATCCAGTTAAAGGAAGAAAGGGATACCTACAGAGAGAAGTATCATGAGCAGGAGAGGAAAATATTGAGGCTTACAAGGAAGCTTGAGAACTAAAGGACAATCAACGATTTTGTCAACACGAAGGGAAAGAGACCATGGGACTTCTGATTTCTGTTTATTTCTAGTTTAGATTTCTTTTCAGTTATTTCCTTTTGTAACGCCTTAAAGGCATTTGTTAAACTTTGTTACAAGTTTTATCTAATAAAGTGTGTTCTATTTTGGTTTAGAAATTTGAATCTCCCAAAGTTTTTGAAATCATTTCATACGCATTCCATTCCCATGCACATCATTACATGTACCATTACAGGTTTCTCATCTTCTTCGCTGTTTATTTCAGCAATCATGTCTTCTGAAACACCTACTGATCAAGCCATCAAGGCTCTTCAGGCTCAAAATGCTCAATTCCAAGAGTTGTTCCTGAACCTGGCCAAAGGGCAACAAGATTTGAAGTCTCTCACCTTGAAGGAAAAGAAGAAAAAGAAGAAGAAGGTGGTCCTCCTGAATATAGGTCGCAGATTCGGGAACAATTTGCGACAGGAAACTGATTTGTCCCATTCATCTGGAGGGGGAGAGAATCAAGAGGAAAGGAAGGGGCCTAATCCTGTGGTTTCTGATAATGACATGGATTTTGATGAAGACCAGTATCCTCCTACTGAGGATAGGTATAAGCAACTTGAAGACCGGTTGAGTGCAATGGAGATTCAGAAGATACCCGGGTTGGACTTTGGAGATTTGGGTTTGGCATCTAGGGTGGTGATCCTGCACAAGTTTAAAGCTCATGTCTTTGCTAAGTACGATGGGGTATCCTGTCCGAAGCTACACCTCTGCTCGTATGTCAGAAAGATTCAACCCTATACTACTGATAGGAACCTGTGGGTTCATTTCTTTCAAGATAGTCTGTCAGGGACTCAACTTGAATGGTTCTATCAGTTAGAAGGAGCTAATGTCCGCAACTGGGAGGACCTTGCTGCTGCTTTTTACAAGAAATACCAGTATAATGCCGACCTTTCTCCCATGCATACTCAACTTCAGGGTATGTCTATGGGTGTGGGCGGAGGTTTTAAGAACTACGCTTAGAAATGGAGAGATCTTGCTGGAAGAGTCCAACCCCCTCTGTCTTATAGGGAGTTGGTGGATATGTTTCTTGGGACTTTGTCTGGTCCATATTTCAATCATTTAATCGGTAGTTCATCATCGGGGTTCACTGAATTAATTTTGACTGGGGAAAGAGTTGAAGTCGATATCAATACTGGCAAGATACATAAAGGTGCTTCATCAAGTACATAGAAGAAGCCTTTCAGAAAAGAAGCTAGTGCAGTTTACAGCTCGAGGAGCCAAAACCGACCTTAACGCTGCTAAGAAATTAATGCGGTAGTAATATCAAGACCAATTGTTACCCCACAATGAAACACTCAGCAAAGAGTAGATAGACCGCAAAGACAGTATACTCGGCTCAGTATGACTTTATCACAAATTTTGTCGCAATTGTTAAAGACCAACTTGGTGACTCTGAGGGAAGCCCCGAAGAATCCTAGTACTACATCACCGCTGTATAATCCAAACGCCCGCTGTGCTTATCACTCTGATAGCCCAGGGCATGATACGAATAACTGCTGGGCCTTGAGGAATAAGGTACAAGATTTTATTGAAGCTAAAGAGATTGAATTTGACGCGCCAGAAAAGCCTAATGTTATGACTGCTCTTATGCCCAAGCATGGAGCAAATGATATGGATGATGATTCATTTGTAACCTCTGTGGAAGACGTTTCTACTCTGTTGATGACAGTAAAGAAGAACTTATTATCGGCCGGTTTATTTCTGGGCTATGGCGAAGGTTTCCACCTATGTTCCCTCCTACCTACTGGTTGCCATTTATTGAAGTCAGGTGTTCAGTGCCTGATGGATAACAAAGAGATCATGTTTGAGAAAACTTTGGTTCCATTGATTCCTGTTGAAGATGTTTCCATAATAACCATTTCCGCCAATCCTTCCAAGGCTTCCTAGAGAAATCCTGTTAGGATTACACCCGTTACAAGAGTTGCTCCATTGATCATAACTATCCCTGGTCCTATCCCGTACACTTCGGATAAGGTTGTCTCGTGGCACTATGGGGCCAATGTGTATTATCATGGGATCAAACAAGACTTGAAGGTTGAAGAGGCTGATACTGATGTCAGCAATATCGTCGGGTCTAGCAAGGTCACCCAAAGCGGAAGACTTTTCTCTCCTGAGATTTCCCCACCAATTGTTCGAAAACCTGTTGCTATTCCACCTGCCAGTACATCTGCTACTGTCCCTGTTCATGTTCCAATCATTACCCCTGTCACCGAGTCATCTGACGCTCGGGGCAATGAGATCACGAGTGAGTTTGTCCGGATGGAGGCACCGAAGAAGATTATTGTTGAAACCTCTAGACAAGAGATAGAGGAAATTCTGATGATCATCAAGAAAAGAGACTATAACGTAGTTGAACAGCTGGGGAAAACCCCGTCGAAGGTCTCCATGCTATCTTTATTGTTGTGCTCAGAAGCCCATGCAAAGGCTTTAATTGCTTTCCATAAAATTGCGCATGTGCCGCAAGAAACATCTGCTGATCAATTCAAAGACTGTGCGGCTAGTTTGACAGCTGACAACGGGTTGGGTTTCTTCGACGCAGATCTGAATGCCAAAGGAAAGAATCACAATGACGCTCTGCATGTTTCGATCGAGTGCAGGGGCACTACTCTGGGCCATGTACTGGTGGATACTGGGTCCTCGTTAAATGTTTTACCAAAGAAAGCGTTAGATCGATTGGACTGTGAAGGTTTAGTTCTGAAGCCAGGTAATATTATGGTTAGGGTCTTTGACGGGTCCAAAAGGATGGTACACAGGGAGGTGGATGTCCCTGTTAAAGTTGGTTCCCATACTTTCGCATCTACATTTTATGTGATGGACAACCAACCATCTTATTCTTGCTTGTTGGGTCGCCCGTGGATTCATAAAGCTGGGGCAGTGACTTCCACGCTCCATCAGATGCTAAAATATCCAGTGAAGGGGAAAATTGTTACAGTACGAGGAGAAGAGGAGTACATGGTGAGACACCTTAACTCTTTTCGGTATGTGGAGATGGACGGAGAGTTCATTGAAACCCCGTGTCAAAACTTTGAAGAAGTCCCCCAGACTCTGGAATCGATTGAAACTGTTGATGAAAATACTCCAATGAAGATGGCTTCCCTCAAGGATGCCCGGGTTGTTATTGAAAAATGAGGGTGTGCGAATTAGGGCCAACTCCCTGACTTTGCACACAAGACTGACAAGTTTGGTTTGGGTTTTACTACAGAAGCTCAAAGGGTTGTTCGGTGTGCGCGGATTGGAAGACCTCCCATGCGTATCAGTAATTCGGAAGTGAATGCAATTGAAGACGATGATGAAGAGTCCGAGTTTGACAACTGGATTTACCCGACTACCGACCGTGGATTGAGCAATTGGAAGGCAAAGGACTTCGTTCCCATTTCTTTTATTACACAGTAATAGACTTTTATTTTGAGTTTTGTAACAGACAATTTGAAACTTTACAGCCTGGTGCCTTACCCGAGACACCGTGGTTTTGTTTGTGAGGGCTTAATATTTGTCATTTTCATATATCATCAATAAAGCATTGGAAGTTTTCTTGCATTACAAATTTTACGCTCCTTGTTTTTCTTCTCTATCTTGCACTTTATCAAAACGGCTATTTGTCTTACACACACTCACATATCATAATACAGGTCCACATCCACTCTGGATCCCACTGATAACGACACTGCTACTGCCAGTTATGACTTCGAAAGTCCAATCAACCAAGCCGAAGACAAAGGTGAGGATGATTGCGAAGTGCCTGGGGAACTTGCTAGATTGTTACTACAAGAAGAGAGGGCCATACATCCCCATGAAGAGCCGGTAGAATCAGTGAATCTGGGTAAAGAAGAAGACAAGAAAGAGGTCAAGATCGGTGCAAATTTGGAGTCTAGTGTCAAGCAACGGTTAAAACAAATGTTGCGTGATTATGTTGAGATTTTTGTCTGGTCTTATGAAGATATGCCTGGGTTGGATACCGATATTGTGGTTCACCACTTGCCAACTAAAGAGGATTGTCCTCTAGTGAAACAAAAAGTTCGCCGAGTGCGCCCAGAGATGTCTGAGAAAATCAAAGCTGAGGTCGTGAAACAGTTTGATGCTGGTTTTCTATCAGCTACTTCTTACCCGCAGTGGGTTACCAACATGGTGCCAATGCCCAAGAAAGATGGTAAAGTTCGAATGTGTGTTGACTATAAGTATATGAACAGGGAAATCCCCAAGGATGATTTCCCTCTGCCTCACATCGATGTTTTGGTTGACAACACCGTACAGCATAAGGTCTTCTCCTTTATGGATGGTTTCTCCGGTTACAATCAGATTAAGATGGCTCCCGAGGATATGGAAAAGACAACTTTTGTTACGCAATGGGGTACCTTTTGCTATAAAGTCATGCCGTTCGGATTAAAGAATGCTGGGGAAACGTATCAGCGCGCCATGGTCGCTTTGTTTCACGACATGATTTATCATTTGAGGTATACGTTGACGACATGATTGCAAGGTCCCAAACTGAAGAAGAACACCTCGACCATCTCCAGAAACTATTTGACAGGTTGAAGTTGTACAAGCTGAGGTTTAACCCGAACAAGTGCACCTTCGGGGTAAGGTCTGGTAAGCTACTGGGTTTCGTCGTTAGTGATAAAGGTATTCAAGTGGACCCGACAAAGGTGAAGGCTATACAGGAAATGCCTGCTCCCCGAATGGAAAAAGAAGTTAGAGGCTTTCTAGGACGTCTGAATTACATTGCCCGATTCATTTCACACCTGACTGCTACTTGTGAACCAATCTTCAAGCTATTGAAGAAAGATCAAGTGGTAAGATGGAATGATGGATGTCAAGCCGCTTTCGAAAGGATCAAGTAATACCTACAAGAGCCACCTATTTTGATGCCTCCAGTTGAGGGAAGACCTTTGACCTTATACTTGACAGTACTCGACAATTCGATGGGGTGTGTGCTGGGGCAGCATGACGAGTCTGGCCGAAAAGAGCATGCTATTTACTACCTTAGCAAAAAGTTTACCGACTGTGAGACCCGATACTCACTGCTTGAGAAAACTTGCTGCGCTTTGGCATGGGCTGCTCGCCGGCTGAGATAGTATATGCTGACTCACACTACTCTATTGATATCTAAGATGGACCCAATCAAGTATATCTTCGAAAAGCCTGCCTTTCCAGGAAGAATAGCAAGATGGAAAATGATCTTGACTGAGTATGACATCCAATACACCACCCAAAAGGAAATCAAGAGGAGTGTGTTGGCAGATCATTTGGCGCATCAGGCAGTGGATGATTACCAGTCTATGAACTTTGAGTTTCCGGATGAGAATATCATGTTGGTGACTGACTGCAAAACACCTGGACCGGATGAAGGACCTGAGGAGGGGTCCCGATAGTCTATGTATTTTGACGGAGCTTCAAACGCTTTGGGTAATGGCATTGGCGCCGTGATCATATCTCTTGAAGTCTGTCATACTCCATTCACTGCCCGATTATGTTTTAACTGCACCAACAATATGGCAGAGTATGAAGCGTGCATTATGGGCCTGCGAGCAGCTATTGACCTAAGGATAAAGTTCTTGAGTGTGTTCGGAGATTCCGCTCTCGTGATAAGTCAGATCAAATGCGTGTGGGATATGAAGCACCCAAATATTATTCCTTACAAAGAGTATGTATTGATGTTGCTTCCGCACTTCGAGGAGATAACCTTTGAACACTTCTCCAGAGAGGAGAATCAGTTAGCGGACGCGCTAGCTACTATGTCTTCTATGTTCAAGGTCAGGTGGGACAATGAAGCTCCCCAGATTACCATTGAGAGGATGGACGAACCTGCATATTGCTGTGATATTGAGACTGAAGAGGTAACAGATAAACCCTGGTTTCACGAGATAAAGAGGTATCTTGAGGCTCAGGAATACCCCGAGGGTGCATCTTTTAATGATAAGAAGTTTCTGAGGAGATTTATTGCGAAGTTCTTCATCAGAAATGGTATCCTTTACAAGCGTAACCATGACTCAACCTTGCTGTGATGTGTGGATAAGAATGAGGCAGAAAGGATTATGGCAGAGTTACATGAAGGTACTTTCGGAACTCATTCCAGTGGATACACCATGGCAAAGAAAATCCTACGGGTGGGATACTATTGGTCTACCATGGAAGCCGGTTGTTATCAGTATTCTCGAACCTGTCATAAGTGCCAAGTCTATGCTGATAAGGTGCACATACCTCCAGTTCCTCTGAACATCTTGATAGCTCCTTGGCCTTTTGCAATGTGGGGCATCGATATGATTGGTGAGATCAGACCTACTGCGTCCAACGGACATCATTTTATCCTGGTAGCGATTGGCTACTTTACAAAGTGGGTTGAAGCAGCTTCATTTTCTACAGTGACCAAGAACGTCGTGGCACGGTTTATTCGGCATAATTTGATCTGTCGATATGCTGTACCAGAGAGGATCATTACGGACAACGGTACAAATATCAACAATACGATGATCACCGAGCTCTGCAAACAGTTTAAGATACAGCATCACAACTCTTCTCCCTACCGGCCGAAGATGAATGGGGCTGTTGAAGCAGCTAATAAGAATATCAAGAAGATTGTGCAGAAGATGACGGTGACATACAAAGATTGGCACGAGATGTTACCGTTTGCTCTTCATGGGTACCGAACCTCAGCACGAACATCAACAGGGGCAACACCCTACTCTTTGGTATACAGCATGGAAGCAGTCTTACCCATTGAAGTTCAGATACCCTCTCTTCGAATTATGAAGGATGCAGGTTTGAGCGAGGACGATTGGATCCAGACCCGACTTGATCAGCTGAACTTAATCGACAAAAAGAGACTTACTGCTATTTGTCATGGTCAAACGTATCAAAAACGGATGATCAAGGCATTTAACAAGAAAGTCAGACGACAAGAGTATCAAGTTGGGGATCTGGTGATCAAGCGCATCATCCTGCCACAAGGTGATCCCAGGGGCAAATGGACCCCTACGTATGAAGGGCCATTTATGGTTAAGAACATTTTCTCAGGAGGAGCTATGATTCTAACCACCATGGATGGTGACGACCTTCCACACCCCGTAAATGTAGACATAGTGAAAAAATACTACGCATAATCAAAGACCCGCTAGGTTGACTGGCCTAGGCAAAAATAAGGGCTTCCCGGCGAACCAAAAGGGTTCAGGAAAAAGTAAGGGATGAAAATGAAGAAAAAAAACTGTACACCTGGCAAGTCGAAAACCTGAAAAGGCGGCTTGGGCAAAAAAGGGTATCCCAGTGGACTGAAAACCCGAAAGGGAGGTCCAGGAAAAAATTAGGGATTAAGGCGTAACACTATGTCTCATTGGATCACCTTGCAACCAGACTTCGGTATCGACTATCAAGCTCGGACGACACTAAACAATTTGATCTACCTTCAACCAAGTAGCAAAGTGATGAGATGCTCGAAGACATAAAGGCAATAGCAGAGTTGGAATCCAATGGGATTGTTCACATAGCTGTTTTTATTTGTTTTTCACAAACTGTATAAATTCTATTGTTCGGCAGCGTTCTCTTACTAGGACGTCATCCTCTTGTACAAAAAACGCCTATTTTCAGGCCGACTTCAAAATCAATACAATTCATTTTTACAAAGAAATTTCAAATTATTTTCCTTTTTTTGTTTTGTTTTGCAAGAACGTCCAATGTTCATTTTTGATATATGCATTTGACAATAATTGCTGCTCATAAATATTTACATGCGAAACAAAAGACGATTACTCGTAATATCAGAAACAGGGGCAGACAAGAAATGTCCAAAACCATACAGTTACTCTATCCACCAGGTATAGGGATAGACCTAGTTGCAGAAAACAATCAAAGGTACATTCACTCCCCGCAGAGTAAGAAAAATACAGTGACATTAGCGGTCCCGAACAGGACACCATTCTCCCCAACTGAGGCTCGCAACCGCGATTGAGTCAGTAATATTCTCCCCAAGCAGAATTTATCTATCATCAGCACTAGAAAATTATCCCCAATGGAGTTTGGAGAGTTATCCCCAGTAGAGTCTGGAGGATTGTCCCCAGTAGAGTCTAAAAGATTACCCCAGTGAAGTCGCCACTAGAAGATCATCCCCAGCAGAGTTCATTCCTTTCACAAACAGAAACTTAATCCCCAACAGAGTTTATCATCGCCAGCAACGGTAATTCATTCCCAACCGAGGCTATCCCTCCAAATCAACATGTCCTCTAACAAGAGCATCTCTTCCCCACAGAGTCATTTCCTCGTCAATTTATTCCCCAGCGGAGTTATCCTCTCCTGCAGGTTTATTCTCACAGTCATCTTCATTCACTATCCCCAGCGGAAACGAAGAATTCAACTCTTTTCTCCAACAGCAATCGGGATTTATTTTCCCCCAGCTAGAAAACATTACATGTCCATACATCATGACATACGCATACGCATCATACAACACAATCTCATTTATTTTGAGAACATCATTGTTTGATACATATCATGCATTACATCCGACTAACCTTTACTTTTCAGGAAAGATACAATCAAATTCTCACCAAGTTCAAGCTATGAATCCCGGATCCGACCGGATAGTATCTTGATTTCTACAGCATATTGTGAAGCCCGGATTACAACCGGATAACAGTATCGAACACTGCAAATATTGGATTCGACCAGATAGTGGTTTATCTTTAAGCTATGAAGCCCGAAGAACGACCGAATAATAGTTTAATCCCCAGCAAGCCGCGAAGCCCGGATTACAACCGGATAACAGCTCAGCAAGTTACTGTGAAGCCTGGATTACGACCAGATAGCAGTCTGAGACACCATGAAGCCTGGATTCGACCAGATAATGGTATATCATAAACACAAGCCGTGAAGCCCGGATTACGACCGGATAACAGCTCAGCAAGTTAATGTAAAGCCTGGATTACAACCAGATAACAGCCAAAGACACCACGAAGCCTGGATTCGACCAGATAGTGGTATATCTTTAACATAAGTTATGAAGCCCGGATTACGACCAGATAATATCTTGATTTTCTGAGACACCATGAAGCCTGGATTTGACCAAATAGTGGTATGAGACATCGCGAAGTCTGGATTACAACTAGATAGCGGTAAGAGACACTATGAAGCCTGGATTACAACTAGATAACAGTGAGGGACACTGTGAAGCTTGGATTACGACCAAATAGAATTTCACCCGACCAAATACTATGGAGCTCAGATTACGACCGGATATTAGTAGGCCTAAAGCCAAAGGGAAGCCCGGATTGCGACCGGATAACCATTTGATTTCTTCTAAAGCCTGGATTACGACCAGATAAGAAGTAAGGTATTGTGAAGCCTGGATTACGACCAAATAACAGTACAGAATGCCATGAAGCCTAGATTCGACCAGATAATGGTATAAAGCATCGTGAAGCCTGGATTACGACCAGATAGTGATAAAAGGATTAAAGCCTGGGTTACGACCAGATAACAGTACAAGACGCTGCGAAGCTTGGATTTCAACCAAATAGCAGTTTACCTGGACAGTTACTAAGAAGCCCAGAGTCGAACGGATATTAGTGTGCCCTAAATTCAAGTTGAAGCCCGGATGCAACCAGATAACAACTCATTTCCTTCTGAAGCCTGGATTACGACCAGATAAGAATTGAGAAATTGCAAAGCCTGGATTACAACCGGATAGAAAGTTTAATCTCATCTCCCCAGTAAGTCATTGTAAAGCCTGGAGCACGACTAGATAACAGTCAATCTTATCACTATGAAGCCTGGATCACAACCAGATAGTAATTCATTTTCACCTCTTCAGAATAACGGACGACCGAAGTTCCTAAAATTCAACCTTTCTCAAAACAGGGATGATTCCCCAGTAGAATAACCTATGAACGAAGCTCCTAAAATTCTATTTCTCTCAAGACAAAGATCAACATTCCCCAGTGGAATCTTCCTCAACAACGGGTATACAAGCTCTCGCTAAGGAATCTCTTAAGCGATCGACACTCCTTCAGATGGCATCTTTAAGCCCATCCCCCATCAGCAATTTCCAAATGGCATCTGTAATCCCATTCCTGACATCGCAAGACGGATACCACTTCATGCGAGTGCAAATTTTTGGGCACTCTAGTGTTCAATCCTCTTCCACCTTCGGATCACGAAAGGCCAGCAAGCCAATCTACATCCTCAGGTTTAAGAAGATTGAACAGGGGCAGCTGTTGTACCCTAAAATTTGCCCTCCCATATCTCTCAAAACATTTCAAGAAAGATCCCCAAGTTGCTCAAGAAAGTCCAAGGGTTGACCAGACAAGCTCTCTCCTAAGGCAGTCTACCTCAAATTAGGGTTTCATATTGCATCAAGATACTTGAGTCCAAGGGATCCAAAATTCTCACCATTGTCCTAATATGTTCTCAAGATCATCCATGTCAAGTTTCAAGCCTTGTAGAGGAATTTTGCTCAGTCAATTGCTCAAATGCCTGAAAATCGATTATGCTAGGGCAAAAGTCAACTGTGGCCCACATACAGTCAAACTTCAAGATTTTTGATCAACATCCTCATTTTGAAGTATATTTCATCATTTGATCAAGTTTTGATCATGATTCATCAAGGATTTCTCATAATTCATCAAGAACCAAAAGTTGCTAAATTAGGGTTTTGTAGGAAAAGTCAACTCAACTTTGACCAAGCATAAATTTCTCATACTTTATAAGAAATGACCCATCCAAAGCTCATTTTTAAGAGGATGCCATGCTCTGAAATCCATCTTCATCTCCCAAGTTCAAAATATGCACTCACAAGAAGTTATGAATTTGGACATTATAGGTCATTTTGAAAAGTCAACAAAAACACCTTTCTTGTCAAAGCTTCATACATGAGCATGGAATATCAAATTGAAATGAGACCAAAATGTTTTCTTAGAGGACATCTAAAGCTTTCTAAAAAGTCCAATAACACCTTCAAAGAGTCAAAATTGAGGAAGTTATGCATTGGTGAAGTTGACCTTTTTTGCAAAATTGCCAAAAGTCAACTATGCCTAAAATTGCAAATTTTGCTTAATGGGCCCAATCTTTTTCACTTGTTTTGAGTTGGCAGCATGGTCCATGAGCCCTAGCCTTTGTCACTTGTCATTATCTTGTTTTTATTATTTATTTTGATTTTTATTTGAATTAAATCAATTTAAATCAAAACAAATCATAGAAAATCCAAAATATTGAAAACACAAGATTTTGTACTTGTTTCAGGTCTTAAATTCCAGCTAGCGTGAGATCAAATTCGTGTAAAGGCATGGGGTGCACAAAAGGATTGGATTTGGACTATTTTTAGAATTATATTCAAGTGTATCAAATCAAAATCAAATGCAATGATGGAGGAAGATTGTGATCACATTGACAACCCTAATTCATTCCTCAGTACATAAAGAATGTGTGCAGACCCAAAGAGAGGCTAGAAGGAGGCGCAGCATCAAGAACCAAACTTGAAAAATCCATAAAAATTAGCAATTCGAATTCATAGTTCGAGGCTAATTCAAGACCCTTGGACCATTCCAATCGCTTCCTGGGATCACCAGCAAGCGAAATCAATCAAGAACAAGTCCTTTCCAGTCCCAAAACGCGCTATAAGTCAGTCATGACTTTGCTATTTTCTTGAATTCGAATGGCGTCATTCTTGTACTTGTAGCATGAAATAGTTATAGATTCTTACTCCTATTTGCAAGCTTTATGTAATCTTTAATTGTGTTTTCATGGCCTGTATGAAGTTTCACCATTATTAGGGTTTGTAGCTTCGATTTGGGAATTCTATGTGCAGGCAAAATTAGGCTATGAAAGGGCCACCATTATACTCAGGAGGTCCAGACGAGTTGATTGGTGGCCCTAGTTTTTATTTATCTGGCTCATGGTAGATTTTAAGAGAACGCAGGTTTGTAGTGACGGACAAACGTCCGTAGGTAAAAGTCTGGGACTTTTACCAATGGAACAAGGTTATGGATGACATGCGTGGCACCTTTCCATTGGAACATTTGAATTATGGCGTGCATTTTCATTGTTCTCCACTAATTCCTTTTATTTTGCATATTATATATTATTGATATTTGATGTGCAAACAGAACAGCCAGCTCAGTTTGTGGCCAGTCATTGGAAAGTGCTTCAGGACCTGGGTTCGAATCCCAGGTCCCCCAATTTGCTTCATGTTATTTTCTTTTCAGTAATTACATGCGCGCACAAGGCCAAGGTCCATCATGTGACCCCATCATCCAGCCTGCCAGATGGCTAGACGGCCTGGTCCAAAGGCCCTCAATGAAGGAGCATCATAAGGCTCAGTCAACGCAAAGCATGTGATCGTGCAGGTCAACGTGGACCTCATTCTACTTGGGCCAGATTGTTGTTCACACACCCCAAATCTCCAAACCAGACCCAAGTTTCTTACCTTTTTCTTTTTATATTTTATTTCATTTAATTTATTTATTTGTTTTACTAACCAAATTAAATAATTATTTTTATCAAAAAATCACAAAATAATATTTTTCACCAATTAGGTTTTAGATTTTATTTTTTTATCAAAATTAATTAATTTAATTAGGTTATTTAATTCTTAGATAACTTTGATTATTTTGTAAATAATTAAAATTAGTTAGAACAATTAGGGTTATAATTTAATTCTATTTTCTTTTCCTAAAAATAACAAAACATCAAAAATAGGCCATGTAATTATTTTCTTTAATTAATTTAATTAACTAATTAATCGTGTATTTAATTTAAAACCTAATTCTTTTCTTAAAAATAATCAACAAAAACTCATTTTTCTTTTAATTAGGTTAGAAGGGTCAAAACCCTAATTTCTTGTCGATCTGATTTTCCTCGCGCGCGCTTTATTATTTTATTTTTTATCCTACTAATGTAATTGCCCACAAGTTGTAATAGTTTAATTAGGTTTTTTATTTTCATTTATCGCTTTATTTTCAAGGGTTTGTTTTTGGCTATGTAAATACCCGAAGCCTTGTAATAGCTTAGCTTTAATTTCCGAACTTTAATTTCCGCAAACTATGTTAGATGTATGATATTAGGATGCATGACAAGAATGTATGTAAAACTTTAAAACAGTTAGACAACTCTAAAATGTGCAAAGATAAATAATCTGAAATTGAATCACTCGGACATGCGCACTCCTAGGGTACACTCCCACTTGGTTGCCTTCGTTAAACAATCATTAAGTATAGGATGCTTTAGTGGTCGCTCTTTTGTCTAAACAAAGATCAAAGTCCCTTTCGGAAAAGTTGCCTCGGAATGGTTGCCTCGGAATTGTTGCCTCGAGTAATTGATCTTAGACATTAGGGTTATTACTAAGACGTCCTAACATTGCTTTAGTGACCGTACGTCCCTTTCGAATTGGCCCTTAAAACTCCAACGATGGTGCTACCTACTCACTAATAGTGGGATAGCACTGTTCTAAAGGAAACGAACATAGAACAGTTCTTTTTTTTTTGAGTAGGTAGATTAGTTCTTAAGTACTTGCTCAATCCAAACAAACTTTTCACACTTACACTCCTTTACAAACAAAGTTTTCAAAAAACACTTCGTAACACTCTTGAAGACAGAAGCAAGGGTTAAATCAAAGTCAAAACAAAAACTTTTCTAATCACACAAAAACAAAGAAGCAATTTTGAAAATGATGAGCAAGTACCTAAGAGCCCGTGGAAAACCATGGATAGAAAGGGTGTTAATACCTTCCCTTTCTATAATCTACCCCCCGTACTCAGAAATATCTCGAAAAAGGAATTTTTCTATGCTTTTTTCCTTTCCTTGTTGGATAAAATAAAAGTCGGTGGCGACTCTTACTTACCGCGACATTTTGCAAACACAAACGCAAAATGCAAACCAGCAATTCCTAAAAGAAACAGTCCCGATTCTGGCCACCGTAATACAACTACCTCAACAGGATGATGAAGGAATTTGAGACGATTACTAGTCCAAAAAGATGATGAAGGAATCTTAGAAGATTACTACCTCAGCAGGATGATGAAGGAATCTTGGACGATTACTACTTCAGCAGGACGATGAAGGAATCTGAGACGATTGCTACTCCAAAAAGATGATAAAGGAATCTTAGATGATTACTACCTTAGCAGGATGATGAAGGAATCTTGGACGATTGCTACTCCAAAAAGATGATGAAGGAATCTTGGACGATTACTACCTCAGCAGGATGATGAAGGAATCTTGGACGATTACTACCTCAGCGGGACGATGAAGGAATCTGAGACGATTGCTACTCCAAAAAGATGATGAAGGAATCTTGGACGATTACTACCTCAACAAGATGATGAAGGAATCTGAGACGATTGCTACTCCAAAAAGATGATAAAGGAATCTTGGATGATTACTACCTTAGCAGGATGATGAAGGAATCTTGGACGATTACTACCTCAACAGGACGATGAAGGAATCTGAGACGATTGCTACTCCAAAAAGATGATGAAGGAATCTTGGACGATTACTACCTCAGCAGGATAATGAAGGAATCTGAGACGATTGCTACTCCAAAAAGATGAAGAAGGAATATTGGATGATTACTACCTCAGCAGGATGATGAAGGAATCTTGGACGATTACTACCTCAGCAGGACGATAAAGGAATCTGATACGATTTCTACTCCAAAAAGATGATGAAAGAATCTTAGACGATTACTACCTCAGCAGGATGATGAAGGAATCTTGGATGATTGCTACTCCAAAAAGATGATGAAGGAATCTTGGACGATTACTACCTCAGTAGGATGATGAAGGAATCTTGGACGATTACTACCTCAGCGGGACGATGAAGGAATATGAGACGATTGGTACTCCAAAAATATGATTAAGGAATCTTGGAAGATTACTACCTCAATAGGATGATTAAGGAATTTGAGACGATTGTTACTCCAAAAAGATGATGACCTTTATCTGTTGACCTTTTCCTGAAAAGGTAAAGGCAAAGTTGTATGCAACATCATGATGGATGAGATGCATCATGTAATGATGTTCTCAAAATGATATTATGCTGTATGCATTTATTATGTATGTAAATATGATGCCTGAAATGTGAAATGTTATTGAAGTGTATCTTTGTATGGAAAAATAAATCCTTGACAAATGTTGGGGAATCAATAAATCCTGGACTGCTGTTGAAGAGTAGGTGTGTCTTCAAACTTTGCTTAGAATGTTTCCACCGGGGATTCCTGTTTCGTTGTTTTTAGGAGAACTCTGCTGGGGAATATTGAAAACTCTATGGAGAGTGTTGGTTCCTTCTTGGGGAAAAGAGTTCAGGAGTCTCAGTTGTCCGTTTCTCTACTGGGGAGTCATCTCTTGATGGACGAGGTTGAACTGATATCTGGTCGGGTCCAGGCTTCACAAAAAAATCTTGAAAGGATGAAGTTGAACTGATATCTGTTCGGGTCCAAGTTTTACAATAACTTACTAAAGTTACTTGTTATCTGGTCGGTTTCCAGGATTCATGGTAATTTACTGGGGATTGTAGAGTAGTCTACTAGGGAAGAGGAGTTATGGTCCTTTGACTTGTAGTAGTCATAGAGGCGAACTCAAGCTGGGGAATCCTGCTGTTTGTTGGGGAAATAAACCATGTTACCGGTCTGTTGGAGAGGTGGCGACTTCACTGGGGAAAATCCTCGAGGATTCTTGAGGTCGACTCAGTTGGGGAAAAAGCTTTTAGAGATTAAACTTTGGCTAGTAGTCATCCTATGAGAAGTATTTTGGGGATATTTGTCAATGCCCCTAGTAGCAAGTGTTTGTGGCATTGCCAAGAACTAATTGACTGTATGTAAGCCTTTGTTGGGATTTGCATTCAATGCCCCAAGTGATGGAGATGGAGACATGCCCCTGGTTATTCAACACTTCTTGAGATATTTCTTGGAATCTTGACTGGACTGCCCCATGTGTACTGGATAGTGACATGTCATGCCCCCTTGTTGATAGGATATTTGTCATTGGAAGTGTCATCCCACTTAAAGTGATTTTGTTCACTGAGAGAGCTTTCATTCATCGGATATTTGTTGTGTGAATTTCTCTGTTGTCAAACAAATAGCCATATGCAAATAGCGATATTCAAATAATGAAAAGTTTATACTTGTCTTGAAATTTTGAAAATGCATTTTTAGCAAGAAATTTTGTAAGAAAATTCAACTCATGATTTAGAGTAAAGCCTTATAGGAGTCAGGATACCTTTTGTAACAGTATGCTTTCGAACTAACCCATGCTTTAATTAGGACTTTTGAAGGGTTTTAACGTGGCTTGGTTCACAGTTTAAGAAACAAAGGATAAGGCTCAAAGTGTATTTGTACCCACCTGTTCTTCGTGATTTTCTTCAGTCCTAAGCTCAGTTAATTGTACGTTCGAACTCCAATGACGTTTTGGTGATGGTTCAGACAAGTTAAGTTTGTTGGAAGGCAGTCATTTTTTGCAACATTTTTCCTGTTGTTGAGGATTTGTAGTGACCTCTTTTTGATTCGTTATCCTTGATTTTTGCCTGACTGTTCTTGTTTTGAGGTTACAGTCAGCGGGATGCCCCAGTTTTATTAAGTCTCCTTTATAGGTTTTGACTTAGTGGGCTTTTCTTTTTGAGAGATAATGATTGCCTATTTAGTAGGGAACCATCACCGTCTTTTGATTCCAGAGGAATGGTTTTGATGTCATTCGTTGTATGAAATTTTGCGACTGAACGCGCATTTGAATTAACTGAGAGACTACCCTACCCCAGGTTTTGATTAAAGGTTTCAATTTGTGTAAAAAAAATAAAACTTCTACTTCTTTGGCTCGAAGGGGTTAACTAGGGATTATCCTCCTTATAACTCCAGTTTTTAGGGTTTGAAAGAAACGCCTGTACATCGTCAGCAAGGTCTGTTCAAAAGCATACTGTATGAGATTATGGCATTGTTTTCGTCATCCTCCCTCTAAAGGCTTGTAACTTTTAGCAAGAGTTGAATGTCATAAAGAGAGTAAAAAGCATAGTTTAAATATAGTGAAAACAAATGGATGAATTCAAGACAAACATATGCAATGCATTAATGAAACAAAGTTTGACATTAATAGATAATTGTTTGAATAACAAAAGAAGTTACAATTTAAAATTCAAAATGAACAAGGCGCTCTTAATGATTCGGCATATGAGAAGTGATCACATTTGGAGTCTCCGGAGGGTCAAACTCAATCTCCTTGGTGTCAATCAAATTCTGAATCTTGTACTTCAAATTCCAACAGCTGTCAGTGTCATGTCTGGGACTATCAGAATAGTAGGCACATCTTACGCTTGGATTGTACTTAGAAGAGGAGGTATAGGGGTTTTGAGGAGGATCCTTTAGTGTGACCAGTTTCACCTTCAGCAAATGTTGTAACGCTTGAGACAAAGGCATGTTGATGTTAGCGCACTGCCTTTCTTGGTATCTTACCCTACGCCTATTGCCCTGTCTTTGTTGAACAAGTGTAGGATTAGAGATCAGGATTGCCCCTACATGATGACTCTTTTGACCATACACAACATTGGACTCTTTCTTCCCATTGTATGTTTTTTTCTGAGCATCAGAGGGTGTAGCTCCTTGGATATTTCCGCTTTTGATGCCAGCTTCGACCCTTTCGCAGGTCAGTATTATCTTGGTGAACCCGACTGAGGAGCTTCCAATTAGGTGATTGAAGAAAGATCTTGTCAAAGTTCCCATGAAGATGTCAATCATCTCCCTGTCAGTTAAAGGGGGCTGCACCCTACCATCCAGATCTCTCCACTTTTGGGTGTATCCTTTGAAGCTCTTGTTGGAACCCATGGTCATGTTCTTCAATTGCACACGAGTTGGTGCAAGATCAGCGTTGTATTGGTACTGCTTGTAGAAAGCAGCAGCTAGATCCTCTCAGGTGCGGATGCGAGAACCCTCCAATTGATAGAACCATTCAAGTTGAGTCCCAACTAAGCTCTCTTGGAAGAAATGGATACAAAGCTTCTGATCAGTTATGTATGGTTGAATCTTGCGGACATAAGACGTTAGGTGCATCTTAGGGCAAGAGACTCTATCGTACATGGAAAAGGTAGGGATTTTGAAATTTGGCAGGATGACCACTCCAGAAACCAAACCCATGTCTCCTAAATCCAAGCCAGGTATCTGCTGAATCTCCATAGCATTGAGGAGATCCTCCAACTGTTTGTACTTGTCATCAGCGGGAGGATATTGTTCCTCAGAGTAGTCAGCTTCGTCTTTATCAATCCCCATATTGTTGTCTTCTTCATGACTATTCCCCATGTTGGATGGAGTTGAGAGATCTAGAGCCCTTTTGATTGGTCCTCTAAGTCTTCTTCCCAAGTTCGGGATGCCTACTGACTTCTTGGAATTTTTCTTCTTGTCTTTGAGAAGAAGAGTCTTCAGGTCCTCTTGCCCCTTATCCATAGCCATGAACATTTGTTGGAACTGGGCATTTTGTACTTGGGGATCCTTCACCATTTGTTCCATATCCATCTTACTGAAATAAACAGTAAGAAGATAAGGAGACATGTATGGGAGAAACCTGTCATGATATGATGCATGATATGTGGATGCATGTTTTCAAGGATCTCGTGGGGTAAATGTTAGTAGTCACTTATAGCTTTGATTGGAGAACTTCGTATCGGTGGATGTCCTTCCACGAGAATTAAGCTCACCATGTCGAGTGGGTCATAGCCCTTGACTCAAGTTTGTTGTACTTGATCTTTGACGGTGTTTGTTTAGAGAAAAAATAAATTCTCTTGCCCTTTGATAGATGTCTAGTTCAATGTGACCCTGCATCATATACCCTTGAGATCCTTGAAATGGTTATTGAAAATGCTATGGTATGATATCATGATGTTATGTACAAGTATGCAAAGTAAGCAAGTTTATATACAAACAACCATACATACAAAGCAGACAAGTCCTTAGGTTTAGGTTTGCATGGGGTTTGTAGGTAAGTACCCTCTTGAAGTTTAGTTGGCTCAACATGTCCTATTTAATACTAACCGGGTTCTAAAGGATCTTAATATCACTGACCTTTCTTTTAGGCATTGTCTCATCATAATCAATATTTTCTTGCGGACGAGATATCCCAAAAGTCTGGCCTCAATGAGTGTAGCATCGAGTATCAACCAATTTTTAACTTTCCACCGAAACCGACTATCTCACTACTTACTATTTGCCAAGTTTGTTCAATTAAGGTTCTAAGGTCAGTTAGTGCTTCATGACGGTGCTCAGCGGCCCCGTATTCTCCTCGATTCAACACAAGAGATACCGGTACTAACAAATGTGTCACACTAACGTAGCCATTGTTTTAACCATGTCGATCTACGCCGTACATGTGTCCCAGATCCGGGTAGAGGATCAAAGCAAGCCCAAACAAGGAACCATAATATAAAGCATGCAAGTCAAACAAATAAATCAAGTAATGGTGATATAGCCCTAAGGTAACCCAACTTTTAAGTTTTATTTCCCCAGCAGAGTCACCAGTTCTGTAACGCGGTGGGAGAACTGACTTGGGTGTTTTGAGTTTTATCGCAAATGTTGCGGTTAGCAAGAGTCGCCACCCACGTTTCTTTTATCCAAAAGGAAAGGCTGAAAAGAACAAGAAAGGCCTTTGAGATTATTTCTGAGTTCGGGGGTAGATTATGAAAAGGGAAGGTATTATCACCCTTTTCATCCATAGTATCTATGGGATCTTAGTTACTTGCTAGATCACTTGCTTTGTTTGAAAAATGTGCTTCGTGTGGTTTTTGAAAGTACTTTAAAAAGGCGTCATCGTTTAGGAAAACTTTGTAATAGTTATTGTTCGTAAGAACGTATACAAAGTGTTGATCTTTTGAAAATGTTTCATGTTTGGAAAATGTTTTGAAAGTGTTTTTGAAAGTGTTGGTGTTTGTTTTGAAAATGAGCAAGGATGTTTGATTTGAAAGTGAGAAAGAAACTAGGAATAATCTACCTACTCAAAAGTCTTTGTTCATTTCTTTCTTTCCTTTGATATTGCTATCTTACCATTGATTGGGTAAGAAGCCTTATCTTTGGATGTAAAGGGACGGGCGTGGGTCATTGTATAGTCATGATAGAAATGTTGTGAGATATCGTAACATTTCTCTTTGAGGGACTAAGATCATTTGAAAGGCAACATTTGTAGCGTCATCGAGGGACTATGATCTTGTGTTTTTTATTGTTTTTGCTAAGATATCCCACATGCATAACATGGCCATTTTTGTAAGGAAACAAGTGGAATTACCCTAAGGGTGCATGTGTGCAAGGTGTGTTTGATTACATGCATTTGTATTTGATTTTTAGGTTATCTACTTGTTGATTTTATATTTCCATACATCCTATTTACTAGCATTTGTATAAAACAATAAAAATGCAGAAAACAAAAATCCTACACTATTACAACCATATTGAAAGGCAAGAAAAATGTAAAGGCAAAAAATAAAATAAAAAGAAGTAACAAAAGAGCTCATTCGATTGGGCGGGAAGCAGCCTTCAATTCTGCTTCTGTTGGCCTCCTTCAACTGGGGCTAGCATCCACCAAGTCATGGCCTTCGATTGGGCATTGGCACCAGTCAGGTCATGGCCTTCGATTGGGCATTAGAAGTCAACAGGGTACGCCTTCTGGTTCTGCCTTTCTGCCTTGTGACCTTCTTCGATTGGGCCTAGAATCATTAAGTCATGGCCTTCGATTGGGGCTGGACTTAGTGCAAGTGTGCCTTCTAATTCTTCCTTTATGCCTTGGAGGTCAGCATGGAAACCCAAGGCTTCGTTTCATTTTTCTTTCCCCCTGTCTCTTTTGTTTGGGACATAAAATGGAAACATGTCCTAAGGCCATGCTAGCCTTTGTCTTGTGGCCAAACTAATTATTAAGGTATATTTAATGAATTCAAGCAACAAGAAACTAAAAAGATTAGCCAGAAAAATAGATTCGAAGGGTGTAAACAAAAGAGAGGCAAAATATTATATACATGTTATGTCTAAATGAAAGATGCAAGGGTAAGAGTAACTTACCTTGCTGCAACCTTGAAGATGAATTGGGCCTTGAGTGCTGACCCTTGATTCGAAGGGAGGGGCCAGCAGCTGGGCTTTGAATGTTGGATTCGAAGGAGAGGAGAAAACATGATGCTCCTTGGGATTCAAAGGAAACTGAAGTGTGGTTGTTCTTCAGAATCGAAGGAGGTGACAATGATTCTAGCTTTTTTGATTTCACAAGTGTTGAAGGGACTTGAGAGTTTCGTTGTGTTTGAGAAGATTTTGGAGGTTTCGTTCCTCTAGTAAAAAAATCCTCTCCAGCCTTTGCAAAAAAATCCTCTATTTATAGAGAAAAAATGGACATGTTATAGTAGCCAGCTTTGCAAAGAAATAATAAAAATATATAACGTGAAAGTACAAATGGGGGGCCTTTTGGCAGTTGGGGTGCATAAGATGTGACTTATGCTTCTGGCCCTCTGATTATACAAAGATTTGGAAGCAACATAGCCTGTCAAGTAGGGTAAGGCCATGAGATTTCCTCAGATTTACTTCAAATGAAACCTGCTTCGAATGGCTCAGCTTGGATTTGAAGAAAGCTGATTCGAAGGGGATCCACATTCCAATCGAAGCTTTGCATGCAGGTACTTTTGTCCAATCGAAGAGTTTGCCTTGCAGGGGGGAACATGTGGCCAGCAAGTTATGACTTTCGATTGTAAGCATGCAGGAAACATACTTGTCCAATCGAAAGGCTTACCCTGCATGGAGAACTTGTGGCAGAAAAATTTGGTATTCAAAGTAAACATGTAGGCAACACGCTTGGTGAATCGAAAGGTTTGCCTTGTAGGGGGCACTTGTGGTCAACAAACTTTGGTATTTAGAGAAAACATGCAGGCAACATGCTTGGTGAATCGAAAGGTTTGCCTTGTAGGGGGAACTTGTGGCCAGCAAACTTGGGATTCAAAGGAAACATGCAGGCAGCGAAAGACACAAATAAAGCCTACAACAAGAAGTCAAATTCCCAGATGAAAGAGGCACGCTAGCAGCAATTTTTGAGCAATCGAAGGAGGTGCAAAGTCCAATCGAAGGGTGCTGAATCGAAGGAGGCCTATTTTTCTCCAAATTTGTCAAAAATGTTATTCTTATCTGTTTTCTCCCTTTTTGACGGTTTCCTTTTAATTTTGGTACTGGAAAAGGTCAATGTACTTGTGCAAGCTTGAATCCTGAGGATCTTTGTGAGAAAAGCCTTGAGAATTGAGAGGGAAAATTTTGGGGTACAACAATGATGTATAGGTGTGAGATGATATTACTGTTGAGACCGTACCTATGAGGATCGAGGATCGTGAAATAAAGAAGCTGAGAGGTAAAGAGATCACCCTTGTGGAAGTGATCTTAGGAGGAGCTGCTGGAGAGAATGTGACGTGGGAGTTAGAGAGCAAGATGCGTAAGGCTTATCCAGAGTTATTTGGCTCAGGTAATTTTCGAGGACAAAAATATTCTAAGTGGAGGAGAGTTGTAACATCCCGATTTAACTAGAATTATTTTAATTAAATAACTAGATGATGTGATGTGATGTCTTTGTTGGGGAGTATATGCTTTAGAATTATGGGAGTTGAGGTTTTAAGGGTGTGTGGCTAAATGTGTAGAAACATGGGAGTGTGTAGTATAATATGGATTATTATTATTATTATATTATAATATTAGGATTATTATTATTTTATAATAATAATTAAATAATTATATAATTTGGATAGTTATTTTAATGTTGGAATATATTAGAGTAAGAAGAAGAGAAAGAGAGTCAGTACATAGAAATAGAGAAAGAGAAGCGTAAAAGTGAGAAGAGGAGAAAACACTAGGAAGCTAGGGAAAGAAAGTTCATCCATAGGAATCAAGAATCATAACCAATCTAATGTAAGGGGTATTCTAACACTATAATGAGTCTCCTAATTATGGAGTATGGTAGGATTTAGGTTGCATGGCTGTATGTTTTGATTTCTCCCAAATTGGTGTTCTTGGGGGTTTTTCTCCCATTATTGAGTTTTGATGCATTTTTGTATAATTGATTATGAAATTGATGATGAGTTTTGGTTAGAATAGATAGGCATGTATTGGTGAATAATTAGCATGATGGAAAGATAAATTTTGATGAGAAAAACTGGAAACTTTGGTGTTGAAATGTTAAAAATCGCATTTGAAAAAGTTAGAGATTTTCTGTTTTGCAATAGTGGTAACTGGTTACTGGTCTGGTGGTAACCGACTACCACGTGGAAATTTGAAGAAAAGAGGCTATTGTGTTACGCAGTAATCAGTTAGCATAATGCAGTAATCGGTTAACGCTGACAGATTTTGAAAAGCAGAACTACTGACTTGCGTAGTAACCGGTCACTGGTATTGAGTAACCGGCTACCACTGTGTTGGACATCATTTTTTTAAAATTGAAAACTTCATAACTTTTGACTCGGGTGTCCGTTTGACGCATTGTTCGAACCCACGAGAAGATAAAAATATTTTCTATCTAGTAAAAATAATTTGAAAACAGTATGAGATGATTTTATAGATTCTTGTATTATTCCGGTATTTTGATGTAATGTGAAGTTGTGAATATGATGATGGAATCGATGAGATTGGTATTGTGATTGAGTACGATGATGTTGCATGAATGTTTTTATTGTATAACATGATATACATGATAATGATGATGGTGATGGCCTGTATTGGCGTGGTATTGATAGGTAAGAATAATCAATGTGAAATTAAGTTGTTTCATGTCAGTGTCACATGCATTCATGAAGTGATGACCTGTATTGGTGAGCGATGGCCTGTATTGGCATTATGATGTTGCTACCCTAAGTTGGCATTATTATGATGAGGGTTTTACCCAATTGGTACCACATGCATTTTGTTAGTGTCGGTCTCTTTGCATCACATTATGATTGGTAATTTGATGGTTGAATATTGATGAAGTATGTATAATATTATGATGGGTGTTATGTGTTGTTTGAGTATTTGATGTATCTTGTAGTATGATGGATGTTATGTGTTAATTGTGTACTGCATTAAATAATGATGTACCTCGTAGTATGATGAATGAAGTAAAAGTATGAGGTAAAGATGTATAATTATGTGTACTTGAATTACTATTTACTTATTATTGTACCCCAAAATTTGCCCTCGCAATTCTCAAGATTTTTCTCACAAAATTTCTATTGGGTCAAGACTGCACAAGTACAATTGGATCATATTGAATTTTCAAGCATCAAGTCAAAGAGGAAACTATTGAAAGAGCAAAGCAGATAAATTTGATTTTTTGACAAAATTGAAGAAAAGCAAGCTTGCTTCGATTCATACTAGATTCGACTGGGCATTGCTTCAATTCATGCTAGCTTCGACTGAACTCCTTCCTTCATGCTAGCCTCGACTGGGCAATGTTTCCCTTTGAAACAGCTTGCTTCGATCCAGAGGTTTCGATTGGACATTTAGCCTCCTGCATGCAAGCTTTGTTTGGATAATGGCTATCTTGACACCAATCTTTGATTAGACAAAGGGCTACCTTCACAACAAAGCTTCAATTGGAGTATTGGTTTCCTTCTAAGCAACATACTTTGAATCCAACTTTGGTCCCCTTCATGCATCCTTTGGTCCACAAGCTTGATTCAAGTAGTGTCCTTCTACATGCACCATTCGATACACGAGTAGTAGCCTCCTATATACATCCTTCGATTCACAAGCATTAGCCTCCTCCATGCTTGTTTCGATTCACAAGCAGTACATCCTTCATGCCTGCTTTTGATCCATAAGGCAAGTGCCTCCTCTATGCTTGTTTTAGACCCATAAGGAAATGACTTCCTATGTGATTGCCTTCAATGCATAAGGCAATGGTTTCCTTTCATGCTAGCACCCACAAAGAAAGTGGCCTCCTGCAAGCAAGCTTCGATTGAGCAATGACCCTGTACATGCTTGCTTTGATTCACAAAACAATGGCCACTTACAGTGTTTGTTTCGATTCAGGAAGCAAAGGCCTCTTTCCTGCTTGTTTAAATTTATAAGGCAAGAACTCCCCTCATGCTGGAACCCACAGGGCATTGGCTATTTTCATACTAGTCTCAACTGGACAATATCTCTCTTTAAAATAGCTTGCTTCGATTCCACCCTTGAAAACCTTCAACACACATAGTTTCTACACTATGACACACAATTGATGTCCCATTTGAAAGACATATCTTGGTGGCCCATTCGAAGAATTGCAAGTGGTTCACACAAGTGATGCATGTGGTCCCTTCGAAGGACACACATATGGTCCAATCGAAGGATATACATTTGGCCCCTTCAAAAGATACACATATGATCCATTCGAAGGACACATATTGGTTGGGAACAAATATTGTTGTCTGAAGAGGAGTCTGGTCGAAGGTTGAACCTATATGGTCAAAACAAAAGGGTGAACTATTCAAAGATGCTTATGCTGCCAAGTACAAGCCTACTACACTGGCCACAACAAGCCAAAACTTCTGCAAAGAAGTCCTGCTATGCTGCACCCATATTTGCACCAAATTGACATACAAAGTCTGCACCTTGAAAGCTACAAAAACATCATACCCAATTTGTTCAAATCACATTTGTTTTCCCTCCCAAACCTCAGCCAATTTCATCTATAAATAAGATGTTCCACAACACATCTTGGGGGGGGGGGGGGGGGGGGGCTTTTGGTATTTGGAAAAACTTTGGTTGTGTGAAAAAATCATCAAATACTTAACACACTCTAAAACCCATAATCAAAAGACCACGCCCTTGTTTCTGTTCTTTCAAATCTAGAACTAAAGAAACACAACACTTTTTTATTTTCCTTCGAATCCATAAACAAAAAAACATAACTCTACCTTTCTTGGTTTTTGAATTCAGTCAAAGAAACACAACACTTGTTTCTCTCCTATTGAATCCAAGAGCACCCAGGGTAGCAACTTAAATCCAAATCCCACATTCCAGATTCAAGCAAGGTAAGTCCTCTTAACCTTAAACCTTTCATTTCAAGCATAACATGTAAAAAACCATTTCCTTTCATTTTAAACATCATTATTACCCTTTGGTTTGTTTTCGTTTCCACCTTTTCTGTTTGTTTTCGTTTCCACCTTTTTTGTTTGTTTTCGTTTCTAACCTTTTAGTTTGTTTTTCTTTGTTTGTCAAACGTATTTTAAGAACTAACCTGACCATAAAACAATATTAGCATGGCTTCAAACCATGCTACTATTTAATCCTAAATGAAAGAAAACATGAAGAAGGTTTTGTGAATCGAAGCCTTAGGCTTCGCCCCATGCTACCATCTAACCCCAAATGAAAGGAAGCGAAAACAAAGGTGTGTGAATCGAAGGATGCAGGCATCGATACACACTGGTTGCAGGCCCCAAACGAAAGGAAGCAGAAAAAGGGTGTGATCAAAGGGTACATACTCATGCTGCTTTACAGGTCCAAACGAAGGGCAAGAAGGGTGAATTGAAGGATGCATGTTCACACTGACTTCCAGGCCCAATCGAAAGAAGCAAGAAAGGGTTGAATGGAAGGGTGCTTACTTCCTGGATCGAAGAACTTTTTTCCCCCTATTTTACTTTGTTTTGTTTTTATATTTTCTTGCTATTCAATATGGTTGTAATAACGTAAGACATTTATTTTCTGCAATTTACCGCTTTTATATAAAATGATATAGGGTGTGTATGGAAAGATAAAACAAATATTTAAACCACCCTAATTCAAGACAAAAGTGCGTGCAATCAAACACACTATTCACACACATGCACATCTAGGATAATCTCACTTGTTGCCTCGGAAAATAGTCATGTCCCTCGAATATGGGTGTTTTAGCAAAGACCCTCGATAAAAGATCGTAGTCCCTCGATGACCCTTGATGTTGCCTTCGATAAACGATCTAGCCCCTAACTAAAATTGTTAAAATGTCCCATAGGTTTCTTTCTATGACTATACAAATGACCCACGCCTGTCCCTTCACATCCAAAAATGGGGCTTCTTATCAATCAATGGTAAGATAGAAACATCTAAAGGAGGAGGAAAAGAACAAAGACCTTTCGAGTAGGTAGGACGCTCGTAGTTGCTTGCTTGCTCACAACTAAAAAACTTTTTTCACACCAACAATTTCAATTAAAATATTTTCAAAAGTCAAAACACTTTGTACACATTCTTTTAGAGACGAGAATCATTACAAAGACGTTTTCAAAATATTTTCAAACCCATACCACAAGCACATTTTCAAACAAAAGCGAGTGATCTAGTAAGCAACTAAGAGCCCGTAAATAACTAAAGATGGAAAGGGACTTAATACCTTTCCTTTTCATAGTTGTGATACGGTGGGAAAGAACTGACTGTTTTTGGAATGCTGGTTTGCGTTTTGCGTTTGTTTTCGCAAAATGTTGCGGTAAGTAAGATTCGCCACCGTCTTTTATTTTATCCAACAAGGAAAGGAAAAAAGCACAGAAAAATTCCTTTTTCGAGATGTTTCTCGGGTCCGGGGGGTAGATTATAGAAAGGGAAGGTGTTAGCATTGTTTCTATCCGTGGTTATCCACAGGCTCTTAGGTACTTACTCAAAGTGTTTTCGAAATTTTCTTTTCTTTAAGTTTGTGGGTTTGAAAAGAGTTTTTTGTTTGAAAGGTGTAAGTGCGAAAAGTTTTTGTTCTGTTTTGGAGAGAGCAAGTACTTAAGAACCATCTACCTACTCGAAAAAGGAATCAATCTGTGCTAATATCCTTTAGACAATACTATCCCACTATGAATGAGTAGGTAGCATCGTCGTTGGAGTTTAAGGGTCAATTCGATTAAGGGACGTGTGGTCACTAAAGCAATGTTAAGACGCCTTAGCGGTAACCCTAATGTCTTAGATCATTTTTCTGAGGCAACCGTTTCGAGGAAACTATGATCTTTGGACAAGAGGGCGACCTCTAAAACTTCCTATACTCAATGACCACATTCGAAGGCAACCAAGAGAGGTGTACCCTAAGAGTGCGCATGTGCGAGTGTGTTGTTTCGGTTAATTTTATCTTTGTACATGTCATGGGTTATCTATGTTGATTTTAGGTTTAAACATTTGATCTTGTCATGCATTCCCTATTACCAAACATCTAACAGTGTATAAGTTGCGGAAATTAAATTGCGGAAATTAAAACTAACTATTACAAGGCGTCTGGTATTTACATCGCCAAAAACAACCCTTGAAATTAAAATGCGGAAAATAAATAAAGCGATAAAAATATTAAAGGTCCTATTAAACTATTACATTCCGGGAAACAGATACAATATTGGATAAATATGGATCGCGTGCGGAAAATTAAATCGGGCACATTTTAGGGTTTTGACCATTTGATTATTAAAGAAAAGATTTTTTTGGTTTATTTTGAATTAAAAGAAAATTAAATTAGGTTAACATTAAATTAATAAACAAATTAATCAATTAATAAAAATGATATTTTTGGATTTTTGATATTTAAAGAAATAAAATAAATTTGATCAAAGTTAGTAAAACCTAATTATCTAAATTAATTTTAATTATTGCAAAAGATATTAAAGTTATTTCCTAATTAAACTAAATTAATTAAATTAAATTTATTAACAAAATAAAATACTGAAAATTAATTTTAATAAAGAAAATATTTTTGGTTTTTAATTTTATGAAGAAAAAGATTTAATTGGTTAGTTAAATACTAAAAATAATAAAACAAAATAATTAAATAAAATAAAAAAAGAATGAGGTAGAGAAACTCAGGGAGGTGTGGACCTGGAAAAGGAGTAAAATTTGGAATTTTGTGGCCCAACAGGCGCAAGCCTGGTTGACTTCTGGAATTCCATGTGGCACGTTTGACTTGAGAGCATGATACACACTCCATCTGGACCACCAGATCTGGCCTGGGGCCATCTGGCGCTTTGAGATCTGAGGGCATATGATAGGTCTTCAGCCTTGGCTTGCACTGGATAACCTATGAAAAAATAATAATATGCATTTGGGGGACCTGGGATTCGAACCCAGGTCCTGTTAGCCACTAAACACATGCCACTACCACTGCACCAACACGCTTCATCTGTTATTATAATGGACAATAAATATTATAATGGAAAACACAATAATATGCCAAAAAATTAAAAACACGCGCCAAGTATTTGAATGGGCCAACCAGGGAGAGCCACGTCTTCATCTTCCTCGCTCAGCCCTGGTTATTTACCTGCGGATTCATATCCGCAGCTGAATCCCTAGGTCAACTCTAAAAACCATTCTAGGCCATGGAAATTGATTCCAAGAACATGGTCATGTTCGTCTACCTCTCCTGATTATGTCCATGTCCATCAATTGCCCTGATTTTGCCTGAAAATAAAACGCCCAAAAACACAAACCAAGAACCCTAGATTCGGCTAGGGGGTTACAGGCTATACAAATGCAATCAAATAATGCAGAAAGTTTAGAAATTGCACAAGGATCATGAATATGTCAATGATTTGTCAAAAATATGCAAGAACATGAAGTTGCGATTTCAAATGCAAGGCGGTATTTTCAGAGACTTACAGCGCTTTAGAACGTGTATGGGGATTGGTTTTGAGTTGGCTTCGCTTTAATGGATGCCCAGCAATTGATTCACGTTGAGTTTTGCCTTTGAATTCGCCTCTAGGAGTGATTTCAGTTTCAAGCTTTTTTGCCAATTTTTCAAGTTTGCTTTTGGTGTTCTTGCAGCCTTTAACCTTTTAAACTCGTGCCTTTGCATTGTATATGTAATAAGGAGTGTATTAGGTCAACAATTTTGGACTGAATCTTTGTGCATTATGGCTTGGAGATTTGATTTGATCCTCCATTAAAAACTTTCTTATTTTGTCCAAAATCCATCTTTTTGTTCATGATATGGTGAGATACGAATTTGATGTTGACCATGATGATAATTAAGACCTATAACAATCAAAAAGATCCTAAGTGATCAATATTTGGATTTTATTTGATTTAAATTGATTTAAAATGAATTAATTCAATAAAAATCAAATAAAATAGAAAAATTAATAAATGGACACAAGGCTGAAGTTAGGACACGTGTGGAGTGTGACAAGATCAAATCAAGTGGAAAAGAATGGGCCATTTGACAAAATTTGAAGTTTTGGGGATAGTTGACTTTTGGCAATTTTGCAAACATACCCAACTTCAACAATGCATAACTTCTTCAATTTTAAACTTTTGGAAGTGTTCTTGGACTTTTTAGAAATCTTGAGATGTCCTCTAACCAACCCTTTTGGTCTCATCGCATTTTGATATTCCATGCTCAAGTTATAAGCTTTGGAAAAAAAGGTGTTTTTGTTGACTTTCAAAAATGACCTATAATGTCCAAATTTGTAACTTTTTGTGAGTACATTTCTTAATCTTGGGGTATGAATATGGATTGTAGGAAATTGAATCCTCTTCAAAATGAACTTTGGATGGGTCATTTCTCATAAAGTATGAGAAAGTTATGCTTGGTCAAAGTTGAGTTGACTTTTCCTACAAAGCCCTAATTTAGCAACTTTTGAGTCTTGATGAATTTTAAGCAATCCTTGATGAATCATGATTAATACTTTATCAAATGATGAAATATCCTTCAAAATGAGAATGTTGACAAAAAATCTTGAAGTTTGACTGTATATAGGTCATAGTTGACTTTTGCCCTAGCACAGTCGATTTTTGGATCCTTTGAGCAATTGACTGAGCAAACTTCCTCTGTAAGGCTTGAAATTTGACATGGATGATATTGAGAACATATTAGGACATTGGGGAGCACTTGAGGTAATTTTTATGCAAGGACCTTGATGCAACACAAAACCCTAATTTGAGGTTGACTACCTCAGGAGATAGCTTGATTGTCCAACTCTTGAGCAATTTTGAACCACTTGGAGATTATTCTTGCAATGTCTTGGGAAAAATGAGAGGGAAAATTTTGGGGTACAATAGCTGCCCCTGTTCAATTTTCTTAAACCTGAGGATATATATTGGCTTTCGGGCCTTTCGTGATCCGAAGGTGGAAGATGATTGAACACTAGAGTGCCCAGAAATTTGCACTCGCATGAAGTGATATCAGCATTGTGATGTCGGGAATGGGCTTACAGATGCCATTTGGAGACTGTTGATAGGTGGTATGAACTTTGGCTTGAATACGAATCAGGGATATCTTATCGTCGACCTGACTGAACCAAAGGAGGTCTTGGATTAACTTTGACTGGATCGGCATCAGAAAAATCTTTAGGAATTGATTTAACTGGACCAGACAAGAGTCTTGGAATAACTTCAACTGGAATACAAATCAGAGAATCTTATTGTCGATCTGACTGAACCAGAGGAGGTCTTGGATTAACTCTGACTGGATCGGCATCAGAAAAATCTTTAGGAATCGATTTAACTGGACCAGACAAGAGTCTTGGATTAACTTTGATTGGATCGGCATCAGGAAAATCTTTAGGAATCAATTTAAATGGACCAGACAAGGTCTTGGAATAACTTCAACTGGAATACGAATCAGGGAGATCTTATCGGCGATCTGACTGAACCAGAGGAGGTCTTGGATTAACTTTGATTGGATCGGCACCAGAAAAATCTTTAGGAATCGATTTGACTGAACCAGACAAGGTCTTGGAATAACTTTGACTGGATCGGCATCAGGAAAATCTTTAGGAATCGATTTAACTAGGCCAGACAAGGTCTTGGAATAACTTCAACTGGAATACGAATCAGGGAGATCTTATCGGTGATATGACTGAACCAGAGGAGGTCTTGGATTAACTTTGACTGGATCGGCATCAGAAAAATCTTTAGGAATCGATTTGACTGGACCAGACAAGGTCTTGGAATAACTTTGACTGGATCGGCATTAGAAAAATCTTTAGGAATCGATTTGACTGGACCAGACAAGGTCTTGGAATAACTTTGACTAGATCGGCATCAGGAAAATCTTTAGGAATCGATTTAACTGGGCCAGACAAGGTCTTGGAATAACTTCAACTGGAATACGAATCAGGGAGATCTTATCAGCGATCTGACTGAACCAGATGAGGTCTTTTGACATAGCTGAGAATTTAACTGCATCTTTCCTGAAAGGTAAAGGTCAGTCATATGCAATGCATGATATGGATCAAGCAATGATGTTCTCAACATAAATGAGATTGTATGATGCGTATATGCATGTATCATGATGTATGGAAATGTAATGCTTTAGCTGGGGGAAATAAATCTCGGATAGCTGCTGGAGAATAGAGTTGAATTCTTCATTTCTGCTGGGGATGGTGAACGAAGGTGACTGCGAGAATAAACCTGCAGGAGAAGATAACTTCGTTGGGGAATAAATTGATGAGGAGATTACTCTGTGGGGAAGAGATGTTCTACTGAGGATTCCACTGATAAATTCCGCTGGGGATGAATTACCGTTGCTGGTGATATTGAATTTGTTGAGGATTGAATTCCTGTTTGCGAAAGGAAAGAACTTCGCTGGGGATGATCTTTTAGTTGCAACTTGCAGGGGATAAACCTGCTAGACTTTTATGGGGATAATCCTCTGAGCTTTGCTGGGAATGATCTTTTGAACTCGGCTGGGGAGATTTGTATTCCGCTAGGGATAAACTTCTGGAGTCTACTGGGGATGATACTTCAACTTCGTTGGGGAAGATTTTTCAGACTGCGCTGGGAAAATTGACTCCACTGGGGGGGTATCATGTATTCTACCGGGGAACATTCTTATACTCTGTTGAGGAATATTAAGACTGTTGGGGATATCAAGCCTCTTTAGTGCTGATGGTAGATCAATTCTGCTTGGGGAGAGTTGTTGATTTGTTCATAGTTGTAAGTCTCAGCTGGGGGAGAGTTACCATTATTGTCTTACTCTGCGGGGAGTGAAAGTATCTTAGTCATATTCTTCAGCTGAATATACCTTGGTACCTGGTGGACAGAGCAACTATACAGTTCGGACAATTCTTATTGCCCCTGTTTCTGATATTACCCGTAATCGTCTTTTGTTTCGCATGTAAATATTTATGAGCAGCAATTAATGTCAAATGCATATATCAAAAATGAACATTGGACGTTCTTTGCAAAGCAAAACAGATAAAGGAAAAACAGTTTGAAATTTCTTTGAAAATGAATTGTATTGATTTTGAAGTTTTGGCCTGTAAATAGGCGTTTTTTGTACAAGAGGCTGGCGTCCTAGTAAGAGAACGCCGCCGAGCAATAGAATTACAATTTATGAAAAACTAAACAAAATAGCTATGTGAATAATCCCACTGGGTTCCAACTCTGCTATTGCCTTTATGTCCCCGAGCATCTCATCACTTTGCTACTTGGTTGAAGGTAGACCAGATTGATTAGTGTCGTCCGAGCTTGATAGTTGATACCGAAGTCTGGATGCAAGGTGATCCAATGAGACATAGTGTTACGCTTTGATCCCTAACTTTTGCCTGGACCACCCTTTCGGGTTTTCAGTC